>OZ002743.1:32094545-32780539 GCA_963924295.1 Dioctria rufipes
GAATATTCAAGAGAAATGTCCCAATCAAAATATCTGAGTCCATCTCTGACATTTCTCTTGAATATTTTTTTCTCTTCATGAATCAAATCACTTATTACCTCTGATTGATCATACTGAAATATATCGGTGATTGTCAGCGAATAAAATCTGAGTCCACCTCTGTGTGTGAAGAAAAGTTTATTTTCTACTTTTTCATGCGACTTGGCCTCAGTTTTGTTTGAAAACTCGTTTTTTACTTATTTTATTTTCTGCCTTTTTCACGTTAACTAAATTGAAAAATTCTGCATTTTTCCTGAAACAGATTTATCACTAATCATATAGATGAAAATTTTTCCGATGATTTTCCCGCTTTTCCGGGTTTTCCACGGAGTTTTCCACAAAAGCAACTTTATGCAACTCATTTCGCTCTACAACTTTGTCTGAGGTTGCAAAACGCTCAAACGCTTCCTTGGTCGGAAAAACTCCGGAAAAGCGTTTTACATGAATTTTCCTCGATTTTTTCTGCAAGTTTTCACCATTGTCGGAGAGAAATTAATGATGCCAGTTGATAGGTAACTTGATCCTGCATAATCAGAAAACTTTTTTATCGGAAAATTTTCCGGAAAAGTCGGAAAATTCCGGAAAATTTTTTGGAAAAATCGGAAAACTCTGCATTGTTCCTGAAACGGATTTATCACTAATCAAATTTGTACCAAATTTTCAAATGATTTTTCCCGATTTTCCGGGTTTTCCATGGAAATTTCCGGTTCAAATTTTGACAGATTCAATTGTCACGCGACATGAACCTGTGTACCAAATTTCAGCTCGCTGTGATGACGAAAAGTGGGTCTACGAGAGTGTCGAAAATAGTAAAGAAATAGACAAATTCGTGTACGAGTTAAAGGGAATGGCTGGCCTCAAAAATAGGCTCTAATGTGAAATCGCCATTTTGTGCTTAAAATGCTTTATTTTTAAATTAATTATTTTCAGGAATTTAAGACGTTTCAGAATAGGGGATATCATTTTCAAGCTTTTTTTTTCACTTCCGAACGTATTTAAAATAATATCAAAATTAAATATAGTATAAAAAAAAATACTTTACAATAATTTCTAAACTTTTCCTAATTTCAATTATTTCTAAGGCGCGTTATTATTTTTCGAGCTCTCCTATGTGATATAATCAGTAAATTTTCAATCGCCGTAAGATTTTCTACGTTAATCTGAACTTAAAATAAAATTGAATTACATTTCAACATATTGAATTATTATAAAGTGGAACATATAAATCTATTTGGTTCTATTATTATTATTACGGATTTCAAGATCACTTTTATTTTGAAGTTTCAAGTATATAAGGTCTGCTGAAATAGTATTTCCAATGCCATTTTATCTTAAAAAAAAGGATTGAGGAGTAGTTTTATGATGGTTCTGATAACGTTATGCGGACATGTTGATGAGTTGAAATTACGCTCTTAGTTTTATGAAAGGTTTTATAGAGGACTGCAAATCATCGCAAAGAGTAGTCCAGATAAGATCAATAAGGCATTATATAGCTTTAAAAATAGGCCCTCACAGCTTTTTGTAGCGTGGGCCCTTTTAGTTTTATAAGAGGTTTTTATGGTCATTTTATTGTTGGCTTGACTATTTAGCTTTATTACAAGTTGTATGAAACAGTATAGCCAACGTTATGTAGGCTATATTAAGACTAAAATTGTTACTTGGGGCGGCAATGTCAGAGACTTGTGTGTATATCTATGTATCCGATTTAATTATTTGAGTGCTCTAGATATGCTAGGAACTACAAAACTTGCAAGTATGTATAGACAGGGACTAACCTGAAATGCTTAAGAAAATTATTAAAATTGTAAAATTCAAAATCGTGACGTCAATGTTGCAAACGTATTAAATTAATTTTGCCGCCTTCACGCTACCATCTTTGCAGTAATTTTCTAATTTAAACAAAAAATTTCGTTGGGATTTTTGGTTGAGATCGATTTGGGTTTTAATATTTCTTAGTACTGCACTGTTTTTATTTTTTACTCAAAAATTGTGTAGTAGATTTTTTATATATTTAAACCTTTACAAATCCCTGGGCCTGCTGTAAGGATACATCTGGATCTAATCACGGAAGAATTTTTATTTTAGAGTCGGCTAAAATTAATAGAACATTTTGGTTTTAGCTCGGGTTAGTTTTTTGGCATGGATACCTACTCTTCGATGTCAAACCCATTGGAATATCTATTGTCTTTTCGATTTGAACAATTTTGTTAATGACTTTTTATTGCCGCAATTCCGTTATTTCCATTAGTTGAAACGAACTTTTTTTTTTATATTAAATTTTAAGCCAAGCGCAGGGGATACCTATGATACTAAGCACAGTAATGGCAGGACAGAGATAGAGAAAGGATTAGGGGACATGAGAAGAGTAGCGGAGGTACTGATGCATGTGTAGTATCATAGATGGCTACAAGCGCGTAAACAGGAGTGGAAGGGGAGTCACGGGGGGGGGGGTCTATTCCCTAAATTTAAGACAGGGTTTTTGCTTAAAAATAAATGTAATTTTCTCTGATAGAAAGCGAAAATCAGTTTAATTTCCCCAAATCAATGGAACATTCAATGAATTTAGGCATCTGGCGCCAAAAAACCTTTAAAGTACGTAAAATTCTCGAAATGTTAAGCTCTCTTGGATATAACTAAGAGAACATTCAACGAATTAGGTATTATCCTACATTTTTTATGAAAATATATTATCGTTTATATAATTAACACACTGTTCTTGAAAACAAGTCATATATTGTTTTTCAATATTCTGTTTGAGGGTGCCCAGCGCACCAACATAACTTCCGTACTACTTAGTAGTATGGGCCATAAGAAATGAACTATTCAGTTCATTCTCATGTTTTTTAAAAGGGGAGGTCTTCTATCACCTTCACCTATGGTGGAGAGTGGTGCGGTTCTATCAACTATTCCCTACATTTTATTGAATATTCTCTAAATTTCAGGGAATAGTTCCTAAATTTTAGGGGAAAAAAATAAAACAATAATTAAAAATTCCCCCTATTTTAGGGAATGTTCCCTACATTTTAAGGAATATTCCCTACATTTTAGGGAATATTCTCTAAAATGTTGGGAAAAACAAAAACAAAATGAAAATTCCCTACATTTTAGAGAATATTTCCTAAATTTTAGGGAGAAAAAACCAAAATTCCCTACATTTGAGGGAGAAAAACCTACCTACATTTTAGGGATAGTTTTCCAAGGTGGAGCTTTCCTTAATCTTATCGACAAATGCCTAACCTGTGTGGCACAAATTGTTGCCACTCACTTTAGAGTTGGTTACAATTACTAAATCCCTTTTGAGTCAATATGTCTACTACACCTTGAATTTCTTCCCACGTAGGTATTTTGGTTAAATCCGCCCATTCATATATTTCTAATTCTTCAAATAAAAAAGTTCACTGCTTCAAATATTCTTTGTTTATTTTATAAAACTCAGCAGCTGTAGTTTTTACTTGTTCTTCGTCAATACTACTTCAATCACTTTCTTGCAATTTTCCCATTAATATACGAACAGAGTGGGAAAGAAGAAGAGTACTTTGTTTTATGCCCAAATTATTTTTATGTTGATTTATTCCCTGTGTGGCAGAAATACTCTGAGCCTCGATTTTTAATATAGCTTGATGCAACATTGCTAACTGTGCATGCATAAAAAAAAAGCCATAATTCAGAATTAGGGTCTTCAAAAAAGGTTCTCAATATACTTGGACATTTATCAATACTCAAAAAGTAGTTTTTTAATGGTCTGTACAGTTTCAAAACTCCTTCAATAGCGGGCATAAGCGCAAGCCACCTAGTTTTACTATAGCCTCAAAATTTCTGATACTCTGTATCAACTTCATAACAAAATTCTTTCAGAATTTCCACATTAACACAATAGATATAAAAATGTGAATATATTTTCACAATAACACATTCAAAGTCTACCGGTAGACAACCTGCAGCAGTTTTAATCGGATTATGAATTATGTGAGCTTCACATCCGATTCCTACCAATATTCTTCCGAGAGCTGAATTTATTTTTGCATAAACATTGTTAACGCCTGATCGTTTAAATCCGCCAAAATTGCAGTTAGTATTATCTCCACAAAATGCTACGACATTTGAAGTCAAACTATTTTGCGTCAATACTTTCATTAGATAACTGACAATAATGTCTGAAGTTTCGCCCGGTTGGTCTTGAAATTCAAAAAGTTTGACTTGTACGCCTTTGTATGGTAAAAAGAAGCGAATTAAGACTGGAAATATTTTCTTGGTTCCGTGGTTTGAAGCATCAGTTAATATAGTAACACAAGTTGAGACTATCTTTTAATTCACCTATTACTATTGACGTTAAAATATTTACAACAATAGCTTCTATTTTCGTACGACCACATCTAAATTTCTGTCCAAAACATGTCTGAATTAACTTAGAAGCATAATCGTTTGAGCGAAAACTGTGGTTCTCTTGCCCTGTGCGATAAGTCCAGGCGCCTTCCATCGCAACAACTTCCAGATCTTTCGAAGTTGGTGAATCGGCGGCAAGATCGGAATTTTTATGTTTTTCTGATCTTAAGTGTTGCTCAATATCGCTGACACCTCCGTGGGCTACGCTAAATTTTGTACGACACTTTTCACATCTAACGTCCGATGGAGTAATACAAACGAGTACTTAGTTTGTATGTTAATATCAAAGGTGCATTTGCGTTTAGGCTTGTTAAAATGAACGGTTCACGTAAAAAAAATGACTACAATAACACACGTCAGTAAAAAAAATAGTAAGCAATCATCTAGAAAGATGCGAGAGTTGTCAACGTGCACTCGCAAATGAGGAGCGAGCGAATTAACGAATTCTAAACAAACAAATATAAATTTGTGTATGACGTTTTGCGCATGTGCATGATTCACCGACGCCGCCGCCGCGTTATAGCCATATTCGTATAACTTTTCGGAAAAACCCAAGCCTGATTTCTACGAATACGGCCCACTGACATGTATATAAATGGACTGACTGATCACCTGTTTCATGTAGCACCAGTTTTACCTAATTTACCACAAAAGTATTTGGGACTATTTGTATTGTTAAATTTAAATGATGAGTCGAAGGAAGTGATTTTACAAGGGTTTTTACAAGGATTTTTACAAGCAATTTCTCGTTCCCATCGTTACAGTTCAGTGGGAAAGTATGCTTTCACGGAAAGCGACAGGAATATAAAAGTGGTGCCATTTGCTTTCATGCATTTTTGGTTCAACGAGTGATACGGCCATACTACGTACTACCATCGATTTTTTGCGCTTTGTTTTTAATTGAAATCGTGTGAAAATGAAACATTCGACGTCCCGAAGTTGTGCTTGGGACACCGGGACAGGCTACGTCAAAACGGGATGGTCCCGTTCAAAACGTATCGTCACTTTAATCATACCCCTCACAGGATAGTAAGTAATTTGGAATGCATATTTATTTTAGTATTTAATTGTTTAGAAAATAGCACGTAATGCTTAGCAGCCCATTTATGAAGATGCTCTTATATTTTTATATATATATATATTATATATGAAAAAGCACACAATTCCGAGTTTAAGAAGTGTTACTGTTTCTAAGAAATTGGTCAGTGATTATAATTTTTTTACCTATCTGAATTTCCGACGTCAGCGGAAAATTCGCTGTCAAAACAGGCGATGAGAGGCGATTGTGAAAGAAGAAGATTCAGAAATTTCATTTGTTAGTAGTTTTGAGCGTTTTGAAACAGACTTTTATCGAGAATATTTTATATTAAGTATTTTGAAAGAATTGCAATGGACCAACCTGTGGAAAGGAAAAATTTAAAATACAGAAATGTAACTAAATTGAAATCAAACTAAATGACATAAATATCACAACTTTACTGTTTGTATTTAAACGCCTCGAAATATCCATCAAAACCATGTCTTCTTTGTCAACTCCTCTATGCTGGTTGTCTTGTATATCATAAATTATTTTATGATTTCGCACTTCCTCAATCAATTTTTTATCAGAATTCATTGTTCTGAAATTGACGCGACGTCCGACAACCTTGACAAAAATAAATGCAACAATAATTTCATTCGTTTGATTTTGTTGGTAGTACTGCAGAGATGACGGCAAAAATAGAAATTGATCAATCCCGATGGCAACATCATCGACCGCTGACAGTCACCCGTCGCATAAGACGCTGCACTTTTAGGAGTTTGAAAGCGGCACTTATTCGTCGTTTGCCGTTGCCCGTCGCATTTGTTTTTAAGCCTTGACTTAACAAATTTTGTTTTACGGTTCTTCCAGTAGAACCCTATTTCCATGTAGGGCTGCCATCTGTAAAATCATTAAACTAGGACAACGAGTTTGAACGACATGTGAAAAAGTTTTTTGATGAGTTGGCTATAGACGAAGGTCTACAGAATCCTGGAGAAAAGTTCCGAGTTTTCGTTTTTAACCGATGTCTGGATATCATAATTCAACAATTGACAATGCTCTATTAAAGTATTTCAACCGCAAGTTCTTAGTAGATTAACAGATAATGAAATTATTGAACAGCAAATCATCTCTTCGAGTATTATTCAGAAGATTTGTCGCCAAATTTTCCTCAACAACTTTTAAGTTTTCGATCCGTGATGGAAAGAATTTAAGAAAAATCAACTATCAGAGCAGTAGAACTAGAACTCTTAATTGTAGATACCTCTGCTATAACAAACAGTGTCCCGAACCTGTGGCCATCTCTACAGCTCTATCTCACATTAAAAGTCCTTCCAGCTACGCCCGAACGTTCATTCAGTAAGCTAAAACCACAGACAAGAAATATACAGATATCGACGATAGTACTAAGAAAGTGATGTATTGAAGAGCTCATAGCAAACCGAAATAACTCACTGATCTCGCATAAATATATCATGGGTTCGAACCAAAGATGTTTTTCAATATAGGCAAAATTTCATTTATTTCTTAGAATTGAAATTGACCATATTTCTTCAGAATTCGTGTGGTTTATTGGTGGTTATATATGGTCCGAACAAATTCTATCTACTGTCTGGTGGGATGAGCTGATTTTGAGGGGTGGGTGAGTGGAGCTAAACAATGAAAGATTTGCTTCTTTTAATAAATGGATAAGCATACAAAGTTACAAACTTTAACGATATTTATTGGCATGGGTAAAAATCGCACATCTAGGGAAATACCGCCAAAGCGGCTGTCACTAATCAGAACAACCAAATTAGATTTTGCATTTTTTGGTTTCCATATTTAAGAAAATTGAAAATTTTAACAAAACATGCACTCGAAAGATATTGTTTCGCACATCAGAAATGTTTTAAATATGATAAAGTATTTATTGAGGTAAAAATATCATTGAAATTGTGTAGCAAATCGACGATAAGATGCGAGTGCACAGTGGAAGTCCAACTTACTTCAATAAATTCAATTCGTGGAATGCAAAGAACGATAGTGCAGCGGTTTCGGCTTCCCTGCCGTGAAATACGAAAATAAATATCGGGACGGGATTCAAATTTCAAACTCCCCATCATCGCACCAGCACTTCCCGCAAGACAGTAGACAGAATTTTTTCGGATCGTCTACAGACACCAATAAACCACACGAATTCTGAAGAAATATGGTCGATTTAAATTCTAAGAAATAAATCATTTTTTTTTCCACCATTGAAAAACAAATTTGGTTCGTATCCATGATATATTTAGCCGAGATCAGTGAGTTATTGCGGTGTGCTGTGAGCTCTTCAATACATCAGTTTCTTCGTACTACCGTCGATATCTGTTGTATTTCTTGCCTGTGGTAAAACTTATAAAGACTTACCTTCGTAGTAGCATCGAAAGTGAAGAAAGCCGGAATATTCATATTGGCAGAGTCATGGAGGAATTCTTGTCATCAAAAGATAGGCGCTTTGAAAAGTTGTGAAGAAGGTAAATTTTACTCATTAGACATAAACTTATTAATGCAGAAAAAATTAACCGGGGGTCTAGTAGCATTTATTTGCGGGGGCCCTATACATCCTTAGTTACGCCACTGCTTGAATGCATTAAATTCGACGCAACTCGCTTTGCTCCAAGCGAGAATATTATAAATAGGTATCGTTATTCAAAGATCTAATCATGCAATCCCATTTAACACATGCGGTATTCCTTCTAGAGTCCGCAAGAACAAGCAGTTTCAAAGGAGTAAGCGAAATCAAAGGTATTGTCATCAAAGTAAATATGGATAAGATTGAAAGTAAGAGAAAGCAGACCATTATTGAAAATGTAAAATAGATATGGAAAGATAACAGAGTCTTAGGCCACACCGGCATTTATACAATGAGGTTCAGATGTAACGCCACCTGATACAACCCGTATTAGGTGACAAGACAAAACAAAAAATCAATCCATAATAGAAGAAGAAGGGGGAGACCAAGTGCATTTAGATTGGCTAAAATGGGTGAATAATGGACTCCAGCAAGGCCCATTGAAATATAAAGGCCTCAAACTCAACAACACCATGATGATACCTATTATCGCCCGCCACATATGGTTCCACAGTTTTCTCGGAAAAGAACCCATGTGAGCATATTAAAAAAATAAATAAATATCCCAGGTAAAATACTATATCCCACCCAATAAACTACCAAAATGAATTCTGATTACTTTTTAGCGTTTGATCAATAATAAACAATTCTTCTGATAATCTACGAGTCACATTTGTCTGTATTATGTAGCAGATATTCGCATGGATAAAGACATTATCATGTCTTCTTCTTCATCGCACTACTTTTATAATTGTAGTCACTTGACAGTTCTTTTAATAGCCCTTTGAAAAAAGCTGTAAGTTCTTAATGCGATATCTGGATAAGCTCTAATCCTCGTAAGACAATGATAGTCATTTGATATTCCATTAGTCGTCCGAAAAGTGCTGCCGGGACATGCGTTAACATTATTTCCATATTTGATTACGCCGGAATTTATTAGTTTAGTCCATATATGTCCAAAAACCATACAGTTTCTGTGAAATTCAGTTCTATCTTTTGCAACCAATGAAACTGCAAAGGCGACAATTGCAACTTCAGCTTCTGGAACATTAAAAAAAAACTAATAAGTAAGTAAGTTGTATATTCCGACCAAGAACATAGGACTCGAACGTATATTTGAGACGGCAGAAATTTGAGGTCTACCCTAGAAGACATCCGACCATTTCCGAAATTTTCAGCCAGGGAGCATAGAGAAGCAAAAGAAGTTTGTGATATCTTTATACACACACACACAACCAAAATAAAAGAATTGTAGGCTGAACAAGAAGAATTGAAATAAAAACTAAATATCGCAAGCGCTTTAAGAAAGATAGAAGGACCTTTTAAAAATAAATCTACCGCGACTTCCATTGGGTTTCGAAGCCATCAATAACACAAACATTGCAAAAGTTGGAAAAAAAACAAAGAGAAAGAAACAAATCAGACTCCGAGGATGATCTGAATAACCTCTGTTGTGTGCACTCTGACAACATTCGACCCACGACCCACACGTAATAACAAAGTACGTGCCCTGCCGACACTCAATTTAGTGAAAATTGCCTTTTAGACACCATTTCAGAAGAAAATGTAAAAATCTCGAAAAAGTTCTTTAATAATTTGCATATTTTTACTTGTACAACACTTTCCTACATTTTTTTCCGATATTTAATGGAAAAAAAATTTTTTTTTTACGAAAAAACTTGGTGATGTTTCAAATACTAATTTAAAAATTGTGTTTTCGCTGTACCCCAGGGAGGTACCTTATACTTTCGATTTCAGATTTTCTCTTTCCGAGACTATTTCACTTCTTTCGACATAACAAAAAAGCTACTTAGATAAAAAATTTTCTTATGCAAATTTTTGTAGCCAAGGGAACACTCTTTCTAACGTTATCATTTATTTATCTAAAAAAAAAAAAAATATATATTGCAACAACTAAAAAAATATTGTCCCCATACAATTGAAAAAATATATTGTAGAGAACAAGCTTATTCGTAAAAATTATTCGTGCGAAACTCAATTAATTCGGGAATCACTGAGTAGAATTGCGATGGATGAGGGAAAATTTGTACAGTTATTATTTTTATATTTTCAAAGAAAGAAGCTTTGCAATTGTTGATCATAATACACTTTTGGATAAGTTAAAAAGAAATTGTATTTAGGACAAAGAAGCTGAGTGTTTGAAGTTATTTCTTACCAATAGGACACAGAGGACGAAACTAAGAGAACATATATCTGGACCTATGTCGATTGTGTTCTTGGGGTTCCACAAGGATCTACTGTGAGTGCCTTACTTTTTACTATATTCATTAATGACATTAATGGCAAAAGTTCTTCAAGAGTGTCAATTAAGGCTTTTTGCTGATGACATATTATTGTAAATTGTAGGTTGTGATTTTTATGAGTACTTGCAAAAACTAATGGTTGATGCGAACAGAACATATATGTAAGTGGTTATTAAAAATCAAAATTATATAATTAATTCTAACCATAGACCTAATATTGCAATTGGTGATGAACTGTGCTATTGTGATGAACAATGTTATTTTCGGTGTCGATGATAACTCCGCTTCACAAGGCAGTATCTACAAAAGCATAGCTAATATAGCATAACTCCTATAATTGTAGAGAGTAGCTAAGCAGCATAACTCCACTTTAATAAAACGAAGGTATTGTCTGATACAGTAATTTATGACGACTACTGTGTAATCTCTCCTATGCCTTTTAATCAATTCGCTTAGTCTATTTAGACATATTATAATTAGTTTACGATTACATTTCTATAAATATTGATTATTAAAATCTACATTGAAGCCCTCATGTTAATTCTAGGTCAGCGATTGATAGTACGTCAAGTCAGTATTTATTACTTGCGACCCATTTTAGTGGGTCACATTGTTATCGAATTAGTTTGTTTATATCGATGCATTTTGAGAATTGAGTAAGGCTGACCTAGTAATGCAGTGTACAGCATAATTTGCTTTTTCGTGTGTTTTTTTATGTACTACCGTACAAGTTTATTATTTCATACATCGGAAATATTTTGATATTATGACTACTTATTGTGGTTGGCCAATGAGTATGTAATTATGACGTCACAATATTACAATTTTACGTGATAAAATTTCATTAAAATCGGTTCATAATTATGGCAGTTCTGTGCATATCAAATCTTGGGTACCCAATCACTTTGGCACCTCCCACCCCCCGCCCCTTCCATTAAAATCAATAAAAATGTATGTCGGCTATATTTCAAAAGTAGTATTTGCATTTCATGTTTCATATAGGAAGATTGTAATTTGACAAAAATACAGGTGTAGGAAAAATTGGGTGGATTTGCACCCCGAACCCTAAAATTACCCCCCGTAAAAATGAATACCTCCCGCAAAAATGAATAGCACCAAAAGATGCGCCATAACGGGATCTCCTCAAATATTAAGTTTTGTAAAAAAGTGTTTTTTCGTAATTACCCTCTCCATTTTCGAAATTCGATTTCGAATTTACATTTAAGGAACCCTTTGATAGGTTTCGAATCCAGCGACACTCCATTCATTGCTGTAGGGTGTATAGTCTCGGAGGAGATAGAATTCTACGAAAACACTAAATCTCTTCATACTTATACTGGAACTATTGGGCGGCGGTATGTAGGTAGATATGTAGGTAGGTATGTACGTAGGTGTATGTATGTAATTATGTATGTATGTAGGTAGGTATATCACAGAAACCCCATCACTAAAACCTCCTAGTCCTCTTAATGATGCGCATCATTAGAGTATCCAGCCTGCTCCGGGTGAAGGCCGGACAAGCAGAAAGAGAGTGTTCGATTGCCTCAGGTTCCCCTTCAAAGCAGGCCAGACGAGCTGTGGTCGGTGAGAATGCCAACCACAGTTTTACATTGTTTCCTTCCGAGCACCATAAGAAAATCAGGGATATTCCTATTGGGCCCATCAAGAAACATTTTTTGTACACGTACAAGTACTCGGGTTCTCCCATCTCTGCTGATGCTTTGTATGAACATTCGCTTGGATGAGAGACCCGATACTCGAGGTGGCAATACCTACGGCGGGTTCCGGTCCGAAGAACGGAGAATCTGGCCGGATGATAAAACATCATTTTGAATATTATCCAACGGTACTACGAACGGGAACAAATGAATCTCTCACAGGACTGCGAAACCTGAAAAACTGAACAATTAAATCGATAAAGTAATGTTCTTCAATGCGTATTTATTTATTTAAAACTTCGTCGAAGATACAATTACTGCGTTTAAAAAAGTTTACATAACAATAATATTATTGTACTATTATTTAACTTTTTGAAAGAAGAATTTCAAAACCATCAAACTGGTGGTATTCATGAAATTAGCTCCATCATTCCATAGTTTTTACTATGCTGAGGAACAACGAAGGAGTCGTGATTCCGCAAGGAGAGTACGGGAACATAAATATTGAACGTATTTAAGAGCTTAGGGAAATTTATCACTCCTTGTATAAAGTCAAATGCAAAAACACTCTGAAATTGTTTCGTCTATTCCCAAGAGAATCCAATGGAAAGAGTGTGAGCCTGTCTACATATGCAGGTAAAACAACAAGAATGTCCCAATGGAGTTCACTTGGGACAATTTGCTGCACAGCTATATAGACAGCATAGAAGGGAAACCAGATCGGACTAGCATACTCCAAAATGCGTCTAACTACAAATGCGCAGTAGAAGACCTTCGTTATAAATGAATCATTAAACTCCTATGACTATCGCTGTACAAACTTCAGAGTAAGATAGGACCTGGCAACGATTGCGTTAATATGATCCTGAAAGGAAAGATGCCCAAATTCTTAGGTTTGTCAAGTCTAGTAATAAATATCCATCTAAAATATAACCGAAGTCCAAAAGCCTCAGTTTTCGATAAAAAGATATAGCAGTACATTTGATGATATTGAGAGAATGACAGTTAATATCAGACCATTTATGCAAGGTGTCAAAGTGCAAGTATAAAATTCCATACTTGTTTTCGTTACAAACAATACGGAAAATTTTGGCATTGTGAACATAGCAAAATATTATTCAAATAGTCAAAATCAGGGATACATCATTGATGTAAATTATAAAAGCAGTGGTCCAAGATGGCTGCCTTAAGGAACGCCAGAAATGTTACTTCTTTTGTCAGAAAGAGCTACGCGGAATACGTATAACTCGATGCGTACGATCAGATAAATAAGTACGAAGCCAAGGTTAATGAATTTTGTGATTTATTCGATCGAAAGCTTTTTTCAATAACAGAAATGCAGAAATTAATAAATTCTAACAAATTGATTGTGGTAGATTTTCCTTTGATAAAGGGATACTGAAAAGAGTGCAGGAAAGGCTTGCAGTGGAAGTATAAAACATCGCAAACCAGTGCTTCAAATATCTTACCGACACAACTTGAATTAGCGACGGGTCTGTAGTTAGAAATGTCGCATTTATTACCCTTGTTTTGAAAAGGGATAATCGAAGAAAGCTTCCACGTAGGAAAAACACCACAGGTTAAACATAATTTAAATAAATAACACAAAACCGAAGCGATGGGCGTAGTACAATGTTTTATGAGCGTGGAAGGAACGCCATCCGGACCCCCAGAAAAACTATCTGCTATGCTTGAAATATACTTAGAGATAGACGCTTCATCGAACAACAGGTGTTTAGGTTGAAGAGAACTCGCCGGAAGCTTCGTCAAATGGATAAAATGGTTTATAACTAATATAGCAGTGGTTATCACAAAAGGAAGTTTTAAAACATCGGCAGTCTCCAAGGGATCAACACTGTCTACGATTCCGAGTCTCAACGATGAAGGGTATCTATCACAGTTGCACTTGGAGTTCACAAACTTTCAAATTTTCCTAGGTTCAGTACGCAGGACCACCTCCTTCTATATATCTAACCATTGTATGAGTCAGTCAAACACGAAATGTACTTAGGACGCAAATTAGAATAAGTTACGTAATCAGCATCACTCCTTGACGACCAGAACCTCCTCCAAGCTTTATTCTTTAAATTTTTAAGAGGCTTCAAAGAGTCATTGAAGCACGGTTGACAATTTGAATCGCTATTCCGACGAACAAGTGGTACTAAACCAAGTTAACAGCTTCATCAATATCACTTTCATCCTGCAGTACAATCACAAGCGGATAACCATTCAATCATTTTATCAAAATCAGCTTTTTTAAAGTTATGACAGTAATTAGTAGAAGCATTAAATGATGAAGTTACAGGATGAAAAAACAAAACTACATCTAGTGCCGGATGATGACTTGTTTCAGGTACCATAGGAGTTAAACAACGCTTAATGAGAGTCATATTGGGACCGGAAGAAAATGACCGGTCAAGAGATTTTCCAGAGTCATTAAAAACGCCGTTAGACTGCATTAGGCCCAAAGAAATAATGTTGTCAATAAAAGATTTGGCATGTTGAGGAGTCACGGAAAATGAAGGGAGCTAGCCGTCATCGTCCAGAGAGTGTTCCCAATTATCACTAGGCAAGTTAGTCAACAAAAAGCAATAATTCGTCAGCAGGCAGGAAATATTCAGTAAGGCAATCTATACATGAAACCAGCAAGTCAAATATCCCAGCTGATGAGCATGGAGGCATATAAACTGTAGCAACATATTCGTTTTCGCGTGAAAGTCTGAGAGCCACACCGGACTCAGCAAAGTCGATTATCATGTATGGAAGATCACGACAAACGGCACAAACCACCCCACCTCCAACAGGAGCATCCAGAGACAAACGATGGCGGTCACAGCGAAACATTAAGAATTCGGGACCAAAGAGCTCTGCATCTGCAATCTTTTCACACAGCCAAATCGCGGTCAAGCAGAACACCTCGAAACTGAAATTCGTCGAACTTGTAAAAAGGTGAGTCATCTTGGAGCGAAGATCAGTTACATTTTCATAGTAGATGGAGATTTGGATAACAAGGTTTTTCCCGTTATAGAAGATCCAGAACGCCTCTTGGGAATAAATTCACGCACAATGGAATTGCTAGGTCACATATCAGAAGAGAGGAACACCTGAAACCGATTTTGCGAAACTAAATTCCTGAAGTAGGCAGAAAATGAGCGTTTCTCATAATCATTTCGACTAAGTATTTTTTTTTTACAGGAAATTAAAGAGCTCGGAGTGCCGTTTAATAATCTCATCTTTGGTGGTATCAGGATGTACTCTAGATACCTTGCTGGCCTCAACGTAATAACATCTCTAATCAAAGGCGAAGTATCATTGGTGTAGGCACTATTCGCAACCTAAGAGGAGCGTAGTATACAGTCATTGGAAACACAAGATTTCGTCCGTTCATCAATTTATTTTGTCCACAATCGGAGAGACTACAGTATCTGTTACACCCGAAGATAAAATCCCACGAATGGAGACCCCATCAGTATCTAGAGAAATCTACAGAAAAACATAAGGCAGTAGAAATGTTATTTGGACGGGTTACAATGTCTCCGGTGACGACTTAACTTCGCTGACAAAATATTCCCATAGGAAGGAGGAGTTGAGACATACGAATCCTGCTGAGTAGGGGAAGACTGTTGGGTTTCAGGCTGTAGAGTTTCAGAAGATATGTGTAAAACAATGATTTTTTTTTTTTTCAGTGTATATGAACTAAAGGATATTTTTCTGCCTAATTATCTTTGTAAGAAAAGTGAAGAACAACCACACCTCCTTAGAAATTGTAATGATTTTAGATTGGGATTCTTAAAAAAAATAGGATCACAGAATTTTTCAATGTGCAGAAATTTAAGAAATGTGCTACTGATTTTGTAAGATCTAATTTTTGATATATTTTATTTGAAAATGAATTGTGACATAATGAGAAGGAGCTTTATAAAATATTTTATATATGTATGTACATCAGTCTCTCCTAGCCCAAAATACAGTATATATGTAAAAACAACACGATTGCATAAAAATAAATCAAAACGACGGATAACAACGCAACCTCTCAATCTATTCTTCAATACTCTTGAATTGTGTTTTCTTTGTAAAAGAAAATTTTACTTAAATCAACGAATGAAGGACTCTCCACACATTCATAAGACAAGCAAATATTTTCCTATACGGAGCAAAGTCTGTTTTCATGTAAGTCTTGAAGTAATTTCAGGGTTTCAAGCAACCATCGGCACTCTAAATATTACATATATATTGGTGGTTTATGGCGGTTAGGTATGATAAATTCACGAACAAATGAAATTATAAGACGATCAAAACTCTAACGAACAACATCCGAACCTAACCTTTACTACTACATACATAGGCTCAATCAAGCGCCAGCACTAAGTCTCCAACAATCAAGAAAACTTATCGTTGACTAAAATGGAGTGGGCAAACAAGAAACGGATGTTCCTATGAGAAGGCTGCCAAGGGCCAGATATTGCCATTTTGGACTGAATTGAACTTCCATGTTTTGGGTAAATAACAAAAGGGCCGCTAATTAAAGGTTTCAGGCTTAATTCCAATTGGACTCCTTCATATCTACACGCAATTAGATAAAATCCCTTAATCTCACCCTCTAACAAAAAACAAAAAAAAAAACAGCAACCCCAACACAAATACCCTGAAATCTCTCCATCTTACCGATTTTCTCAAGGTTTTCATTTTCAAAAGGAAGGAAATAAGAAATTCTTCTATTGAAAGTATCACAGGGTCACCGCAATTATTCGAGACGGAATTCGTCCCGATTTCTATTTTTAATCAATAAAAGTAAGAAAAAAAGTGTGGGGAGAGGGGGAGTTATTTGAATTCCACCTTATCAGGGTATGCAAATTGTAAGTGACATGGTATGCCCCAGAATATGATCAACGGAAATTGGAAAACTTTCTCAAACTCCTGTTAGAGCTCACCTCAGTAATTCCGACGATTTTGAGTTTCTCTCAGAATGGCATGATATCGATTTTAGACTTGAGTAATAAATGCAACCAAAATGCACGAAGGAAATGCTTACTTACATACATTTCTTAGTCGTAGGTAGTCGACTAAAGATTTCAGGAGAGCTAAGAACATGTTGTGCGATTGTGGCAGAAGAGGATTTACCGACCCACTTTTAACTGGCGCCCATTATATAAGTCCATATAAGAAGGGACATACTCTCGCAATATATGAATCCGGTAGACAGTCAAAAATTATTCCGCTATAGCACTGACATCTTGTGAGTAATGAAATTCGATTAAATTGACTGAAAGCACTCTCCTGGATGCAGAGTACTGGAATAAATGGTTCGTCATAACTTCATCCGATGATATATTCCATTAGGACCAAGGACGAAGGACGTTCACTCTTATTTCACCCCTTCGTCATAATTTTTCGTCAATGTCAAATTCTAAAGATTTTTTGTTAATTATCTCGAGAGTATTCTCATCTAGTGAACGATTAATCAGTGAAGAAATTTATTGTATTACCAGGCCAACATTTTCGCAACATTACGCTAATTTGACGCGGACCTACATACATACGTAAGCAGATAGCAGCTAATAGTCCGCGAGTAATAATTTATGATTCGTTAGATAATGGATTCAGGGGAACAATATCTGTCGTTCTGTTACGTGTGCCTAATGAGTCTAATTGTTTCCATGAAATTTATAAATGAATGCAGATAATTTTGCATTTTCCAGCGACTGATCAAAATTTTCTGTTGGTGTTATAAGGCTGGACGCTTTTATCGAGTCTAGGGGTGAAACTGTCGTCTAACTGTAGTTTCGACCTGTAGGTTTCACATTTTTCCATATCTGATAGGTGCCATTTGAATTAATTTTGACCATATCCTGTCAAGTTAAAGTGATGACGGCTTTGGGGCCAGGGTTCATAAGTGCCAGTAAGTGACGGATGGTCTCTTTCGGATATATACTGGTGGATGGCAAACTTAACAAAGGGTTCACGGAGGGTCAAGAAATTTTCGGGAAGACCCTATTTACGGCGGTAGGGGAGGAAACCGATTTTTACCAAAATTTATGGGTACATGCGCACTGAGTTCCTATTTTGTTTCCGCAACTCGAAAATGGCATCTGACGGGGGAAGGGGGTAAATTCTCAACCTTAAATCGTTATAAGTTCGAAAGTTACCAACGGATCATGACGTTTGATGGCTTAAATAAAACTCCATGACGGCTGCAATCTTTTGTATAAAGTTCATATTTGGGGGGGGGGGGGCAACCGGCCGAATCTAGCTATGGGTCGAAAGTACCAATTTTTTTTCGTACATATTGAAAAACCGTTGGTGGCGTATGCTCCGAAGATACATGTCTGACCCAAAATTCCTCAGACATCTGTTTCCTACTTTGGTACCGTGGGTGTAATATAGGGCACTATGTTTTTTTTCGATTTTGGGGTGGGGCCAGATAAGTCCAGATTATGACGGCCTTGTATAACTTCGCCATTTGACGTCGCACAGTGCTCCGTCGCCATACATGCGATCGCTCGAAATTCCGCGCTGTACGGGAATGACTTAATTTTTTATTTTTTAACTTGAAACAAGTTGCATATTTAATTATGATATCATTTTATGTAGTTATATTAATATTTTGTATAAAATATAGGTATCAGAACTGCGTTATGTAAAAATTCAAGGAAAGAGTAATTCAATACCATATTTCGGTAAAAAAGTACATTTATTTACGACCTATTTTACACAGCTTTATGAACCTCCGCAACATATATTATTTACTACACACTTATAATTAATTTACTTAAAATTGACCTTATCGTAATCTACATAGAAAAACAGATCCTTACATTACAATTATAAGTAATTACTCCTACAATATGAATAATCTACATAATCTAATTTACTCTTCACAATCGCTGCTGCTATTCTCAGTTTCAGAAAAGTTAATGTCTTCTAAAACACCACTGGATATAGGTGTTGTAGGAATTGAAGGATTCGAACTTTTTAAAAAGTTTAGTGTTTCGGCTGAAAGTTTTTCGCGTGGTATTTTACAGTTTCGAAGAGATGAAATTTTGGGGTCCGATGTCAAAAGAAGCAAATTTAGCAGATCCCTATTGGTATTCTCACGAGACGATTTCCTTGTCTGATGTTCTCTAATTTTCCTGATTTCTTTGTGTCTTGCTTCTAAGGCTTCTTCTGACATTTGACCTATTGGGAGTATACAAGTAGATATTATGTCAATTCCGTGTACAAGGAGTTTGTGTACAGTGACTGGCATGTAGTACCACGAATAGTTTTCTAAATAGAGTGCTCTTGTTTCGGTCAACAAATGACGGAACTTCTCTAATTCAATGTTATAACCGCTGGATATTACGTTTAAAATAATTGAAAATTTTTTTATTATTTGTTCATTTATGCCAGTTATTTCCGCACTAATTGAAGCATTCCTGAAAAATCGCCTAGCGGTGTTTCCGTCGTTTGTTGACCCAAAACCTGGCTTCGGCTTGTCGACAATTAAGCCCAGTTTTTCTCTGAATGCAGCTTGGATTCGTTGTTTATTATTCTGTACAATTATTTTATTTTCATCTCCTCTAGCCTGCCATGATTTTATAGGCAATTTATATGCTATATGTAGAAGACATTCGAAACAACGAATCCAAGCATGAAGTGTGGAAATTCCAAATTTATAATTTTCAGCATTAGGCACTCTCTCTAGAGAACTATTCATTTGTGATGGTTTTGCGCCACATATGAAACATTTTGCACTACTATCTGTACCTGAAACAATATTACATATACTCCCATCAACCATTGTGAAGTGTAAATCATGAGATATCTCTACATCCAAGTTTGAAACAGAGACGTTAGATGAAGACAGATTCGAAATTAGCGTCTGAAATCTCTCGGATTCACTTCTTACTACATTGGAACTCTCCTTTACAAATACAAACTTAATTGGTCTACAATACCTCGTAGAACTTGGTCTTGGATTGTGCCATATAATCTGTTCATCTAACGTATGTTTCAACTGCAAAGGAACTAAAGCAATTGAGAATAAGTATTCGTCAGTAAGAGAAGCGTCAGAAAATTTTTGCTTGTATAAGCTATGCCCTGAACTACCATCAAAGCCCCACTTGTATATCATAGTCAGTCCTTGAAGACAAGAAACTTGACTAAGAACTTCCGCTTGCATCTCTACAATCCTAGTTACTGTGTGATCCAGTAAAGCTTGAAGATTTACCTCCCCGTGACTTTCGGATACTTGAATAAATTTCTCAGCTGGATAACACGTTTTCTTAAAATTTCTTAGCGCATAAATACTGGGGAATGTGTCCTTATGCAAGCTGTTGACAGTAGTTCGAAGCAACCTATACTTGGACTCAGAGAGATTTAAATCTAAATATAGTGCTAAAGATTGCTCTACAGATAAAGCTTTATTTGTTTCCTCCTCTTTCTCTTTGATGCTCTTCAAATTCCTAGCAGTCTCTGGTGATGTCGACAAGTCCTTGACAAGGGCTGCAGCAGCAGTATGTCCTCCGGCCCGCAACGACAACGAAGTTGCTAGAGACAATTCCGACGTAGAACGGGTTTCCAACAGGTCGTGAACCTTCTTCCTCTTAGTTGAAGATGCACATTCTTCGAACGCTTTGGGATGTCTTCCTCTTATGCCACTAACTCCAGGTTGCGCCTCGTCTTCTGATAGCCTCTTTAAAGAGACTGGCAATCCCAATTCCTCACTTAGCCACTGCCTATTATATTTTAAAAAGCTATCCATATTTTTTCCTGCAGATAGCCATTTTTTGGAGACTACCATAGAAAATATCCGAATCTTCTCATTAACAATAAACTTGTCTTCATTAGAGCAATTGTATAAATCGAAGAAACGAGATAAATAAGCTCTAACGGAACTAATTTTGTTCCCGTGAGGGCTTTCTCGCCATACCCGAAAACAACTCGCATTGGTCACCGTGTGACCTGCACCTGAAAAAAATTTTTTTTAAGTATGTTCCGAACCTAAATTTAGTATTTATTTACTATGCCTAGATTTTATACTAATATCTCATTAATATATAAAAAAATGGTTGAGTGCGCAACTGTCAATTTTTTTAAAAGCTTTGTCAAAGCTAGCCAAAATAAAACAATTTTTAAAAAAGCATATGGTTCAAGTTAAGCCCATATAAAATCTAAAAATAAATTAACAGCGCTATAAAAAACATATCATATTATAAAACATACCTTCATTTAAACTCTCCATTATTTTTAAATAAATATTTCAAAAACCACAGAAAATATTAAACTTTTTCACAAGCGCAAAATTGCAACTGATCATGATGCATTTCGACTGTACCAATTTATACTTATATTTAGTCACCTCTTAAAGGTTATCGTCAGGTAATTAGGAAAAAATAATAACGGATTAGGGTGGTTCAGTTCATATAGATTTAAGTTGCAGGTATAAATTAGTCATTTGTTTACCTACCCTTATTTGTATTTCGAGCAGCCACAGGTATGATGACGAAGCACTGTGCGTCGTAGCGTAGTCATGTGGGTATTTAAAATTATTAGAAATAAAAAAAGTATATTCTAAATTAGATTCCGATTTTCAAATTGTACTAGATCGACTTTGGAAAATCACCGACATCACCTTCTCTGTAGGTAGGTGGAATTTTTTTGACCCCCCCAAAAATCATTATTTTTTATCTCCAAGTTTTCTCATACTCGCTTTTCCTCTACTACTTCATTTCAATTTTTCAGTATTGTAGTAATAGAGCAAAAATTGTCTCGGCAATAACTCGAGTAAATTTGGTCCGATGGAGGAACAAGGTATACAGTTCTCACCGTCCACTTGACAGCTACAATTCGTAATCCAACTTTTTTCCATTGGCGTCCATTTTTATAGAAATTGTAGGGCCAGGCAAAAATTCAGGGGGGCCACATGTCATATATCAAATTAAAGATATCGCCGCCTACTATCGGATGGCATACTTAGTTTTTCGATTTCATCAATTTTACTGTGTTTTATGACACTTTTTATCAAGTCAGCAAAAAAAATTTCCGACCTTCGGGTGTATTTCACCCAATTGCTATATTATCACTACTGTCTATCGTTTTGTTAGATACCAGGAAAATTATCTACACTTTACTACCTTTCATTTGCAAAAAACTTAGGTTAATATTTTCCATAGGAAGGGAGCATTCGCCGGTACAAAGTGGACATGAAATTTGCAATTTTCCATCATCGTTCGCCCATACAAATTCGGGGGTGCATTTCTCCCTTCAATTCTACCTTTTACATTTTTCTCAATATCTCCGTTAGACCTCAGCCGATTTCAATGATTCAAAGATTTAGTAGGGGCAGGATCTGCACACCCATACGCCCAACCGAGGGGGAGCGGAAATATTGGTTTTTCAGTAATAATTCAGTACTGCGGTGTCCAATCGGGAATCTGATTATGCAGTTCTACTCACCTAATTAGTACCTACAATTTTTTGGGTATACATTAAAATGTAAGTTTATAAAAAAAAAAATTCCAGCAAACATTTTATCTGGTTATCGCCTTTGCGAAAAATTCTCGACGAATAACAATCCGAGAATTTTTCGGTTTTACGTATTTCTCTCGAAATATTACGAGGTGTTTCGAAAGAATTATTATCGACAGATGATTTTTTCAAATTGTGCATGACAACGCAAACGTACCAGCGACTTTCTTTTTCGGCTTATTCGGCTAAAAAAAGACATATAATAAAGTGAGTGCTGATAGCATAAAATTTGCATTTGATAAATGTGAAATGTTTCTAATAGTTTACTTGTTTATTTTCAATGAAATATCGAGTAGTTTTCACAAGGAAATCTCGATTACATGATCCTTATATGTATATAACACCAATATACAAAAATTCTTCGAAAAAGTAGTAGTTTCGGTACGAATTCCCATTCCTTTCCTTCGTTTTCGGCGCGAAATTGAGCGAGTTCCTTACGAATCGATCTTTAGTTGCGATGTTTGCTGGGATATCAGTTTTTGTGTTGTGTTTGTGAAATACATGTAAGGAACATTTTTATAAAATGAGTAGAGGTAAAAAGAAAACGGCTGGGGGTTGGGATTAGGCAGCGACGGTGAGGCAACGGAGAGGCGACAGACTGCAATAAACTCGGGATCATAGTGTGTGCAATGACTCTTTTAAAGAAGCCACAATAACGTGGTAAAAATGTGCATACCCCGAATTAGACTAGTACAAAAATAGTATGAATGGAGTAAAATGGCAATGCACTTGATTATTCACGGTGTTACACGCAATAAATAAAGCACTCCCCATTTATCTTCGTATCCTGGTCCGTACTCGATCCCGCATGACACATAGCCTTGACTTATGTCACTTTGTCAAGTGATCCTGGTTTGTGTTCGATCACTAGTATTGCTAATGAACCTGGTCCGTACTCGTTCTCATAATTGATTTGTCCGATTTGTACAATACCATTGAAATATGCCGTTATTGTGAGCGAAGATACTTTGGACGGAAATTTCAAAGTCATTAAATGAAAAAGAAACACCATTGAAACAAACCCATAAATGGAAAAAGTTCTTTATATATAATTTTAACAAAAACTTTTATTTATTCTCGAAAATTACCTTGTCTGGGATACAAGCATAAAATAAAATCAAAGCTGCACTTTAGTGTCACCAACAAGAAGAAAACAGGTGGAAGACAAAATATACAAAACAAATTACTACTTGCGTACTAAAAGCGCACAAAAACGAAATCATCCAAAAGCATTTTGGAAATAGATTATTGTCAGCAGGAACGTCCACATAACTATGGTCCTTTATTTTAAGATTAAGGCTAGGTTACCTTTCATCACGATGAAAAATTCGATTTTTTTTTTTTGTTACCAAAATTTCACCCTTGAAGTGTTTAAAACACGTGCGTAAAAGGATATTTTAATATCTAAAGTATTTTAGAATTCAAAGTCTATTGAAAAAGCAAATTACGAACTTTCATCAAACAACAACTGACAAACAGCACCACTGTCAAGGGTGGTACTGTTATGTCATGTTAAAATAAGGAAATATTTTGATATCATCACTTGAAAAAAGTGGCCTAAATAAGTGACCTAAATATCACTTCAGTGATTTGTCAAGTTTGTAGCAAAGCTCCAAAACGCAAAATCCAATATTCCGGGTTGCAGATCCCCTATATAAGGCTGACACTTGATTTTCTGGGCTATTACCGGTAAAGTCAAGTGATTGGGTTATAACCGAAATATTTTTCAGAAGAATATTCACGCGGTGGGATATTAACAAACCAAAAATATTTTTCTTAAAATTGATTATCTCAGAGAGATATTCGGGTACTGGGTTTGTTATCAAGACAAAAATAAATCCCTGAAAGTGCGAAACATTCCAAATTTAGAAGAATATTCATCCGTTGGGTCATTACTAAGGTAAAAATGGTAGAAACTAGTCATGAAGCAATCACGCTACATTACAAGTAATCGTGATATTGAGAAAGTGTTCTTAAAGATATATTCAGGTACTGGGTTATTACCAGTGCAAAAATACTTCTCTGGCAGATCTCTAAAATTTCCAGAAGAAGAAAAATATTCATTGCATAGGGTTATTACCAAGATAAAAATGTTTTTCTACGTTTTTAGAAAACACTTACAACTTTTATGTCATTATAGTCATAAGTAGGGATTTGAATTGTTTGAATTGTTTTAAATTTTGAATACACTTAGTTATCTTAACCAAAGAAAATTAGCGCTAAATTTAAAATATTTATGAATTTAAATAAATGTAAATTGAATTCACTTTTAATATTTATTAATCCCTTTTATATGTAAAGTTTACATATTATTATTTTTTTCACTACATTGCAGATCAGAACGACTGTAATTTTAAGTATAGACCTAGCTGAATTTAAAAATTAATAATTGTAGAAAAGAAATTATATAAGAAAAAAAAGAAAATTTGGTTAGCAGATAAGGTGGACATTTTACAACAAATTGTACATTACGTTCATGATGGGTATGCCCCTATTCGAACACGAGATTTTAGAGACAGCAGTTGTACATGGTTCTCGGCTGAAATCAAAAGACGATAGGTGTGTGTGACTTCTTATATATTATTGGTGTCGTAGACTAAGATCTACTGATATCCACAATCAGTATAGAATAGTTCATAATAGGGTAAATTCGAGGATATGTTCAGAAAAGGGGAAATATTTTAAATTTAGATTTAATAATTCTTTGCCTTTTAGAGGATTATGGGATAACGATTCAAATATTGATCCCAATATATTAAATATGCACTTCTCTAATATACATTATCAGCTTTCTGTTTTAAATGTGTTGAAGCTGAGGAAGTTACTGCTACGGTCAGAGCTATTAAGTCAGAAGTAACCGGACCTGATGGCAATCCTCCAAATTTAGAAAAATTCTTTCATCTTGGATACTTCACCCAATTATTAATATTGTCAATACATGCATCACTATTTTTCAGTTTTTTTTGCTACGGTAGTACCGGTGGCTAAGACCAATAAAAACAAAGATCCTGGGCATTTCGGGACAATCACGCTCTTATGCTTTCTAGCCAAAGTGAAGGAAAAGTTGTTGACCTGGAAAATCGTTCCATATCTTGAAACGAATAACTTGCTAAAGTCATGCCCATCTGGTTTCCGTAAATCGCATAGTTGCAAAATGGCTCCCTTTAGAGTTACTACCGATATACGTAGCTCGCTAGATAAGGATAAGCTATGTGTCCTTGTTCTACTTCAATTATCTAAAGCTTTCGATTCCGTAAGCTACTGTAAATTATTTGCTAGGTTGTCCACTAACTTCCAGTTTCATTCAACTCAGTGGCGGATATACCGGCAGGCTGAGTAGGCTGGAGCCTAGAGCGGCAGAACTTTGGGGCGGCAAATTCGGGAACCGATTTTTTTTTTGTTTTTTTTTACCTCATAGAAATCAAAAAGATTTCTGCATGACGGTTTTCTGATGTTTTACAGATAGAACTCTGCAACAAATTTTGCCGATGACTTTCCCCTCTCACTTGTCATTGTACATTCGGTGTAGCAATCTTCCAAATCTAGAGTAAAATAGCTAGTTCGCCGCCCGCCAACCAGTAATCGGGCAATGTGCCCTCAGCCCACATTTTGTATGAGTGAAAAGAGCGAAATTGCAGAAAATGTATTTCCCTCTTCCCACTATAAACCCATACTAAATGCCAGTCCTTCTACTGGTTGGAGGCTGCGAACTGGATGGTTGGTGTATAATTTTGTGATTTCAATTTGAATATAGCAAATAATTTAGTGAATAATTTTACCGATTTTAATCTTATGTATCGACTATTATGTGTTGAACATGCAACTAGCTTTAAAAAATTCTATTGGAATGCTAAAAAACTTTGAACAGTGATAGCGAGATAGTCTTAAGTCAAAAAAATATTTTTTCCCCAATCCGCATTATTTTTTTAACGCTAGAATGTTATCAATGACGTCAATGTTGCACGTGCACAAGGCGAGGCCCATTCTCCATTCCAATAACCGTGTGGGTTACCCCGGTAACCCGAATAAATTGAGGCGAAAAACGAAAACAACATCGAAACAAAAGAAAATAATTATTATTTATGATTATGATTATTTATTCACGTTTACCGAATGTACAATATTATGTAAGTAGCATACATTACCCCGCCTTTAGAATTCGTACATGATTGAGCTTTGATTAGCTCAAAAATAAACCCAAAAATTATTTTACGTGCAATTTCAACGAAATTTTTGGATTGTAAAAACAATCTAGGACATGACAATTGTAGAGGCAAGGGCGGCATAAACTTCTGAGCCTATACCTTGTAATTTGTAAATCCGCCTCTGATTCGACTGCAGCTTCCCTTATCGGTATTGTTTTATCTGTCAGATTGGCAGCGTGTAAGAATAGGAGACAGTTTTTTTTATGGTTTGCCTTTTACTCGTGGTGTGCCCCAGGATTCTATTTTGGGCCCTTTGCTTTTCAGTATATATATCAATTGTCTTTCAGAGGTTATTGAGGATTGAAAATTCATATATTTATATGCTGATGATGTGCAGTTATATATTAGTTGCCCCATTGGTCTAGTGGAAGATTATAGCGATCGATTAAACTCTGATTTGAGGAATATCTCAATCTGAGCCCCCAGAAATCTCAATTCATTCCATTTCAACGACAGCCGATCGAGGATATTAATTTATCGCCTGTGTTTTTTAATAAACAAATTCTAGGATTTACTGATCGAGTGCGAAACCTAGGGGTATTTCTCAACTTTATGATTGTCTTCGGCGGTTGTGGTTATCTTCTGCAATTTTAAATTTTAGCATTTATTCAATGTTAGTAAAATTCCTGCTTTTACTCTATCTTAAAGCTAGCTGTCTGTTATTCCCCTCAATTGTATTCTGTATGCTCGATGAAACTAATAGTTGCATTCAATGACTGTACGAAGTTCGTGTTTGGTCTGAGAAGATTTGACCATGTGTCACGGCATAGTTGCCATCTGCTTGGTTGTCCTCAGATGGAATATTTAAGACATAGGCTTTTTGCATCCCTTCATACAATCATACATTCCAATTAGAATTTTTATATCCCGTCAGACGATTTAACTTATAAATACCTAGATTTCAACATTCCATACCGGAGGACTCTTACTTTTTTCGATCTCTTTGTGCTTGGAATAGCTTACCAGCTGATGCTCAGCATGTAGGCTCGACTTATAGATTCTGGAAAGTAATAGCACAGAGTTACACTGACATGAGTTAATAAATGCGTCACTTTTGTAGGGGATTGTCCTGGCAATAATTTAGTATATAGTTTCTGTAATTTTAGTTTGTTGTTATGTTTGTTAATATTATATTTTACAACTCTTTATGTTTTATATAATTTTTTGTTTTTATTTTGTATTTTTTTCTCTTATTTTTACATTTTACTTTATATGTTTAGATTAAATTTTTAGTAACTAGTGTTATAAAAGTAAGCCGCTGCCAGTAGGCCATAAAAAATAAGTTGATCTCCACGTGTCGACACGATAAAATCTCGAAGTGTGAAAACATGCCAAGATCAATTTGTGTTGAGAGTAAGCATCCTCCCAATCATTCGCCAGGATAAATATGAGAGATTCTTAAGTCCATGTGAATACGAAACCATCCGTATTATGTTTACTGAAACTTGTATTACATTGTATATGGAACCATCCGTATGTGTAGATGAATAGCTTAAGAATGAAATGAATTATTATAGTTAAGCAGTAACTAGATAAACTCAATTGTATTTAGATCTTAATAACTTTTAATAAATAACCAATTGGAGTTAATATGGATTCACGACTTCTCATTTGCATTCATAGTTGGACAACTCATTTACCCTTACTTTACCAGCCACGTTAGAGAATTAAATAGATTCTCCAACCAAAATTTTATTTGATTTTCAGAAAATGTCGAAGTTTCATCCTAGCTTTCAGATTTATTTCTAATACCCAAAAATTTCCATTTCTAGATATTTACTCGACTTTCTGATATTGACGGTGCTGAAAGAACTGTCACTCCTTTCACATTTTTTGTCACAATTTTAATTAACAAAAATATCACAACTACTAGTTAATCTCTTCACCAACATTTTTGCAGAATTTATCTCCCAGCAAATTGTTATAGCAAAAATGCAATCTGTCAACAACAAAAACTAAACTCAGATCTATTTTTATACGTCTACTTTTTAATGAACCGACAATCTCTTAATGCTTTAATGAAATTAATTACAGAGTTGGTCTAGATAAAGTTACTTGCGGTTTCTCAACCCTCGTATTGGTAAGAAAATCATTTAACCCTCTTCAATGTCATTTCTTCTAAGATTAGTCCTTTACTGTAAAAGGAGTCACCCAGAGAATCTTCTCTTTCGGTAATCCAAATCCTTGGTTCTGGTGTTTTAGACACTTGTTTCATAGCTAACTAATTTATTCATGTTTTTAAGTAAGTACATGTTGCCTTTTAAAATAACTTTTTGCTGCCCTTAGGAGATTTCTCGAGAAATATCGAAAATTAAGCGCTTGGAACGTAAACGCGCACCAAAGGGATACGTTTTTTTGTGTTAATTTTTGGGATCAGATCATTAAGTTTTTCTTTTGGTTTAATCAATTTACAAATTCACTTAGATGACGGAAAAGGGATGAAATGAAATTTTAATTTACATTCCAGATTAGAGTCATGATAATTTTTGTATGAAATTAATTCGTTTTTCTTATTTCTGGGATTTGAAAAAATTGTGATTGAAAGTCAGTTGTTGCATGGATTAAGAATTATTTAGATGGAATTCAACAAAGTGTTTCTCTTAAGCTAATCTTTGCTCTGCTGAAGCATCTGAAGTCAGCCGATTATAAATGTATATCGCTTTAATTGTATTTACGGCTCTTAACTCAGTAGTCTGAAAAAAGCAAGCCATATAGATTGATTCAAAAGCTACAAGAGGCTATTAACTCTAAACAACAACAAAAATTCATGCAGCTACCATAATGGTCTTGTAAGTTCTAAAAGTACCAGTAATTATTATGTGGTGGGTTGCAAACCGCTATCCATAAACTAAAACTCGCTCTCATTAAAAAAATGATGTCCACAAATTATAGCCAGAACAAAAAAGAACAAAGATTACGATTATTAGTAGTATTTCTTCAATACTAGCAATAGGTGTCTTTAGGCAAAATATGATTCCAGTTAGTATGGAAGAAGACTGGAAAAATACCAAATATCAACGGATGTGACTTATGTCCGGTTTCACAGTCCAGGCTTAATCCCGAGCTTAGCTAAGCCACGGGTGCGGCTTAAGCCCAGAACTTAAGCCTACTCGGTTTCACAGTACTTGGTAGCTGAGGCTTAGTTAAACAGCAGATGAAAATTTTTAAGTTGTCAGCACTGCTGTAATTGTGAATTTTTGTAAAGGAAAGTTGCCATTGTGCATTAAAAACCAAGCGAAAAGAAGAAGAAATTTTTACTTATCAGTTTGTTGCTACGAGTAAGAAACTAAAGAAGAGGCCCATAAACAACAATTTTCGTGCCATTCTCAACAATGTGTAAGTTTATACACATACCATAAAAAATTCGCATTGCAGGCGAATGGAAAATTTATGCAAGGGATTTTGGCGCTGTTTTTGAACGTGTGAGCCAAAATTATATACTAGCAGCAGCATAGTGAGCGATAGTAATACAAAACAACTTTTTGACATTACTGGTTCCCCAGTAAGCCTATTTCCATCTTCGGTTGCCCAAAAACTTGTCTTAAAATTTCATTTTTGGTAAATCCATAATAAGAAAATATATTAAAATTCTTTTACTTTTATCAAAATTACAAACATTTACCAATATTCTAATTTCCAGCTTATTATTACAAAATAATCAAGTACAGTATTACTAAATTTCCACATAAAAGAATGTAAATATTTTTCGATTTAGTACCCTTCCCATCTTAACCTTACCTACGGCTTTTGTGCTAAGGTAAATTTCTTTACCGAAGATTAACAAAAGTGACACCTAGGGTATAGTTAGAGAGAGATGTAACCATATGTTAGTAAGTGAGAAAATACGTCACGCTCGCCACGCAAAAATGGCATATATATACACGCAATGGACTCTCTTTAGTTTCGTACTCGTAGGTTTATTGTCGTTTTTATCTGGAAGGATATCAAATCCACAAAACATTATTGTAGAATGTTTCTACAACGTAAACCTTCATAGCCGAATGTGTCTACAGTCGGAACCGAGAATAAAAATCAACGACATCGCCTTTTTATAATTTTTTCACAGGTCACACCTCGCAATATTATATTATACATTTCTTCGTCGCTTATATCCTCTGCATCGGATAAATAACTCATTTTTGTCTTAAACTATTTGGTTTCTTCCTGAAACGGCACATGGAATACTGACACTAGCAACCAGACAGTATACTCAAAACTACTATTAATAAATATTAATAATTAATAACTATTTTTCACTTGGAAAATTTCAATTTAGTTTTAAAGTATAATTTTTGAAATATTCACGTTCGTTTAATAAAAGAAATTATAATATTTTAGCAATAATTTTCTATATGTTTTACAGTAATATCTGAGGCTTAAGCCTTCGAGATGACGGGCTTAAGTTAAGCTTGCCTTACACCGGGTCTACACAGGCTTTTTTGTATGCCTTAACAGTAATTTAATCTTCCAAAAATCTTCGTCAAGGCAGTTCTGGCAAGACAGATATGTAGGCAGTAGAACGGATTTTTTGTGGGCAGTAAAATGACATTTGTAAAAAAACAAAGGGCAGACGTTAGGCTAAAAAAGTGCGACATTGTGAAATTAATAAATTTTTATCAATATCAAACTTATCTCTCAAAGATAAAAATGGATTAACCCACGACATGGCGACAAATGATAATGCTGCCTTTACGGAATTTGCCCACTCGTAATTTAATCCAATATCAGAGTGACATTTGTAATCACCGTCATGCCAGAAAAATAAGTCTGTGTAGACCCGGCGTTAAGCCAGTGATATCACTTAAGCCTTGACTGTGAAACCGAAATATTTATTAAGCCTTGGCTTAAGCCATCGCTGAGGCTTAAGCCTTGACTGTGACACCGGCCATTATTGTCTTCTTTTTCATAAATTACAAAATCTTAATAGTGCAGCCGAGAGATTTTCAAGACCATTTCAACGAGCCACTTGAGCTTGGTAAAAAATAAATTGATTTCTTGCAAAAGAAATTTCAACTCACATTTTGCAAAATTTTCAAGTAATGGAAAATTAAGAAGTCTTTCAGCTTTGAAAATTCTATCTTGATTGGGTTTGAATTGCTGAAGTTATAAAATATATACGAAAAATAGGTGGGGACTTTTTCCCTTCTATCCCTTATTCCCAGGCAATTAATTAATTTTTGACAAGGAACTTTCTTCTGATGAGTTTGAAGCTTTTTGACGAGCCAAACATCAGTACCAGCTATAGTGGTCGGTTAGGGGTTATATTTTGATTGCAACCATGAGAGATTCGCTAGTTGAAACTTTTAATGTGAATGGTTCTGGCTCCTTGCAATTCTTATGTGTCCGGATTAAATCTGATGTTTCCTGATTTTATATTATTATTCTGTATATACCTCCGGAATCTAATTCTTTTGTTTACAAGGACTATATTAGCTGCATCAATTCATTTTTTTACATGTCGAGTTTAGATGATGTGGTGTGGTTGTTTTTGGATATTTTAACTTGCCTTCTTTATGTTGAACTCCATCGCTTAGGGAGAGCTCTTTTATTTCAACAGAGTTTTCGTCTGTGCTGGAATACTATACTTTGGATCAGAGATGAGCATTTTTTATTTGAATAAAAATAAAAGATAAAAAACCGAATAAAATGAAAAATCGAATAAAAATTTATTTGATTACAAATATTATTCGTTATTTGGTGAATTAGTCGCAAATACTTATTTGTTATTTGGTGCAAATTATTTGAGTTTCGAATAATTATTTTTTATCCGATCGTGCGTTATTTGAAAATCAAATAATTTCATTATTTGATGAATTATTTGTGATTTCTTATTATTGTGATGGTCATTATTTGAATTTCAAACAATTATTTGTCATTCAGTTATTTTACGCCTATATCCTAATGACCCTTGAGTAGACATAGATTTCAGTTCATATTTAGGAATTTTGAAAAAGAAACCTCTTCAGACGATGATAATTTTTTTTTATTTTTGATTATAATAATTACATTTTAACTAAATTTTGATATGCACTAATAATATGCGTTTGCTTTTAATAAAATCCGCTCTTCAAAATGCTCATCAGTTAAAGAGCCACATTTAGACCCGCTTAATATTGTGGCTTGCGAAAAGAGCCTTTCTACAGGTGCTGATGAATTTTCAAAAATAATGATATTTTTTACTATAATGTTATCTATTGTAATTTGCCAAAACTGTTACCAAATAATTTTTCTGAATTCTTCATATGGGTTGTGATGTCGTGACGTCAAGTATTAAATAATTAGTAGGCATACTTTCTTACTCTGGCTTGAAGTAAAGTTTTCACTTCAATCGTATTGTCTTAAGCACAAACTCACTTGTTTTTTATTTAATTGACTCTGATTATTCTGAGTAATAAAACCCAATTAATTTACTTCAAGCGCTTCACAAATTCCTCTTAAACCTTAAATTAAATTAAGTAACGAAACACCTTGCGAAAACAAATGCGTGTACCAAGACTTAATTATTTGAAATTGGAACTAATGGACACCAGAAAACATATATCCATAATCGAATGACAAATAATTGTTTGAAATTCAAATAATGACTATCACAATAATAAGAAATCACAAATAATTCATCAAATAATGAAATTGTTTGATTATCAAATAACGCACGATCGAATAAAAAATAATTATTTGAAACTCAAATAATTTGCACCAAATAACAAATAATTATTTGCGAATAACTGAAAATAAATTGATACTCAAATAAAAATTTATCCGAATAATTTTTTATTTGATTTTTTAAAAAAATCGTTATTTGATTGAAAATTTATTCGAATAATGCCCAGCACTGCTTTGGATGTGCTACATTCATGTGGGCTTTAGAGGGGTTACCACAAAAAAAAAACTCACGATTTCTGTTATCAAAAGCACAGTGGAACATAAACGCATGAAAGTATGCAATTTGAAAATTGAAACAAATCACTATATGTACATACACCCAAAGCTATATGATGCTGTGGTGTTCGTGTGCATTGTACTCCAAAGTAATTCGGGAATCTGCACAGTAGTAGGATTGCATAAACATGGCGAGATTTTAGATTTGTTGTCGGATTTTTCATAGATTTTTTTTTCCAACTTATTAAACGTTTTGCGTAAGGAGCAGGCAAGGCGGGAACGAATTGTGTGCGATCTGTGCTGTTCATTTATTGCTTGGGCAAATTTTATTTTACTGAAGCCGCTCATCAAATAACACTCTTCCAAGAACTTTGAGTTGTAATGTTTCATATAATTTTGGCACTGCTCACACTATGTCAGTTTTACCATTTTATTAACTAGATAACCAATGAACTAATTTAAAGAGTTAGATTTGACTTTACCAACAACCATTTTCTTCTTCCTACAGATTCACTAAAACCTATTAGAGATTAAAATCCATACAATAAAATAGAAAATATCGGGACTGTACATTTTGATATATTCAAGGATAACCGAAATATCCATTATCCTTGAAAGCAAATTTTCAGAAAAATGATTTTAATTAATTCTTCTCGGAAACCTCAAAGCTTCCTAAGAGAAATAACGTTTATTTCATTCGGATACGATGATAAGATTACATCCACTAAGCAAAATTTTCCATATTTTGCAAATTTCAAAAGACCGTATCTCGGTCATATATGGATCGCAAATTTCATCAGCATAAAAAAAAAACAAGAATTATACAATGGTCGATTTTCTGTGTAACTGCTTATAGGATTATATATTTCATATACACCTATGATTAAATAATAGTTACATACTTACAATTATAAACAAATAGATTATAAATAGAACTGCCAAAATTATTTTTCGCCTCCTAAGCAAAAATAAGAAATTACCAATGATAAAACTTAAAATATTTTATATTTCATACATTTTCGCATTTTTCACGACATAAAATCGCTAAAATTAATTATTAATTTTCATATTTTACGTGAAACGCATTTCAAAGTGCAAAGACGCAGTTACAGATCATTGTGAAATAATCCACAACTTCCATAGAAAATCTCCATAAACAGCTTTAGATAAACATTTCTTCAGAATCAAAAATCAAAATCTAAATCTTTTAAAATTCATATGAAGTAACAAACAAATAACTAATCATTCAAATGCTTAAGTGATTCATAATGATACCATTAAGCGAAAATCCAAATGCAATAAATAATAAATATCAAATTTCAATTTAGCACGAAAACAAACATTTTTTCCATTGCTACAATAATATTTAAAATTAATAATTGGAAACTTAAAATCTTTCACGTAAACATAAACCCTTGACTTAAAAGCATTAATTTAAACAAAAGTCTTGGATTAAAAAGCATAAACATGAACACTTGGAAATCTTAAATTCAAGTTCATAAATATAAATATGAATATCCAATAGAACTATGGATAAAATATTGAATAAATCATAAACAAAAATATTCGCGCCGTGCCATTTGTTTATGGGGATAGTTATTTGTTTGCGCGCATAGCATTGTTCACGAGCTTATTCATCGAAAATTGTAAACAAAGGACATGGTCCCTTGGATGAAATCATGATAGGGATAAATAAATGTATCATGTTACATATAATGCGAAAACATTTTCAAGGTTTTAATTGGAGATTGGTCAATTATTGACCAATTAAATCAAATTTTATATCTCATGACGAGATAATTCCCCAATCAAATACGCGTTTCGATTTCATAATTAGGAACCCGCTAATAAATGTATCCCTCCAGATATGCTCTTTTTGATAGAGCCCTTACCCTTGCAGTATTCTAGATCCTTCCAATTACGTGTTAAGTTTGTGTTAAAACGGGAACCTTTGCACTGGGTATCGAGTTTAGAGTTACGAGTTTTAAGTTGTGAGTCAAGTTTTAATTGTCCAAAATCAAAAGTGCATTTAGTTTGCATCTTTGGAATTGAGTTTGATTCTTAATAAAAAGTGTTTGAGTCCAAAGTGCATTTTGCTTGCACATATTGTGAAACTTTGAATTTCGTGAAAATTCAAATATTGTGGAAACTGTGAATATTGTGAAAATTCAAATTTTGTAAAACCTTTAAATATTATGAAACTCTAAATATTATAAAACTTTAATGTGTGGAAGATATTTTTGTGTAATAAAATAGTAAAATCTTACGTCTACGAACAGTTTTAATTTACTAGAAATATCAAAAAGTGGTTATTACAAAACCTGGTGTCAGAAGTGATAAATCATTTTTGCTATACGAAAAAACGTCATAACACTAGACTCATATACCTAATAAAGAAAATGCTGGTATACACTTTCCGAGTCTGCACACTACAGCCCACTACAGCGATTTCAAAACAAGTGAGTGCTTTCCGAAAGCACATCATTCCATCGTTTTATATGTAAGAAGCATTCACAGATAGAAATAAGTTGTAATAATTGCCAAAGTTATGAATAAAAATACATTGGGCAAATATGACCCATTAATACCATATACGTTTTTGTTTTAAGTACAGTATAAGGGTGTCAGCAAAAAGTAACACGAAATTTTATGGAAACTTTTATATGATATTCCGTCTGTCCGATCAATGGTTTCAAAACATCCACCAAATGCTTAGATAAAAGTGTTAGATAGACGAAACGATTGACGGGACTCATATTGAAAATTTCCCTTACCGCCTGTGAGTAAGTAATACATAAAATATTTTCTCTTCTTGTCAAAATTTACTATCCTGCATAGTGTCAACTGGTTTCACTAAGCCCCATAACCGTGAAATCTTACAGCTTCAATTCTCTGTGTGATTACTCCAGTTTACTTGAAAACCCAAAATTTTTATAATTGCACTTGCCTAATTCTGAAACGTCGAATTCTGTGGATGTGGACAAATTTTCCATCTAGAATTTTTCATCTGCCTTTCAAACCACCATTGTTTGACTGAATCGCTCATCTCCTTCAGATATCTAAATTTTCAGTTTTCATACCAAAGCAATAAGCATCCGTGCATTTTATCATAGGATATTCCTTGACTCTATACATAAGAAAATAAACAGGACAGGACTTCTTTTCAACTCATCTATTACAGTTTCAAAAAAAATAAATAAAAAAATGCTTGCTAAACAATATTTCACAATAGAAAAACGTAACAGTTTTTCTATAGTTATATCTCAACGATATTACGGATAAGCTCCTCCCTCTTTGTAAACTTTTCTACTTTATTTTCTTTATTTTGTTGGTCATCATGTTGGGTTCATAAAAGTTTTACGATTTAAGATCCTTAAAATATTCTCCAAGTGACACTTATTATGTCACAGATAAAACTAAAAGTGCGCATTTGAATTTTGAGAGTTCTGCAAGAAAGTAGAGACAAATGTATTCCAGAAATAATAAACTAATTTCCATGCGAATTGCAGCAGATTTTCTAACAAGATAGATACTTTGCCATTTGAATTTTGAAGAATCGCAACGAAAGCTTAGCGTTTTCTAACTAAAGGGATTTAAAATCGAGAATCGAGGGGAGAATATTCACTTTGTTAGCGAAGACAATTTGAAAAAGAACGGATCGAATGAAAAAAGTATTTCAAAATGACTTTAAGATGACACTTGATAGGGTTCTTTGAAGGGTTCATTTCTTTTTTTTGTTATCTCAAGCGGCATCTTCACGTTTCTTTTATCCCCTGTGCATTTCAAGTGCATTATGGTCCTTAGCTATCTGTCGTCGATGCACTTTGCTCATTTTACCTTAGTCAAGATAAAACTTGCTTAATCACACAAGAAATCGTTATATGTAAGAAAAAAATTTAAAACTAAAATGGAACTGTAATTCATTTTATCTTTTCATCTTACAAAGCTTTTAACAAGCATGACAAAAAAAAAAAGATAGAGAAACTTACTTAATTGTGGTTTAATGACTAAAAGTCACGGATATTAGATGATGCCAGTGGCATACGCTTTACCTTTCTACAACTACTTCAATTTTCGAGTTGCTATTAAAACTTTCTCGATTCGGAGACTATAGAAAACTGGTAAATGTCAAGTGTCCACATGTCGTTAGCAGATTTGTGAGAAATTTTATTGAAAAACTTGGACACAATTCAATTCAATTTATTGATAACTGAAGAAGTAGTTAGGGTAGCGATTTAAGTTTTCTTGTATTGTATTGTTGTTCGAAATGTCAGACTATGCCAAGGGTAAATATACGAACGAGCTCCTTGTGATATGGGATATATCCAATTTCTTAATTTCATAAGGGCACTCTATCTTAATGGACCCTTGTTGGTGGAAACAAAAATTATTCTTAAGAACAAATAATAAAATCAATGGCTAATCAAGTGACGGTCCAGCAATGAATGGGAGTCACTTAAGTGAACGATAGGAAAGAAAAAGACTCTGACTCCCATTATCTGGGAGAAAGAGTGTAAATTGCTCCTAGAAGGACAGTGAGAATATTCTCACCGGGAATATTGTGGAAGAGGAGAAGTTGAAACTATGTGATGTGTTATAGATTTTTACAAATTAATCATTATCAAAATAGGGCGATGGGAGTCAACAATAAAACTCCTGTATTGAGCACTCTTTCAGTGTTTTAATGCTGTGGTTCATGTATGTAATACACGTTCCATAAGTGAAGCTTAAATTTAATTTCTATCACATATGTAACCTCCAAGAACACTACCACAATGATATGGTTGGAAAAAATAAAGATGCAGAGGATAATCCTCCTTATCGCTTCCCTCCACTACAATTAGCTACCTTCATAAACGGATATGAAAAATGGTGAGGGGTGTGTAACGACGGGAATTGTTATTTTTGTGTAACTAAAACTCCAACCACAATATTTGGGGAAGCAGAGATTGCAACATTAGAGGTAAGTAGGTACATTGTTAATATAGCTATAAAACCCATCTTTATTAGAGGTAGCCCCATAGAGGTCCTGCATTTCACGTTCTCCAGTATATAGAGATATGCCCACAACTGAAAGGTTGTAAATGAAATTTCACTCTCTGACCACTGGTAGGTATATGTAATGGAAAAGGTAGCTCTCATCCCGGTGAAATCCATACAGAAAAAAATAATAGGGTCTGGGTCACAGAGAAATTACTGTATCATATTTGACCACAAAAGCTTGCATTGAAATAAGAGTCAGATTAATCACCGTTGCCCTCATACACATGTTGATTTCGTTTGAATTTTACATTGGAACTTCCGACCCCGTTCAAAAAAAACTTTTAAAGTTGATCAGATTTGTTTACTTTTCTTTGTGTAGGTCAGAATCAATTGTTAATTTTGAAGTGCAACACTGGAATACCGTCCATGAAATAAAATTTAAATTTAAAAATCATCTGTAATATAAGTTTAAGTGTCATTATGAATCCTTTATCAAATTTATCAGAAAATGATGTTTTAAATGATGGACGAATAGCTTTTATGTGTATAGATGAATCTGAATTGAATCCGAGAAAATATTCAGTTTCAACCTAAGGTGAACTGGTCGAACTCGGGCATATGAAGGTGATTTCAGCTTTAGCTGTATTGATGCTGTCCAAATTGCTAACGCCATTATTTCTGTTAAGTCTTAAGACCCGCTCAAATATCGCTACTTTTTATAAAAATTATTTGAACTTGGCTCATTTATCCCATCCGCTATATATTTTCAATGCGAGTTTAATAACGTCACGATTTCCTAAAACTTAAAAAAACGCGATAGTGCTACCCTTTGCTAAAGTCGCATCTCCTAAAGGCCCAAATGATTTTCGACCTATCAGTATTCTGTGTTTTTTGTCCTAGGTCCTCGAGAAGCTAATGCACGAAAAGATCTAACTTTTGTTGGAATCAAATCAATTGTTCACCCCGTGGAAAACAGTATTCAGAGCTGGACACAGTTGTAATGCAGCTTCATTGAACGTAACTTCCGATATTCGTAGAGCTCTCGATAATAATCACCTCCTGCATTTTTCTAAAGATTTCAACAGCCTCATCTATTTCAAGCTGCTTGGCGTCTGTTCAGACAAAGTCAGATTTTCCTCATCTTTCGGTGGCACTTATCACACGCTTTATTACTGAACGATCTCAACAAGTCAAAGTCCATGATTTGCTTTCGAGAAGCTTGCCCCTCACTTGTGGGGTACCTAAGGGTTCATTCTTGGGCCCTTTATTGTTCAGTATGTACATAAATGATCTGCCCAATATATTACGACTTCAAAATATGCCAGATATATTTGGATAGGTCGATTGGCCTTATTGAGGATTATGTTGAAAGAATTAATTCAGACTTGAAGACTTGAATCTCTGAGTGGTCCGAGAGGCATAACTTACTTTTAAATCCCAATAAATCAACTTACATTATGCCTTTAAATTGCGAGAGTCTTAATGTCTTACAGTATTCAACTGTAACTCTAAATGGCACAACTATATCTTACGTTACCTATGTTCGAGATTTAGAAATTAACCTCAACTCAACACATTAAAAATACATTAGGTAAAATTTATCGTCTACATCGATTTTTTCTACTGCTCTTCGCTCCAGGCTTGTGAAGACTCTTCTTTTGCCTTATTTCACAAGTGGAAGCATTGTTTTCCTTCACTTGGACTCGATTTGTAGGAGGAAATTGGATGTTGCCTTCAATGACTGCATCCGTTTTATTCGTGGATTGAGGAAATAAGATCACATTTCAATCTTCCGGAATTCTCTGTTGGGTATGTTTTTAGACGCTTATCTGACAGTGACAATTTCGCTTTTTCTTCGTAAGATCATATACACTGGGACGCCTCAGTTATCTATTTTCCGACATTAGCTTTTCAAATTCCAACAGGCACATCGAATTTTAGAACGCTCTCACTTTGTTCATGTTGTTCGTCTTTGGAACAGTCTTCCGATGGCACTACGGCGCACGAGCGCGGCCAGTTCATTCAGAATACATCTGAATCGTCATCTGTTTTCGGATTATGTTCAGGCGGACTGACATTGTGCTTACAATCCGAAACAACTGTGGGTTTTCCAATAAGAGGTGTTATTTTGATATTCAAAGCAAAATTCCACTTTTTGAGATAAATGATCGGATCTTTATTTCATTATAAAGAGGAAGGTATGCCGTTAATAATAGAAAATAACATCAGCCAAATAACCACCACGACCAGGCCTACAGGACCATATCCTTTTCATGAAATTTTCCATAACCAAATCGCAAAGTGGCTGCCCTATGTCCTCGATAGCCTCACGAATTCCATCTTTGAGGTCTTGAATCGACGCTGGGTTGTTGGCGTAGACCTTCTCTTTCACGTGGCCCCAAAGGAAGAAGTCGCAAGGTGTTAAGTCACAAGATCTCGGTGGCCAATTGTGATCACCTCTTCGAGAGATAACACGGTCCGGAAACTTTTCCCGTAAAAGATCAATGGTTTCGTTGCTTGTATGTCACGTAGCGCCGTCTTGTTGAAAGTAAACGTTGTCCAGATCAATACCATCCAATTCCGGTCATAAAAAATCATTAATCATCTGTCGATAGCGCAATACATTCACCGTAACTGTTGCTCCAGCCTCATTTTAGAAAAAGTAAGGCCCAATGACCCCGCGGGACCATAAACCGCATCAAACAGTCACACGTTGAGGATAGAGAGGTTTTTCAATAATAACTCTTGGGTTTTCCGAGCTCCAGATGCGACAATTTTGATTGTTGACGAAGCCATCGAGGTGGAAATGGGCCTCATCACTCAAGATGAGTTTTCGATGGAATTCCGGATCATTTTCATGCATTTCAAGGACCCAATCAGCAAAGACTCGACGTTGTTGATGATCGGCCGGCTTGAGTTCTTGTGTTAACTGAACTTTATAAGCCTTAAGACCCAAATCTTTATGCAAAATATGGTGTAATGACGTTTGTGGAATGCCTAATTCCAAAGAACGACGAGGAATGGACAAACCTGGGTTTTCTTCAACACTTTCGGCTACAGCAGCAATATTCTCGGCTGTTCTTGAGCGACGTGCACGGGTTTTATACTTCACATCACTAACTTGTACCGACAGCTCGAATTTTTCTACCAATTTCTGTATTGCGGTCCGACAAGATGCTTCACGACGACCCAAAAATGTTCGAGTTTTACGAACCGTCTCTACCACTTTTTCACCACTTTTGTAGTGAATTTTAATAATTTCAATGCGTTGTTGAATCGTGTATCGTTCCATTTTTATTAATGGCGTAGTTTCTACTTGTCAAATGTCAAAAAACGACAGCTCCAGAAGTGACATCTACCGAAATAGCGGGCTAATTAAAATAACACCTCTTATTGGAAAACCCTTTACATATATACTGCGCTTTTATTTTTGTGCGCGTCTTTGGGCTTTAAGATCATTCTACAGCTGAAGTCAACTGGTATCGCCCACCGCCGTTCTTTATAACAAGATCTCATTCGCGAGCTGTTACTATTCAGTCTATACGTAGAGTAGTCCCGGTCGTCTAGAGACTCTTAAACCAAGATGTTTAGGGTGAGCCAAAGTCTCGCATCTTAAGTACACCTTCGATGCTAACAGCCACTATCGACCGGAGCTGACTACATTCCGACTATTATAGTGCACTGAGTTCTCATGAATTAGGTACGAATTGATACCGTTGATATCCGCTGCAGTAGTTCAGCACTCAACATCAACTCTCAAACAATTGGTGGTCCCTGAGCTCACAAATTAGCTTATTCCACTAAAACTGGTGACCTTTATAGTCTTTGCCTCTTTGGAGAGGAATCTACAAGCAGTACTCAAATTTTATGACAGTTTTAGCTAGAAACAGTCGTAAGAACTTAGAGTCACGTTATCTGATCCAATCAGCAATCAAGTCATTCAACCACCACAACAACAAGATTGAAAGTTTGATAGTTATTAAGTTACAAATATATATATACAATATTTTCCCTAATTAATTTTACACTATTTATTAAACTATATTATAAACCTCTAGTTCACAAAGGGTTTCTGTATTCCTCTTTTCTTTCCTTGCTAATACCTTTTGGTCGTTTGTGGTAATTTGTGGTTTGTCGTGTCTTCAAGTCTGCGGTGATTTTATTTGGTTTCATTTGCATTTTTATTGCCAATTTTCATTCTGCTCCTGCGAAATGCCTAATAAATGGTCTTCGATTGAGATCCTCTCGGACATTCCTCCGGCGACTGCTGAAAATGATACGACGAAGATATTGCTGGAGCCTGCTATTACCGCGGTCTCCATTAAATGTATCCCTTTCTATGGAAGTAATCCTGAATTGTGGTTTCTCCAGTTGGCTGCAGAGTTCGCCATCGCACGTATCACACAACAAAAAACTAGGATCTACCACGCAATAACTGCTCTTGACGAGAACGTCGTTAAAATTATTAGTGACATTGCAAATATCGAGTTTTATACAAGGAATCTTGTAGGTGATTACATTAGGAGCAAGAAAACGTGTCACTCAAAAGAAACCTTAAAACTCTTCGAGGATGATTATATTAAAAGTAGCGGCAGGAAGAGCATAGATTGAATGATAAGACCTGTCATGTTATGACTCTGTTTTTCAGTAGCAGTAATAATTATCTTGAAGTTCAGGTTTTGTTAACCAAATAAAGACCGATTTTCTTCAATCGAAATTTAAGCCAACTTGTTGCTGTTGTTAGAACAAATTATTTTTTCCTTATGTACATGCCTAATTCATTGATTCTTCTCCCGCATCTACTCTAATAAAATTTAGCCACTTCATTTACGTCTCATATCTGTCGAGAAAACTAGAAAACCCAATTGATTATTTGATAGTTATGCCCCCTCCCCGCCTAACGTAATCATAGTAAATTTTTGTCACTATTTATTTTCATTATCCACAATTTATCAAAATAAAAACAATAACTATTGCCGAAGTGCTATTTTGAGTCTCTGATGAATGATTGTGTCACATGTCTTCAACAGTCTCGTAACCGTATTAATGGAACTTGTGGAGCACAATCTCTGCGACTATAGGCGCATATTTCATCTAAGCAGAAATAAGATTTATAATAACCTGGGAAAACAATCAATCAAAAGGGGATTCTAAGCTATGTATATAAATAGGCATTACATGAATTTATGATGATCCTCTTGATGGATACTTTAGTTCTGTTAAAAATAATACTGTCTATGTATGTATGTGCGTGTATATTTTCGTTCCTTTATATGTGTCTAATCAATGGCACTTAAGGAAGAGATTTATAATATTGTTCCGGTTTAAGATGGTTTGATATAAAATTGATACATTAGAGTAAGATTGAAAACGAATACCAACAAATTTTACCAGTCACCAAAATTACTCTTCAAATTTAATTATTTTATTTTTCCCAGAGCTAATAAAACCTGAACACCTCGACATAAGACTTGACGTCGTATGAAAGTGAAGATGACAGTGAAAAAGCTTGCATTTCTCTTGCTGAAGTCACACTTGACATAAATTGTACGAAGGACAAAATGTTTAAAAATTTGAAAAGCTTGCTGTTGGCAAATCTTGCTCCCTTTGTGGAAGGAAAACATCAGCCTTAAGAGTACTTTGGAGCATAAGTTCAAGGTGGGAGCATCCATGACATGTACATATGTAGGATAGCAGTGGCTATTCGAATACTAATGTTATGTATGACATTTCTTTCTGATGAAGGTCTGTGCTAGTTTGTGCAATTGTTAATTGTATACAATAACAAAAACAAACACAACGACAAAACTATAGCAGAGCTATAAATTTCTTACAAAGAGACGAATTTAGTTGATGTCTCTGAAGTATATGGAGACATAAAGGTGTTACGAAACAGGAAAATCATATGCGTGCACACTTTTTGTAAATTTTGTTTGAAAATTGTTTTTTTTTTATGTGTACAGGAAATATTGTCTACTTAGATAACTCTGTCAAAATATTTTTAGGTTATGAGGAGAAAGGGGAGACCTATATAGGATCATAGCATATTCTTGTTAAGTAAAAACAAACATTATGATATTTGGAAGACTCAGCTACATAATCGAGCGACCTGATTAGGTAATTTCTGGATTTTCTGATACATTGGGCATACTCTAGTAGCTGTTTGATATTATTTGCTTTTTATTTATTTATACAGAGATTTTTTACGTACCGAATTATGCCACTAGAGATCCTCTTATGAAGGAAACTACACCATTCTGGGGGAAAATAGGTATTTACGCAGTATCTTGGTTCCTTAATGGAACCACCAAAAAATTTTTGTACAAGGCAGCTTGATTTCTGTAGGATCATAAAATAGATTAATGCGCAGAAAATAGTTAATGGAACTACGAAAAAAAAAACAGTATGTAGGGAAAGGTTACACCATATACTTGTATAATAATAAGCTGATGTGAAATCCCCTTGTTATTTAATCATACTGTACTTTCAGTTCGTGCGTAACGGAACAGTTGCTGTATAACCGTTCACAAGTCACATATGATGATATTATCTTTGGTGGATTATGTTATGGCTTGTTCACGAGCGCGATTTATCGCATGCGACAGAGCTCTGATTGGCTGCAGCAATGTAGTTGTCGCTGAACATGCTTACTCTTTCTACGTTTCGTGCGATACAAAAATTTATCGCAGCAATGCTCTTAGTTTGGTGCGATTTTCACCTTAACCTCAACATTTATCTTTGTTTACATTTGTAATTGAATGGTAAAGCTCCGCAGTGATATCGAAATTTGGTATAAGATGTAAATATATAAATATCAAAACATAAGATATGTAAATTTCACACAAATATCTCCTTACCACCACAAAATTAAACAAATTAAGTTGTAGCCACTGTCAAACTTGTGAACGTATGGCGCGATAAAAACCAGTCGTAAATAGGGATAGATCTATGCAAAGAGCAGGACGTCACCAAAGTGTCGCACGTATCGTATCGCGCTCGTGAATAGGGGTTTAGTGTAGCGGAATGTTCAAATCAGAATGAACATAAATAGAGTTACATTTCGATTTAATAAAAAATTCATATGCAGGTTGCGTTAAGCACTCTAATTCACAGTTAAACACTTATCTGCAGTAAACCTAGAAATTTTTTCAAATTTATGATATTAATATGCTATTTAAATTACAAAATTTAGTCAAACAAAGGATGATTCACAGATATATTCCAGCTAACCCGATTTAGGAAGTATAGGAATAACTAGGGCTGTCATCCGTCCGGGTTTCCCCGAATTCGTCCTAGTTTGAAGGGTGTCCGGGGAGTGTCCGGACGGGGTTTTCTATACCGTCCGGGTTTTAGAATTTTTAAAGCCAATTAAATAAAAATTTAAATTTTGTGTGTACTGTACGTGTGCGATATACCTGATAACACAGACAGACTGACCGAGTGGACTTTCAAGTGGTGTTGCCTCTTGAATGCAAATGAATTTTTAAATATTTGGATACATTTTTGAAGAATTTTTCATATTGGTTAAATGGAAAATATTTTTTGCAATAGATAATTCTTTCCTTTTTGCACATTTCATCATTAAAAGAATGAAATAATGTTGAAAAGAGAGCGAATTTATGACGCATAAACATATAACATCGGCAGCAAACCTATTCCATTTCATTTGGCGTTTTCGTTTTTGCTTCGGGGTTAACTCCTGTCCTTTGAAGAAGCATCGAGTTTGCATACCGGCCTTGGAGTCATGTCACATTTGACTCCTGGGGTTAGCTCTGCTAGCCCCTAGCTCAGATGAGGGGCAGCTGTAGCCCTCCATACGAATCTCTGAATTGTCATTTTGAAATTGTGTGTTGCATTTGTTTTGACAAAATCGTTACAGATTTGAAATGTTTTTATTTTTTAATTTAATATATAGTATTTTTTACAGACGATAACAGCAATTTTCAAGCATTCTATATAGAAGTGTCAGCAATTGATCTCAATGGAGACATTTGTTTTTTACAAGGTGAAACATGTGAATTGAGTAATATGGAGTGATAATACGGAAACTTCATTGGATATTTCTTAAATTCAAGTGCGCAAAAATCCAATAATCACAGTCATCGCATTTTCACAACTTTCAAAAACGTTATTATTTTCCTCAAAATATGTAGGTACTGTATTTCCTCACAGTAATGCTCTAATAAATTGAAAACTGCAAAAATTGCCAGTTGGTGACATTTTGAATGACAGATTATAACACAAATTAATTCGAACACGGAGCTTAACACTTGAAGCAATTGACACTTCGGTGCAGGGTTAGAGTAACCCCAGTTGTCCCTGATGCTATGCTTCGGTAGCAAAAACGAAAACACGGATTATTGTTGACATGTAACTCCATAACCTTCAGGCTGTTCTCATTTACTAGTGTGCCATCTATATTTACTAAATTGAATCCCTCATTTGCAGAACCTATCTGTTCTGATCCAATAATATGATTATATTTTCTATCCTGCTTTACAAATGTAAAATAATGTTTATTATCTATCAACCAGCTTGTCCGTTTGAAAAATTTATTTTAATTTGATTTAATATTATTAATTTTCTTTCCATTGTAACGCATAGAAATAATGATGGTAGAGCAAAATATATTGGACACCCACGAAAAATATCAAAACATATTTTGATTTTTGCATGTCGTTGATCAATATTTTTGACTTGATAATAATAGGAGTTATGAAACTCTGGCAATGTTTGTGAAGATGGCATTTCTCTTGGTTATTGGTTTATTTACACCAAAATGCATTTTCTTTCAAAAGTAACATGATTTATAAAGATGAAAACTAAAAATTTTCTTAATCTCTCAAAAATTCGTTTACAAAATGTGATAACTCCGAAAGTTTCGTCAGGCAACCGCACGAAGAAGTTGCCCGATTCCGGTCGTTTTGAACTTGTACCTGCAGATTTAACAGGGTGTTTCTAAAGCGATGAATAATAATGAAGTAGATGATAGGTCATGTCGAGAAGCGAAAACAAATTTTATGACAGTGGTGGGGGGTGGGTGCGTTCTCAATCCCTTCCGGTGTTAAAGGATTTAAGGTACGTTAAACGTTAGTTTGTACATAAACAGTCCAAAGTGACGGATAGAGCGGTGTGATCTCTCTACACGTGTCATGGCTTCATTCCCAGAATGTGGGGACTGAAGCCAAAAATGATGTACTGAATGTACACCATGGTTGTTAGACTCATGGTCACCTATGCGGCCCTTGCAAGGTGGCCGAAAACTAACTAAAAATGGGCTGAGGCTCTGCTTCAAAAAACCCATCGGATTGCTTGTCTACGAATAACTGGTGACATGAGGGCCTGTCTTACAGCAACCATGGAAGCCTTACTATACCTTCCACCCCTACATATGCAGGTGAAAAGGAAGCGATCTCCAGTCCTATTACAGTGCAAAAGGAGAAACAGTTTAAGCCAGGGGATCTGGTTTATCATTTAAGTATCTTAAAATAGATATTCTTTGAACAAATGACAACATTAACTGATATAATCACACCAGGGTGAATTTTGTACTACCATTCTAAATAATTCTGGGAGACCGACGGCAATGGCGTTCCACTAAACCGTCCTTCCAACAAGGATCGATGGTGTGGTATACAGACGGTTCACAAACGAACAATTGAATCGGACTGGGAGTATACGGCCCTAAATGCCATATATGAAATGCTATGGGCTCTACCCCTACCGTATTCCAAGCCGAGGTATTGGCCATAGTAGAATGTGCCAATACCTGTATTAAAACGGCCATAAATGGCTCAACCATTAATATCTTCTCGGACAGTCAAGCTTCTGTACTGTCAAATAGTCTGGGAGTATCTACAAACCCCCAAAAACTTATCAAGAATTCACAAAGTTATCCTCATGCGGGTACCTGGACATGAGGGCCACATAGGCAATGAAATTGCTGATGGCCTAACCAAAAGAGGAGCGGAAACTCAGTCGGTCGGATCAGAGCCATTTTGTGGCACTTTACAAATGTTACCTCAGAGTGGCCCTAAATGACTTGGAGAATAAACAAAAATCTCTGTATTGGGAAAGGCTACAAGGACTTCGTCAGGCAAAATAGTTGATAGACACCTCTGGCGGGAAAACAAAAGAATTCCTATTCCTTAAAAGAACAGACCTCAAAATTATTACTGAGCTCTTCTCAGGCCATTGCCCCTTGAGGTATCATCTAAACAGTCTGGGCTTGGCTGAGATTTCATCCTGTCATTTCTGTCAGGATGCTCATGAAACCTCGGAACACTTGCTAAGCAATTGCAATTGCCAGTCGGAGACTGCTCCACGTCGAACATGCTTTTCTCCCGCCAACCTACGTGTGGAACGTCAATCCCAGAATGGTTCTAGACGTTATTAACGGTCTGTACCTAGAAAGGGAGTAAATGCAACGGGGACTCACAATAGATCGTTTAGGTCACAAAGATAGCGAGGCTAACGCCTACACAACCCTTCACAAATCTAATGAAATCTTCTAAACGACAAACAGTAGAAAGATGCTAGAGGTACTAATTTATAGAGAATTTCCTACCCTTTGATTTAATGTGTCCGTACTTCCTCTACAGTAGTTTAGAAAAATCGTCTGTCAAGCATCAAGTTTCAACTTCTGTAACTCATTTTTTTTGTGTTTGAAGCCAAATATATATAAAAAAAAAAAAACAGAAAATTTATAATTAATTTTTTTCTGTCTTAGAAGCTAAGACTGTTTGGTTTAAAACGCATTTTGCTTTCATTTTGTATTATTCACCGTTTATGAGTTATGACACAAAAATTCTTACATTGCATGAAAAGCCCCCGTTGCAAGAAAATATGGAATATGTAGTATTATATTTATTTATTATGATCGAGATAGGAAAAATTAATAATCTTCTCTTCTCTTCTCTTCCCTTTTCTTCTCTTCTTTTCTCTTCCTTTTTCTTCTCTTCTCTTCTCTTCTATTCTGTTCTCTTCTCTTCCTTTCCCTTCACTTCCCTAGCCATTCCTTCCATTCCATTCACTATTTAAAATATTTTCATACTTCCCCCGTCATTTTGAATTCAAAGCTCTACGCTTAATATATCTTTTAAGATCAGTTTTTGCCAATACCTCTTTAATTTTGTTTGAAGTTTCTTGGACTCTGTGTACAAGTTCGTCTCTTGATGATATTTTCTATGCGTACGACAACTCCTTCATAGTTCCTCAGAAGTAAAAGTCTAAGGGTGTTAAATCAGGAGACCGTGCTGGTCAAGGAAAGTGTCCCAACCGTCCAGTCCACTTATTTTGGTAATTGGTGATCATCCACTGCAGCATATTTCGTTCAGTGTGTCCAGGTGCTCCATTCTGCTGGTAAGCGATAATTCTTCTTATTGAGTAAGGTAGATCGTCCATAACATCTCGAAGATCATTTTCCAAAAAGTCCAGGTAATTTTCGCAAGTTAATCTACTTGGAAGAATCAAGGGCGGATCCAGACATTTTCTTTAAGGGGGGGGGCGATCGACCCCATCGCAACCTATAACCGCACATGCCATCAGTTGTGGGCCGCTCTGTATAGCTTTCTCATTTCGTTTTGGCATGAAAATTTCATTAGCATTCAGATATCGCCAGAGTTCTTTTACCTATATAATATAAGTTTTTGATCCCATAAGCATAGTAAAATTTAGTCCCACATAAAATAGACAGTTTTCGGTCACAAAAAGTGCAAAATTTTGGTTATACTGAAAGTTCCTTAGTGGTATAATTTAAAATTGTTTGAGAATAATTTATGACTAAAAAAGAAAAAAATAATAAATACAACAAATATTTTTTCAAAAAAAAACAAAACTATCTGGAGTTTTGCATTTAATTAAATATTAAAATTATATTACATTTGTGTATAAATTTTAAAATTTTCATGATACACAAAGAAAGCAAAGTCAAAGCAAAATAATTTAATTAAATATTTTGATAAACAATAGGAGTTCCAAATTTCATTGTTATTCACTGTAGTAATAAAACTAAAACTGCCTAGGGGCTAGATTCCGCAATGAAAAATATGCCAGTGCACCCGATTTAAAAAACTCTATATGAGAGAAAGTGTAGGTACACTACAATGATGAATAAAAATTTTGCTGTGCCGAATGCTGTTTAAGTGAGAAAATAGTCTTTTAAGTTTATCTATAAGAAATGAGTTACATGAATTCACTAGTATTAAGGCGACTACGGCTTAGAAAAAAGTAAAATAAATAATATAACAAATAATTTTGAAAATAACGCTTCACAAAAACTCACAGGTACCTTTTCAAAATTCACGACCAAAATGGCGGGGAGAATATATCAGGTAAAGTGTACAAAATTTTGACAGAAAAACTAATTTCCATTTTTGTGGAATCGAATCAAGGTGGTGTACACAAAATTTTGTGTGTAAGCGTAAACTAATAGTTGCTGAATCCGGCCCCAGATCTTGCTTTCTTTGTATACCTCGAAAATTTTAAAACTAATACAGAAATGTAATATAATTTTAATATTTAAATACATGCAAAATGAAGGGAAGCTCTAGAGAACTTTTGTGATGTATTCATTAAGTGAAATTATTTTCCATTTTTTGAATGCGGGTTTAGAAGATTTGAAAATATTTTGATTTGTATTTTCCATTTTATTTGATTAGAGTATGAATTTTGATTTGTAAGAGCTCTAGGGGGGGGGGGGGGGCGATCTCCACAATCGACCCTCGCTGTATCCGCTCTTGCGAAGAATGAGTGAACCAAGAAGCTGTCTACTGACATTATCTGCCCACACATTGATGGAAAATCTGCATTGTGATGATGCTTTCCGAGATACATGTCGGTTTTCTGAAGCCCAGTGGTATAAATTGTATTGCGGTACCCCATTTATAAATAGTCGGGTACAAGTCTTTTGTAATAAGTTGCCTGACTGCAATAATTTTGGAATGTGGATGAATTACTTAGTTTTTCAAAGAAAAAAATAGAACATGGTTCAGCTCTCTAAATTAATACGTTGAGTTATTCTACAGATGAATGGACATACTAACACCGAAACAAATTCCTTTTTGCCATACCATCATTTTTTCTATACGTTACAAAAGCAGAAAAATTATCAATTTTACACACCACTTAGCCAAGAAAAAATCTTGTTTTTTTTTATAATATAAAAATTACATTTTTCATAAGAAAAATTCCACCTGCATTCATGTTTTCTTAATCGCAGCCTTAGGAACGTATAATACTTGAGAAATTTACACCCAAACAATATTCGCACTGTTGACAGATTTAACAATGAAAAGCCTTCTTCAACCTTAATAAAATTTCACTTCGTTTCGAAAGGATATCACAAAACGCTTATCTCATTACGCGAGAAAACTTATCATAGAAATGTCGTCCTACTCAACACTACTACCCAAAGGAAAATATAAAACCGTCCTGTAACGTCTAAAGTCATAAATCTTTGACACTTTCTTGTCGTCAGCTTTCATCCTTATCACGTGAATCAACAATTAAATACTTCTGTAAAAGGCTCAATTCAATAGAGAAACGAAAGAACTTTCACAATGGACACGAAGGCATTTTTCTTCGCCTGATCCTCTTATCTCTTGTTCAACTTAATCGCTTGCAAGGCGTGAAAATAACAAAAGCTATCGAGGTAGCAGATATTCCTTGTGAAATATTGTCCCAGAAGTGTGCTACTATAAGTATAAGGGTGTGAAATGTAGAAAGAAGTCTTCTAGCTTCCCAGAATCGGAATAAAAGAGTATGGTGAAAATAAAAAGTATGGCTGGCAAAAATAATAAAGTTAATTTCGAGGGAAATAAAAACGAAATCGAAATAAATTGACAGCTTTATTCAGGTCTAATGAAGGTTACCTCGGAAACAAGCGATTGACAATTTCTAAGTGGATTACCCTACCTCCAGAGAAAAGAGAAAAAAGTTATGGGAAAATGGAAAGAATAACTAAAATGAAATGTCCTTGTGACGAAGAAGAACTTTTATTTCCTGAATTTAGTACTTTATTAAGTTCTGAACTGTTGTGATACTTTAATATCAAAAAAATTACTTGTAACTGAAATAATATATTTCCAAACTGGCTATTTTAATGTCTACATATATCAAGGACTCGAAAGGAATGCTTGTCTTTGCCACAGCAATTACTTCCAGAAGTTCTAAAAATTTGGGGTCAAACTTGTGGTAGGAGATGTTGCCATTTGAAGTTGAATGTGAATGCATTTCTTGCCAAATATTCAAGACGTAATGGTCTCTTTAAATTATTAATAATTTGTGGGTTTGGTTATCGTCAATACTGATCCTTTAGAAAATTCAGCTAAAAGAATGTGTGAGTGATTGCGACATTCTTCTGGAAAAAGTTAAAGCTGCAAATTAAGCCTCTGCACTCTTCTAGATTATCTGATCAGCACAAGTATTCTCAGAGTAATAAGTTGTTACTCCACCATAAATAAGTATTAGTGCACGAAGATTCTGTTTGGTAGAAGCTCTTTTACTAATAATTATTAGCGTGATACTAATAAATAATAAAAACAATTTAATAACCAATTACGTGGTAACAGTAGGATGGATGGATTGGATTGATTAAAAAGAGGCTGAGTCCCCCGAAGGGAGGACTCTAGAGCCATAGCAAGGCCCATTGTTCACCCTCCTGACTCATAAGCAATAGCTCACAGGTCCCAGACAGACGCGACAGAATTCAGAATTGACCCCCAACCCTCCCTGCCTGCCTCGTACAATTCTATCAGGAGGTGTGTGCCAAGGAATCTGTAGCGCTTTCCGAAAAGAGCCGGACAGTGACACAAGAAATAAGTCACTGTTTCGGGCTCTTCTCCGCATCCTCTACATATAGGATCATCAACAAATCTTATCTGGTATAGATGACCCCTGAGAAAAGAGTGCCCAGTGAGAATTGACACAAGTGTTCTCGGAGTTGGCTTACTCAGTCCCAATATCTTTTTCGTCAGATTTGGTTTAGGTTTACCCCACAGTTCCTTAGTAATTCTGCCCGAGGGATCATCCAGACAAAGGCGACTATGTTGGCAGTCAGCCCGGGCCGAAATTCTAGATGTAAGAATGTTTGGTGCAATCCCGATTGAAGTGGATGATTCGCCTGAGGTTGTGCCAATACGAGCGAGCTTACAGCGATATTAGCGGAAAAAAAAGGCGAATTTGTTTCCGCTAATGTCGCTGTAATCTGGCACTTAAACATCGAGTACCATGTTACACAGCGAGAGGTTATGAAGGGTTTTGACAAAGCTTTTACAGCTGCTTGGCTGTCCGTGCAGATGGCAATCTCCTTGATCACTGTATTCACGTTGAGGAGATACCTTCCCGTTTAAAGACGTGACTGCCGCTTGGAAAACCGTAACATAGCTTTCAGGATATAGAATGATTTCCAAGCGAGTTTCCTCACAAAAAATACTTGCTTCGGTATTTTCCTAAGTTTTGGAGCCGTCTGTGTAAACAATAGGGTTTGATAATGGTTGAAACACAGAGTGTGACCTCCAATCTGCCCTAGATGGAATTTTTGATTTAAATTCGCTTTTCATTACTGTTTCTAGAAGAAAGTCTCTGTCCCTGCTGATGTCAGAAGCGGTGGATTGCACAATCTCAAAGATGGATTCATGTAGAACTCTTGCTCCAGCATAAATCCAGCTTTGATTGAGGTGCAATCTAACCGCTGCGATTGATACCCCCTTCTTTATGTGTATCTGCACAGGGTGTACGTTGAGGATAACCTCGAGAGCCCCAGTGCTGGTTAACTTGAGGGCGCCGGCTACGCTAAGCCGCTGAATCTTTCCCAATATCTTTCGATGGTTGGCGAAATCCATTGCCGTAGGTTATCATGGGTCGGATGACGCTAGTGTAGATCCATAGGACCACCCATGGTTTGAGTCCCCATTTTTCCCTATAGTTCTGCGACACATTACATAGGCTCTAAAGACATTATTCGCTCTGTCCTCGAGATGTGATTTCCAGCTTAGCTTCTTATCTGGTATGATACAGAGGTATTTCACCCTATCTTTTAGCTCCAAATGTGTAAAGCCAATGTAGGGGAGGTTCTGGGGATATTGCTTTTCTTAGTAAAATCACATAGATCTGTTTTCAATGGATTGATGGATAATCCAAAATCCGTAGCCTAGTCTATGACTAGTTGGATTGCGTTTTGTATCAGGCCACAGAGGACAGACTCATAGTTACCAGTGACTAATATCATCAGGTTATCTGCATAACAAACCACCTTATACCCCATCCGGGTGAGTATTGAGAGGAGGTTATCTATAATGAGCACCCATAATAACGGTGATAAAATACCACCATGGGGAGTGCCCCTGTAGATACTTTTTACTCTGCTCACCCAGCCCAGTCTGGAAAAGACAATACTATTGTTCAGCATGTGTGCCATCCAGTGTATTAGGGCCTGGTACACTCCATGCTTTGTTAACATATCCGTAAACTTATATAGAAGCAAATTATTAAAGGCCCCTCCTACATCGACGAGGACAGCCAGTGTGGATTGCTTAAAAAGCAAGCCTTTTTCAATTAAGTGGATAACCTCGTGGAGGGCCGTCTCAACTGATCTTCAGTAACGTAAAAGTAGGCTAATAAGTATCCTGTGTTTAGTCAGATGAGGTAGTTCATTGGTGAAGGAATTAAAAATATATTTTTAACCGTAAATGTGACATTTTCACAATAATTTTTTTTTATTTTCAATCGTTTTAAAATAAGTTTGAGATATGCTTACGATGAACTTGTAAGGATACGCCGATGTCAGGTTTTCAAGCAGAGATTTAGTTATCGGCTAACTGTATGTTACGAATTTAATGAAAAATTCCGTATTTGTAACTGGAAAAACTTGAGTTGAACCCTGAGTTGAAACTCCAACAAATCGAAACTCTGTTCTCTATCATCAAAGCAAATGCTACTAATAGCCTTTTACTGGTTAGGGAATGGAGGCCAGCAAATATGCACGATATTTCAAAAGCCGTGTAATCAAGGATCTGGTTAGTGTAATTAACGACAAATTGTTTCCACTAGTAGTAACATGGTCAGACGCTATCGATGATGTTGTTAGAAAATTTTATTTATTGTAGCGCATGCCCGACGTTATTGGCTGTATTGATGGTACCCTTATCGGTACTGATCCATCAACAACGAACGAGGTCCGCTTTATTGATTGCCATGAAAAATATTCCATTAACTGATGTATATTAGTTTATGGACAAGCCCTACAATTCTATTATTGCAGTGCTAAATGGCCAGGAAAAGTGCATGATTCTCTTGTATTATGGAATAGTACACCATACAGTGTGTTTACTCCTAGGACGTCAATAGAACAGAAGGTGATAGTATTCACCTAGACCAAGCAAAACATGTATGGCAGGAGGGGGGTATCTCAACCATTTAGGAGTTAAAGGGGGATTAAGAAAAAAGCTAGTTTTTCACAAATCATCCTGTATCTTAAAAACCTCAGGGCGTACGGTCACAGTTAAGAGCTCATTGTATGCAGAATTTCATGGCCTTTCAAACAACTGCTCAACCAAACCTGTTTGTCTAGGTGAGCACTATCACCTCCTGCTCAATTGAACTCCAAGGTGAAATACCCTGTATAGAAAAATGAAACATGGCTGGCGTCTCCACCCACGGTCAATACTTTTATATGATTCGGGTTACTCGCTTAAAGACTGATTGATTACCCCTAAAAATAATGATCTAGGATATCCTGTTGCGGAAATTTGCACATAAACATACACGGGTTTTTGTAAATTGTAAATAACATCGGTTAATGGAATCTTTCAAACTTCGACTGTAAGTAAATATCAAACAAATGGCTATGTACGAGTGAAAATATTATTTTTATTTTATTTAAATTCCTCTACATCAAGATTTCTTCCATACGTTCCCTCCTTCGCAAATTCCTCTTTCAGAATCTTCTTTTGCAGTAGTTCATTTTTTAATTTGAAGTTTTCTATTTCCAGATCGTTTTTTGGCTATCTTTTTTTAAGTTTTCTATTTCTAGCTTTAATTTTTCTTTTCCCTTATAGAAAGAATATTTTGCTTTCTTTTTGGTTTTAATAGCCGATGTAACTTTTGTATTTGATGGTTTTATGAGTGCCTAAAATTATTTATTTTACCTGAAAGTGAAAAGGTTGTTCACCGTGATTTCCTTGTGTTTTTTTTTATACTATATATATGTAAACCCCTGTATTTTCACTTCATCCGTCACTCGCTTCCTTCAAAGTCTGTAAGGAGTATTCCTGGATGCCCTCTAATAATTTCGCCACTCGTCAACCAAGAATATCCGGTGCACATCTTTAGACAAAATTTCCTTTTCATCGATTTCGCTTAAAATGCATTTCTCTCCTCCCCCTGATCCTGTTCGTTTTGCATTGTCAACTTTTATCTATATTTAAGTTTGATTTACGATTAGCGCAAGAATTTTATTTAAAATTTGTCACTCACCATAATGCACTTTTTAATGTTCGGACAAAATGCATCACGTCTATATGTCCATGGCTTATCTTGGAATACTAATTACTAATTAATCATCCCATTGTACTCAGCGCCTTCCTTACATGATATCCATCCCAGCAATTTGGAAACATGCTTTTTACTCAAATTCCCTATTTTTGACATTGAGGAAGTGAAGCAAATTTTATTGATATTGATTGACGTCCTTTCTGCATATTTTCAGGACGAGAGAAATTATATGAACAAACAAAGTGCTTGTCATGAAAATGCAAGAAATAACGACGAACAATCAGATGTTGAACTGTCTCACAGCAATTAAGTAAGGCGCCACCTTCTTGCAGGAAAAAAGATACGAAATTATTCAGGGATAGAGATTTTATCAGAATAGTCAGTCCAGAGATCCCATGGATTACCGGAAAAGCTTTCATCCGGGGGAACTGCAATTTTTAAATTTGGACGTGATATTCGTGGGAATTACAGAGATTCAGGGAATGAAAACATTTTCTCCCTTTGCTACAATAATTCAAATATTGCTACCGGCTATATTCTGTCTAAGTTGTGTGACGCGTAAGAGAATAAATTTTTGGAGGCTAAAATTATAATAAAATTTCATATGCATAATGCGGTGAAAGTTTTCAGAAAATAATTTATTTTATTTTCCATAATAATGTGGAAATATACTGAAGTCTAATTTAGAAAAAGCGAATTAACTCTAATTTTATCATTGTTTTACATTTTGCTGCAAGTTTATTTGTTTTTTTTTCTCAAGTTCAGTAAATGCAAGTCAGCTGGCTTTATGGGAAGAATTCTTAGCAATAAAAGGACTTCTTTTATCTTCCAGGCAGTAGGAAAACAGTCTGATGTCAAGCATTAGTTAACTATATGTCAAACATATTTACCAATAAATGGAAATAAAAGCTTAATGAACCTAGCTGGAAGATTATCACGCCCAATTACCTCACTCATGATTAAACTCAGAGCATCAAAGTGAGAAGTCCAAAATGCAAGAGTACATGAGAATAGACAAATTTATTACCATTATGTTGCAAAATTGATAGACGTGAAGGTCCAGTGGTAGAATGAAGCACTGGAAATGTTAATGAAGCAGGCTAGATATTTCTAGCAGAACTTTTCTTACCTAACCTAATCTAAACTAACTTAGTAGACGTGTTTAAGTCTTAACAACTAAGTTCATCTCTTTTATCGCCACAGACACCTGCATGTTGTAAAGCCCATTTGAGACCTGACATCAACATATATTAGAGATGTCTTAAACGATACCATATTCTGAATATATTTTATTGGCAATGTTTATTTCAAATAAGCGAGGGAAGGTAGTGGATGTTATCAAAGTTTGATCTAGTACATTTCAGAAAATCTAGTATAGAATCGAATTCCTTAGATCCTGAGAAGAAGTTTGAGTACCCACACTCCTATACTTGGAGGTTCAAGTAGCTATTTATAGCCATCCTAATACTGATTTGTGTAGTATTTCCCTATTTTTATTCGAACTGAGGTACTAGATTGTTCGCACTTTAGACGTAGAAGAACATTTTTTCTTTGTATACTTTTCGGTGTGGGGCGGGGGGGGGGGATTCTCCTGGAAGAAATAGTGGCTCCAATACGGAATGTTGCATATCAAATTAAAGGTCTCGCTGAGTACTATAGGGTGGTGTACTTTTTTCCCGATTCAGACAACTCTCTCGGGAGGTTTTTGCCGCCGGGAAATCAATTTACATGCAATTGGGTCTCATACACCCTAGCTACTTCAATTCACATATATTTTTGCAGTTTTTTCTTACACTGCCATTAGTGCTCTGTTGTGAAAAATTTTCTCATAGAAGACATTTTTCACGAGGCACCAATTCTGCGAAATCACGAGAAGTACAAAAGTCCACTTTTTCACTGAGGATCAAGCTGCATTCGATCGCCAAAACTTTCGCCCACTTAATTGAAATAAACATTGTTAATGAAATATGTTCAAAGTATCATACTACATCGTTTAAGACATCTCTAATGTCTGCACATGTCGGGCCTAAAGTTGTATGAAAAGTCGGCATTCCTCTTTCATCAGAAAGCTCTAAGTTGAGGTACTGATAAATTTTGTGTTGAAATATTTTCGTTCTGCTCATCTAATTTCTGAAGCTACCTTGTGACGGACAGCTTTATATATAGAAAACTCCAATGCTTTCTAGGTCTGAGTATAAAATAGAAAATCACGGACAACCCTTGCAAATAGCTTTGCATTTCCTTCTAGAGAAGTAATCAATGAGGGAGGAGACGATGTCGACGTTACATCAATTTTTTTAGTAAATTTCAGGTGGAATGAGTTCCAAACATAAGTAATCAATCACAATTAAATAATCGCGTATCATCACACTTTCAGTAGGTTTTGCCTTTAAATAGAATTTGCAGACCTTGTCAAAATATTGATTACAAAATGTTGTGCCGTTACAAAAAAAATTTCGTATGAACAGGTTCATTTAATTAGATGTTTTTCAAAGCACATGTCCTAAAAATGTTTCGACAATTAAAAGTTTAACACGGAGTTCTCGTATATACCTATCAAACAAAAAAAAACCCACTTAATTTTGGTCAAACCGAATTACTTACAAATTTAGCCCCAAATTATTTTTGAATGTGCTCCTGCTCAATTTTACCCATCTCAGCACATTACTTACTTTTGTGCCAAAACCGTGCACGAATGTTTATTTTTGTTTTTCCTGTTTGGTATCAAAACTCATTTTTCCAACAAACTGAATAATTTATTTATTTGAAAAACAGCAGTATAGTAACGTTGCAAGGTGATTTTCCTTGAATAAAGGATTTAAATGTTTCATGACTAAAGTCTGAAATTTTCTTAATATCGCTCAACTTGTAAACATTTATTTAATCCAATAACTCCGACAGCTTAAGCTATAGGGAACTCAGCACAGTAACGTAATCTTGAGACCTTGCCAAAAGTTTAAGCGATTAATATCAATATAGTCCACCCTCCGTAATCCCCTGCGATGCCAGTGTACTCGTTTAAGGAAGTTCAAATTGAATCTCTCTCCAAATAATACCCGCCGGGTGTAACTTTTAAAACTTCGTTAAAGAAAACTAACTTTCTTTTTTTACTTTACTTTACCCAGGGCATGATATTTACTAAATAACGAAGTGGGGAAATTCTCATCAAGCTCTTTAGATTGGCAATGATTTTTTTTTTTTTTTTTTAGGATTATGTTGGTCTACTGCACAAGATTCGTTTAAATGAAAGAAATAAAATTGGACCGAGCTTGGTGGTGCTATATTATGGAGTCGGGCAGAACTATGTACGTATGTATGTTTGTTGGTATATAAGTATGAAACACCACAGCAACTTTTGACAAAATTTTTATTAGAACGACAGTTTATCGGCACACAACAAGAACACCATAAGCCGTGGGGTGAAAGCTTAACAGTTTGCTTACAAAGGCAGGAAAAGTTTTTTTTCCCTATTTTCCCTGCATGCACAATAAAACTCGCCTTTTGTTACGACAGCTTTTGGGGCTTTTCATCCCGAAATGAGGAGGAGAAATGAAAAAATCCTTGTTGTTTTTTCCTTTTTTTCTATTTTTTTTCCTTTTCTTCTATTTTTTTCCTTTTTTTTTACCAAACCGACTTCATAGGCCTCAATTGAAGGTTGCTTAGGAAGCAGACACACTACTTATGTATTTCACTCTGACAAAGTATAAGTTCCGCTCAATTGAAGTGGCATTAGGAAGAGAAGTTCACTGCCGTCCTCGACATAATTTAACTTACGAAAAGAATTTGGAAATGTCAGAAACAAATGCTACTACGAAGAAACGCCATAAAGTTGGCGCATAAAATTTTATGCTAGCATAAAACGGCAGGCAGAAATGTTTCTGTGTGTCATTTTCTTCAAAGTTGTAGACTATATGTAGTTTCCACCCCGGTTTAGCTTATTGAAATTATTTTTAATTGCATCTCGCCTGGCGCCCTGCCTTCATGATCCGCCCCTCACTGTCCTTAAAACTTATCTTGATGCAAACAATGTCGTTGAGCGAACGAGTTCTATATATAAAACTAGCGCCGCTCCTGAGAATGACATTTATAGTCGACATACAATATATATATATAAGTATGGCAAGGATTCGCTACAGCTTCCGCTGAGACATTTGTCATTCTCCTGCGACATCTATGTGCGAGAAACAATGGATTCCAGCATCTAAATGAAGAGCATTGTTTATTGCAGCTATGATACAAACATCCGGCAGTTTAAGACCCTTTTGTTCCCCAGAGTGCAGTCCTTAATGCAAGCCCTCAGCAACATGAAATTGCATTTCTAAATGCACTATACATATACACACTCGCATCAAGTGTTTTCTGTTTACAATATGGTACACTGGACCCAGCATCCATCAGCGGTGTATGTTGCCTAAAAGAAAGCTCAGATCGTATATAAAGGATGGTAATCTCACATTAGCTTCGGATGGGAATCTGGGATATATATAGGGATGAGAAATATTTCACTCTAAGGCTTCGAGGAAGTTATGAATTTAGACGAGAATTTTGCCTCAATGACGTCAATATGGAACTGAATTTCCGGTTTCGTGTCCGCAGCTTAACTAATAGTTACTACTACTACTACTGCGCCTGAGGGATGTTATTTAAGATGTTTTGTGAAATATTTATATTAAAGGAATAGAATGCAGCAGATTTTGAATTTGAATAAAGCTTTCTAATGGAAGTGTCGTGTTATATTTGTAAAGTGAGGTCATGCATGTGGTTTTCCCGTTTTAATAACGTAGATGCAATTATAGCATACATCACTCTCTTTTTTAACTTAGGCTAATTGTTGCACGATAACTGATCAATGCGTTGACATAGCCCAACTGATATGGAATAACTTCCGAGAAACAATAAGAGGTAGCGTCGGCCCGTCATCATCAAATCAAATTTCTCAATGCAAAATATGCACGATGTCATCATGACGCTCTTATTAGAAATTCGTAGCTAAAATTGTGTTATAAACTCGAGTTTAAGGTTTTGGTCACAGATAAAACTTTCAATTGACTATGAATAATTTTTAATCATTAAATTCTTAAAATGTAACTTTTTAGTAATTTCTATGATATGTAATAACTTTTTGGTTATAAAAATAACGTCATGCCGATTACATTATCTACTCTTGGTGCGACTGTTACAAAATATTTGTTTTGTTACAACAGGATGGTTGGAAGAAAAGAAAATGAATTTTAGTACCGGCAATAATTGAAAGATTTTTTTTTTCTTTAATTTTAGACATCATACTAATGAAAAGCAAAATTGTATACAAATAAAATATTAGAAAATGCAGATTTGAATAAAGGGAATAATTTAGATTGAGAAAATGAGGTAAAATAATTTTAATGAAATAAATAAATAGAAAGGGACAACTGGTGACATCTACTGGCAATGGAGAAGTAAACGACTTTAGGTTCGGAGAATTGATTATGGTATCTACAGGAAGGTTCAGGAATAGAATGAATAGAATGAATAGAACAGTCAAGAAGCTTCTGGAAAATAGAATACTCGAGAATAATCTGGAGAGTTTCTAGGGTATAAATATAACAGTTGTCATAGCCAGAAAAAGAGTCTTGTCTTAGACGTTGCAGTGTTAACAAGTGAAAGTAATAAACGTGCGAAAGTGTTGTAATTAGATTGCGATAATTGAAAGTACGGTATTAAGCGATAATTAAAGTGTAGTTGATTAATAGAAAGTTTATGAATTTTGTATGATTAGAGTGAAATAAAGAACTTGTATATTAAATATTTAATATTGTGTTTTAAATAACGAACCTAAAAGCCACGCTCGCAACAACTGGTGTCAGAAGTGAAATAAATTCGAGAAATAAAATGGTGGCAATTGACTTAAAAATTCAAAGTGTGATTAATTTTGTGAAATTGTGTTAAATTTTAAAAGTTCTGGAAAAAAATTTATATTCAACTTAAAGTGAATTACTAAAGTAATGGGGCGAAAATTCGAGGAGCTTCGAATGCAGGATTTGAAAGTGGAGTTAGGGAACCGGTCATTACAAACGACAGGTGCAAAGAAAGTTCTAGTCGAGCGACTCAGACAAGCTTTGATAGAGGAAGGAAAGAATCGTGAAACATTTGTTTTCGAAGAGAACTTGGAAGAAACCGAAGTTGAAGAAAAGCCTGCGATGAAAAAGGAATAGCTTTTGAGTACTTTAATGAGCAAAATGGAAGCCCGTTTTGATGAACAAAAGAATGCTTTTGAGGAACAAAAGAATTCTCTCGATGAACAAAAGAATTCTCTCGAGGAACAAAAGAAATCTCTCGAGCAACAAACGAATTCTCTGGAATACCGTTTAAATGAGCAAAAGAAATCTATGGAAACCCGCTTGGACGAACAAAAGAGTTCTCTGGAGAATTGTCTAGAAACTCGTTTAGAGGATCAGAAAAATTTTCTAAAAAGTTCTTTAGAAGAACAAAATTTGAAAATTGAAGGAATTGAGCACGAATTTCAACAAAAGGTTTCGGAAGTTCAACAAAATGTTACCGAGCAACTTGAAAACGTTAAAGCAGATCTGGAAAGATTAAAGCATCGTCAGCCTCTAAACGTAGCAGCTGAAATATCCGGTGCAGGTAGAATGAAACCCCCAATATTTGATGGACAAAATTCGTGGCATATCTTCATGAGACAATTTGAGGCAGCTTCAGAGGTAAATGGATGGAATAATGAAGACAAAGCTATAGCTCTGGTGTTAGCACTTCGAGGTCCTGCGTCAGAACTCTTACAAACTGTTCCGATTGAAAATCAACGTAATTACCCTTCATTAGTACATACGATAGAATTACGTTACGGAGATGAACACATGCAGCAAGTATATCGCCTACAGTTACGCAACAGGATTCAAAATCATGGCGAATCACTACAACAATTGCAGGGTGATGTGGAAAGATTAGCGCATCTTTCATACTCCAGCATGAATGCGGATTTTCTCAATGAAGTGGCGACGGAGGCATTTGTGAACGCTATTGCAGATCAAAACTTACAACATGCATTAAGGATAGCAGGGAAGAAATCAACAGCAGAAGCACTAGCCTATGCATTAGTGTATGAATCCGCCAGACAAGCTTCACGGAGTGCAGTACGAATGAGAGAAATTTCGGTGAACGAATGTACTTGTAATAGAATGCAGCCATCACAGAGCACTCCTTCACGTGGTATTCTGCAATGCTGGAATTGTAATAGACCGGGACACCTACAAAGGGACTGCAGAAAACGCCGACGAGTGGAATCCCTAGATGAAGAGAGGAGAGTGGAATTGCAAAGATATCGATCTGGGCAGCAGACTTGCAATAGATTGCAGTTATCACTGAGCAACCCTTCACGTAGTGTTCTTCGATGCTGAGATTGTAATAAATTGGGACACCTTCAAAGCGACTGCAGGAAGCGCCGTCGAAGGGAAAAGAAAGAAAGAGAAGAATGTCCAAGTTGGCGAACTAGAGAGCAAGCTATTCTTGGAGCGACTAGACTCCAACCTTATGGCTTTGAGATGCAACATAGGAAAGGACTTATGCATGGAAATGCAGAAGCCTTTGTACAACGTCCATGCAAACTTGAATGCAAACATTGCGGCCGGGTGGAAGAAAAAGAAACAACAGCAACTATACAGTTGGTAACTGTGGAACCATCAACAGGTTGGGACATCGAGAACTTGCGAACAGCGCAACGAGAAGATCCGGACATATCGCCTATTCTTGCTTGGAAAGCAGATATAGAAAAACCAGAATGGAAGGGTATTTCAGGGATGAGTGAAAATCTGAAAAGCTACTGGGCTCAATGGAATTCTCTTCATGTTGAATGCGGTATTTTAAAACGCAAATGGGAGGCACCTAACGGTAAATCATTCCGAATGCAAATAGTCTTGCCGGCATCAAAGGTCAAAGATGTTCTAGGTAAAATGCATCGTGGAACATCTGGAGAACATTTGGGAGTGAATAAAACAATTTCTAAAATACGAGAAAAGTTTTATTGGCTACATATGCGGGAGGATGTGGAGAAGTGGTGTCGCAGGTGCACTTTGTGTGCTTCTTACAAAGGGCCGCCACATAGCAGCAGAAAGGAAATGTATAAGTGTAATATCAGAGCTCCATTGGAAAGGAGAGCTGATGTACAAGAAGCCACGAGGACAAAATTAGCAGTAAATGCCAATCGGATGAGGACCCGCTATGACTTCCGTGCGAATTCAGCAGGATTCAATGAAGGTGATCTTGTTTGGCTCTACAATCCGAGACGACGTAAGGGACGTTCTCCAAAATTCCAACAACACTGGGAAGGACCGTATTCAGTAGTAACTAGAATTAATGACGTGGTATGCAGGATTCAGCGTGGCACAAGAGGCAAGCATAAAATTGTTCATTTGGACCGCTTGTGTCAATACTACGAGCATCAAGACCGTGGACCACCTGTTGTTCGGGACGAACAAATTTAAGAAGGGGGCAGTGTTACGTGCAATAGAAAGAGACAACTGGTGACATCTACTGGCAATGGAGAAGTAAACGACTTTAGGTTCGGAGAATTGATTATGGTATCTACAGGAAGGTTCAGGAATAGAATGAATAGAATGAATAGAACAGTCAAGAAGCTTCTGGAAAATAGAACACTCCAGAATAATCTGGAGAGTTTCTAGGGTATAAATATAACAGTTGTCATAGCCAGAAAAAGAGTCTTGTCTTAGACGTTGCAGTGTTAACAAGTGAAAGTAATAAACGTGCGAAAGTGTTGTAATTAGATTGCGATAATTGAAAGTACGGTATTAAGCGATAATTAAAGTGTAGTTGATTAATAGAAAGTTTATGAATTTTGTATGATTAGAGTGAAATAAAGAACTTGAATATTAAATATTTAATATTGTGTTTTAAATAACGAACCTAAAAGCCACGCTCGCAACAATACATACATTTGAACATATATAGTTATCTGAGCAAAATATCCTTCGTTATAAATATAACTAATAAGTTATTTTGGTAATAAATATAACTATAAAATAATTTTGGCTCTTTTCTAATTAAAAATATGTGACTAAGAAGTTATTTTTGCAACTTATTGGTTATAAAAAGTTATTCTCGCGACATTTTAATCATATTTATCCTAGGTAAAATAAAGCATAATCAATTATCAACATTTTTCACTAGTCGATTCAGAGTGGGATAGTGGTTGATATACAGTCAGTCGGGATTACCTAAAATTTTTCCCCAAACTTTCTTAATTTCAACTCGACGACGACGTGACAAGTGCGATCAAATGTTATATGTCAGCACAGCTTTGCGAAGGCAATGCCGTACTAACTGGCAGTGAGAATTTATAATTTGTCTTTTAACTACACAGTAAACAATAATTCGCTAAAGTGCGTGGCAACAATTTGTGCCACAAAGCTTAGGTATTTGTCGATAAATTTAGGGAAAGCTCCACCTTGGAAAACGTATATTAGGCTTTTATATCCCTAAAATGCTGGTAATTTCTAAAACAATGCACACTGCATCAGTTGACGTTTGTTAAATACTAAAGAATAGAGGAATTGTTCAATTAAAAATAGATTAATTAATTTTAAAATGATATTAGAAGAAAAATTTGTAGAGTTTTTCTCAAAATAATGAATCTAGAATACAAAAAATTTAGATATGAAATATTCAAAAAATGATTGTCAAAGCACTGCACTCCATTTATTGTATTTTACAGTGCAGTGCACGGTTATAACACTTCACTGCATTGTATTGTGTTTCAGGCTTTACAATGCAAGTAGGCGTTTGTGCTTAAATTGTAGAGGATATTCCCTAAAATGTAGCGAATTTTCAAATAAGTTTTCCCCTAAAATGTAGGGAATAGGTGATAGCATCACACTCCACAATAGGTGATAGAACACAACCCCCTTTAAAAAACATAAGAATCCGCTGAATAGCTCATTTCTTATGGCTCACATTACTAAGTAGTACGGAAATTATGTTGCTGCGCTAAGCATGCTAAAACAAATTATTGAAAAACAATATATGACTTGTTTTCAAAAACAATGTGTGAATTATATAAAAGAAAATATTTTTCCATAAAAAAAGTAGCATAATTTATTGAATGTTCTCTCCCTTATAGACTTACTTACTTTTTTGCAAAGAAAGAATTACTAACGGAAAATTTAGTTAAGGTTATAGTTAAGAGAAAAAACAAACATTGAACACAAGATTAAGTAAAATTGCGAAATAGGGGGGGGGGGGGCTGTTAAGGGGTTGAAAGTGTTTTTTGCGATTTTCGGCGAAATGTGACTTCCTGGCGGAAAATGTTCTTCGCGAAAGTTATTGACAATAAAAATATCTAAAAGTTTCGTATAAGCCATTTTTCAACATAACCTCAAATTTTTCGAGAAAATGGCGGAAAACCAATGTTTCAGTTTTTTATTTTGTTCTCTGGTAAAAATAATTCAAATTACATGAAGTTTTGAAAAATTATACCCCCTTTTGCACTGAATAAGCATATTTTTTTTTTAAATCTGGGAAACATGTAGTTCCCGGTATATTTACAATTTTCGAAAAGAAAAAACCAAAATTTTCCACGAAAAACTTTATTGGTGTTTTTTTTTCAAATTAAATATTCTATCTGGGATCATTTTAACTGGTGAAATGTCTACTTTAAAATGGTCTATGTATATTCATGGTTTATTTTTGAAGAAACCGCTTAAAATTGAGAAAAACCAAAACAATGACTTTTCGGATCACGATTTTTTCATTTTTTTTATTATTTACGTAAATAATGGGTTAAATTTCAATAACAGAATTTACTTTAATATAATATAACTAAAGATGAATCAATTTAATTGAAGACAGAGGCGGAAATCATCCTGAAACTTAAATTTTTCATAGCAATCCACCGTACCGTACTGAAAGTCTTAAGCTAGAGTTAAGACTCGCTGGCCCAGTTTGCAATTTTCTTATTGTACATTTTACTATTTGTTCACTAAATAAATAGTATAACGATGAATAATCTGTTTTAGGTATATTCGAATAAAATAATTTGAACACATAATTATTAAGTAGAACAATTAATTTATTGATATATTTTATAAAAACATAAAATTTATGAGAAATTTTAAAATCCTAATGAATTTTACATCTTTTGCATTGTGGTTGTTCTTCTTTTTCATCAATAAAATTTTCAAATTCCAAAGGATCTTCGAGATTATCGACGTCTTCGATTTCAGACTCTTTGCTAATTCTTCATAAATAATCTGTTCCATATCACTTACGTTTTCAAATATTTCTTTAGCAGTTTTGATTGAGCCCAGATAGAATATTAAAATCGAAAAAACATCAATAAAGCTTTCGTGGAAGGTTTTTTTTTTTTTTTTTTCGAAAATTGTAAATATATCGGGAGCTACATGTTTCCCAGATACCAGGAAAAAAATATGCTTATTCAGTGCAAAAAGGGTATAATTGCACAAAATTTCATGTAATTTGAATTATTTTTACGAGAGGAGAAACATCAGTTTTCCGGCATTTCTCGAAAATTTGAGGTTATGTTGAAAAATGCCTTCTATCAAACTTTTAGAAATTTTTATTATCAATAACTTTCGGGAAAAAAATGTTCCGCTAGCAAGTCACATTTCGCCGAAAATCGCAAAAAACCACTTTCAACCCCTTAACACCCCCCCTCGGATTTTGCAATTTCACTTAATCGCGTCTTTAATTTTTGTTTTTTGTTTTAATTATAACTTTAACTAAATTTTCCGTCTGGTCCTTGCCTGTTAGTAATTTTTTCCGTTTTAGCCATCACAATCCGTTTTGGCACCAGCCTATTATATCGAAGAGAGCTTAGCATTTCGGGAATTTTACGTACTTGTTTTCTGGTTCCATTAATTTGGGGAAATCAAATTGATGTTCCCATTATATAAGAGAAAATTACATTTATTTTTGGGAATAACATGTCTTAAACTTAGGGAATAGTCCTACTTTTTATTTTACAGTGTAGTTCATAAAAAGTTATATATTCTTGTAAGTTATAGGAGTTTAGCTTGTTTGAATTCTGGTGGAGAGAGTTGGGCTAAATCCTTAACGACCTCATTTAGAACTGTGTACAAAATATAATCAGAGTAGAATAAATTTTCCTGAAAGGGTATCTTCGGATGAGTGTATTTTCGGGAAAGGGTATTATATTGTAGTTGAATATTCAGTATAAAACTCATTTATTTATTTATATGTCCATGATCAACACTAATTGCTGTTTTTCCCAGTATCTCGTTGATGCTAGGCATATGGTACTTGTCATCTATTGTTATCACATACAATGTTATGGATTTGTTTTTCGACTTTTTCGACTTCCTGTTTGTAATGTCTGGATACCACCTATACATATGACTTCATAAGTGTAGGCGCGTTATTCATGATTCGAATTTTATCATTGGTAAAGGACAAGTTCGAGTTCTCATTATAAAATATATTAGAAAAATTTGCTAATGACGCTGAAGAGTTTATGTTATTCTTCTTTGTTAAGGTGATACCATGTAATGTTATAATGCCAATAATGTAATAATATCTGAGTTACAGTTAACATGAAATTTGTATAATACAAAAATATTTCAATCGCACCTCAGTAATATTTTATCTTATTGTGGCACAAGGAAAACATTTTGTTTACTTTTTCATGAACTATCAAAAGTGTATAAAAAAATTCATAGTTAATTTATCAATTTCTATGTAAAACTCACTCCTGTGTAGAATTACAATTATTACTTAAATAAGGAATATTTAAAAATATTAAATACTAACCTTATTGTAATTTAATAAATTAGAAATATTGAATAAGAATTCACATACCTGAAAACGAAAAAGAAAAATATGTTAATTATTTATGCTGAAATTTAAATATGATTTTATTTTTATTTAATAATATTCATGTTATATTTGTATGTGTATAGTCAATAACTGCTATATTAAAGAATCCAGAAAAGGAGATAAAAAAAATAGATGTGAAGAGATTAGACCTTTTATCATATTGGATTTATATTTTAAATAATTCCATTAAAAGCGGGTCAACGTGTCGCAATGAGGGCTCTTTACTCGTAATTTACTAACCAGAATAATATTCAAACAGAGGCACGCAAGAATAATTCTATAAGAGTTCGTCTTGTTTTGTCTTGTAAGTTAACACAAAAAAGATGTTGTTTTTTTCTCAGCAACTATATGAGACTGACGAACAAATCTGCAGTTTTCCTGTTATCTGTGACTGACTCAATGATTTGATAATATCAAAATTTTAGGTTTATAAATCTGAAACATCAGGGCTTGGTATTTTTTCGCATATTTTCGGCTATATCTTTATAACCAATTCACCACAAATTTTGATTTTTTGTTTTTTTTTTTAATCTTTCAAACTATACTCCACAAGATACAAAATAATTTTTTTTAGGGAACCCAACCCACACCCATTAAATATAAAAATAAAAATATTTCATAATCCTTCACTATCGAAATATATGCGCGTCTCAAAGACCTAGCATTCTGACAAATTTCAAATTCCGCTCCAGCTATATTATTAGAATTTCGTTTTGTCTTTTTATTGTACAGAATCCTTAAAATATTAAAAAATCAGCAAAAATATAAATTGAAGAATACAGTACAAAATAAAAATATTAAAATGCAACAACTACCAGAATTTAGTAGGAATTATTCTTGCAAGCCATCAATTCTTAAATCGGAAGAAAAAGACAATTGAAAGTATTAACAGAAATATTGAACTGTTACCTAATAGCAGTTCCATAGGGATCCAATTTAGAAGAGTTTTACTATTTTTATTATACATAAAGGATTAAATAATACAGGTAAAGATAAGGTAATGATATAGGTAAAGGTAAAAATAAATAATAGGAAAAGTGGTATAAAATATTCTAAATCGTGCTTAGCTGCATATTCTACTACACTAACACAGGATAGTTGGGAGTGAATATGAAATAATTTGGAGTAGTAGTACGGATCGATATATGAACAGAATTATTTGTGGACGGAGGGGGTTACTTGTTATGATAATGATATTTTCCCGTAATATTCAGTAAAACTTTTATGTACACGTCTTCCAAAAGATACCCAAATAGATCTCTATTCCTTTTGTCTTGGAGGGTTACAGGACTAAAGCCCACCAAGACAAAACGAATAGATTCAAATAAATTTACAAATATTTTCAAAACAAAATAAAAAAACAAACTCTACCCAGTTTTCAACCAAAATGGATTCGAAACGTGAGTTTTTTTTTCTTCAACCTCAGAATGTTATCTGTCAATTGCTTCTCTACATGTTCTTACCTAAACGCAACAATTGTTGAGATAAATCTGATTATTCTAAAATAATTTGGTACCATAAAATATAAAATATCCAAGGATCACACAAATGTTTATTTTATTGTGTACTAAAATTTATCTCCTTTGAAACTATCTTTATAGGGTGTATAATAAGTGTTTTATATGGTGTTATGATAATTCAATTCAATTCATTTTATTAAAAAAAAAACTCTACACAGGTAGGACAAAATGTGTCGTCTTAAAGTATGCGTAAGATGAAGAAATAGAATACTTTACAGAAAGAAAAAAAAATAAGAAAAATGGTTTAATGCATGTTGAACGCGCGAAAACAAATTTATAATAAAGATTCTCGGGTTGTTTAGAATTAAGAATGTTATAGAGAAGTATAGATATTCGTTGATAAATGCACGATCGTAGGGAGCATCCAACAATGGAATGAGTGTAAGCAGAAATATAGTCGTATCTATTAAGATGATATAAGCAACGAACCGCAGAATTAATAGCCACTTTAAGCTTGCGAAAAGACACTGAATCCAACTTAGCAGCATAAACCTCACACCAATATGCTATTATAGGAAAAATAAATGGCAAGATGGCACAATCAACTTGAGTTGTAAATAGTGTGAAGATAGAAGAAACACATAGTAGGCGAAGAGTGCCATATACTTTCCTAACAGTGGCATTACAATGATTACTCCAAATCAGACATTTATTAAAAATTATTCCAAGGTTCTTATCAATATCGCGGTATTAAATGTGGTGGTGGTATATATATTGGGGAGGGGGGCGGGGGGGTATGTAGTGTTCAAGGAATATTTGTATATTACGATGGCACTACTTTTGGCTGGATTAAGTATTAATTTACTTTTCCTGGCCCATTCAGAAACCGCTGAGATGTCTGCATGGAGTTTAACAATTCCATCGTAAGTCCCAGTGTCATAGATATATAAATTTGTAAAGCTGAAACTAGCAATAATTTCTTGCATTCGGAAAATCGTTGACGAAGATTGACAAAAGCAGAGGACCCAAGATAGAACCTTGGGGGACGTCGCAATTTATGGATAAAAGGCTCGTAGACTGATTCTTCCAAGCTACCATTGTATTCGACCGAAAAGGTAAGATACAACCAGTTTGTACTCGGGGCTAGTCAAACCGAAATTGTTTTTCAGTTTACTAATTAACAAAATATGATCAACTTTGTCAAAAGCCTGTGAGTAGTCAAAGATTACTGTGTGTGTGACACTGCCACGCGTATATATTCAGTAACCTTAAGTAGAGCAAGAGCTGTACTACAATTATGTTCTCCAGATGGAACCAGTTTAACAAATTCGTCAAGCCCAATTGTTTCGGAATTTCCTGAAAATAGAGCTTGCGTAACATAATTTTCATACATTTTCGTTACAGAATAGCCGTCAAAGATAAGATTACTGCTGGATGTTATATTAGAGATAAGCACAGTATTTAAATCTGTAGACGAAGGAGTAAGTTTGGCATTCAATATGCTAGCGCAAGCGTCAGTTTTACTATGTGTATGGGATCCGATGCCAGCGGTTTTCAGGTTATTCCATAGCATCTTAGTTACTATTATGATAACGAATCTTCGATTTCAAAATAGCTGATGTAACAAGGTTACGAAGTTTACGAAATTCATAATAAGTAACCAAATCAACCCCTACCCTGCACCAAAATTGCCCATGTTACACCCTCACTTCCGTAAAATTGTTTCAACATTACCCGTATTACCATCACCAAAATATTTGCTGATTCGAAAAGTGTAAATAATTAAGTTAATATGAACAAAATGAAAATAAAATGTAAAATAAAAAATTTAAATCAATGACAATATTAAATGGAATGTGAGGCTACAACGTGAAACAATTGAGAAAGTGGATAAAATTAAATATCGGGGGAGGGGTGATGGTGGCAATAGAAAAAAAAATATTTGGTGAAAGCTTGTATCATCTACAAAAAGCTACATATATAGGGCGAGATAGGTTTTGTATTTATTTCAGTAGATCTAGGTAGAAAAGGAAAATTCTCTTAGATTTTACTATGAAAAAATTCTCACCGTGCCTAATTGCCTCTACAATTGATCAAATGTACTTCATGATCATCAATTTGCAACAATTTGTTTTTTTTTTTTTTAATCTGGCAATAATTTTTACATTTGTAGTAAAGCTGCGAAGTTTTGCTTCCTTTATAAGGCTTTAAATCTTTAAAAAAAAAATATCTTATCTGGCATCTTCGTCAACTAATACAGAAGAAGACAAAATTTGTATGTTACTGATTGAAACTTTGAGTGGGTCGTGGATTGCTTCTATCCCAGACAGAGCCAATATCAATTCCACCAACGTTATAGCATTTCAATAAACTCAAAGGAGAACATTTATCTTAAAATTATAAGACCAAACCTAAAGATGTGATTTCTAATTGAGGATTATTGAGCTTCAGATAGTCAGGCAACGAGTTGTCCACCTATAAAAGGTTTGCGTCCGTAATAGATATGGTGATTATTAGCAGCGGACAAACAGTGAAGTATGTGCGATCTTCGGTTTTCCGCACCTTATACAATATTCAGACAAAATTTTGTATATAAACATTTGCAAACAGGTGTTTGTATTATATTTGCTGTCGAACTAAACAGATTCCTGCTCCCATCCTGTATCTAATAAGGTACTGCAATAGAATAACAACGAAACCCCTTAGTGCACTAATTATGCGACGAATGCATTCAAAAATTACGGTAATTCCTTCCAGGAATCTTCCCGAAACACACGTACATAACGTTTCTCTACCTCACGACAAACGATTTGTCACAAACTCAACCAACTTCAAGCAGAGAATAAGAAAATATGTCCAACTTCACAAGTGAATTGTTAATTCGCACCAGACCAACAGTACCCAGCACTCCTTCACCAGATAAATACGTTTCGTGTGAAATGCTACGTTTTCATTTATCACGCTGCTGCTAGCGGGCGGTAGGAAATGTTTTTAGCAAACAATGAGTACCACAGAATCCGTGCATCTGTTTAACGGGAACCAAGGGAGACCATCATCCATCAGAGAATTTATAACCTGCCAAAATGTACGTTGCCGTTATTCATCTTGTTCGGAACGCTTTGGATTCCATTCCATTCCCTTCCCGTATATACGTGTGTACTGCTGTATATCTTACCTTATACTCCCTCTTCCCATCCGTAATGGCATCTAATTGACATGGCAAAATTTCCATCACATGAAAAGCGCGCGAGTTTTTTATCGCCAAAGTTGAGTTTTTTCGACCCTGAGCAAGCTGGGTAGCCAGGAGTGGGTGTCGATAAAGAAAACAGCCATTTGGAAAAATCTTGATTTTCATGCTGTGCTAATCGACCCCACCTCAACCTCAGTTCAAAGTTATTTTTGTATACGGCCATATGAAAAGGGTTTATTTTTAATAAAAAAAGGAGAAGGGGATCCATGCCATACCGGGATACGAGTTATGGCGATACTTTATTAACATTCGTTATAGGGATGTGAGTGAGAAGAGAAAAATGTGAGCAAGGAAGTACCCTTTCAGTTTAGGGAAGTTTGTTGCCATAAATACGAAATATAAGTGACTTCACCGGTTGAGTTTGCCTTGCCACTGCATGCTAACCGAGGGGCTAATTTTAAAATTAATGGAGGCGTCTCCATATAATTATAATTTTACGTCAAGAATTTGTTTTATTTTTAACGAAAAATGTTGCCGAGAATGCTGTAATTATGGCACTTCTGTAATGGACCGCATTTCAGATTCTATTCATAAATTTCAGGAATGAAGTGGGAATGCTGTGACGTATAAAATCATTTTAATTGTGTGTTTGAAAAATAAAAAAAAATAAAAACAATTTTTTACTTAGCGATTTTTCATTATTTTTCCTCATAAATTTCGCTGTAGAGTGGGTTGTGATTTGTTTGGGTTTTATCTGTTGTTTTTGTTTTTTAATTAAATCGCGAAATAACTTTGTTTATATGCAAATTTAGAAGAAATAAAATTATGTTAGAATTTTTCTAAGATCAATATTGAGTTGACAATTTCCATGTTTTTAGAGAAATGAAATGAAAATTTCAATTTCTATAAAAGAATGTCAATAACCAAGTGATCAATAGAATTAGCAGGAAATATTCAAGCCATCTTATATAGGCAAAATAATACCCAAAATTTACGTTTCTAAGATATTTAAAATTTTGGACTAAATTACAGCAGTAGTTGTCCCATGAGAATTTTGACGCACTTTTTGTTCTAGAAAACTTTATCTTTTCTGTGTCTGGTCTTCGAGGCTACAATTTGGTCTACACTCTAAAAAAAAATTTTTATGTAAAATTACTAGTTCCGTACAACAAAATTACATTAGTCATGAAAATCAATGGCGAAATTACCTTTTTTAAAAATTTTCTATTATAATTGGTAAATTTACAACTGTTTTCGGTTGATTTTTACTAAATGTCCAGAAAATTTACTTTGAGTCAGTAAATTTACAAAATGCCATGGTAAAAATAAGCGGTTAATTTTGTTGTGGTAACTGTAGCAACTGACAAAAGTGAAATAGGAATGTGGCCAAAATTTTCTCGGTTTTAAGTCCACCAAATATTATTATAATTAGATCCACTTGGGCAACAGCGATGTGGCAGAGTTTTAATAGATACCTTTCTCTAGCCCTATCTAACTATGCCTCAGATCTGGGAGAAATATGTGCATGGTTTATTACTCATAATAGAAAAAGATTATAAGTGCTATATTAGAAAAATCCTAGTATCGGTGGAACAAGCGATTATTGCTGCGCAGCTTTTGTTCGTTATTTATTTTTCTTGCTGTTGTTAGTTAAAAGATTGTTGCACGTTTAGTACCGAATCTAGTGCGAAAAATTGCAGCAAGATTTTTGACTTAATAAAAAAAAAAGTCAAAGGAAAGAATATGTTGAACACATTTATTTCGCCCTTGTGCACCGAAGTAAGATTTCTACCATATAGTATAGTTTCGTACATGGTTTTTTTATAAAAATTGCAAATACATGTTCAAAAATGGAATAAAACTAGCAAAATTTTTTGGTATTGCCATGCAAAACTTTCGTTTTTCACTATATATTTGGACATTGTCTGAGAACTCGTCAACGTATGTAGCTTTCATAAAAATAGTAAAGAAAATTTCAAAAATGAATTCAATCGTGGAGTTCCCTTTCTTGGTGTTGCCATACAGCACTTTCGATTTCTCTTTATGTAACTGTTATTATCATCTAGCTAGAGTATAATATTAACCCATTACTGCCTGTTGGGTATTTTAATACCCTAAAATACTAGTGTGTTTAAAAAAATTATATCTGGCGACAAGTAAGAGAAATCGCATTTATGTTTCTTCTATTAGAGAGGAAAAAGATAGAGCTATTAATAATTTTTACGAACGAATCGAAATTTTTATTTTTACTTGACCTTTTCCGCAGTCAAATGCCGTGAATTTTCCACAAATAAGAAATTGGCATAAAACTTCCTATGAAATTTGTAATAATAGGAAAATCGGGAGAAGTCTTTTAGGGCTAGTTAGCCTTTAGTGTTTTCTATCGAAAAACAAAAAATTACCATGATCGCATCTATCCTTGGGTCTCTGGAGATAATTTACTCTGATGGGTATTTAAATACCCAACAAGCCAAAGTGTCAACAAACACACATAAAAATTGAAAAACAACTCTTTTTATTTAGAAGAAGAGAATTCAAGATTGTTTAATTATATGAAAATAAAATATTACAGAAAATAGAAAATTATTCCGCCTTTTTAACATTTTCCATAGCATGTGATACGTCATCGACTACCATGATGAAGCACTTGGGATGCAAATTCACCTTGCATTTAGTACAACTAAACTTAGTTTTAGTGTCGCATTAGCCAAGACAAGTAAGTTAACACAGCTGTCTCGACAAATTAGCATAAGTCGTAAAAGTAAATTTCCAGTAAGAACATCGATGTAGCCTTCATATGGATTATCCAAGGCTGGTGTGTTACATATGAAAACGATGTAGATAGCCTAGTCAAGAAGATAATAAATTCAGGGACTAAAGAGATAATGATGATACTGCAAAAAGACCGAGTACTCAGAGCAACGTTTCTGTAGCAAAAATGGCACTAAATGGCGTCCAAACCATTCCAGGTTTTGAACTTTTAGTCTTAACATCACTCCACAAAGAGCAGGTCCAATTCGCTCAACAATCCTAATTTTTGCTTTGGACACATTAAAATGTATTTTCAATTATGTTATATGCTACATAATTATAAAGGAAATGGAAGGACGAACAGCGTTTATGAACAATAGTCAACATCCCAGACAGGCAAAATAATTGGAAAAATATAACGCAAAAAAATTTGAAAGAATTTGATGTCCACTTATAAATTCTTATAATTCCAGATTTACGTCATTCTATTAGTGAGCATATAGGGGAACTATGGAAGCCAACCAACCTACGCCTTATATCGTGCCAGTATGGGAATAAATCTTTTTATTCAAAAACACGCTTTTTTACGATTCGATAATCATGTTACCCGCGAGCTTCGTCTGGAAAGTGATAAATCGGCGGCTCAATCAGAAATATTTCTCCTAGTGAACAACAACTTGCGTTTACATTACGTGTCATCAGAATGTGTCGTTGTTGATGAGGAATTGTTTCCTAATAGAGGCAAAACACGCTTCACACAATACATGCCACCTAAGCCTATAAAATATGTCATACAAGTTTGGTGGGGTTCAAATTCTTAACTTATTACTGGCCAAATATATGCAGGGGAGAAGTTATCAGGTAGAGCAGTCAATTAAGGAGATCGCGTGATGAAAGACTTGTGTATGCGATTCAATAGAGCTACGATATACCTGCAGCTGATAATTTTTATACATTTCTGAATAAAATAAATTAATTAATAAATAAATATTAATTTTTATAAATTTACATGTCCGTTTACATTATTATTTTCTCATTTTATACAAATTTTTCCAACTTAAGCCTAAATAACCTTGAATACCCGGGTAGCTAGCCTGGGTGTGTACACCACGGAGAATAAACTTGAGCTCCAAAAATCTATCTAGTATCAATTTTTTTACAATTTTTTTTTTGTCATATAGATAGATATATCGCGACTAGCTCTGGAATGCATGGATCCTCATCCCAGTATATTTCTACTTAAAGTTTTTACAGGCAAACAATATAAATATGGGTACCCGGAGGGTAGTCAGGTGTACACACAAGGAATAAAAATTGTAGTGGGTGTCAATATCTCTTAAATTACACTTTATGTATTCACACCTATAATTATAGAAAAAAGCAAGACCAATTCTTATGATACCCTAGATGAATTCCCGTATGTAATTTCGTATAGTCTAGAATGTTTCGTCGGACAATAAAATTGATTATAACCGATTTCATAGGATTTTATATTTTGAAGAACTTTGCAGTAGGTACACTAAAAATGTCTAGGACTGATGGTTTTCACAATATACGTGAAAGCATAAATTTTTATATGGTTTTCCAGTTTTAGCCCATTTTTGAAATTATATTTACTATTTTTATTGAAGCACTGTGTACATAATTGACGCGTTTTCAGGCAGTGTCCAAATATATAGTGAAAAAAGAAATTTTTGTATGGCAACCAGCCGAAGGATTACCCGATTTGTCCTATTTTGGAACTTAAATTTACTTTTCTTTAAAAACCCAGGGTTCTAAGTTATCGTGCTCTAGAGTCTACTTCGGACTGTGATCTCTGTATGCTGTGTCGTACCACCTGCTTCCACCGGTTAGATTGCAACTAGTGGCAGCACTTATTCTCCCCTTATTCTTTTATGGGGATGTAGCAATGTTTTCACTGAAATGCACAGCATAAGTAAAACTTGAATGTGCACTAAAGGCATGCCTGCGATATGTTTTCCGACTGGGGCAACATTCCCACGTCTCTCCACTCGCTACTCTTTTACTCCCGGGACCATTGGACAAGGTGTACGAGCTTAACGCTCTAACTTTCATTTTTAAAGAGAGGCACAGCCTTTTGCCCAAGTACATACATGAAAATATGGCTTGGAGTAGGTGGTTCTGCCCAGATTTAGAACTCACTTTGGAGGTAGAAGCATATACACAGCAAGTCTCTGGAACTCTCTGCCAGGCTGTGTCAGGTCAGCCGGCTCAATAAGCAGATTCAAAGAGCTTGCGATCCTATGCTTCACTAGTTACCCACACAAGCTCTCTCGGTCCAATCTCATTCCTCGAATTCTTCGAGCGAAAATTATCTTAATTTTGACCCGTGCTATCTCAGGGCTATGGGGCTGTCTTATGGTCCACTATCGAAAGCGAGAGCGAGTTTTTGCTTTCATTTTATTTTTATTTTATATATTTATTTATATTATATAAAAAAAATAAAAATGAACTTAGGGCTGTGATACCCTATTTTAGTCTGCCAAAAATTAGGTTACTTCGTTTGTTTGCTGGTTTTATGCTGTAGGCTACATTGAGGACACAAATATCGTACTATTTTTACAATTTATGCCCATCATTCATTAAGTTAGTAACTTAAGATTCCAATGTATACTCAAGCTCAGGTATCATATATTGGTCCTTATTGTGTTTTTGTTTTGTTTTTGCTTTCGTTTATATATATGTAATACTCATGTTTGCATAATTGTTCAGATCTGATTGCTTGCAAGGGTGTTAAGCACGATGCAGGGCAACGAACATTGTATTAATTTATGCAGGGATAGCTCAGTTACTTATATTATATTATTGTTCTTTTTTTCTTTTCTTCACATAGTCTATAACATTGTCTTCTTGACACTACTAAAAATGTTTACTGTTTGCAATTGCTAATTACATATTTTGTTTTGTATTTTTCTATCAACTAACAATCTACCAATGTACACTATTGTAATATCGAGATACCCAACATTCTAGTACATGGCCCTGTAGGCGGGATTGAAAATAAATGAGTTTTCTATTTCTATAATGAAAGCAGATCAGCGATATCCAAATTATTATGAAAAAATGTCAGGGTCCAGCACAATGTACATCTCTTGGTGGTATAAGGTTTTGCCATTTTATCCATATTATCTGCTCCCCTGCATTTGTTGTAAAAGGATATGCTGTCAGGCTTTTTGAGGACACCACCAACTTTTACCATAACGAACTGTTGAAAGCAATACTACATATTTCAAACAGTTCCACAGATATATACGTAATACCTGGGTATGTTATGGGTTCTTTTAAGTCAATTCTGTTATCAGTTGACACAAGAGTTAAAGAGATCCCTTTATTCAGAAAGAATAGACATATTTTTTCCAACCTTATAAATTTTTTTATGGTTTTGTTTTTTTTTATATAAAACGAAGCAACAAATTTTAAGAATTTTTGATGAGATCTGTGTTACCCTGCCAAGAAATACTGAAAATAGTGAATACAATTGTTAAGCAGAAGGCATATAAATAAATGAATAAATTTTTAAGTTTATGAAACATTAAAGCGGCAACAATTTTGAAATTTGATGATGTCTAAATCTAGATTCACCCCATTAGGTTCAAGGAAGAATGATAACGTTTCTCATACAATGTAGAATTATCAGACGAGATCCTATCAAAACAATAATAAGTCCATTATGGGGGGAATATTTTAGCATAAATTTACAATTTCGACCCAATAACCAGAGAAATTATGTATATCCGTACTTTTGTTTTTGTGGTTAAATTGGTATGGAAATTTCCGGGAATGAGTTCTCGCATTTCACATTATCTCCAACCGAAAACTTAACTTTACTTAACTTTATATTTCTTCCAAAAACCACACAGAAAAATCGTCTTGGCGCTGCGTAATTAAATATGAAAATGTACAAAGTCCCTCCTTACACGACAACCAAATCTCCAGGGAATTATGCATTATTCATCCTTAACTAATATTGCGGGAAGAAAAATTTCAATTGGTTCGGTCAATATTTTACACCACGATTCCTGGTAGTTAAGTGTTTGGTGACTTTTGCAACAGAAAAAAAAAAAAAACGTGACCCGAAAATTTTACTTTTTATTTTTTTGAATATGGGTGAAAAGTTTAAGCGAGGCTACATTTTTGAATTAATGGCCTGCCCCGCATGAATTATATTCGCCGCGTGTTGAAAAGATAATGAAATTAATGAGCGGGCAATGGCCACCTTTTACATTCCGCAATGAGTTTCGGTCTCGGTTGTACGGAATGCAGAAGGGCAATTTTGAAATTCCAGCTCCCTCCCACCTCTCCTACTCTTATCATATCCTTTTGGGACACATGGAAATATATACCAACGTACATAAATACTTACATATATTTTCATATATATAATTCCATTGTCTATCTGCGCTACCACGGATTAAATAAGTAGAAAGAAGCACGCAAACATCCCTCAATGAAACAATGAGAAAAGGAAACCCGCACTAATGAAAAGCGCCGCGCTAAGCATGAATTTTATTTTCTAGAGCATAGGAGGGATAAACATTTCTCCGCAAAAAAAAAAGGTTTCCTTTTTAGTAGACACTAAAGGGGTGGATTCGGGTTGTATAATTAGAAGATGGAATTCACCTGCTAAATAAAGGCTTCACATAGTCGGGAATTACGTGCGAAACTCTATTACCTCCGACCCTAATAATATTTGTAGACAATGAGAATTTTCCGGTAAAAATCAGAAAGAAGTGCTTTGCCGGAGGTTGGGGGTGGATAGAACACGATAAATGGTGTAATGCTAGATTACACATAACTACGTACGTATATATGTACATACATATGTACATTATACATACAATGGCGCTGGGAAATTCCTTTTCTTTTACATTTCAACAATGTTCGAGAGGAAAGCTCCACCAAATCTCAGCTCACTCACTGTCAGGATAAAACTACAGGATTTCAGAATTTTTGTGCATTCTTGAGTTTCAACCTCGAGCTTCGAGGCTTCAGATTAACTTGTTTCTCAACATGATGGCTTTTGTATATATATTTTCTTTTTTCTGCAGGCAAAGGATTATCTTTAGCTAAACACTCTTTAAAGCATGGTATAAATGCAACAAGATAAGATGAAAAGAAAATGCAATGATGCCGTTATTATTTTGCGCATACACCATTGACTTTGTAGCTAGTATAAATTGAAGGAAAAAACAACAAAAAAGTGAAGTTCTTTTATTTTCTCAAACACATTTTACATACTTTTCCCCAAGTAGTTGAAAGCGTGTGGAAATACCAATAATGCGAGGATCTGTTAAGATCGTTTCATTATTGAAGATCATCGACTTCAAGTTATTACTTAATTGTAGTGAAATGAAGAAAACAGATTCAGACTGGATGCAAATCCTAATCAAATACTATCAGTGCCAGAAGAAGTATCCGAGGGATCTCTAAAATAGCCAGTGAAAATTAATTGACGTAAAAATGATCTTAAACTCAATTTAGGTTGGTTTTCGTCTTAAATAAGTTTATTTTTCTCCGGTTTAATACAGTAGTGGAAATTGACATAAAACCACGAATTTTTCTTGAAATATTACAAAGAAATTTTGTAAGATAATTAAAAATATTTTTCATTTAATATTGAAATAATACATTTTTTCATAATACTACATAGAAACTCATTTTCATAATAATAAATAATAAACAAGCGACAAAACTAACAAAATTCAGGGCAAAATGGATGGAAATTCACATAATACCAACATAAATTATGTCCTATAAGGGACTGCAGAGATTTGACGTTACAAAAAAGATACTCTACCTGACCTATGCGAATAAGATTATGTAGGACAATCAGTGCTTTACCCTTTAAGTATGAATCTAGAATACAATCCAAGATCAATAATCTGTAAGGAGAGATATGAGCAGAACGACGCAACCAGTAGACAGTCGTTGAAAGCAAACTCAAGCTTTCGATTGCAAATCGAGTCTAGTCTCATGTATATTAAACTACCATAAGAAAAAGAGGCATTAAAAGTGTCCTAACTAGTCTCAAACGCAAATTGGCGGGAAGCATATTTGCTTACAGCCAGAGTCTCCTAAGCCCACCATAAATTTTGCTTACCATAGAATTGATATGACCACAGCACCTCAAACGATTATTAATTTTCACCCCCACTCTACTTTATTAAGGATAGTTGGAGGAAGATCCTCAATATTAAGATCAGAATTAGAGAGGGCTATGTAATGCGATTTATTGAGGTTAAGAAGTTGTTGATTTTCAAATGACCACCTAATAATTTATGAGTGATCATCGTATATTCTGCAGATACAGTTGTCAATCAGTCCACAAGGTCTACATAAGTACAGCTGCACATCGTCTGCATATAGGCGCAAGTGGGCATCTTGCATCAGATCACGTAAATTATTAATGTAGAGGCTAAAGAGCAGTGGTCCTAATACTGATCCTTGAGAAACTACACATGTTAAATGCATTCGAGAAGACGGAACTCCTTTTATTTCTACGCAAATATTAAACCATATAATATAGGCCCTCTACCGAATAAATTAAGATAGGCGTACAAGATTGACGGCAAGATTTTTTATTCACTCGCAATAAGTCCGCACAATTCATTAAATGTCGCCGTTGGTATTCTAAGGCATGCGTAGAACCGATTATTATCAATTTTTCTCTGTTTTTCTTCACCCAGAGCTACTAATAGCAGACTTTCTTCATGATAACTAGAATACATTTGGAAAAAATCTGCCATGCCCGATGTGAGCAATCTATTTTATCGCGTGGCACAGCGCAGAACCGCATCGAACTGCGCCAAACTGCGCCACATCACGCTCACTGTGATCGCGGCTTACAACGTTCGATATTTGTTAACTAACCATCTTGATCAAGACATGCTAACATTTTTTTTACCGCCATTCGCACTTCAAGTGGATTAAATGACTATCCGACGGCATTGGGTTTCAAACATCGCCTTGTTTTTATTTACTGGGTAGTTCAGATTTTATCTAGTAGAGATTTTACCAACCATTATGCTATTAAGGGTATGCCCATTTTAGGCCCAATATCAACAGACATAAAGTATCTAATAATGTTTATTTCAATTAAGCGAGGGAAGGCTTGGGGTAGTGGTCAAAGTTTGATCTAATTCATTTTGGAAAATCTAGTACAGAATAGAATTCTTCAGGTCTTGAGAAGATGTTTGAGTACCCACACTCCTATACTTGGAAACTTATATAGCCATCCCCATGCTCACATTTTAAGAATTTTCCTCTTTATTATTCAAACTGAGGTACTAGATTTTTCGCACCTTAGATCGGCTCTAACTCAGTAGGGCTATGTCCGATCGGAAAACGGTTTCCACTGTTCGGCTCAGATCAATAATAGCTACAATTTGCGGAAGAACATTTCTCTTTGCATACTTTTAGGGTTGGGGTAGGAGGTCCAGCCGGAGGGGGGAGAGGGCTCCAATACAGCATGTGGCATACCAAATGAAAGGTCTCGCTAAGTACTATCGGATGGTGTACTTTTCTCCAGACTCAGAAAACTTTGTCGGTACGTTTTTCCGTCGGAAAACCCATTTTCATTTACTTGGGTGACATACACCCCAGTTCCACATTTTGCGTACATTTTTGCAATTTTATCTTCCATTGCCATTAGTGCTATATTCTGAACATTTTTCTCACAGAAAGTCATTAGACGACGCACCAATTCCGCATAATAGCGAGAAACCAAAAAGACCACTTTTTCACCCAAGAAAGTCGCTCAAGCTGCCTTCGATCGCTAAACCTTTCCCTGCTTAATTCAAACAAAAAATTGTTAATAAAATATGTTCAGAGTATCATAATGCTTCGGTTGAGGCATCACTCATGTCTGTTGATGTCGGACGTAAGGTTCTATTAAAGGTGGGCATTCCCCTTTATTTGAGGATAAAACATCTTCTAATACATATAACTCCTCATTGTGCTGCTTTTCGTGCCCATTTTTGTTTTCTTTCTTCTATTCAGAATGCAATCAATTGTTCGCAAATAGCTCCGATATAGAAGTGGACACCGATGAGATGTCTAACCATAATTACATTGAAAATGAGTACACGATTGCAGTTATTACTGCATAATTATGCTAAATCCACAACAAGAAAGTACGATTAAACCTGAAAGAAATAAGTTTTGACTACACTAAGATTCTCTGCAAAACCTAGCTGGATAAATAAAAAAAAAAAAACAAAAGCGAAGGTAGTTTGTCCTGGGCAGACTTATAAATTTCCAAGTACAAGTACCATCCCAGGTGTAGAGCATACCTACATGACCTATGTACATCCCGTAACGGTAAATGCATATATGAGTACCTCAATTGTAAATAATAATAAAGAAAGAAAATAAAAGCAAACATAATAAACAAAAGAAATACGATCAGAGTAGCCACGCGCCACTCTACGATTCATTTATGAAATATCAAAGTAAGAGATGTGAAAAGTAATATGACCATCACTGGTCACCGTTGTACCGTGATAAAGCATATTACATATTACTCAGTAAACTACAACAAAAGTAATTATACAATGGCGCAACCGTTGACTATATGTCATTTTTATTTCATTTCTCTTCTAATAAGAAAAGATTGCAATGAAAACATTTAACCAATATTGGGCTTGTTTACATAGAGGTCAATATGCATGCATTTATCGATAATATTAATTTTGATCGATATGAGTGAGGTAAGCAATTTTTATAAAGTACTTGTAATATTCTTGTTCTTTCCCATGAAAAAGAAAGTTTTTTAAGGTTTAGTCAAATAAGCACTTTTAAAATAGTATAAATGTAGTGCTATTTAAAATAAAGAATCAGAGTTTAACCAGTAACTCTAGTGGTATTTTCATTTGTCAGATATTTAGCTCATCAGCTCTAACATGGCTAAAACATCAGGTAATGAGCTTTTCAGCTCTTGCTAAGAGATTCATGAACACCAGACATTGAGCTTCTAGCTCTAACTTGTTGGATTTTCGCAGGTTTGACCTTCTCAACTCTAACAAAGCGTCATCAGCCCGATTGTAATTCTACTGCTATAACAAAAAGTTATTTACCCAGGACCTAGACTTAAAATCTTTTAAGGTACAAATTCCGGTACTGGTACTTAATATTTTTCCGAGTACAAGTCCCGACACTGGTACTTATAAGAAGAGAGCGGGGTATTGCACTTGATTGCCAACCTTCTCAAAAAGAGATATCAGTTCAGCATGTAAATTTCTCTCCTTCTGTCGCTCATATAAAACAGATTAACTAAATCAATTTATTGAAGAGTTTAAAATTAAAAATCACTACACAACGACTGTAATTTAATATTGATGGGAAAAAATCATGACAATTACTGTCCGTGCTACTGAATTCTATTATTGTAAGGAGTATTTAAATAATTTACAAGTACTTCGCGTTATGGCGGTATTTGTAGTAAATGCATACTTTGGTACTTATAGAGTAATTAAGCTTGAGTACCACTAGTACCTGAAAATTTTAAGTTACCAACATCGGGACTTGTACTTAAAATTTTTATGAGTAGCAGTACCGGGACTTTTACTTGTATTTAAAAAAAAAAAATTAAGTCCAGGTCCTGGTACTGGCACTAGTAATTAAGTACCAATGTACTTAAGTACTTTTCAGGTCTGGTCCTGGACAGACGAGTTCTCAGAAGGTCGTTTATTTAAATCATCTAATGAGTTTTTAATAATACCACAAATCTGTAGCAAGTATTTCAAACCTTTAATAAGGACAGCTTTAAAGTAAAATATATCATACTTACAATACTATTGATGTGATCGTCCCAGGTTAGGTTGTCATTGAATATAACACCTAACTTAGGGAGGCACTCAACCCATTGGATATGTGTGTTACTAAGGATTATTGAGGAAAATCTTGTTTTGTCGAGTTTAGTCCTGTAAACAACTACGGCATTCGTTTTTTAAGGTTAACCATAAGTCCATTTTGAATTTCCCATAGATTTAGGCACACCAGATCTTCGTTAATGCAACTTTTACCATCCTCAATAATACCAAGAGATCTGGAGAGAAATAACTGTATGTCGTCAGCATAAAGATGAAGCTCACTATAGGAGATGGATTCAAAGATATTATTTATGTACATGCAAAAATGCAATGGGTAAAGAATCGATCCTTGTGGAACTCCAAGATTAATACTGAGGTAAGAGGATTACCTGCCATTAGAGTGTCAAAAGCCTTAAAGAAGTTCACTAGGACTAGAATAGTTAGATTATCTGAGTCCAAGGCTTTCCGTATCTCATTTACTATTTTTAATAATGCGGAAGCCAGATTGAGGAGAATGAAGGAGATTGTTAAGCTCAAGATAGTTCAAGATTTACAAAGACATTAATTTTGCCAAGATCTTAGATAGAAACGCCCACAAGATAATGGGTCGAAATTCTCTGCCATTAGGTTTGGATCTTTCAGCTATCGGTATGACTTTAAAAAGTTTGCATTATTGCGGAAATACTGACATAGTGAGACAGGAATTAAATATATGAGTAAGGCGATAAACAAGGAAGGGTAGAATAAGCTTTAAGAACTTAGGCAAGATACCATCAACTCACGTGGAATTTGACTTAATACTGCATAAGGCAAGATAAACTTCTTGGGTGTTATATTCGAAAAGTAAAATTTCGAAAAGGTAAGAGATGACCTCAATTTACTATTGAACGCACTGCCACCCACAGATGTATTTTGGTCTAAAAAAGACCAATTAAGTTCATCTGGATCAATATTACATCCACAAAAACACGAAGGGCCTACTCCAAAATTCTTAAGATTTTTCCAAAGCTTTCCAGCATGAAAAGAAAAACTTAGCACAGCAACGCCATCAAGCCACTATTTTTGTTATCTTCTTCGAATACCGACTAGTTACTCAGTAAAATGAAAATATTATATAAACCAACAATAATTCAACTGAAAAGCATCAAGATGTTTGCAATTTTTCGAAGAAACATACAGAACATTAAGTCTCGATAAGCCTTCCGATGAGGATTCTGTAAATATCATCGATAACCTCATTAAATATCATGAAACTGCTCCAGCAATAAGTAAATAGTTTTCCTTGTCATCATCACCGTGTCGGGTGTCATTTCTATTCTACTAGGAAAATTTAAATTGATTTTTTGTGATTTATCGGATTTAAAGAAAAATTTTTAATTTATTGATTTCAAATGAAATTTTTCACTGTCGTCCATATACCTACTGAACAGGATGTTATGCATAAATCCTTAAGCCTTAGCGTCTGAGTGTTTGATTTGAAGCCGCAGTTTGAATTCGGAAAAAATATATGTAATCAAACGTAAAATCCATACTAAACTAATCGTAATTCTTATTTATGAACTCATCATGACAGTCAATGACATGTTCATTAATAAGTTCAGCATGACACTTATTATGTACTCTTCGAAGTGCTCCTCTAATATTGTAAAATGCACAAAAGAGAAGTAAAGAATTTATTTCTATATAAGTGAAAGAGATGCAATATATCATGCACACTGTCTGTGAATAAAGTAAATAAATTACTTTATTCCTGGTTTTGCTTCAAATACGAATAAATTTCATCAGGACGTTCATCTGATTACTCATGAGCAGCTCATTGATGAGCTCATCATATTTCTCTACCAAGGTATGTTATTTCACAAAATGCATCTCTCAACTGGCCTGACCACCCATATCATGCATATTGCATTTTGGATTTCCCAATATATATCAATTCAAAATTCTATTGCTCATATTGGAAAACCCTACAGAATTATGGATAGACTAGTTTTCATTTCTTATATGAGCTTACTTCCTGGTAGCCATCACTCAGCCCCAGGTAGACATATCCTGATGGGCTCATCAATGAGCTCCTCATGAGCAATCAGATTAACGTACTGATGAAACTTATTCGCGTTTGAATCAAAACCAGAAAAAAATAATTTATTTACTTTATTCACAGATAGTGTGCATGAGATATTGCATCTCTATCACTCATTTAGAAATATATACTTTGCTTTTCTTTTATGCATTTTACAATATTAGATAAACACTTCGATGAGTATATAATGAGTATTACGATCAGCTTATTTATTAGCATGTCAATGAGTGTCATGTTGACCATATTAATGAGCATATCAATGAGTGTCATTCTGACCTTATTAATGAGCATAGCAGAGAGTGTCACGAGCAGCTTATTAATGAATATGTTAATGAGTGTCATGATGAGTTCAGAAATGAGAATCTGATTTTATAATTGATTTCATATATTTCTCCGAATTCAAATTCCAGTTGCAAAACAAACTCTGAGACGCTGAAGCGTAAGGATTTGGACATAACGTCATACTCAGCATATGGGCGACAGTCTTCCCTCGGAAAAACAAATGAAAAAATTAATGTAAAACAGATAATTTAAAAATTTAAATAAATAAATAGAAAAATACAATTCAAATTTTCCTAGTAGAGATATCATCTGACACGCTGATGACAAAAAGAAGTATTTATGTATTGCTGGTTTAGTATATAGGGAGGAGTTTCATGATATCCAATGAGCCCTTCGATGAGATTTACTGAATCCTCATCGGAAGGCTTATCGAGACTTAAATTTCTATATGTTTCGTCATGAATTGCTAACACCTAGATGCTCTGCAGTCAAATTGGTATTGATTTACATAATAACTGTCCTTTTCGGGACAAGAGACAAAGTAAAACTGTGAGCAATTTCTTCTAGAGTCAGTTTACAAAATATTAATACAGGTTCGGGCGGGGGCTCTAATGTTAATTAACATAACTCTTTAATCAAATACGACAATGTGAGTATACATTACATGGTTTTACGACAAATAACCATTTTACTAAGCTCCTCGATGATTTTCTTCAACAACTCATCTATTAGCTCATCAAATACATTGATATGAATACTGTTCTGTAGGTCTAGTGCATCTAATGCACGAGTGAAAATGAGATAAATTATGATGAGAAGTCACTGAATTGCGACGCATATAAATGAGTTAAGTGTTGATGCTAGAACCATCTTCCAATCAATCATCATGAGTTCATCAGTGTGCTCATGATGATTGAGCCTTATCAGGGTTGCAAATAAATTACGGAAGTATTCCAAATGATTTTTGACAAGTGCGTTGAATTCACTGACAGTGCCTCCTGACTATGTCCATACATAATGGTTTGGTCATTTACAAAAAAAAAGGAATTCAAGAAACAACCCAATAACTAATAGCGGCCAGTGCAGTGCAACATGATCAGTCCTCTGCAATCGGTAAATGAACGGAATGTAATAGTTAAAAGTTGACACAAGTACCTACTATCAAGCTTAAGATATATCAAGCTTTTACAAGTGATGTATGGTAAAATAAAGGCCTTCACCAAAAATATTTGCGGAGAGACATAGCTTGTGCTAAGATCATACAATACAAATATTTTTGCTTATGTATATGATCACAGCTTTTCATCTGCTGCACTATTTCAAATGTAGATACGTTATTGAATGTTGAAAATATAAAGTTGTTTAGACAACAGATGGGGCACCAGCAGGGCTGGATTAACCATTAAGCATACTAAGGACGTGCTAAAGATATCAGAACAAAAGGGCACCAAAAATGAAAAAATGTAAGATATATTTTAAAAATAAGATTCTATGATAAGCTATATATTTTAGTACACGTTTGATTTATCAGATACTGTGTACAGATTATGTTTTATTTATGATTTGTTTTGTTAATTTAATAAATAAATCACAAAATATTTTACGATACGATGGAAATTGATAAACTTTTTAAAAGCAGCGTCGAAACGTGATAAGCATACCCCTTCATACTCCGGTATTCATATTTTTGTGCCTCAGGTGCTCAATGCCCTGAATCAGAACCATAAGCTCAATACATCAATATATTATCTTATACAATATATTGATGTATCACAAGTTTGACCCTGAAAACAAAAATTTAATCAATTTAAACTTCATTTAAAATTCACTCCTTCACATTACAATAAAAATCAATTAAGCATAAATTGCATTTTATTATCTAGACACACTTTCAACCCCCACGATATGCCATCCTACCCAAAACACATACATCCAACTATTCTTGCCGTCTTAAAATTAATATTTTAAGGCGACGATAACACGCATATCAGATTAAAGCTTTTTGGTGCCATTGTACTGCATCAAAATTTTTTGCACATTCTCATGTACGTTTTTTCTACGTCGTGAGAAAGCGATAGAAAAAACAAAAAGCCTTTTAAAATATTGTGGAAAACTTTTTTGACTATCGTCATTGCCGTCTTTATGTTCCAAGATGTGACATCAAATTCTTTGAATGTATTAGAGTAGTACGATTTCGAACTTTTGGAAGTAAAAAAAAAGCAAAAGCGCTTCGTGTCATAATCTGGAGCATAAAGACGGCAACGCAGTCATGCAAGAAATTTATAAAAAAAATAAGGAGTTATTGAGAGAAACTTTTCAGTGAAAGAAACTAAGAAGAGTGCTGGTATCCATTTGGATCACCCGCACTCAACACCAGACAACTGTGATCGTACGGCCAGGCTGCGATTCAGACGAGCTCCATAATGGATGACAGAAAAACACTTTGGGTGGAGATATAAAGTAAACGTAACAAGAAATTCTTCGTTTACGAAGAAACCGATTTTTATAAAAGTATAATGAAAAAAAAAATGTGTAGGAAAATTGATCATGCCTTTTTCATTATTTTTTTTTTTTTTTTTTTATTATTTTCCTCATAATGATTATTCCTATTATGTTAATATTGATGCGATACAAAACAGATTAAGTAAATAATCTGGTTTTTATCTGTGGATCTATATATCTGTACCTATGAATCGATGTACTACCTACTATTTAGCAAGTTGTATAGAAAGCTCATTCAGTTTTCGGCAATTCTTGAAAAGTCATCAAGTACCTGTAGAGCCCACACATTTAGTATGAAAATCGTGTTACCTTTTGTCTTGGTGCTAGTGTTCTCTACTTCAGTGAAATGTAATTTTTTTGCAAAAGCTGCAAACTTTATTACGGATGCATTGGATACTATAGCTAGAGCGTTTTATACCGTGAGAAATTTTTTTTTAAAACCGTGGTTTGAATTGATTAAGTATGCAAAAGATAAACTTTTAGAACAACTAAGGACTAAATTGTATCCATTCCTGCCAAGTGTTTTGCCAAACTATGATGAACTAAGGCTCGTCATTGAACATGCAGAAACACTTTTTTGTTGGACATCAAACAAAGTTATAGAAGGATTCCTTCCTAGTGATGTGCTAATATTTACGAAATATTTCTTTGGATTAATGGATTCCTTATTTTATTATTCTAAATTACAATTAGAAAAATTTAAAAATTTTCTTAACGAAACTCTGGAAAATGGTATTCATGCAATTGCAGACGCTGCCGATAGTATTCTAATTGAACTCAAATCTATAAACGATTCTGAAGAGAAGACTAGATGCTTGAAAGTTTCCAAAAAGAAAATAAGTGATTTCAAAACAACTCTTTATAATGAGCAAAGACCATGCATTGATGAGTTACTGGAGAATTTAGAAGAGCATTTTGAATATTTAAGGAATTTGACTGTTGTTTATCCACAAGCAGCATTAAATCTTACCAACAGAACTGTTGAATGTATGGACTCTATTACGGATAGTATATATAATATCAACTGTATATTTCCAATACTTCGGGATTCAATCGAAATTGGATTTACATTTTTCACAGCACCAAGGAGTATTGCGAAATATTTACTGGAATTTACTCATGATGTTGTTATCAAGCCAGGTATATGCTATATAATGATGGCTGGAAAACATACAGCTATTAGAATAATCCTTCAAAAAGAAATGTATGAATGTTTGCGTGACGTCAGTTATGAATAAAAAACAAATCTATAATGTGTTGTCTTTGTCTTTTACGGGGTTAAATGTATTTCTTGAAATTTTACGATGTTAAGTTCTCAACTTGATTAAATAATGTTCTATTCATAAATGACTCAACAAAACATACCTTGTAGTCTTTATACCATCTTCGGTAAAATTCAGAGGAAAATTATTAAAAATTCTCTTCTATACTCAGCGATTTAGAGGTATTTTTGTATAGAAGGGCATACAAGTTTTTGCATGGAGGCATTCCCTCCGTTACTTAAAGGTAATTAGGAATTTTCTACCTCTCCTACCACTCAATTCCTGGAAATCCCAATTACCTGAAAATAGAGTGGGACACACTGATAGCACAGAGGAAAGGATTTTAAAAATAAACACAAATTATCTACGAAAAATATTATTATTTTATTTTAATAATGTGTATGGTCACCCTTCTTTTCAATTACTTCTGACATTCTTGATCTTAATGACTTAAAGAGCATTTTAACATATTTTTTGGCATCCTTCCCCGTGCAGCCTTTATGGCATCCTTGAGCTGCTCAACATTTTCATATTGGCGCCCGCCTTGGTACACTACCTATGAAAGCTGCCCCCACGCGTTCTCAATTATGTTTAGGTCAGGGGAAACCACTGACCAGTCAAGGGTCTGAACTCCGTTGCGCTCACAGTATTCGAGCCGTATGAATTGCGGCGTTGTTCTCTTGAAAAATGTAGTCCTTTCCAAAACGATTGTTTGTGGAATGGACGATCTCTTCGTCTACGAGTTTGATGTAATTATCGCTGTAATCATCGCTGTTCATACGGCCACTCACGAAACGAATATTCGTCTTTTGACGATACCTATAATGGCTCCCACAACTATAACGCCACCTCCACCTTCCTGTCGCCGTGTTGAAAATAATTCGTCTTTTCTTAGGTCATGAAAATAATGTTGGAAGCCTTCAGGACCATCAAGTCAAAAACTCTTTTCATATAAGAAAATATGACCTTTCTCCAGCGCTTCTTCCAACCGATATGGCTCTTTGCAAAGGCCAATCAAGCTTCACGATGACGTTGTTGAAGATGATGTTTTCTCTTCAGGTTTGTACCGCCGGATGTAGTTTTCTGGGTCAGCCAAATAATTTTCATCAACTTTACGGCTCCGGGCTAAGTGTTTCGCTGTTTGGTTTATGGAAAACCCCTCACCGTGAATTCGGCAAATGCACTTAATTTCGGTAATGTTTAAATATTTTTCGTGTCCCATTTGCGAAAATGTTCCTTATGTGCTTTAATGAATTTTCTCTTAATGCACTCCGCTAATGATTTAAATACAAACTGCAACTTAGGATTATGCCACATCGAAGAAAACTGTGGGTTTTTATAGTTTGTGCTATCCACTTGTCGCACTCTAATTTCAGGTAATTTGAATTTCCCCGCGGTGAGGTAGCAAACTCCTAATTACCTTTAAGCTACGGACGAAATGCCTACCTGCAAAAACTTGATGCCCTTCTATACAAAAATACTTCTAAATCGTGTTTTTGAAGGCGTGTGCTATCCAGTTGTCGCGGAGTGTAGCTCGAATTAAATGTTCGATTCCAGCAACTAGGAGTAAAGTTGTTCAAATTGAACTTTCTTAACTGCATTGCTTTGGGAAAAGTTGTAATTGCTACGATTATCCCTCGTTGAATAAACTAACTGACATTCGGTGGGAGTTTCGCTGTGTAATGGAATCCAACGTAGTGTTAAAATTAGTGCAAATGGCCCATTTGGCATTTAAGAGATTTTAATTTTAATGGAAATTACCTAATGCGGTTTTTGAACGCTGATGAATGCGAACTGCAGGAAAATGCAGTAATTGCATATTGTTGACCTGCTAGACTGCAACTTAGGGACCACTTACCATAAGGATTAATGAAGGAGAGAGAAAATATATATACAAAGTTCTACAATTAGTGAACTAATCCCTTTGAGAGATTGGAATCGCAACGTTAAATGTAATTTAGAAATTGTTATGTGTAGATAGAATGTTAGTTTTTCCATTTATGAATTAAGGTACAAGTGTTTCCAAACTAGGATCGTTCTCTTGTTTATTTAGTTACCAGCCCCCATCATCAGTCATATGTCAATAAGAAGTATATTTCCTTATTATGTTAAATATTAAAAATTTTCAACTGTCTAATATTATAATTCTAAAAATATATTTCTTCTTGTAAGGCACATCAAACTTATATCAAAGGATAACGCAAATTTTGTAGAATTTACCACATTCCCTACCTACTCCATTTCAGTTTGGTCCTTCTAATATTTCTCACCAGAAACTCAAAATTTTCGCCTCCTAAGTATTAGATAAAGGGAAAAACATATACATATAAGTAAACAAGCCTATCATATCGATTTCTTGACTGAGTAAATATGTACAGTTGTCATCTATATGTATTTAGGTACACATAACTTGAGTGGGATTTATTCTGTACACTTCCGTTTTGAAGTCAATATGGTATTCGAATTGCCACCACTTTGTGGAAATGAGGAGTTTGTAATCCACGTCTGGAGGCTCTATTTACACAAAATGTCAAAGCTAAAATTTATTTTTCTTTTATTGATATTAAGAGAGGATAGCGTTTTTGGGAGGTCTGTTCCGTTCCGTTATATTTAGTCGTTATATTTTTGGTTTTATTGCCGAACAAAGGAAAAAAAATTTACGTGATTTCCCAGAATTAAGCCGAAATGCTGACCATAAAATTATATTTACGGCAATTTTATTATTCAATTCTACCAAGATAGAGCATAATTCACAGAAATATTATTGAGTTTACCATCCCCCCGCCCCCTCTATATGAATGTACATATATGCAACAAACTTGATACAGATAAGATCCGAAAGATATGGAAGATATGGAAGATATGGATAAGGATGAAATCCCATGAAGGAAAAGTCCTATTTTTTTTTTTTTTCGTTAAACACCGGGCCAGTATTATCTTATAGGATCGTGGGGGCGCACGTCATCTGTTCACCATAAACTCAAAAGATCTCTCGAATTTACGAGGGGGTTGTCTTCGATAAAGACTCTGTTAACTGCCAAGTAGACCAGGGTTTTCATAATTTCCATCCTTGTCATATATCTAGTTGTAGTATCACATTGTGATAGAAGTAATATATATCGTACAAAAGTCATAAAGGCGTTCTATATACGTCCCTGGGCGTTGAAGACATTTGTCAGGGACCAGAGAGGTGCCTAATGGCTCGTATTTAATTCACCCGCCCCCTCAGTTCGTGTATGTTGGAGTCATTAGAAGGATATTTTGTGTATGGGGGGTGTTAAATTAAATTGACGGTAACACTAGATTATACATATGTACATACTTATATGTATAATTCTATTTTGTGTCACTTTAAAAACAGCGCTTTTGGAGGCATTAGTGGATGGTTTAGCATGGCGAAGGGGTAGGAGGGAAGACTAGGTGGCTTATTAATCAGCTGGTGGCTCTATAATTAATTTCATTTGAATAAGTAAAAAACTTAATTAGCTTCGTTCAGGCCGAACCTACAAGCAAGAATTCAGGATCAGTAGTAATCGTGGTAGTGAGAAATTGAAATATTCTGACTATGCAAGTAATTATGGGAATTAAATTAATGGGGGATATCAGATAAAAAAGGCAAGATATGAGATGTACGCGCTCTCTGGGATCTATAATTCCGGTTGAGCAGTGTTTTTGATTGCGACTTGGTAAAAATAAATTATTCATGAGTTAAGGAATGCCCCCCCCCCCTCGGGACTTTATAACAACCATCATTTTGGGCTCATGATATACCGTCATCCGAAATTTGGGCTTAATTAAATCGAAACGGAAGGAAAGATGAACAATGACATGCGACTGTTTCGGACAGAATGCAAATAATATATTCCCAAGTTTATGCTTTTTTGACCTTTGAGGGCCGGATGTGTATAACGTAGGTGTATAATGTGAAAAAAAATGTGTCTCGTTTGCATACATTCATATTTATGTACATTTACATAATGTATGTACGTACGTATGCATATAAATACATACATATGTATAGTGTGTACATAAGGTGAAGAGCAATGTTTGCTGTAAGAAGGAACAGAATAAATATTATCCTTAGGCGCATCAGATTTCTTTTTTTTCTTCTTCCAGAAATAATCGTCGTTTGAAATATAGGCGAAAACATAAATAAGTTAAGCAGAATGCCTGAAGAAATTTTATTTCATATTAAGTTGTTCTCGAATGAAATTGATTTCGAAAGCATGTATACAAGAAGGCTTACAAAAGACATCGGATATACACGTTTCTTATTAAACAAACAATCCCAGCATAAATATTCAGGAAATATATGCTCAAGAGCTCCACTGTTTACCTTTGAATAAGAAAATATGTATGTACAAATTTAGGTATTTGTTATGTACTAAAGATTGGGATAGAAGTTCAAATTATGATGCAACCCCCATAGATGATACAATTTAAATATATCTCATGGATACAGTACAATTAAGTTAGTTCAAAAGAACTGAGGGGGGTAGGATTTTGATAATAGAGATTAAACTAATATTCTTAGGCAATGTTTAGAAAATAAAATGTAACAAAAAAATAGAGTTCAGCTAGGAAATTAGTTTAGACTTATTGTTAATGTTAAGAGTAGTGCCGACTTGGCCTCCAGGAAAATGCGGACACGGCGACAAGAGTTGATCTAATGTGTCTTCTCAAAATTAGGCAAAATTGAGTCTTTTAATGAGCTCGATTATTGCTATTGGGGTTAGATTTCATACTTTTTTTGGACACATAAATGTTCCTCCAGTGATTTGCAGTCTTAGACCTGCAAGCGTTGAGGCTTCATCTCCCTCTTCGTACATTCGACACAATTCACTATCTGATTTTCTTATCTTCTGCAAGAAGTGGCAGAGGGAGCCATGACCAGTGACTTCGTTAGCAAACAGTATGAGAAAATATATGCTAAGTCCAATAAGTTGGTGCGTCTGGAGAAGAGACGGGTTGAAGAATTTCTCTAGCTTTCTCATTCCGGGCACACTACGCCAAAAGATATCTAGTTGTCTGTCCTAAAGTGGCTTTTTGGTAGGCTAAATATCGTGCAGAGACCATTATATGGATAGTCAGCTCCGATTTTAGCCAGTTCTTCTGTTTTTTTATTACCGTTCACTTCTTCGTGTCCAGGAAGCCAAACTTGGTAGTCCTTCGACAGTAGTTGGAGTTTCGAGTAGCAGCTCCAGGCTAGTTTCGACTTAAAGACGTGAGAGGGAAGAGCTAGGAGCGCAGCTTGGCTATCTGAATAGATGCAAATGTTGGAGATCTTGTAGCCCCATTTTAGGCTTTCCTTAACTCCAATCTCAATGACATAGAGTTCCACCTGAAATATGGAAGGTGATCCACTAAACGGAATGGATAGTTCCAGTTCTGGACCAACCACCCTTGCACCTGTTTCGTCATCCTTCCGGGATTCCACAGTATATCAGGCATGGGCCCGTCGTGAGAACTGGCGCACTCTGTCTAGTATCAGGTTTCATTCATTACTGGTTACGTGGTAATCTCTTTCAAAAGAAAGTTTTGTGGGCTATAATATCTGATGGAACATCTAGGCTGATCTGTTCGAATATATTGAGATGGCCCACACTGAAGGAAGTGCCATCATCTGGATTTTGTTTTTTGTAGCATACTAGTCGCTACTCCTCTCGGAATGAAGAGGTAGAGTGGCTATAAGCCAAGAATGGCTTTTCTTTTGCGCATTCTTAAGGATATTCTTGGTGGTTGCTTCAATGTTTTAGCCCACCACATGTTTGCCCCGCATGAAAGTATGGGCCTGACTATTCCCTGGAAGATCCCACTTCAGAACCCACTTTTTTCTGAAAAGTTTGTGGCATGAGCTGAATGCCCAAATGGTTTTGTTTAGTTATCATTTCAAGGGGGGCATTCCAGGTAATCTTGCTGTTTAGGATTACTAATAGATATTTTGCTTCTTTGGAATATTCTATTGCAATTCCATTTAACTTAGGAGATGGGATCTGGATACTTCCAATGATTATCTATCCACCAATCTTTAAGTCCCGTTATCTTGGAAATCGTTAGGATCCACCCACCTACCCATACATTTTTTTCGTCTTACACACTGTATATTTGGACACTGCTTCAGAGCACGCCAACGTAGAGAGCTGAAATTTTGTACACAGTGTTTTCATAAAAAAGTAAATATAATTTCGAAAATGGGCGAAATCGAACAACCCCTTCTTTGTGTTGCTATATAAAATATTCAACAGATAGAAAATCCCACGAAATTATTTCTTTTTATGTATACAAATATCAACGATTATTATAATATACCTACTACGGTTTTATTTTTCTTCAGTTGGGATGAAGCATATGGCAACCACGTCCCAATGCTATGCGCAAATGTAGCGTTTCGACAGTGCGTCCAAGCAGTTTGTTTCGGGCGTCTAGGAGTCAAAGCTTTCACAAATTATAATTGGGTTATTTGAGTGAAGTGGTTTAATAATATGGACAGCATCATTAATTTTATGATATTACATGAAGACAAGGAGAAGTCAAAATTGCTACATTTAATAATAAAAACAATCTGTCAAGGCCTTGTTAAAGCCCTTTGTTAAAACCCTTTACATCCTCCAACTTAGTACTGGAATGTAAGGATATCCTGAACTCTGTCTCTCAGTGTAACTGGGTACTCGTTCTTTGGGTGTCTGTTTACAGTAATGTTGAAAGAAACGAAAAAGCAGACGAGCTTGCTCATCTTAGTGCGGCCTAGGAGGTACCATCCTCCACAATTGGGATCGCACCAGGACATATTGTATCTACAATTGCGACTTGGACCGATTGCCAACACAGTTGCCTTTGGTTAGACGATACTTTGGGTAGAACAATAAAGGAACTGTGGGACTAACCTAAGACAAGTTTTACAAAAAAGCTGCTAAGACTGAGCAAGCGTACCCTGATAATTCTGGTGTATATTCTTTCTGGAAACTGTTCTCTCAGGGTCACCTACATAGGTTCGGACTTGTTGATAATCCAAAATTTAGAGGATGCGGAGAGGAATCCGAAACGGTGACTCCCTTTATTTAGCGCTGTCTGTCTCTCATTGAAAAACCTTATAAATTCCACGGCATGAGGCCGCTAAGGAGGGCTGGGAGGCAATTTTGTGGTTTATAAGAGCATCTGGTAATGACCTACGATCATTGCTCATGGGTCTGGAGGGTGAACAATGGGCCTTGCCATGCCCTACGTTTTAGCCCCCCCCCCCCTCGAGACTCAACCTCTCTTCAATCCACCCATCCATCACTTCAAAAGAAAACTTGATGCACTTCAATTTTTATTCACTCATCTTGTCTCGAAAAACAATAAACCGCAAGCACAAAAATCAACAGAAACTGCTGACGTCCACGTTCTATCTGGTGATATGAGCAGTTGAAACGCTGAAGCTTGCATCCAGACGCGATGTCTATCAGTTAAGACGCGCCAGCGGAACCGAATGTATTGTATCATATTTATGCAATCGAAAAATACTAAACGCGGCTCCCAGCTGTGGCAGCCAGACCGTACTTTATGCAGTGGTATGGCGGCCTCAATAGTATTCTTGGATTCTAATTACTTTTTATCCTTCTTTTGTTGTTCTCTTCAGAGACTTTATTTTTACATCTTCCAGCGAGCGAAATTTGCTTTTATCTAGTTTACTTTCCTTTTCGTTCGGATTTTATAATAAACTTTCAACTTTTGCCCCTTGAAGCCCGATCGACGTTCTGGGCAGGCGCATTAGACTTCTAAAAATTTTCTCTGTATTTTATGAGTGAGAATTTGAATTTATGTTAACATTTATATAATTTTGAACTACGGACATTTATGCTGGAAATTATCTTATATAAGTTTAAATATTGCTTTATCTAGTTCGTTTGTATTATTTGGCATCGTTAACTGCATTTGTTTTAATTTTGAATGCTGAGGTTTTAATTTTAAGTGTATTCAATTATTAGGTTTATTTTTATTAAATTAAAATCATGATTTAAATCCTGTAATGAAAATATTACTAACGACATTAGTAACTCAAGTGTAGGAGAATTCCAGCAAGAAGAACTTTATCTCATCTTTTTTATGGTTATGGTATTGTGTCGCATGTGTACGACAGCATGCATTTATTATATCCAAAAACCCTTTATAGTTTATTAACAATGTAGTAATGTACACACTAAAATTTCCTATGCAAATCATATTATACCCATTGGGTTCCAAAATATATACATAGGAAGACCATAAAGTATTGCTGCATGTATATAGAAACAAAAAATAAAATTCGTTATACTTAATAACTATGCTACAATAAGCATAGATAATGAGAGAGGGAAACTTGATGTTCATCATAATACCAAACTTCAGAAATATGCGGTGGTGAATGTCGTAATAAACTTGAGCCATAATATTCTAGCAACACTATACAAGTACACACAGGAAATGCATAACTCTGTATATCTTTTAATCTTCATAAATATGCACGCTTTGTTAGTGTCAGGCAAAGTTTTATGGCACCCCACAGAAATACTTTAGTTTTCGCACCGAAACTACATTTTCATTTTATGAAGTGTCACACAATAGCTATAGGTGCCCCTCCATATGCGCATATTGTAACAAAATGAAACTATAAATTTGACAGCTTCGCAGAGACTCTAGAAATAAATTGTTGAAATATAAGGGAAGTGTCAGTTCTAGCAGAAAACTATTTCCATTTTGTTTCAAATTTCATAACAAGCAAAACTACTGCTATTAGTGAACTTGTCATTTGGTCGGACAAACCCCCATTATGTGCGGGGAAAATGTTAGAAGGTGAAAAAGATTTTCAATCTTTTCTAAAATATTACAATGTCTGTACAGTTTCCAGTCTGAAGCAAAATTTTCCGCCATACCACGATGAAAATCCCTTTTCGACCACAATAATTTATTTCTAAACGCTAAAGAAATCTCGGTTTCCTTTTACGAAATGCGCACCGTGGAGTGCTCACAAATAAGGAATATAACATTTCCGTGTATTGCATTTGTATATGTATGTCAGATCACACTACTGACACCAATAAAATTTTCAATCTTAGAAATTGTACAATAACACAAAAATCAAATCGATTTCCGGTGCCCTGCAATTTATAGGTATTTTCCTAAGAAGGATGTATATGCTAACTGGTGGCAGCGAATTGCATGGAGAGTTACCAATTCGACGGAAGATGTAAACGCCATTTTCAAAATAACTTTGTTGTGCTGCTTAATAGGAATTTTCAAGGATTTGCTTCCCGAATAGGGAATGGCACTTCTGGGGGTGTTTTGTTGGTTTCCATGGGATAGGTATGTATGAATGTGCGAAATATAAGAAAATTGAGCTGTTCTATGCCAGGAAATAAATGTTCTTGAGCTATTTTTATTGGAAATCCATGTATTTACACAAACGGCGAGTATGTCCTAAGCAATGCAAATAATTTTATTCAGAAGAAATTTGACATCTTTTTGAGTTATTTCCTTGTTGCGATGCAAAGAATCGAACTGGAGTAACTTTATGCGAGTTATATATGTGCTCCTGAAATAACTTAACTTGATAATTTTTTACTTATTTTTATTCCGTAGTGAATCTAACCTAACCTTGTTATTCATGCAGATGCCAAAAGTACTATGTGTATGTTGCGTTCATGGTGATATTTTGGGACGACTGCAGTGGGTGTTCCTATTGCTCACTGACGTATGAATTGGAGCGGGAAAATCTTCTGGCCCTCATGCCATTTTATGCGATGGTACCGGAACTTCTCTCCTCTGAGTAGAATTCGGATTACACTTAAGTTACTGTGAAACTGTAGGAAATTTTTGTATGACACAATGTGTACTTAAAGTAAGTCTGCGCGCAGATAAGGAGCATGGGGAATAGTGGGCTGCACTGATAGCCAGGCCCTACACTGTTTCTCCTTCTTTGGATCATAACCATCTGTTTCTGTTGCCAGTTAGGCGATCAGGTATCTAATCGAAGCGGATGTTGGCATGAAGCATGAGCAACGATAGGCGAACCTGAGCACTAGTAGTTGTACAAAACTTTTTCTTGATGGCCCCAATAGGAATTCCACACACTTTATCTTGAGGATCAGAAGAAAACAATGCAGAACTGTGATTGGCATTATCACCGGGCACAGCTCGCTTCACTCTCCTCTAACAAATATGCAAAATCAAAGAAGAGCCTAACACAACCGTACACATTTTCAGTACGCTTGTCCGGAACTAGCTGAATGCGCTTGAATCTACCCTATCTGTGGATAAGCTCAATAGCTTACCTCACCTAGATCTGATGCGCTTCATTAAGAGTTCAGGAAGTTTTTGCTGAGAGATCTAGCAGGTAGCAGGTGCGTGGGAGTTTTCCAACTTGGCTTTCGCTTTTTTTAAGCTACGCACAATGAAGATGAAATTTCAAAAAAAATTGCAAAGCCCTTGGGAAAATGTGTATTAAATCAAGGTGACATTGATTGTTTGACACCGCAATGAATGCTGCAGTGTGTATGCTGGATAATAGCAGATTCCTTGGCGGCAAAACAAGAGTGCTGCGGAGTGTAGGATGAAGAAGTACACTTCTGTAGCAAGATTTGAGCTACTTCGTGTAAGTTGGGATATGGCAGAAGTAAATTTCTGCAGCATAATGAGATTTGTGCTCGCGTATTAGGGTGAACGAAGTAGAAGTAGATTTCTGCAGTAGATTGAGATTTCTGCTTATGTGTTAGTGTGAATACAACAGAAGAAAATTTCTGCAACAGAATTAAATTCTTGCTTAGGCGACGGATGAAAGTGAAACAGAAGTAAGTTTCTGCAGCAAAAGGAAATTCCTGCTTAGTTGAAAGATGAAAGTGAAGCAGAAGTAAATTTCTGCAGAAGAATTAGAGATCTGCTCAGGTCGAAGCAAAATTAGAGTACAGTGACTTTAAAATAAGTTTTAAGATTGTCCTTTATTATTCATTTCTTTATATCATTTATAAATAGAATAAAACTAAATAAATAAATTTTCTTTTTCTCCTATGTATGAGAAAAACTGGTATTACAAAGATTGATGCCACAATGAAATTCGTGACTAAGAAGAGCAAACGAGTCAACGCTCGAATCATAACTTAATCATCAATAGACCTCCAAGGCGACGTTAATTACACAAAAATAATTAAAGTTTTTTATTTCGATGCTGTACTTTTAGTACGGTGCATATGAACTAGTTTTGAGAACCGGTCATAAATTCAATATATTTGATTTTAATTTTTGACACATTAAATTAAAAGTCCTTAAAATTTGTTGAAATATCACGAGGAACGATATTTCGAAGTGTTTAATCTAAATTGTCAGAAATGATTAAATATACCCAGGAATATAAGCGAACCTTTGTCTCTAGGATGTGTAAATTTCATCATCCTCGATTTGGCTTTTTTAAATAATAGAATTTTAAGGAAGATCAGTTTCGCTCAGAAAATTTTAGTACTTTTCTTGCAGGTATATAAGAATATAACTTCATGAAATTTTTCTCAAATTTTTCTAGGGAATCCTAATGAGTTAATAGCAAGAAGGTAAATATTGACCCACGATATAGATAAGACAATATAAAAATATTTTAGGGACTTGCGAGGAGTCATCCGAATTAAGGATGAACGGGATTATAAGAATACTCATATATATGCAATTTTTGTGATGGAAGGTGAAAACCTTAAAAATATCATCCTGATTTTATGCTGAAAAATAGACGAAATTGTAAATACAAACAACGAAAATAATGTTACGTTAACAACATCGTGAGGTAAGAAATTACCCCATATATGTACTTGTGCAGCCCCACTGGTCGGTCGTATCACGACACACGTCCGCGAAGTTCAAGCGCATGCGCTGCACAAAGAATACAAAAAAGCGTGCCGACGTATCTTCGGTACAAAAAAAAATATTTCAAGTTTTCGACGTCTGGGGTAAAAATTTACCCAATCATGTCAGTAAGGGGTTAAGATGTGGCTTTTTCTTGGTGTAGGTAGGTACATAGAGATAAAAACCACATGTTAAAATTTTATGGATTTTGACTTTTCAACACCAAAACGACTCAATGCAGTTACGATGGGAGACTTAAAAGATCCCCCCTTTCCCACCGAGTAAATAGCATTTGAATTGTAATACTTAATTGAAGTGCGTTCACTCCAAAGTGAGCAACTAAGTCTTAACCAAATACTTTGCAGATTACCAGGCCAGACATGGTCTACTACCAAACTACATCACTAGACGTTTCGCTTGGAGCGCCCTGAACAACCACAGAATTGTCCTTCCCAGGGTTCGTACGCAGTTTGGTGGGAAAACCGTGTTTCTGAGTGGAGCCGTATATTGGAACCGTATGTCTGATGAGGCTAGACGCAGTGCCTCACTAAATTCATTTAAGTCTGAAGCTCTCGACTTCCTGACAGCAGCTATATAATGCCCTTCTGCCTTCCATCCTACCACTAATTTCATTTAAGTCTGAAGCTCTGGACTTCCCGACAGCAGCTATCTAATGCCCTTCTGCCTTCCATCCTATTACTAATCCCTTCATTAAGTTAAACTTCAGTTGCCTTACAGCCTCCGGTCCCAGGCTTGGACTGGTTACCGGATATCCATCACTCAGAAGCTTCAACTATCTGTGCTGCACATTTATCTTGTCTTACTTTACTTCTTAAGCTATGCAGGTCTATTTGCCAGATGCACTTTGCACTGGACTATACTATATTGTACTGTACTGTGCTGTACATTGAGCTAATACTTCTATCTTGTTAAATTTTATATTCTATATTTTATACTGTACTATATATTAAGACTAATGTTATCCGCATTATTTTATTATTTGTTTTGCCAATATGTAAATCTACTATGTAACTTTCTAAGATGTGCCCTGCGCTATGCGTGCCTTTCGCAGGGGTACTCAAATAAATAAATGTTTATGTTTAAGAGAAGATCAACGCTGAAATAAATGGAAGAAAATAATCTTGTTGGACTGCACTAGCTTTGATACCAATAATAGCATTAGCAATCTAATTTTGGAAAAGTCCTCCAGTATATTTCAGATAACAAACTTAACAGTTTAAATTAAAAATTTTACAAAATTCCACAGTAAATTATTTTGGTATGATTACTGCTATCGTATTATATAAGTCACCTTCTACATACTAACTATAAGCAAACTAATTTCCTAAAAAAAACTATTGGTAACCATCGACATCAATGTTACATGGATAAGTCTATAAAATGTATACCTAACCCAAAGTTGCTAATTTTGAACACCTTGAAGTTAATTGCCATTCACTATAGGATGAAATTTAAGTGGCTTTCAAACCCCAACCTACCTTACTATCTATAATACCAAAGATCTCCCATCCAGCAACTTTGAAAAGGACCTTTTTACCTAAAGAAATATTTGCTTAGCATATCCCGTCTTCAGAGTGAATTACTACCCACCACCAGTATGTGTATAGGCCACAAGAGATAGGACTTTCTTGATGAAATCTAAATGAGATTATAATCCTCTGTCCATTCTAACCATAAGACTAAGATATTGAAAATACAGTAAAACCGCATCGAAAAAGTGGTTTAAAGGCTCAACTTATGTTAATAAATCAACTCTAGCAAAAGTCTAGGCAACTATGAATCTAAATATTGTTACCATCCGTTGGCATTGCATTTCCATTAGAATTTTAATTGACAGAAGTCATCAGCACAAAAGTGTTACCCCCTAGAGAAAACAAAAAATCAATTATTTTTTCTGTAGATGGGAAAAAAATTCGCAGCCATAGTAGACCCTGCAGTCCCAAAAATTTATTGGCCTTCCACTGAATCATATCGAATCCGGTTTATATAGGACATAAAAGTTATTATCCCCGGTGAAAGAGGACAGCTGTTGGGATGGAGCACCATCAGTCACATTTCCGATGACAGGAATATTAGGAGCAGAGCAATACCCATATCTCTTCCCCAAGTCTAAATAAAAAAATAAAATTGGAAAAAAAATTTAAATTTAGTCCGTCCAGGCCCATTCATAGCACAATCACAAGAAATTCTCTAGAGAAGATCTACGACATGATGGTAGTGGGTGGGTGTCGATGTCGCAGAATATTTGTTATAAGTGGGCACTTTGGGCGCGACATCAAATTCCAGGGTAAGGGGAGCTTTGTCGTCGTCGTCGTCGTTTGTTTAATAAGTAATATATCGGCGGGGCAAAAAAGTTTTATGAAATTTTAATTTTCCTCTGCTCACGCTCTGACTGATTAATTTAATGGGATTTGACTTGTTTATTTTTAGTAGTCCGACGGATTTAACCTGTTCTATGAGAAAAAAACTGACGTAGAAAATGTTCAAAAAATGGGGGAGAGCAATGATGATTGGCTCTAATATCTTTATGTGTGTATAACTTTTAAAATTCTTGGCTGGATTTTCTACAAAATACAAGAATTTTGTCACACATTTTTTTTTTTTTTTTTTTTTTGTATCTCTTGTACTACAAAGTTATTGAAATCTGTGTTAGATTTTGCCACTAGACACAGATTTCATAATGAGAATATTTATTAAAACTGATTGTCAGAATTTCCAAACATTTGTCTCATTATGTCTGTTGGTAATTATTGTAAATGTTTAACTTAGAAGATTTGACAAGCACAAGTTAATTTAAGCAAATTACAATGACACTTAAGGTGACAAAATTTTTACTTATTGGTTTTGAAATACAAATGTGAGAATAACTTGGACGGATTTTAGAAGATGAAGGCAATTATAACATAAAAATAAAGATAACAATGAATTATTTAGCGGCCTAAAAGTTTGAGAATGAACTCGATGCCGAAGGGAAACTAGATTACAATTCCGAGAAAAATAATTTTGGACTTATTAACACTTTCGATTCTGAATTGCTTTAGAGATTAAGACGAACCGAAATCGATGTTGAAAACAAAGTAAATGCGAACAACGGGTTTCCATTAGTGGTGCTCTATATATCTTATATATTAAGAGAAGAGACCTATCCTCGTGTCTAAAGCAATTCTCGTAATGCAAAATCTAATTGCCACTTAAATTCCTTTTGAATGGGAAAAAAATTCTAAGAATAAATTTAAATATTGCGCATATTGAACACAGACAACTTATTTACTTTGGCATGTCCTAGAACCTAGATAGACACTACACAAGTCAGTACATATGTCATTAAATAGATCAATTACATTTATTTCGAGCAATTCATTTCAGTATAGCTGAACTCCTCTAAAAAGTGTTGAGTTATAAATCTTGTTATGGAACTATGCTGAGAGTGATTGACCTGGACGTGAAGTCCAGACTACCAGCATGAGCTGACAGATTACTCGGTGGACAGCGTTGAAGTGCAGGGCGGCACGCTAGTTCACCTCAGCTATTGGCGGAGAGTGTGTGTGTGTGGGAGGGGGGGGGGGGGCTCCACGAATGCCCGCCGCTGTCACCGGCCATATACACAAAATTTCGTGCGTGCCAGAAAGGACCCTTACTCACGATGAAGATGCACATCACCTGCCTTCCGTGCCGGCCGCAACCTCCCAATGACACTGTGTGCACAACTGTCTCAGTATACCTATTGATAATGATCAGAAAAAGAAGTAGATTAGTGAACCTCAGTCCACCATGCCAAGAGAAGAGGACTCCAAGAGAGTGAAAGAGTAAAAGGAAATTTCACTACTCCATTACAAGTTGTTTTATTCGATAAAAGTACTCTTGCATTATTTCCAGGGCTCGAAAATAATCGGTATTTTGTAATTTTCAAACAAAAAAGTCACATACAAAATAGGCAATACAACAAAAAAATATTTTAATGGTGTGTACATTTGTGAAAGCTCTTTCAACTCGGGACGAAAACTTTGACTTTTTTTATAAAAGTAAATAAATAAAAGCAAAAATAAACTTTTACAATAAAAGTTTTCAGTAACCGGTCATTTTTAACGTATATTTTTTAGTAAAAAAATAAAAGGCAAAAAAGGACTTTTATTTTTCAGTCAAATAATAAAAGTCGAAAGATGACTTTTATTTTTTGATCAAATAATAAAAGTCAAAAACCGGATTTTATTTTTCGGTCAAATCAAAATGTCATTCCTTTACTTTTATTTTTCAATCAAACAATAAAAGCATTTTCTTTGACTTTTGTTTTCTTCAGCCAGATATTTAAGTCACTTGTTAAAGAATTTTTCATTTTGGGGTATAACTGAAAGTAAAAAAAAAAAAATTTATGCGAAATGTAAAGAAATATTGTTCAAAACGTGTTATGTCTGGAAAATAAGTGCGTATTACTTCATGCTGAAAATATTTAATAAACAAACACGGCCTGGTTTCACAGTTCAAGTTTAAACTTAAGAAGTGGTTTAAACTCAGTTTATCTCTTCAACAAAGTTTCACAGTGGTAAGTTAAACCCCGTTTAATCATAGTTTAAACCACCAAAATTGATCGTTTAAACTCAGTTTATCTGTAAATGTGAATGAAGTGATATTTCGTGCGTTTCAAAGAGTCTTTACTCATTCTCGTAGGTTTAATTAATTAATTTTATTTTTTATTTTATTTTTTTCACTTTCGTAGGTTTAATTAATTAATATTTTTGTCATAACGATTTGGCCGGCCATATTTTGACAGTAAATGTCTCACAATAATTGCTAGTTCACAATTGTACAGAAAATATGTTGTTAGTTCACAATTCCATAGTGCTGCCATATTAAAAATGGTCGAACACTGTGAAACTCATTTTGGTTTAAACTCAGTTTAAACTACGAACGGAGTTTAACTAATCCTGATTTTAAACTCGAACTGTAAAACCGGCCCTAAAGATCAAGACAATTTTAGATTAAAAAAAATTTCAATTTATAGAATTTTTTTCATTACGTCTACTCTGCAGATGAAGAAGTATAATTTGTATATTTGCATATATGGAATTGTTTTTCTCTGCTAATATACATGTTAATTAGTATATTAATTGCATTACATTACACCTATTAAGTGTTCGTTAATAAATTATGTTTTTTTTTTTTTTGTATTTTAATAATGTACATATTACTAAACAAACACAATGTAATCTTAAAATGTTTTCTATTTCTGTTCGATCATATTCTGCTTGCAAAAGTAAACGATTTTACCTTGATAATAATTTCGAAGATCTACTGTGTACAGTTGCGGTATAAGTAAATTTTATGTTTCCATTAATGTAAAATTGTCTTGATTTTTAATGTTTGTTTATTGAATATTTTCAGCATGAAGCAATACGCACTTATTTTCCAGACATAACATGTTTTGAACAATATTTCTTTCACATTCCGCATAAATTTTACTGTGAGTTTCTACTTTCAGTAATACCCCAAAATGAAAAATTCTTTAACAAGTGACTTAAATATCTGGCTGAAGAAAACAAAAGTCAAAGAAAATGCTTTTATTGTTTGATTGAAAAATAAAAGTAAAGGAATGACATTTTGATTTGACCGAAAAATAAATGTCGGTTTATGACTTTTATTATTCGACTGAAAAGTAAACGTTAAAAATTACCGGTTATTAAAACCTTTTAAAATAAAAGTTAAAATGAAACGGTTATATAGTGACTGTTTTTTTTTTAAGTCGTACAATTACCGATTAATTGTGACTGTTTTGTAATGTAGCGGTAATTGAACACTACAGCTATATTACTGCATTTTGGGTGGGTTAGTGTAGCGGTATGTTAAAATGACAAGATATGTGAGCTTGTGTTTACTGTTACTTTATTGAGCAAAAATTCCTTATTTTACGTTAGTCTGAATTCTATTTTAATTTGTGCACTTTAAATGTACTTCATTAATTTAATTAATTATCTGTAGGCATGTATTCTTGAGGTGTCGTAACGTGACACGTGCTCAATTTTATACCTCAGATTTTCACCAATTTCACTTATATTCGAAAATTCACTGTCTATTATTATTAGTTCTTCATTAATATAATTCACATCACTCTTAATATTAATTAATTCTACTTTGTTTTTTCACATGAAACGTCTAATATGCTTAGCTTGCATGAGTTAAACGCTATGTGAAAAAACCTAAAATTAAATGTCTGCCACCAAATATATTTTGAAAATGTATAAAAATACTTAGCCTATAATGCCACCAAAACCCTGTAACACCACAGAAGTTAAAATTGCTGCTGCAATCTTTACGTAGCATGTAAATACTGTACCTTGCTTGGCACGTTGATTTATGCTAGAAAGATTCGAATTAATTTGCACTAATTAAAATTTTTCCCCTTTAGATTTTTTTTAGAACACTGGATCTATGCGAAGTTGCATTTGCGATCGCTGTCAAACTAATGAGGGTTTAGTTAGGGAGCACCTCTTTTTTATAATGTCCGAGCCGCCATTTTCGGACAAGTTCCACATGAAAAAATGCAATTTTCATATATTTTTTGCACATTATAAGTCCATGCTGTAATGTCAAAATTTTCCAAATTATGTGAATTAATTTATTTTTAATTATCCATAATTTTTCCTAATTCATTTATTGAAATATTTCAATTTTTCTAAAATTTATCAATATGGCCGCTCCCTATAATACTATGTTCATTTCCGGTGTGGAACATAAATTCTCTCACGAATTTTCTTCTGTCTCGTTTCCACATCGTTCTCTTTCCCACTCATTATGGGAATTGGAATTACCTTTTTATTGTAAATATTTCCTTACCTGGGCAATTTCGCGTTTTTTAATTATTGCCAACAGGTAGAGCGCGGCCAACTTCGTAAAATTGATTATTTACGTTGTTGCAGTGACAGTTCGTTTCGCGGTGTTTAAGTCGTAAAGTGCCGTGTTTTGTGTTGGGTTTTCTCATCAATAAAAGGATTAATTGTTAAGGTAAGTTGATTTATATATTCTATAAGTGTTAATTAGTGATTTGCCTGTGCATAATTTGCAAGAATCATGCAAATTATGCGAAAACTTTGTATTGAAAAAATTGTTAGTGAAATGTCAACAATGGCAACAATTGTTGAATTTCACTAATAATATTGTGTATGGATTCTGCGAATTCATGTAATCTGCACATTTAAGCATAAATGCAAGTTTTGCAAATGTTTATTGTGCAGAAAACATGAATTTCGCTAAGAAATTCCAATGTTTATGTTTGCATGTAGTGTTGTTGTTGTACTGCCAAGAAATTTGTTTCTTGGCAGTTTGCATGTAACTATATATTTTTGTTTGTAATTTTTTGTGATATCTTTGCTCCAGTTAATTGTATTGGACTAATTTATATGCTTCTTCTTATTTCAGATGCTGCATAGACGTAGGACGGGCGTATGAGGACACTGGAGACTGGGATTTTACAGGGAAGTACTAAATAATGATCCCTATAATTTAATATCCATTTATTTATTTTCAGCTGTGTTCAACAGTGACTTTTATTTTAAAAGTCATAAAAGTTACCTTCAACATTTCAATTCCATAATAAAATATTTCTATGGATGTGTGGCGACGCTTTTGTTCCGAGCTGTACATTCAATAATACGCAAGCACCGCTGTACTTGCTGTAAACAAATTCCGTTTTAAATACCTTGAGATACTTTGCTGACAACCCTAGGTCTGTCTGTTTACTCGAAAGTTTTTACTCGGTGTAAAAGCTTTTACGCATTTTTACTCACAAACCGTCTGTTCACTTTTAACTAGTAAAAATCGAGTAAATTTATACGTTTCCCCTCTTGCACAAAGTTGCACATTTTTACTCATGATCAAGAGGATGTGTAACTTTGATGTGCAATCAGCTGACTGTCAAAAGTATTAAATTTGAGGTTAAGCCTTAAGGCTTTCGAAAGAATGTAAAATGATAATCTAAAGAGTCGAAATTAAAAAAAAATATTAAAGAGGGTGGGTTTTTTAAAACGTATTTCAAATTAATTAATTGTTTTCTGTTTCAGACGGAAAGGTAGCAGCCAAATTTTTGACACATGACAAGCTAAACAAAATTTACTCGAAAAGTGTCTGGTAACTTTTCTTGATTTATCCCCTCTACCGCATAAAAGTTTTTACTTGATTTTTACGCAAAGATTTTTACTCAAAAGTAAACAGACAGACCTAATTACTCAACAATTTTGTATAAAAAATAATTATAAAAAATAAATGAAAGAATTAAACTGGATACCATCAGCTCAAAAAAGCCCCGGTGGATTATCATCAATGCATCTTTATTTTAATGCTCTTTCTATTAAATAAATTCTGTTGCAGCCAACAATCCAATCTAGGTCTTACGGTACAGACGGGCATTCCCTCTCGAGACTACCGTACATGCTATCAACAGCAACAATTCAACTACAGCCACCAAGGAGACGGGAATGACGTGATACTGACTCAGCCAATTTAACAAGGTCAAAGTCGCTAGTCACTGATCTTTCAGTAAAGCCGTTCTTCCTGAAGCACCCTCAAGATCGTATAGTCCGTTGACTATTAGTACCTATCCGGATTGTCATAGGGACAATCGAAAGCAGAGACCACTTCTCAGTGTTCTAAATTGGACTTCTAACACAAGGCCGTATACTTATAGCCGATTCAATTAACTTTTCTCATAGCTACATCACTGCTGGGTCATGACCGGCGCTAAGCCGTGTCCAGACGTTCCCAAGCCAATGGTAACGTTGAGTTGCCCAAAGTCAAGTCAAGGTATCAAGCACAACCTACGATGAACAGCCTTTAGTGACATTGACAGACGTCCTATCTTCGCTTCAACATCGTCTTGCAACACGGAGCTCATGTTACGACATATTGTAGCAAAAGAAAGACATCTCATCCACGCTACTCATGAACTTTGAAGTCTCAACACTTCATGACATCCTAACTTTCAAGAAGTGATTATCTAGACAAATAATTGTGATAGCCATTTTCCTCACTACAAGCTATCACTAAACATGTACATGTAACTATGTATCGTATTTACAACAAAATCTCTAAATAATACGAGTTAAAAATGAACCCTTCTACTCCAGACTGTTTATAGTTAAAGCACTGAAAACTATTATAAAAAAAAAAAAACATGTCACCCAAAATTAGAAATAATTACTCAAAACTTATAAATCGAAATTCACTCCTGCGGCTGCTAAGCTAATCACTAGGCCTGCAGGTACAAAGCCTTCATGCGAAGGTGTGAGATCTACTAAATTGGTAATTTAGCTACTATGTCTATTATGGGTAAGTAGTTCTTCAAAAATATAGAGGTTCAGTCAATATCTACTGCGTACTATGTTCATTATGAATAGGTAAAAAATTTTTGTTTCTATTAAAGAAAAACATGAATCTACTAAGCTCTTAAATTACGTGCTAGGGGGTAAGTATTTCTTCAAAACTATCAATGATTAACTAATCTAGGTAATTATTTCTTCAAACAAATATAAATGTGAAATAAGAGCTAGCGAACTAGTAAACTAGGTATGCACTATACCAACTCATCCTCAAGCAAATCTATAAATTACATGCGGGGAGCTGGCAAAACAAACACACTAAATATAAAGAACTAAAACTGTATTTACTAAAATAAATTTTTCTTTAATTGAAATTAAATCAAAAATTTCGAAATTTCTGCAACAGTATGAGCACTACACCATTCCACAAAGAACTTCAGTATGAGTCATGAAAAAATACTTACGGTATTACCAGGTCAACAAAGGATAAAATCTTGTATAGTTTATAATTATCTTAGAATCTTATTAAGTAGAAAAAAATTGGTAATTTTGTATAACCCTATATGGCTTGCTATGCAGTACAAGGTTAATTAATTATCCTATTATTCGGAATGTATATGTTTGCATACACATTCATATTCGTTCATGCGTATGTATACATGTTTACTTTTCTTCTATTTGAATAATTATGCAAATGAGCACATTATTATCTTTCTACTGAGCTCAAAAGGTAAACAACAAACAAACAAAAAACTGAATATTAAATGGGGGATGGACTAATTATACTTTCAAGCTATAATATAAGTCGTAATAACCGTCATCCGTCAGGGAGCATAGTAGAGTTCATATTTACCGGAAAATTCATCTTCATGAAAAAAAAAACACATAAACAGTAGCTTGTGCCTGTTGCATCTTTCAAAATAAACAAAAATCTTCTAACTATGAAAGGCCTTTGAAGAGTGAATTTTCAAAGAACAAAAAAAATATCATCCAACGTTGGTAGAACATATTTTTATAAAACTCGCCTTCCCCCCCCCCCCCCCCCCTCTCTCTCCTCTTCACATCGGTACAGACTGAATTCAAACAGAAATTCATGGTCTGCAAAAGTCATGAAATGATAAACAACCACAAAGTATCTATTATTAGTAGTTGGAGTAGTAGGTAGTAGTAGGTAGTAGATAGTAGTGGTGGAAGCATTGTGCTGATAAATCTGTTCAGTTTGGGTTTTACAGAGCAGCAAGGTTCCGGCCGCACAAATGAACAATGGCGAGAGCATTTCAACTATATTCCTTCTATTCTTTCAGCTCAGCTATTGTGCTTAAATATTTATTATTAATGCCACTTGGGAAAAAGTTATGCTTACATAAGTCCCAAAGGAAGTTCGGGCGGTATCGATCCCCAAAGTTTGCATAACAAGTTTTCTCTACTTCTTCTATATCTATATGATGCGGATGTATGTGTTCATGCTCATGTCTTATATATGGATATTTTTCAAGTTAAGTTGAAGATAGAAAATGTCTGTATGTAATAGATGAGATATCCTAGAATCTAGTTTTGGTTTTGAACTTCTGATCCTTCTCAAGTAACATAACTTTAACTGTATACCTATGTTTGTATGTATGTATGTATAGTATATCTGCGGAATCCTGTTAAAGTTTCAAGTGTTAAGTTTATCAAGTTAAGTGGTATCTTTCAGCTTACTTGAAAACCAGTATTACAATGCTCAACTCATAGAGTTTGTCTATTTTGTGGCGGTTCATCCTGACTCAACCCGGCCAGACGAAATTCTAATTTCATTGGCAGAATAAAGGGTCCCGGGATTAATTGAGCTGGCAACATAATTCCACTTGAAACCTGGATGGGATGAAATTTATTCAACAACAACCAGAAGTGGTGCACCCAGCAACAATTTAAATATCAAAGTGATGAGTTGTTAACTACAACGGTACATTTCATAAAGGATTTATGAAGAACATACATATTATAAGCCTAAATCTGCCAAAACTTTGGAGTATTGAGGATATTTTCAAGATTTATAGATGATGGGATTTTCATCATTAGATATTGCCTTCAGAATCACTACTAAGTAATTTGTATTAATATTGTTGCTGTAGAACAGTTACGCACATTTATTATACATATATGCATAGAGAGTATTTTATTCAAATGGGATAAATGATTTAGATATCCATAATTTTGGGAGTAGACAGGATTTTAAGACTTCAAATATACTTAAATACTTAATTCGAATGAGATTTTCATTTGATGATAAGAAGAGTGGTGAATCCTGTACAAAGATATTCGTAATCTCAAAATACTGACATACGTGATATGTACTTATACGACAGAGAGTATATTTACGTTGAATTCAATTCATTTCTGTTCATGATGGATGGAAGAAGAAAAAAAAAACGGAATATCATACATCACATTTCATATTTTCCTTTTATCAAAATCAAACTGAAAATGTCGCGTCGTCCGTAAATTCAATTGAATTAAATTCACTCAAAAGATTTAAATTTATTAGAGAGATTGAGATAAGAAGATAAATAAAGATGAGTGAGTGCTAATAATGTGGGAATGAGTAGGTAGGAAACAGATTCTATCTCTGAGTTGAATGAGTTGAAAATGAAAAGAAAACCCGATGGTTATGATATTCCAGAATTCAGCTATGTATAGTATCCTTTACAGATAACCTTCAAATGTCGTTTATACCCCAACAATTGCAATTCAATTCAATTTTCTTTTAATAACATTTTAATGAAATTTCATTTTTAGAATTATAATGTCCGGTAACTGGTAAAGAAAATAAAGATCTGTCTTCCACTGATGAAGATGAATGAGAGATAATGGTGGGATAATAAGCAGTTGGAATCCCAGCTCTGGTAGTATGCCGATTATAGCCATGAATAACTAGTAAACAGAAGTATAAAATAATTTCCTAAGAAAATATAAAATACCATGACACACATCGTAATTAAGGTAAATATTAGGCCTAGAACTGTACCGAGATTCAGCTAATTTCTGAGTGATTCACTTCAGTCACTTCTTTCACTCACTTCATTCACTCACTTTTGAAAATAAAATGATTCCTTTAACTTCGAATGTCATTTTCACAGCTTTTTGGCTTTTTTATGTGCGAAAATGAACACGTCTGCGAAATATTATCCACTAAACATTTTATGCAGATAATAAGGTGGAATATAATATAACATATTGTAAGAATTTAATTTTTCAGCTCTTTTCTCCCGTGCATTGGTGTCCCTATGCACTAACAAGCATCCCCTCTAATACATTATAACTTTATTGTAGTCCATCAATTAGAACTTTCTAGTATACGAATGGCGAGTTACAATTTATTAGTGATAATTAATTACTATACAGTATACGTACTTACCATTTCGCTGCTCGATGATTTCACTCCCAACTCACCGTAAAATTGAAGGTGAGTGAAGTGAGTGAGTGAAATTCTTAGCAGAATCAAATTTGCAGAAAAGTGACTCACTTCACTCACTTTTTGCCAATTTCAACGTAGCTGAATCTCGGTACTGGTGTTTAATTGTGGATGTAATAAAGATCAAAGCAGATACAATACAAGGTCTATAAAACGTTAAAATTATATGGTAAGTATTAAGGGGTAATACCAACATGTTTTAACATTTCTTGTAATGGTCTAAAAGCTCTCGAGAGTAGTCTCAAATGATATCCTGATTCATTAGAAATCACAAATATACAAATAGTTTTGCTTCTAATCGGTATCGGCACGTGTTTAACGTTTTTTTTTTTTTTTAGTTTTAATCTCCGTTGTTTTAGCATTACTTGTGTAAGAAATGCATAAAAACAAGTGTCGATTTCGAAAAAGAGTGACACGTTGTAACGAAGTCTATATTAGCAAAGAACATCTAACAGAAAGAATACGCATCTCATATATTGAAAAGTTTTGTATGGCGGGTCGTTCCATTACGACCCGCTCTCACAAATTGTATGAAAAATCTCTGCTTTCTAACAATCCGCACTCATCGGTGGTGATAATACGGCCCGCTTTCACAAATTTTATGCGAACTCTGCTTTGAATGACGGCCTGCCGTCAGTCACCAATGGTAAGTGGCGGCTGGCGGATGGTCATCGTCGAAGCACCAGCACAGCGCCAGAGGCAGTACCTGTTCCGCATCATCCTCATGCATTGCATTGCGAATTGGTGGGCGACAAGCTGTCTAGTCACAGTCAGTTGCATTGATTGTGTGATTGTGTGTTCGGAAATGGGACAAATCGGATAACTCCTTTGTAGGGTTGCTATACAAAAATTTCGTTTTTCACATTTGGACATTGCCTGAGTACGCGTAGATGTAGAGAGCTGAAATTTTGTACATAGCGTTTTCATAAAAATAGTAAATAACATCTCAAAAATTAACTTAATTGGACAACCCTTTCCTGGTGTTTGTTTGTTTTTTATTTTAAACAGTTGAATATAAACATAAGTACAGCGCCGAAGTATTGCTGCATTGACTATAAATGGGTTTTTAATCCACAATTCATTTTGATATATAACCTGCTGTCCATTTGGAAAATACTGATTAAATGGTCCACTCAAACCTTGAATGATTTCTGCGATAATTATCTCTCGTATTTCTATCCTTTATTCTTCTGAAAAGCCTTTCACTGTTGCAATAAAGCTCATTGGATCGCACACAAATTGTCCAAAGTTCTATATTTTTCTTAAAAACAAGAATTTTCCGTGACCAGTAAATAAATTAACTTGCTTATCCCAAAGGATTAAATTAAGGTCATTGATCTTTTAAAGTATCCTCGGCCACAAAAATCTGTGAAAAAGTTCATATGAAAAATTTTCGAGTACATAAATTAATAGAAAAACCGGTTCGCCAATTCAACTAGGCAGCGGCAGCATAGTGAAACAAAACTGTGCATGGCTGCTGGCGGCGGCGTGTGTAGAGGTACAGCTGTGGGGTGGCGGAGAACAGAGAGAACAAAAATATTCTCTCAGTCTCAAATCTTTGCTTCTTCCCGTCTATTACCTCCCGACCGCATCACGAAAGAACCATGCAACTTGTGCATTTTTAGGGCGCAGATGAAGCTTCTTGTTAAGTTATATGTTCTTTGATATTAGCCTACACTGAAAGTGGCCTTCATTACAAGCCCCTCCATACATACACTATGCGTCTGAACGATACCTAGTAATATATGATGTACAAAGTCACGGACAGACATATATTACTAGTGATCATCAGTTCACTGAATGATAGCTGGCTTAAATCAGCCAGCTACACTGATAACCGTCACCTGCTGGTGGCAATGAGTACTGGTTGTTCGCCTGCTGGCGGCAACTAGTGCTATAAAAGGCGAGCCGCCAGACTATAATGAACAGTTGATATTGACCAGTCAACCCGACAAGATCTCGCAGGGCGATTGCTAAGTCAGATTAAAGCAGCTTGTTGCGAATGGACATCCTCCCAACCATCCGCCAGTATACCGCCGACTGATTCTAGGAAAGACGAGAATATCTGTGTTCTATGTATTGGGGTGTGTGAACACCCACTTCTATGCCAGTGAATACGAGGCCATCCGTGTTCTAACCGCCGAGCTGTGTGTTTATCCACGTCTGTGCCAGGGAATACGAGACCGCATATTCTATTTACCGTGTTGTGTATATATCTACGTCTATCTCTGTGAATGCGAGATCATCTGCATTCTAGATACCGAGGAGTGTACTCCAGTGAATACGAGACCACCTGTGTGTAGACCTGCGATAGAGATGTACAATTCCGTCCGAGTAGTAAATAAGATTCCCAGCATTGAACTTGACAACCATCAACACTATGGTCTTGGTAGCTGTCTGAGAAGGCTTCGCGGTGGATAGCTCATATTTTGTACACGGAGTTTTCATAAAAATTTCAAATACAGTTCGAAAACTGCTTCGTAGGGTTGCCATACCAAAATTTCGTGTTTTACTATATATTTTGGCACTGCATGAGTCGACGTTGGCAGCTACACTCTCCCACACAAATGAATGTATGCATGCACACTCATACGCACGCAAACACAAGCATACGCATACTCACACACACACACACACACACACCACAAACCCATACAGGCACAGGGTGAAACTCTAAAGTACGGAATCGCGCAATCGAGTCAGATAATAGTTAGATATTACTTATCTTTAACAAACCCAACCACACCCCCACCCATCTAGTTATATATATTATCGCCAAACAACGCAGACGGGCTCCCCCTAGTAATGTTATAAAATAAATCTAAGCTGCTATTAACATTATTGCAAAAGTAGATACTCTTCCAACTTTCATCCTGTAATTTACTGGCCAAGCCTATAAGGTTACTTCTCAGATCTGTATTTTTTATTACTGGTATATTCATGAAATCTAGTTAGTACATAATCCTCTACAATAAATATCAGAATTAATAAGCTCAACAGATTTATAAGCAACTTCGATTTGGTACAATGTTACTATGACGTCACTTTCTGTTAAAAATTTTACCTAACTTCATGCCTTGAGGATAAAAGAAATATTGAACGAACATTTTTCAACTTAAATACCACTTTAAAAACCATAATTCTGTTCGAAACCCATAATATCAAAGAATTTAAATATTCATATCCTCGACATGGAGATTTATTCTCAAACCACGTGGAAGTCTTAGATACTTTCTTAAATTTCAAAAACATTAAGAATGGGTTTAGGAACAAAATTTTAAGGATAAAGTTCATGAAAACCCACAAATGAATTCCATAATATCTACGTAGACAATTGTGTGGTTGACAACTGAAAGCTGAAACATTCTACTTTGTAATCAATTCCACCCTATTCCATTTCCATCATAAATTTTTCGTTCCGATGGTTGTAATTTCTCCAATATTTTTGCTTTGAGTATGCCTGAAAGCCATAACAATTTTTTTTACAAGTGATACAAACGCTCCCTTTGTGACCAGATATCCTCCACATATAAATTCTATATCCTCCAGCTTAAAGAGTCACGCAAAAGTAAGTTTTGTGCTTCCCTCATATACACACAAAGGTCTGATCCCATTGATTTTTATTTCTCCTTAAATCCCATATGGCCGGAACAAAATCCTCCCAGTCCCAACTGACTATGTAAAGGGTTCAAATGCATGTTAAAGTGCCTATTCATTGCTCAAAAAGTCAACATTAGCTTTCATTGTTACGAGTTTTTACAATTCGAATCTGGTTAGACTGGAATGGAATACATCTTGCCACAGGTAAGTAAACAAGTTAAATATGGCATTAAGGATGTCTTGTCATCCCGGTGATGGAGATTGAATGGAAGCGAATTCAACAGAGAACAGGACCACTTAAAATCCCCCCATTATTCTATTCAAATTATATTTAAGCCCCATGCAGTGGGGGATGCTATGACGGGAGTTATTTATTGTCTTAATGGACGTGAAGCTAACAAAGGCCGTCGCAAAAAACGGAATAAAACCTATTTTGCTCCTGGTCATAGCGGCTATTTTCATCTTGACTCTATTTTGCTGTTGGCTGTTGAGAGGAGTTGTAATGTGTAGGGTTGTGTGTATTGGATAATGCTGCGTTCTTTTTTAGAGAGCTTTAGAATTTTGAATAATGGTTTTGCATCATTTTTTTTTTTGTACTTACTTCAGGCAAACTTATTTTACTTCTCTTGGTTGGTAGCTTTCTTATTCCTCGTTATTCGTCTTAAATTGTATGCTAATTAGGTTTGCAGTGTTTTGATATATTGAGAAAGTTTCCCTTTATATTATCATGAGACTATATAAGGAGATTTAAGTTGTAGTTTGAAATTTCGTTTTTAATTCGAAATTAATAACGGAAATTGTAGGAATTTAAAATGTTAATTATATTAATAAAAAATATACATAATTGATAGGTTATAGTCACTGACTTATAACAATGGACTAAGCGTATTGTCATTTTCCTAACGAACAGAATGGCAGAAGTTTTATAGTTTCTCTTTCGTCCCTATGATAGAGTTGGAGCTACCAACACAAAACATCGCTTACTGAACGTTTTCTTAGGTCATTTGATGTTTTTATATTGGCTACAGATGCAATCACCGCAGGAAGAATAAGGTAAAGATAGTGTTTACCATGTTCCGTCTCTCTTGCACATATGCAGGATTCAGGTAAAAATAAGCATTTTAAAAATAAAAGTCGAAATAACAAGTTAGGATACAGAAGAGTTTTCCCATTGTTTTACATTTAAAATACACACGCAAGAAAAGGAAGAATGAAATAAAAAAATATATATGAAGTAAAATAAGTAAAAAACGAGTTTTCAAACAAAACTGAGGCCAAGCCGCATGAAAAAATAGAAAATAAACTTTTCTTCACACACAGAGGTGGACTCAGATTTTTTGATAGGGACATTTCTCGTGAATATTCTTTCACTTCATGAATCAAATCACTTATTACCTCAGATTGATCATACTGAAATATATCGGCGATTGTCAGCGAATAAAATCTGAGTCCACCTCTGTGTGTGAAGAACAGTTTATTTTCTATTTTTTCATGCGGCTTGGCCTCAGTTTTGTTTGAAAACTCGTTTTTTACTTATTTTATTTTCTGCCTTTTTCGCGTTAACTAAATATTTATTACGTGCTGCATGAAGATATTTTAAAACAACTTTATGTCGGCTGAAAAGACACTGATTTACCAGTTTTTCAAAAAAGTATCAAATCGTTGAAGTACTGCAACGGTTTTCTGAAATTAAAATTATGTTTTAGACAGCGCTTTTTAGCTGTATTCCAACTTGATCCCATATAACATGAATTTTTCCAATTTTCCATGTTTTCCACAGAGTTTTCCTATTACTATGATTTTTTTTTAAAAATTGACATGAATTATCCTCGATTTTTCATGCAAGTTTTCATGATTGTTGAAGAGAAGGTATTGATGCCAGTAGGATGGAAAAAAAATGATTCCGCATAGCTTATAAAACTTTTCTGTCGGAAAATTTCCGGAGAAGTCGGAAAATTCCGGAAATTTTCGGAAAATTTTCCAGAAAAATTCTGCATTTTTCCTGAAACAGATTTATCACTAATCATATCGATGAAAATTTTTCCGATGATTTTCCCGCTTTTCCGCGTTTTCCATGGAGTTTTCCACAAAAGCAATTTTATGCAACTCATTTAGCACTACAACCTTGACGTAGGTTGCAAAACGCTCAAACGCTTCCTTGGTCGCAAAAACTCCGGAAAATCATTTTACATGAATTTTCCACGATTTTTTCTGCAAGTTTTCACCATTGTCGAAGAGAAAGTAATGATGCCAGTTGATAGGGAACTTGATCCTGCATAATTTAGACAACTTTTTTACCGGAAAATTTTCCGGAAAAGTCGGAAAATTCCGGAATTTTTTTCGGAACAATCGGAAAACTCGGCATTTTTCCTGAAACGAATTTATCACTAATCAAATGTGTACCAAATTTTCAAATGATTTTTCTCGATTTTCCGGGTTTTCCATGGAAATTTCCGGTTCAAATTTTGATAGATTCATTTGTCACGCGGCATGAACCTGTGTGCCAGAGTTTCGAAAATAGTAAAAAAGAAATATATAAATAGACAGACAAATTCGTGTACGAGTTAAAGGGATGGGCGGGCCTCAAAACTAGTCGAACTCTCTTAAAACTTTTATGAGTAAGGATAAAAAATGTGAAAGCGTAAATTGCATGCAACGAAACAGAATGGAAAATGTTTCATTTTCGTAAATAAATGAGAATGGTCGGAGTTTTCACGTTATACTCTCAGAAAATGTTCCCGCGCTTTTGTGTAAACCGGTTTTCATAAAATATTGACAATGTTTGGTCATATGTCGTTGCTGTAAATGGACACATGAAAAGAACATGGTTCTGTTTAAATTCGTTTCGGTATGAAGAGATTAAGTGGGAGAACTCATCCTGGATTCTCTGATATTTTCGGGAAAAATGGGAATTTTATTTGAGAGGAACTTTACATCTCATTTCAGCATCTTGACCAAAGCGAAATTTATCTTTTTCTTTTAAAAATGGGAGGTAGTATGACCTGATCTACATTATTATGAATAGTTCGATAGAATTTTGAGGAATTCAATAAGATTTTCTCATTCAGGTGATCCTACGTTCTCTCAATTTTTGTTTTTAACTCTTTGTCTCAGTTGCAGTACAATTGTGCAATTGTGCATAGCCCAGTTCTTTTCCCTCCATTCATGCAAAAGACGAAATTATATGAAATTACTTGTTTCATTCTAAAAAACACCAAAAATTTCCAATTTTGTTCGGCTGTGTCTAATCTTCTTATTAGGTTATCTTTGTTTCCGGGTTGGCAGGAAAAAATCATTCAACTTATTTTCCGGACAGATCCTGTACATACATTTCCATTTCTTCCTTGTGTCGTTTTGCGATGTCCTTAGCTAGGTCAACGTATGTCTCCATACAGCCAGCGCCTTTTGAAACCAAAACTAGAAGAGGTGACTTAATCGCAATTCATGATCGAATTCGATGGCCAGAGGCAATGATTGAACTTGGAGGATCTTTTGTTTTGAGGTTTTCAGCAGTTGATTCACCCTCCAAAACAGCTTTCGTTTCATCGGAGGGTTTTAAACAATATAACTGAACCCCATTTAGCTTGTCTCGTTATTGGTGATACAAAACATAAAACGATCCAAAGCATTTTCTTTTGCAATGAAGTTCTGCTCACCTGGCCGAGCGGACTCTAGTTGAGCCAGGCTACTCCCTTTTGCGGTTCTTTAAACTCAAACGCCAAACAAACGAATCAACGTTACACAAATTCCTTCTGGGTGCAATCTCAGCTGAAAGGATAAGTTCTTTCAGGATAGCGTCATAAATAGAGGTCAGTGTCCTAGATCTAGGCCTCTGATGGTTAGGGGAATAATGTGTCTTCCTTGTTGTTTCCATGCAAAATTTTCGTTACACAAATAAAACATTCTGTTTAGTGGAAAATTTCGTTGCCAATTTTATTTCTGGTATTTTTTCTATATTGATTTTAATTGATTTTTAATTTTAAAATACGCGAACTTTATCTTATCTGTTAGTCTTTTACACACCGCCAGCGCAAGACAAGACACTCTCACACCAACATGGCGGCTTTCAAACTTTTTCCTAATCCTACTGAGCGACATCTGTTAGAAATATACACAAAATACACACAATTTAAAGCTTAATTTTAGTTTCCTTAGATTTTACAAGTTTTTATCTGTTTCTACATTTACCTTATGTCAAAAAGTTCATTATAATCGTTTTTAATTTCTTACATAAGTTTTTATCTATTTCTAAATTTATATTAGTTTACAAAAGAAAAACTTCTTTTCATTGTTCTTAATTTTTTTTACAAGCTTTTATCTGTTTCTGTCTATTTTCGCTATCTGTCAACTGATTCACTTTCATTCTTCTATATTTGTGACTTTGTTTTTTTTTCATAAATGACGTGTTATTGACTGACGTTTGCGTGTGATTTTAATTCAATAAATGTCAGATTGTTCAGAGACTTTTCTTTTTTTCTAAATGCTAAATTTTAATGGCGATTTTAATTCAATAAATGTCTGTTCTTATATTTGTTAAATGGTGTCAGTTCAAAACTCACAAATGTCAAACTTATCGTTTGGGGTTTTTATATTTTTCTATTTGTTTGGGATATGTCAAGATATTTCCTTTTCAGAATCATTATGATTCTACGTCTGGGCACAAGAGGAGCAAATTACTAGTGCTTGGTACTACTACGTGTGGTTTGGCCCTTCACAAATCGCCTGCGTGGTTTATTTAGGCCGAACTATTGTTTTGTTTCATGGTTTTACTCCGTGTCATACTTAATTTGATTCTTGTTAAAAGTTTTGTGTAATTTTTTTATTTCTTTTAAATCCAAATTGGCTCATTCGTTGCGACAAGAAGTAGTTTGTGACTCTAAGCATTCGTAAAAACTTCTTGGCGTTAGATGTCGGCGTAACAAGTTTGAGATAGAAGGCGTATTGTTTTTAACAGAGGCGGACAGCAGGCCCTTATGATTCCCCAAATGAACATATATTAATATCACAGAAGCATACAAGAAAGAAGATGCTAAGTTGTATAGAGCACATCCAAAGCGAATCTTGCACGCTGGTGTAGGCTTCGCGCTAATTTTATGTTTTGTTTTTTTAAGATGCATGTCAATTGTCTGCGTCTTTGGGACAAGGTAAGCAATGCTGTAACAATATATACATTGGTAGGTGTTATAAAAATCATTTAGGAGACCATTGCCATTGATGACTCACATGAAGCCATGCTTCCCGATGAAACCTTCAAAACAACTATTCTCGTGGCTGATTTAATAATTTAAATAAGTTATCACTTAACAAATTATGTCTCCCATTGGCATAGATCATTGCCGCCTTCGTTTTCCAGGCCGTAAAATGAAATTCTTTGAATGTAATAGAGTAGTACGATTTCGTCCTTTTTCAAGTAAAATGATAGCCTGGAACATAAACACGGCAATGTATAGATTCTAGCGCTTCATCTACCAGCCACCCTAATTCCTGTGACTTAACCCAGCAAAAATGAAATAAATACTGAGCTTGGCATAAATTTCAACTCCGAAAATCACATCGATAACGATGGAGTGGAAATAGGGAAAATCTTAAATGTGTTTAAATTTGGCATCACAGCAGAGGAAGTCAATAATCGAATAAATCAAATCAAATCTTCACATTTGTCCCGAATACGGAACTCCAGTAAAATATCATCAAATCAGTTGTACTCTGTATGGTTGCGAGACGTGAAAGATTAATACGCCATCAGTAACTTTTGTATATGTGTCTGCGTTGTATCATGAAAATTTCCTATAAGAAAAATTTTGTTGACGTTTCTACCAAAACAAAATTTTACGATGAAATAAAACGAATTCAACAACAACATTGAGATTGGCACCTGTAATGAAACCGTCGAGCAGGAAAATCGTGAAATACTTTAAGAAGAATAATTTTTACAGCCTTATCCACTTAAATATCCCGGAAAGAGGTATAGCTTTTGTGAAAAATTAAGCCCAAACGAGCAGGTACTACTGTGACATTATTGAGTAAGTCAGGGTTTTGCAGTCGACTATTATCATTTTGATATCCATATCAATGTTTTACGAATTCTTTAAAATGAAAACTATACTTGTTGTAAGTGAAAACTGACAGATGATAAAACCCAGTGCATAGCAACTTCACTGCATGCCTAACAAGTTGTTTTCACATTCAAGTGATGACGTCACTTCGGCTAACTTTACGTGATGAATATTGAAGAAAAGCAAAACAAATGAGTCTCATAAAATCATATGAAATGCATAAATAACTAGGCAGAGTAACGTTAAATTTTTGAAGATCGTATACCACCACTTTTGTTCAAATTTCCAATCAAAATTAAATTGATTTCCCTTATATGGTTAATATTTTTAAATTGTGGACGAAATACATCATGGTGTTCTATTCGAAATCAAAAATTATTACCTAGTATGGTCTTGGATGGATGGATTAAAATGCGCTTGAGTCCCCAGAGGATTTCCGGATCGTAGGCCACAAAAAGGTGCATTGTTCAGCTACCGGACTTATGAACAATAGTTCATAAGTCCCAGACAAATCCTATAACAAAGTTTAATATTGGGGCACTACCTGCTTCTTGCAGTTCTTCCAGGAGGTATGAGCCAAGCAATCTGTAATGCTTTCTGGAGAGATCCGGATAGTGACAAGGAAAGTGAATTACCGTTTCGGATTCCTTTCCGCATCTTCTACATACATGATCATCAACAAGTCTCATCCTGTGTAGGTGACCACTGGAAATAAGTGTCCAATGAGAATTGACACTGGAGTTCTCAGTGTTGGCTTGCTTAGACCCAAGAGGTCTTTCGTTAAATTTGGGTTAGTGGATTTGTAGTTCTACCAGAAGGAATGTCTAACCAACGACAACTGTGCGGACAGTTGGCCAAAGCCAAAAGGCTAGAGGTAAGGTGCTTGGTGAAATGCCAAACGTGGATGGGGATGCCCTCGAGGCTGTACGAAGACAAGCAAGCTCACCAGCCTTTTTATTTCCCCTAATATCGCTATGACCTAGTATCCATAGGACGAGTACCTCAGTTCATCGAGAAAAGGAATTCAGGGTGGTTTTACACTTCAATACCAGGTTGGAGGTAGTGAAGGCCTTTGAAAAGGCCTTCACAGCTGCTTGGCTGTTCGAGCAGATGGCAATCTCCTTTTTCTCAGTTTCTGAGTTCAGGAGATGTATTCCCGCTTCAAAGATGGCCTATATTTCCGCCAACAACACTGCGACATGGTTTTAAAAGTGTAAGGAAATTTCCATATGAGGCTCTTCGCAAAAAAAACGGCTCTTCCGATGTTTTCTTCAGATTTGGCTTGTCATTGACTGAAGCACAGAGTGTGATTCCCTATCCCTGATTCAATTTATAGTTGCATTTTAATATAGGGGGTGATCGCTGTCCCGGGCCAATGACTGCACGAGTTCAAAGATTGATTCAAAGATAGATTCGTGTGAAACCGTTGTTCCAATATGAATCCAGCTCTGATCCAGCGATTAATGCGTCCTTCTTAACATATATTCGCACATGGTACATGTTGAGGATAACCTCCAGATCACGAGTTCTGGATGATTTGAGAGCGCATCTTACACTAAGGAGATACAGTGTTTGAATCTTTTCCAATATCTTATGATGAGTGGCGAAATTCATTGCCTTCCATCATACCACAGACACGTAGGTTAGCATGAGTCAGATAACGCTGGTGTATGTGAATAAGATCATCCGCGGTTTATCTGAAAACATAATCAGTTGTTGTTATTGTCATTAATTATTTTCAATTTGGTAATCATTTATAAGTCTTCAAGTATTTAACAAACTATTTGAAGACTATATCTTGCTTTTCTGGACTCTGAATTTCAGCAATTACCATCAAATACTACATATCCCCCGAAGATAATCAAAATTCTGACAATTTACCCAACTAAATGTCATCATAAAAACTACAAAAGCAAGGCAAGTCGAAAATCGGTTCAGCGAAGATGAGGTCTAAAAGTAGTTTTCAAGTGAGATATTGTTGTCTTTGCGGTATACAAAAAGGCTTCGCTTTCACATCAATCAACATCATCAATCTTGCCCTGTCAGGTTAAATGATGTATAAGTTTCGGACCGTCTGTTTACAATCTTAAGATCATAAAATGTTTGTTGGGTTAGTACTGATGATTTATATTAGGCATGCTTCGTATGCTGTTTTCCGTGAAGGACACATAAACATCAGCCCAGCCGTATTAGTTTGAAGTGGAGATTTAGTGCAAAAATTAGAACTCATAAGAGATTCACAGAAACTATTACAACAGTTATGTTTTATTTATTTTTTACTTTCTGCCAATTTTGATAACATATTTAGGATGAGAACTAAATAAATTATGCCCACATCAAGTATCAAGTAAAAAAGAAAATTCTTTCGGATGTGGAATAATGCCAAAATGGAATAATTTATATGGCAAAAAAGAAATCGTCATCGGTAATAGGCATTCATTACGTTTGAAAATTCAGAAGATATAAAAAGGGTCAGTTCAAGGACATATATGAAAAAAAAAATCAATTAAGATTGTTCACTTTGTTCGAAAAATAATTACGAAGCACCAATTTTACATTCTATCACAGAAACAAACAGAAAATCGTTTAACCTACCTAGGTAAATACTTGATTTATTAATTTTGAATGAGACTCGTAATCACCACCATAAATTACCGCGTAATCTTTTTACATAAGTTCTAATACCCTAAATTCTATAAGATAAAAACTTGAATCTACACAAACAAAAGAACTCTTAGGGTAAAGGTTTCCGTGATAAGCTTCGGAAAAACAGCAATTATTACCAAAGCTCCTTACATTTTACAAGGAAAACTTTATCCTAGAGCTCCTTCCAGTTTGAACTAATTACACACAAAAAAAAAACAACACAAAAACAGAAAACATAAAATAAAAATTGCTCAAATCGTTCGAAAATAAAAATGAAGGAAACCAAACCAGAAATAGATTTTGAGATTAAATTGAGTGAAAATCAATTTTTTTTTCTTCTTTTCTATTACAACACAATAGATGACGTGCAAAAATGTTAAAATTTGTGAAAGCACGCGAATATTACGAAAGTGCTTATCTGACACTCTTTGCCTAATTAATCAGAAGTTCATTTCCATTTCCTGCAAAGTTATTTCTGAATTTCAGATGAAAACAATGTCCAGTCCAGTGGTGAAATTGTTTGAGTTGTATGCGGTCAAGAGTACAGGTACCTTTCCATTAATGAGTAAAAGGAGTAAAAGTGACAAGAACGGAAAATAACTTTTTGAATTCCATCAACATGACACAGTTTCACTTTTTAGGAAATTCCCTCGAGAAAATTCTGTCATCAGTTCCATGGCATTTTGAGTTTGAGTTGATAAAATTATGCTTTGGGCTAGCAAGTTACATAACTACCTACCTACGTAGAAAGGAGATAGATTTCATTTTACTTTGATGCACTTTAAATGTTTCAGGTCAGCTAGTTTAATTCATTTAAGTTCAGTTCAACAAAGTATAACAAAAAGTCATGATAAAATAGAGAAAATAAAATTAGAAATGAAGTGCAGGCGTTTTGTATTTAGGTAGGTGTGTACGTATGAGAATGAAAATGGTTAATAATTTAATGCAGGAATAGAAGTTTAGTTTCAAAATTTAATTTTAACTTTTGGAAAGTGTTCAAAGAATGAGAAATTTATAGTTGGACAAATCTAGTACGTACCATCCGAAATTCCCAAAAGCAGGAAATAATGGAACTGTCAGAGTCAGATATTTTTCTTAAGCAATTGAAAGGTGTTCTACCCATGTCATTCTGTCTAATTTTAAAACCATGATTGCTTCCTGGATGTGTAGTGATAAGAGTTTGTTGTACTTTAGACGTATTTTTCCTAAGGGCGCATTAAAGTCAGGATACGTTTATAAACTGTACGTGTAGGATGACTAACAATGAAATAAATAATAGAAAGGAAGTATGCAAGGCAAAATCAAAATCCTTAAATCTCTAACAACATTGAATCTCCAGGATGACATACTTAGAGAAAATAATGCTTCTTGTTTAAAAGGAAAGAGAAATGTATTGTAAACCGTAGTCCCGATGTAAATTTATTCGATGCTGCTAGTATCATAGTTATATAAAGTTTGACACTCAGTTCAATTTTAATAAGTCTGCAGTGAAATTTATATGTGTGGTCCTATTTATAAATCGTCGCAAGCAGGCTACTGTATTAAATACGTTATCTTCAAAATTCTCCAATAAGGTGTCCCACACAGGTCAATATTAGGTCCTTTGTTATTTATATTGTATATTAATGATATCGTGACAGTAAGTACCCTTCCATCATACTGTGATGAATAATTATTTCTTTCGTCTTCTAAAATTAATGCTGCTTCCGATATCGTTTATGAGTTACAGGGTGATTACAAAGCTAGTTTTTCACAAAACACCCTGTATTTTAAAAAGTACTGGGTGTATGTTCATAGATAAAAGCTCATTGTATGCAACCAGCCCCATACCGCCCCCTATTAGGAACTACCGAGATATAAACAAAATGTTTCTAAATTTTTACTTTTTTTTTTTAACTAGACCTTTTTTGTTTTTGCAAAACGGTCGTTAATATACCTTTTTTATATAAAAACTATAAGACTCTGTAGACTCTCCTCTTTAATTTTACCTATTATACCCTATGTGCTATCTGCAGCCGTTAAAGAGTTATTAGCTCAAAACCTATTCATGTCCTACCGAAATTAGGCGTTATTTTTTTTCAATTACGTCTTTTCAGTCAGTAAGGGAACAAATTTAGATTTGAGAATAGCTTTCAGAATATTACAGACTTAAATAATTTGCAGCACATTTTCGGCAAAGACATGCACGACGATAACCAAAGGCGCGAAAATTGGTATAAATTTTAGAAAGATTAATTTTGATCTGATCATAGCATGTAATCTTTGGATTAAGAATAACGTTTAAATTGCGAACTTTGTTCTAATAAGGAAACGGGATTCCATTCAACATTATTACTAAAAAAGTCTACGAGTCAATAGTTAAACAAGAGCAAGCCAAGAGTAGACCAGCTATATATATAAATCTCATTCAAATCGTCCTTCATTCGAGCCACACAATCTTCATCAACTTCTAAATAAATAAATCTGTAAATTGTCAGCATAAATGAGCATATCTAGTTACATCACCTACCACTAGAGGAAAATCATTGGTGTACAGACTGAAAAGCAAAGGTTCCAGAATAGACCCCTGTGGGAAACCTCTGCCATGAAAGATAATGTCTGAATGTTTATTGATATCCACCACTACCCTCTGGAAACGTCGACTCAGAAAGTTTACCAACAGGCGGGTTGCACTGCACCTCTAGAGAAATCAAAGCCGTAGAATAATTTTTCAAGTAGGCTCTTAAGGTATGCACTGTCAAGTGGTTTAAAAACGTCTACAAGGAACAGACGGGAAATTTTCTTCTTATCAAAGGCAGTGCGAATGTCGAATGTGACCTTCACTTCTTTCATGCCTAGGCTGGAATCCAGACTGCGGCGCGTGAAAAATGGTTGGTCCTGATGTAGGGAAGGCCGTACTTTTTCTTAAAATTTACTGGAAATTTTTACCTTAGAATTGTTATGCATTTTTGGAGGCCGACAACCGACAACGTTTGCTTAGGCCACTAACAATTCTTATGAGCATAGGCTCGTAGATGAGCAAATAGCATTCATTTCTTCTTAGAAATTTACAGAAAATGTTTCGGGAGAGATTTTATTCAGTCTGGGCGCCGACTGGATTTATTTTCAGATGCAATCATACAATGAATGCCGTTGTCGGCCTCCAATGCTTAACAATTCTAAGCAAAAAATTCTTAGTAAATTTCTAAGAGAAAATTGCGGCTTTTCCTACAGCAGGTCCAGGCATCGTTGATTTTATATTGGAGCGAGGTATTGCTGGCTTACCCTTTGGCTACGTCTGCTCTACCTGCAGTAGTAGCGCCTCTACAACACAACAAGGTACTAACTTAAATTGCGTTTCGCAACCACTATATAGTTCTATAAACAAGGGTATAATGTGCTTGCATTGCTCATTGGTATAATTATTTAGAATCATAATTTCATTTTTTATATTTGAAGGTTTTGTTTTATTTTATCGGACTTTGTAACAATCTCCAGATTACATTTCGTTTCTGGTTTGGAAATTACGTTAACCCTTTTGGTGCTATGGATGTATATACGTCCAGTAAATCGTACACTGGTGCGTTATGGATGTATAAACACGTCCGGATGTCGTCGAGCTTTTGTATCTGTTGAATATGAATTGATAAGGTAAGATTTGGATAAAGCTTTCAGAGTTTGTATGGAACACCAAAATAGCTCACACGTATTTTTTATTTTCCCCTACCACGCCTCAGCCTCCGCTAAAAGGGTTAGAAATTTCGTGATTTTGCGATGATTTTTCGTCGTTTTCATAAAAACCATATTTCGAGAACGGAGCAATCGATTTTTCTGATTTAAATGCCAAATGAAGCATAATTTCATATATTTTTCATTAGCAGCACTGAACAAAAGCGACTTTGTTAATACTAGTATTTCGTGATTTTACGGTATACGGTGACTTAAAAAATTCATAAAAAAATAACTTTTCTTGGGAGGGCCGTAGAGCAATGCCCTTTTTTTAGTAGTATTTATGGTGTTCGGTAGCAAAACAAAAGTGAAAAAAGTTCGCTTCGAGGTTTGGGCTTATGAAGGGTGGGGGGGGGGAGGTCTGTGCACTCCCAAATATGACGTGTGAGATATCAAATTAAAGAGGAAAGAGAGTGTGGTCGAGTTGCGTGGTTCCTTTTTTATCACATTGTAACTTCATACCGACATTTCTACCTTTAAAAAAGGTTTTTTTTGGAACATCTGTCATATAGTATACCCGCATCCTTCATTTTGGATATATTCTGCCCGTTTTTTCTTTCGTATGAATTAGCGGTCTGTTATGAACGGTTTTTGTTAAGATATCAATTTTCGCCGCCGTAACAAATTCGCAAGCATGAGATTAAAATAAAGCCATTTTTTCACACACAAAATAGCCATTTTCCACTTTAAAAAGGACTTGTTTCCTTTCTTTTCGGCTTATTTTCGAAACTAATTATCCGATCTAAAAACTAATTAGATATTAGGGGACAAAATGTAGATATGATTTCATTCTATAAACATGCTTTATATTTAAAAATTTTATAGAGTAGGTATCTCTGGAAGACGATCAAATTGAGCTTTTTTCGGAAAACTTCAAAAAAAGTGCTAGAAGTCCCCAGTAAAAAACAACAACAATACTTTCACCTCAATGCAGTGCTCCAAAGTAGTTACTTTGGGAATACGGTGAATTTAAAAATTCATATCTCAAAAAACAAAGTCGAAAATCATCGCAATATTTTGCACATGGATAGATAAGGCCTCTGACTCAAAATAAAAAAACAAAAAAAAAAGCGTGCTAGAAGTTCTCAATAGTAAATAATAATAATAATAATTTTTTTTAATACTATTCTAAACAACAATTTTTGTTTGTTCAGTGCCTCTATATTTTTTTTTGAAAAACAAACATAAAGAATTAAGCTTCATTTGGTATTTGACGTTTCATCGTAAAATAACGAAATTTATAACCCCCCTACCGGGGAAGGGGGAGGGTATTTATAGGGAGAAACAAAAAAATATGGGTGAGCTATTTTGATATTCCATAAAAACTGTGAAAATTTCATCCAAATTGGAGACGGCCGGGTTTTCAACACTGGGATGTGGAATATAGAGTGGTAAATTCCGCCCACACGGAACACATTTGCCAAAACTATTTAGCACCGAAAAGTTTCAAAATAACTGATCCTTGAGGGTCGAAAGGGGGTGGGGGCGGTGTGCCCATTAATCGCGTATAGTTTTAATATTAAGAAAAATGAGTTTTCGTTTTGAATTTACATTCTTTGCATGTTGGTTCTTTAAAATTAGACCAGAAAAGTTATAGGTATTTTTTATTTTATATATGTATAACCCTACGCGCCATTTGGTATTCGAATAAAAACAATAACAGTTTTTTACATTTTATCACTATATGCTCCTTATAAGTAACCAGTGATAGCAACATTCTTTATATAAGCTTGACATTTGATTACGATAAAACCCGGGGTACATGAACACTGCTTTATTATAAAAACACTTCCAGTATTGCATCAAATACCTAGATACCGGATAAAACAAAATATTTTCCATAGAAATATCATGAAAATAATAATCGCATTATTACACACCTATTAAATGCACAAATCTATTTGATTTCTGATGGTGTATTTCCTTCTGTCACTAGACTGGAACCGGATAAATACAATATGACAGAAAAATGTACCTTTAGTTCTCTGATATCTGTCATTTAATTCGATCAAATAATCTTAAGTTTTCACAATAGATTTATGTATACAAAACCATATTTTCTTACATAAATCGCTTACATATATACTCACAATACATACTACACTCATATCAGTACACATATACTTCCCTCATAAATAATTTTCGGCAATTCACGCAAATAAAGTTCTCACCCTCAACATTTTTCGTCTGAGATTTTTGTTGGAAAATTATTCGGAAAAGATAAATATAGCTGACAGCACTGTAAAAAGTCCTGAATGATACGCTAGAAGACTTACATTGATACATATGTACACATATATCTACAAATAAAAGGGAGAAAAAAAATAACAAACCCATCAACCATTGAAGATATATTTATATAGTAAAGGGCAAAGTTCAATAAAGTCTCATCCTCTGGAGATAACCAACATACGACGAGGATAAAAACGAAAGACAAAGAACAACAGACAAACAATGGTCCATTGTATCTCATAATTTTCTTTCGATTAAATGTTTATCGTTGGGATTGGGCTCCAAATATATTACATATCCTAACATACATACATATGTACATATATATCGATGATTGATAATACCGTAATACATAATCAAAATGTATTGTAGAGTTTTGCGGTCATTTTTGACAACTTTCATTTCGATGAAATATCCTTTTCAGCTGTTAACTTGTGGCCGAAATCATCATTGTCATATTTCATTTCATTTCATTTCTTTGTGGTCGAGAACCAGGATTTTGGGGAAGAGGTTCGTTTTTATATGTATTAAATCTGTGTGGAATTTTTTGATGAAAATCTTTATTGCAGTAGTCATGGAATTTGATGTATTAAGTATTGTAGAGGAGATAACAGATGACAGACTAATCGTAGACAGTCGGATAAAGTCTAGGATCTGGGATCATTAGTAGTTCGACTGTCAATATGACAGAAATTTGAATTTAATGTAAAAAACAAAAATAGTCATAGATAATGAGAGCCTTCCCAAAAATATCAGCGCCATGTTGTTTGTTTTTCTTATGCAGCACTTTCAATAAGAGACCATGAAGGATTTAATTTTTTTGATAGTCAATTAAAGAGCATGACCGACATAAGATACAGAAGGAGAAAGCTACAGCAATTGAAACAGGTCATGTTAGAAAAAAATTATCCAAATAACAAGAATACAAAAGAGAAAATTACAATAACAACAATGAATCTACGAGCCTTAGATAGATTAAATGATAAATGCAATGAAAACCAGAACACATTTTATAATTGATCTTGCTCCAAAAAGTTAGAGCTTAGCCGAAATTAGAACAGGGAACTCCATTTCATATTATACTATGTAAAAAGAGGACTAATCATAAATAATGCAATGGAAGCATAATCGACTCGGCATATAGGATCGGGCTGCTCGAAGTGATTATTGAATCCATAAAAAAAAAATTTAAGAAAGATTGAAGTAAAGGCTAATGACAGAATAAAAATCATATACAGAAAAGGCTAGTTTTATGTAACTTCCACCATTTCGTACGAAACATTGCATCTTAATTGGCAGTTTTGGAACGCATTCAGTATGTGTTTGCATAATTCTCCAAAATGTGATACTCGTGACAGAAGCATCTAATATATGTCAACTAAATGCGAGCAGTAATATTCATATCTTCAAAATTACAGAGATTGCCTACAGAGAAGTATTTGTAGTCCACCATCTAATGATTGTTATGTAAATGTCGCAGTGGTCTAAAATATAAGCACTTATGCGAAAGGTTGAGCAATATTTAACAAAGACGTAACTGAACCATCGTATAAACAATAGACTGTAGCCGAAGCGATTGTTCTATTAAAAACAAGAATTGAGTCATCCGAGGAGTTTAAATAGATATTTCTGGAAAAAGTTTCAAAAATTTTCAATATTGAAAAAACCATTGACGGGAAGTTGAAAAGTGATTTTAATAAAGCCTTTCGAATTTCTGTTGAATATATTGCCTTTGCTAAATACTTTTTATCACTAATTAAACCAAATAATTAATTTAAAAACATTTATTTCGACGAACCCATTTATTTATTTGTTTTTTAAAGTTCTGTCTCAGTTGGTACTTAGCCCACTTTCTGCAGAGTAGTTCTATGAACGTAGTCAGTCAATATTATACATGTCAGTGGTTTTACATAAGAACGCTGCAAATATTTTAGAATGTTTTAGGAGTTAGGACTAAGTTAAGGGCTCTGATGTGGTAGTGAGGGAGTCTGTTTCATAGCTTGGGAAATGTTTCTCGAGGGTTTTGGATCACCCAAAGTTGGGGTCCCATACTCAAATTCTGAGAAAAACCTATACACATACATCACATGCATACAATAATATTCATTGAAATAAATTTTGATTTTTTTAAGTTTTGGAATAAAAAACATTTTTGAAGTTGAATTTTAACTAAATAAAAAGAATATAAAATAACATATACAGGGTGTCCCGTAAGTCGACGTCAAGCCGGAATCGGGTGATAGACCAAATCATAACAGTTATCAGAAAAATATAAAAAAAATCTAAGTCATGTATTTTTTAAATTATAGACATTTCTTTTGTTTTCGAGAAAATGTACACCCTGTGATGTTTTTTTAACTCCTGTTGCTACAAATCTTTACTTTTTTTTCAATTTTATTTTTCTTATGTACTCCCGAATAGTGCTTATGTAGCCTGTCGCTTTAAATTCTAAGCCAACTGTTCCAGCTAGAAAATTAATATTTCACCTTTAACTGACTGTACTGAAAAACAAATGTACTGCGCCAGTTTGGCAAGTAACTTTAAAAGTTGACGCATTTAATAAGGATTCTAAAATGGTATAAAACTTGCTACAATATTTTTAAGATTACGGAAAAAAAAAATATTTTTTTCTTCAAAAATTCCAGTTTCGAAAAATTTCTTTTCACCTACTAAAAATGATTCTAGTGTACCCAAAGTTTGCCGTAAGACCGTAACTTTAAGATTCTTGTTTGAGTGAGATGGAGAGTTATTACATTAAGTGTGAGTGAGACAGACCAAACACCAAATATTTTAATGGGAAGATTTATTAACAAAAGATGTTCAAACTGCCTTCCTTCAGCTACAGTACAAGTTCGACAAGTTCGACATCTTCTGAAAAAGGGATCGGGTTGTCAGACGTGCAAATCTTCCATTGTTGACAAATTCAACTGCTTCCATAATTCTGGAGCTCATGTTTTTGTAAAATTCGATGCGCTATACTTTTAGGCACTCTTGTGCTTTCCTGGTTTGCACGTACCGAAGTGCTTGGGTCTTCCTCAACTGCTTGAAGTACTACGTCTTCGTAAGGTAAGGAACTCTTCTTTCACCATATACTTGGTTTGGAAGTCGGCTCTCTGTGGAGAGTACACGATGCCCATTTGTAAAAACTCAATGATTTGACGAGCTAGCGTCACTATCTTGCTCACTCACATTTCATGCAATGACTGTTCATCTCACTCAAATAGAATCTTAAAGTTAAGGTCTTACGACAAGCTTTGGCTGCACTAGAATCAGTTTTAGCAGGTGAAAAGAAATTTTTCAAAATTGGGTTTCTTGAAAAAATCTAAGAAATATTGTAGCAAGTTTTATACCATTTTAGAATCCTTATTAAATGCGTCAACTTTTAAAGTTAATTGCCAAACTGGCGTAGTACATTTGTTTTTCATTACAGTCAGTTAAAGTTGGGTGAATGAAATATTAATATTCTATTCTTGGTTCGGCAAAATGTGACACAGTGAGAGCGACACAACAATGTTGGCAACTCAGTTGGCGATAATGTCCCATTTAAAACACAATGAACGCGACTCGACAAATGTTTTTGACAGCTAACTTTGCTTTATTTATTGTAAAAAAAAAATGGCAAAAATGCAAAAATTAAGGAAAATCGCTAGTATAGCTTATGCGGCTTACTTAAAATTGCAAAGCATAAAGAAAAAACTAAAAAGAAGACTAAGAAGAGATTTCTATGGGATGACGTTTATTGCACTACGTAACTTTTTTCCTCATTTTCTCTATTAATTCCTCCTCAAAACCCATAATTTGTCAAACTAATAAATGAAATTAATTTTATACAAGTTTTTAATAACAAGTTAATTTACTATTATCTTTTAATTTACTATGTTTGATCCAAATCCACATAACATGAATGTCAATTATTCACTGTCCACACAGAAATGTCAATTATGTTGGCGACTAATTTAGTGATTTTCCTAAACTTTTTGTTGGCAACTTATCGCGTCGCCCTCATTGTGTTAAGTATATGGGACTTCCGTGTATTCGAATCTTTGACAGCAACCAATTTACGGCGACTTTGTTGTGTCGTCCTCACTGTGTTTTGGGCTTTAGAATTTAAAGCGACAGGCTACATAAGCACTATTCGCGATTACATAAGAAAAATAAAATTGAAAAAAAAGTAAAGACTTGTAGCAACAGGAGTTAAAAAAACATCACAGGGTGTACATTTTCTCGAAATCAAAAGAAATGCCTATAATTTTAAAAATACATGACTTAAATTTTTTTTTATATTTTTCTAGTAACTGTTATGATGTGGTCTATCACCCGATTCTGGCTTGATGTCGACTTATAAAGAATTTGATAAGCTTTAATTTCTATAATAATTTTCATCGTGTTCGGATCAACAATTGCTGAGATCTGCTGAAAAAACTGGATTGGAACAAGTTTTTTTTTTTCAAGATGGCGGATCGAGCCTTGAAGGTAGAGGTCAGGACTTTTACTATCTTCAAAAACGTGCCAAAATAAAGGTCTCCACTAATTTATAGGTTTTCCGGTTTTTATTTTAATCTAATTTTGAGGAAAGGCGCGAGGTTTAGGACACCCTTTAGATTTTTTTTATGTTTTTTGATAAGATCGGGTTGACTTCAAGTCGCACAAATTCTCCAATATATATTTATTGATGGGACTGATGTGCACAATGATCATGGGTAATTTGCTCCCAATAATGGCTCGCTAAGCGAAGGCATATTTTTGCTCCCAAACTGTGTGCGACTACGAACCCTTGGAAAAACTAATCTATTTAAGATTGTGTATTCTAGACCGGCTGTAGAGCACCTTTGAATACAACTGGATAATAAAGCTGACTTGACTCTATCTCTATAGATTATAAAATAAATTTATTAAGAGCAAAAAAGTCAAATTGATTTGAGAAAACAATTCGTGTATTCGATTTTCATAAAATTATCCATTAGTGACCACGTTGATCCTCCCATAATTTCTCAACCTCTTTTCTATTTCATTGTGTTTTATCCCTAATAGTTTTTGATTTCTCTCTTTGTGAAAATTTTTCATTTCTTATATTTCATGTAACTTAATTTGCTTCGTTTTAGTATAGGAGAGGTAAAAAATCTCACGTTAAATCTCCTTCCTTTTCTGTAGCACTCCAAATTGTTGTTTCTCCATCAAATTCTTGTTGGACCTGGGCGGAATAATTAGTTCCCACAAATTAACGACCTTTAAACAATCATTTTGCTTACAAGCAACTATGTTAGTAAAACGATACATTCTACGGATCGTTAGATAGACCAGTGGTGGATTTATGGTTGTACCTACAAGTATAGATTCAAATGAAGATATGGGGTACAAATCACTCGCCAGTGTAGGCGAAGTGAAGCAGGTGGTATCGCTCTAACCTAATCTTCAGCTTCACTGGTTTATTTCTATAGTTCTCTTCAGGTATGATTTTTACTTTAACTATTTCCTTTATATTATTAATTGTTTTTTTTTTTTTTGTTTTTAATCTGCTATACCGTTATGTAACTCCTCATTCACTATAATAAAAATAATTTCACGTCTTTTAACTTTACTTGAGGGCTGATGTGATTTACTCATCGAATAAATCATATTCGTGGAGGATTGTCCAAGTGATAGCTTTGCATCCACTACGACCTGAACAATCTATTAGGAATGCCCGTTTAAGAGTATTCTCATTCTATATCAAGCCAATTGATGACGTCTAAAGAGCTTCTAGGGTGAGGTTCCTTCCAAACATAGTTTGGTGGAAGAAATGTATACCTACTCTCCGAAGTTTCAAAAGATCTTGGCAGAGACAGTAAAATGAATTCTCAACCAAGCCCATCTTGTTTAGGTGACACCACAAGTGGCTGTGGCCTGAGAAGTACTCTGTAATTGCTTTAAGCTGTCTCATCCTAAGAGGAGTTCGTTTATTTTTGTCACCAAATATGTCGATAAACATGTTTTCTTGGTAAAGTCCTTCCAAGAAACAGGATTTTTTTCTCCCAGTTATTAAAGATAACTCTGAGGTAACTTTTTGAAGTGTGTCCTCTTTTGCAGAAATTTTATTGTCTCTATGACACTCAGGTTCCACTACCCACACAGCCACACTCAGACTATATTTGGCTTAATGGTGAAAGACTTCTATCTAACAGGATGTTGATTGTTGAGCAGTTTATGGCGACTATTATAATGCAAGTAATAGTAGGGGTAGAGACCAGGGCAATGCAATACCTGGAAGAACCACATCGAGCAATTTAACAAAATGGAGCTTGAGTATGATTATATGTATATCAGATATTATAGTAATTTGCTTAAATGACCATTCAAGTTACCTGGTTTTAACTTTTTCTTTCTTTACTAGATATCAATGGAGATAGTTGTCTTTTTCAGCTGCATATACAGAGGTAGAAAATTCAGTAAGGTAAACGACATATGTAGAGAAATCTAACAGCTCAGTAATCGAACAAAATACAACAAAATGTATTGCATTCGAACTCATCAGGAATCTACCTATGACGTCACATATATCTGATGCTCGTTCGCCACTTACAGTGTAGCTACGCTCGATAAGAAATGGTTCTAAACCTAAGGGTTGCATTAGGTTGGTTTTATTCATATGGATATTATATTTCTTTATAATATATCAACGCTGTATTTGTTCCGACTGGAGGTGGATTTATTTGTGCTTCGATCAATTTCATGTAGATACGTTGGTTAGGAAGCACTTCAGTTCTAGGCGAGGGAAAATTGTAAAATCTTGAGGGGAATTTCAAATTGGATAGGGGAATATTACTTTAGAGAAGAGATGGCTAGAAATATGATATTGATGACAAATCGTACAGTTGGATCCAAATAAGCAAATGAGCAATTATTGATATTTTAATTTAGTCTCTATAGAATTTATTTGTCGCTGTCATGCCATAATCGCAAATTTGCTTTTTGCCTACTTTGGACTGCCGTACTCATATGTAACTCAGGAAAATCAAATCTATATTCCATTATTCTATGAAAATCTTACCTATATTACTTTAGCAATGTATATAATATATTCCCGGTTCTTGTTTTCAAGACTGAGCTCGGATACTCAAAAACCATTTACATTGCTTCGTCTCAAAAGATTAATTTCTCAGTTTCGTGACGGCGACGAATAATACCCTCGGTTTCGTAATGCACTCAGTTATAAACGTATTTGAAATTTTCCTATTTCGTATTTTGCAAATTCTTTCAGATTTCATTTACAGAGCTCAAATGCCGTCATTACTAGACAACTTACCGAGTACTTTAGAATACTCTTGAGTATCTCACCATATTCTGAAAACCATTTATCATTGCCTTCGTTTTCGAGAAAATGAAAAAGTTCAATTTTTGTGTACAGTTTTGATTGAAACAGAGTGTAGAATATTCAAGTAGGTACATTGCGATCATTCTAATAATTTGTAAGCAACGGAACTAGAAACTGCAGCCCTTGCCTACTCTCATGTCTCCAATCGTGGGTACTTAAGCTTAACCCTAATCGTACCACATCTTTTTATAACGAATCATACCACGATGTGATTCTCAGTCACTTATTAGGATCGGAATAATTAAAATGCTATTTTTGTTTTTATTTTAAATTCATTTATTTATCCAAACAAGCTATATACAGGGTGTCCCATAAGTCGACGTCAAGCTGGAACCGGATGATAGACCAAATCATAATAGTTACCAGAAAAATATAACAAAAAATCTAAGTCATGTATTTTGTAAATTATAGACATTACTTTTGTTTTCGAGATAATGTACACCCTGTGATTGTTTTTTAGCTCCTGTTGCTACAAATCTTTACTTTTTTTTTCAATTTTATTTTCCTTAAGTAATCCCGAATAGTGCTTATGTAACCTGTTGCTTTAAATTCTAAGCCAACTACTCCAGCTTGGAAAAAAATGTCACATTTTGCCGAACCAAGAATAGAAAATTAATACTTCACCCAACTTTCATTGACTGTACTGAAAAAAAAATGTACTACGCCAGTTTTGCAAGTAACTTTAACGCATTTAATAAGGATTCTAAAATGGTATAACACTTGCTACATTATTTATTAGATTACGGTAACAAATTTTTTTCTTCAAGAAACCCAGTTTCGAAAAATATCTTTGTACTTACTAAAAATGATTCTAGTGTAGGGTAGGGTGGGGCTGCAAGTGCCACTTTTTGAATTATGATCAATATATTATAAACTTTTAGGTCAAATTATATGATAATTTTAACATACAATCTTTAGGGTTTCATGTACCAGTACCAAAAAACTTATATGCAAAAAATTTTTATTATTTTACGTTACTAATTGATTTTAAGTGTGCAAGTCGTTTGGTACTTTTTACCCCTCTTGCTGGTAAAAAGGTCCACCTGTTGTAACCTGGTAAAGAAGAGTAAAAAAATAGGGATCTATTACGTTGTTACCAATATTTATTCATAACCTCAAAAATAATCATAAATATTCAACACAGACGGGCATTCCATTTTAATATGATAGTTTAACCTTATTTTAGTTGCATCACTTTAAATTTTATTTTTATATTTAGTTTTTGGAAAATATTTGTAGCCGCATTACAATTCAGGTTGTTATTAATATTTAAACAGATAACTATAACTTTTAGTCTTTGTTATCTGCCTTATACCGAAAATTTACCCCCACGGTACTTTTTACCCCGAACGGTACAAGAACATGTTTTTAGATAGAAAACAATGACAACAAAACATTTATAGTTTTAAGTAGTATCAGAGCGCTCATAAAGAAAATAGCAATATAAACGTCCTTACTTGACTTAACCATGATGAGCACATTCAGAAAGAAACTAAAATGTCCGACATGATGTTTTTTTACTTTTTGCCAAATTAATAGCCCTATTACATGTGCGCTTTTACCTAATGTCTGGCCCGCTATTTCGGTAGATGTCACTTTTGGAGCTGTCATTTTTTGACATTTCACAAGTAGAAACTACGCCATTAATAAAAATGGAACGATACACGATTCAACAACGCATTGAAATTATTAAAATTCACTATAAAAATGGTGAAAATGTGGCAGAGACGGTTCGTAAAACTCGAACATTTTTGGGTTGTCGTGAAGCACCTTGTCGGACAGCAATAAAGAAATTGGTAGAAAAATTCGAGCTGTCGGGACAAGTTAGTGATGTAAAGAATAAAACCCGTGCACGTCGCTCAAGAACAGCCGAGAATATTGCTGCTGTAGCCGAAAGTGTTGAAGAAAACCCAGGTTTGTCCATTCCTCGTCGTTCTTTGGAATTAGGCATTCCGCAAACGTCATTACACCGTATTTTGCATAAAGATATGGGTCTTAAGGCTTATAAAGTTCAGTTAATACAAGAACTCAAGCCGGCCGATCATCAACAATGTCGAGTCTTTGCTGATTGGGTCCTTGAAATGCATGAAAATTATCCGGAATTCCATCGAAAACTCATCTTGAGTGATGAGGCTGAGGCCCATTTCCACCTCGATGGCTTCCTCAACAAGCAAAATTGTCACATCTGGGGCTCAGAAAACCCAAGAGTTATTGTTGAAATGCCTCTCTATCCTCAACGTGTGACTGTTTGGTGCGGTTTATGGTCCCGCGGGGTCATTGGACCTTACTTTTTCGAAAATGAGGCTGAAGCAACAGTTACGGTGAATGGATTGCGCTATCGACAGATGATCAATGATTTTTTATGGCCGGAATTGGATGGTATTGATCTGAACTACGTTTACTTTCAACAAGACGACGCTACGTGCCATACAAGCAACGAAACCATTGATCTTTTACGGGAAAAGTTTCCGGACCGTGTTATCTCTCGAAGAGGTGATCACAATTGGCCACCGAGATCTTGTGACTTAACACCTTGCGACTACTTCCTTTGGGGCCACGTGAAAGAGAAGGTCTACGCCAACAGCCCAGCGTCGATTCAAGACCTCAAAGATGGAATTCGTGAGGCTATCAAGGACATAGGGCAGCCACTTTGCGATTTGGTTATGGAAAATTTCATGAAAAGGAAATGGTCCTGTAGGCGTGGTCGTGGTGGTCATTTGGCTGATGTTATTTTCCATTATTAACGGCATACCTTCCTCTTTATAATGAAATAAAGATCCGATCATATATCTCAAAAGAATATCAAAATAACACCTCTTATTGGAAAACCCTTTATTATGATTTGGTCTATCACCCGATTCCGGCTTGACGTCGACTTACGGGCTAGCCTGTATATACATAAAATGTTATACGCACGTCATATATTTTTTGATTTCAAATAATATTATAAAAAAATACATCTAGAAGATAAGAAAATATTTATTTGTTTCGGTGCATATATTTTTTTTTTAATAAGCTGCAACACTGCTTTTTTTGGGTGGGCACTTATGACAGCGACGCCGAACGTCGCCCTAAGTTGATGTATCATCTGGCTGGGGTTCATTTATTCTTGCAACAGTACACTTATTGAATTATCGAGTGCTGCGGCGCTGTATGTGTGGTACTACCATATCCTGAACCAAACCTTTTAGGAACAACTTGCGTCGTAGACCTTTGGTTTCGAACGATTCCAATTCGCATAGATGTTTAGCCAAATTATTTTAGCTGCTATTGCATACACGCCAACTAAATTATAAAATAGGACAATTGGCCACTTATTAGTTTTACATCTTACAGAAAATGAATGCGCCATTTGATGCAAAACATCAACTCATCCTTTTGTAGGGTTGTAAAATGTGTTGATTTTAGATTTATTTTGCTTATTCACATCAATTTCTGCATCGTGATGCAGTTTTGATAATAAGAGGACAGCCTTATTTTTTTTTTTTTTTTGTACATACATAGCTTACTAACGTAATATGTTTTCTGAAGCCGAATATGTTGCTCTCCACTTTTCGCTGTCTGTGCGTTAAAAATGCGGGCGGAATGCATATTTTATTTTTCCGTAGAGTTCAAATGGACGTCAGCCCCACAATAAACCTTGGGCCAGTTCATAGCTCATAAAGAAATTATCAAACGTGATACTGCGGTTACTGTTCTGAAATGGTACGCATAGTTCCTCAACGTATCTCTGTCCCAAATTTTGTCCTCGATTAGGCCCTTCCTGTCCAAGATACGGGATTCCTTTCAGTGGATATCTGTTGCTGCTATCGCATATCCAAAAAATTTAATGCCATATTTGTCCGGTTTTGATGGTATGTATTGTAAAAATGATACTCTTCCGCGATAAGCGAACTAGCTGTTCATCAATCGTCAAAATTGGTCCAGGGATGTAGTGTTTTAGAAAAATTTTGTTGGAAATGGCGCAAACTTATAACGTTCTCGTGGTGCTGGCCGTGTACTCTTATCGTCGAATCAAGTGGCGGCGTAAATTGGCAAATCCTTGACATGCACGCTCTAGATAATGGGTTGCCTTGTAAAGGGTCCAAAATTTCCCTAAATTCACTTAGGCCTTCCTTTTTTAGACCCTCGTTTATAACAAGGCCAATAAAAGATTGTATTTCAATTGTGTCTGTTTTTTTTTTTTTTTTTTTTCTTCTTTATCAGCAGCCACTCTCTGTCCTACCATATTGGTGTCTTTGATAATAATGTTGATAGTTTTTTTATCGAAGAATAATGAAAAAGCGTCCTCCATTGGGTCAATATGCTTGGTGGTAGATTTACCTTATGAATACCTCCTCTAATGTGATGGGCCGAATGTTGTTGAGTATACGGTGTGCTATCGAAAGCGGTATAGATAAATTTATCAGAACCGCTATAATAAAATTTGAGCGCATGGTAATTTAACGCTTTTGTAAAATTGTAATCGGATTGCTTCCCCTCGCGGCCAAAGTCCACGCCACTCCACTGCCAGATAAGTTTTTTTTTTATTAAGACTAATCCTTAGAAATTTTTTAGAATTAAATAACTATAATACAATTTCAAATTGGTGAAAAACTAAGCCCCAATCTTTAGTGTTTAAAGGTAATTTAAAACATTTATTTTAAGTGATAATGCTTTCAGGTCCCCTATTTAAAGTATATTATAGAATCCTTGACTTTTATAAAACCAACACTAACACACATATTATTCTCAAGGTCTAAAATCTTTTGTTAAATGTGTTCTCTTAAAATTCCTTGAGAAAAAAAATGTAACCTTCCTGGAAAAACTCATGAGGATAATCTGATAAGCCAAAATCCAATCAGTTTACATCTGAAGGGAATTCTTTTTTATTTTTCCCCCCTTTTTTTTTGTGCTCCACTCCACTTCACAATATTTTCACCTCTCAGCTGAATACATATATCACGTGAAAACAAAAATTTTCCTGTGTCGTGAAATTCACTGGAATGCCGGAATTCATCAAATTGTATTCCCCCATGAGTCGATAAAATCAAACGTGTTCCAAACCACTTTGGTTTACTCTCAGCCACCGAGAAATCATATAATTCAATGGAATCCAACAAAAGTCATTGTTACGCCATAAAATTTTTACAACAACACGTTGATAAATGTATTTTTTGCACTTTTAGGTCAAAATAGTTTTGGTGTGATTGCATTGGAGGGACGTGACTGAAGTGACTTCCTGATTCTCGCCGCTAATGGAATAGGAAATAAGGAATTGTGTGAAAATTAAGAGAAAACCTTGATTACAATTTTTATCTAAGCTGCAAGCAATTTTTTCTTCAATATAAATTCATACTCCTGCTACAGTACGAGCACTTTAACAAAATACTTGCCTACTTCTTAATTAGTTACACCAATTGAAAATATTTATAAAAGATGTGTTTGTCGTTACTAACTTATTCTCTAGAAATATGGAAAAAAATTGTTTTCAATTAAAAAAAAAAAATGCTTTGAAGTCTTACAAAGTTTTATGTATGTTATTTATCCAATTATAGCTGTTTACGAAAATCACTGAATCTTTGAAAGCAACTGACTAATTACAAATTAAAGAAAACGCCTTCTGCTGAAGTTTTCCTAGAAATCGTTACTTGTTTCGAAACAACAATTTCTAAAGAATAATACGAATTCGTTGCCATAGGCGGCAGGGCTGCCTAAATTTTAATTAGTTAAATTAATAATATTTTCTCGAAATCTGGGAACGAAGCAATTAATATATCTTAAGAGAACGAATTGTTTTAGATGTTTTTAATTTCCTGGTGATATTGGAGGTCCTTACAAGAGAATGTATTTTTCATTATAGATGCTGCTGCTGTATTAGTTTAAGATAAACTCGTGTTTCATCTTCCCCCCCCCCCCCCCACCCGCCTTCAATTTATTGGAACGAAAGTGAAATTAGAAGTCATATTAAATTTTGCGATTTCATCAATATTTCTGAGAAAATAAATCAGAAAAGGCAAATTATTTCTCAGAAAGCTCTTCAGTAATACAAGGCCGAGCCACCCTTATAAATTTTGTCGTAGCACTTGTCTGTCTTTCTTTTTATTCTTATTTTTTTTTTCTGTATTCATGTCTACAGAAGGAATTATCAATTTGGCGAAAATATCGAAGCGTAACAATCAAACGAAATAAAAATATTCATATAATACCAACAACTTTATATAAAGCATACTGATATACAGGGAGCAAAGTCTTGTTCTAGAAGAAGAGTCCTGTCCTCCATCCTAAAGAGATTTAACAACTTTTTTGACATAATCTCCAAAATTGGAAAGTTCTTGCTTAAATGTCTGTACAAGGGGCACAATGGACCCATTGGTCGTCTAAATGAAGCAGGCTAGATACTTATAGCATCACCTCTCTTACCTAACCTAACCTATATGTCTGTAACTCCAGAAGTACATTAGCTAAATCAGTACAGTTTTTCATTTCATATTTTCCAATGGTATGATACTCGTATCCCTACATAACATATTGAATTCAAAAATTTTAGTATAGGTTCACCGAATTTCTGATTTTGAGGTCAATTTCAAAAATTCTAGGATTTTCACATACATTTTTCTTCTCACATTTCGATAGGTTATCATGTCTCTTCTACAAATAAGATTTCAGATGCTGAATTCAAAATTTATAAAGAAAACTGGAAAACTTTCCCTATGAGATGCGTTTAATCGAAAGCAAGTAGAAACAATTTTTCAATCGGAGCTCCTGCGATATAAAAAGGGCAAGAAGTTATGAAGAATATAAGAATAGTGTTTGAATATGTATAGATACACATACATAGATCCATAATCAAGAAACGGGAATGCTCATTTTAGGCCCGACACATCCAGACATGAGAGATATCTTAAAAGATGCAACATGATACTCTGAGCATATTTTATTAACAATGTTTATTTCAATTAAGCGTGGAAGCTTTGGGGAGGGGAGGAGTCAAAGTTTGATCTAGTACATATGGAAAAATCTAGTACAGAATCGAATTGCTAAGGTCTTGAGAAGAAGTTTGATTACCCACACTCCTATACTCGCAGGGTTATATAGCCATCCCAATACTCACTTTTTCAGTATTTCCATCTTTTTTATTCGAACTGAAGTACTAGATTTTTCGCACATTACATTGGCTCTAACTTGGTAGGGTTATGTTCGATCGGAAAACGGATTTCACCGATCACCTCAGCTCATTATCAGCTACCATTTGTAGAAGAAAATTTATCTCTGCATACTTTTATGGTGCGGGCTAGGAACCCCTGGCGGGTGGGGGGATGGTTCCAATACGGCATGTCGCATATCAAATTAAAGGATTCACCGAGTACTATCGGGTGGTGTATTTTTTTCCCGATACAGAAAACTTTCTCGGGACGTTTTTGCCGCCGGAAAAACTTCTTTTCCTGGGTCACATACACCCCACCTACTACACTTCTCATATATTTTTGTAGTTTATTCCTCCATGACCTGAACATTTGTTTTAATAGGAAGTTATTTTCCACGACTCACCAATTTCGCGCAATCACGAGAAGTAGAATAGTCAAGCAACATCCAATCGCCAAAGCTTTCCCCCACTTAATTGAAATAAAAAATGTTAAGAAAATATGTTCAGAATATAATTTTGCATAGTTTAATACATTACTCATGCCTAGAGCTGTCGGGCTTAAGGTTGTATGTAAAGTGGGTAGCTATTCCCCTTTATAATATGCTTGAGTGAAGAAAGGATAATAGGTAGTTTGCAAAACAATCTTAGCCGAATTAATTACTTCTTAATAAAATATAATTTTGGAAAAAGGTTCGTAAATCATGCATTGTGACAACATACATTTTGGTCTGTACAGTTCAAACTAAAAAAATAAAATAAGGCTGGTAATTACTTGGAGCGCTTTTATTGAAATACTGTTAGAGCAAGGATATTCTTTATGAAAATAAGCTCTTTCGTTTTCGTTATATGTGAGTGATATAATATGGAAAACATAATACGCTATATGTGCTTCAAGAATAATGAGAAAAACTCAAAATTAAAATTAATAATTAAAACAAAATATAAAGTTTCCTCGACTTCGTACTAAAAAAAAAAGTATGACGTTTACAGTCCTGCTGAAAATAAAAAAGAAAAAAAAACAGTCAAGCGCGAGTTGGGCTCACGCAATCAGGGTTCAGTACCAGAACTTTATAACGCACAGTCGATCGACCGAATTCAAGTATATTTAATTTAATCGAAATTTTTCTATGATAACTGATAGCTGAAAAACGGTCGCAGGAGTGATCTTATATGAGTTGATGTTATTAGTAAGAGCTGTCTTATAAGTTATCACAACAAAAAAAAGCATTATTTTTTCAGCAGCTGTAGGTCTGAGCAAAAAAGCTGCAGTTTTAATGTCATCTTTGAGTCAATACCTACTAGTGTTCTAGACACACGATTTAATAAATTATTAGTACTAATTATGTGTCACATAGTATTCATAAGTATGGTTCGAAAATTAGATCATAATGAAGTACACTAATGACGTCTGTATTTTTTCCTTCATTAGAGCTTTAATGAGGAAAAATGTGCTCCACTGTGAATCCGTCCGTTTGAAAAATAATAAGAAGAAATGCAAAGCACAAACTATATTATCAAATTATCAAATTAATATAATTTTTTTCATTTCCAAACCGTTAAATGAGAAATAAAATAAATAATAACTAAGTTTAACGCGTCAATTCGATCCATTTTGCTTTTTCGCTGTCATAAGTACGTCAAAACCAGTTGACAGTTCAACTTAATTAAAGAAATGGCTGTATGTCTGCAGTTGCCTAATGTATCATTATGGTAATGAGTCGCTAGTTAATTATTCATTAGAAGCGCTGTGTGTTTAGAGCATTACCCTGATAATATCAATATTTTCGTTTAAAAAACCTGGAAGATTGCGGTGAAGGTGTTTCTTCGAACAATTTGCACTTAATCTATTAACTAAAAACTTTGGAATCAAAATCTTGGAATCCTTGTAAGTAGACCTTTAATACGATGGAAAAAATTATTATTCACTTAAATTATATGACGGGTATTGAATTTTCTACAATATTTGTTATCTACTCAACAAGACCTTTCGAACAAGTACCCAAATGCATGAATTTGAATAATTTTTCTGTTTAAAAAGAATATCACTATGTATGCGCCTATATGAATGCAGTTTAGTTTTTGCAGTTTTAATCCAATTCTCACAAGCCGATTTGATTTTTGAAACTCATGCCGCATTCCGATGATATTAAAATATTTTTAAATTACAGCCAGTGAGGGGTTCATAGAGGAGCACTTGTTCTTCTGCAGGTTTAAAGAAATTTAAAAGAAAATTTAACTCACTTATACTGGGCTAACTTTCTTAAAACTTGGCATGCATGCATGCGTAGTTCAAATGATATTACAATTATATGTTGATTAAACCAATTTGGGACACTTAGCAAAGTCCGAAAATGCACTCCTTTAAAAGTCTTAAACTCAACTTTTGACTAACTTCCAACGAACCGGTTCTCTTCTTTTGCTAAAAACATTGTATTGTCATTCGAGCTATACTCATTTGTGTTAAGATTCAAGAAATGGTAACCAAGATTGGTTAGATGTGATAGACTGTTTTCATCTACATACACGTAACTCTTGATTCATATCATTAAAAAAAATGGTTCTAATGAAGTGAAAATGAAAAGGAGTGAAATTTTGTTACATAAATATAACAAACAAATATTTTTTCATGGAAAAGAATAATCCGTGTATTTAATATATAGTCATTTATTCGAATCAACGAAACACTTTCGGAGATAGAAACTGCACTACGGTGTACCTCAAAGATCCATTCTTACCCCATTACTTTTTTTTCGTAATAGTAACCATCCTCCTGATATTACACTTAATGCCTCTGTTTATCTAAAGGGTTTTCCAATAAGAGTTGTTATTTTAATTAGCCCGCTATTTCGGTAAATGTCAGTTTTGGAGCTGTCATTTTTTGACGTTTGACAAGTAGAAACTACGCCGTTAATAAAAATGGAATGATACACGAGTCAACAACGCATTGCAACTATTAAAATTCACTATAAAAATGGTGAAAATGTGGCAGAGACGGTTCGTAAAACTCGAACATTTTTGGGTCGTCGTGAAGTACCTTGTCGGACCGCAATACAGAAATTGGTAGAAAAATTCGAGCTGTCGGGACAAGTTAGTGATGTGAAGAATAAAACCCGTGCACGTCGCTCAAGAACAGCCGAGAATATTGCTGCTGTAGCCGAAAGTGTTGAAGAAACCCAGGTTTGTCCATTCCTCGTCGTTCTTTGGAATTAGGCATTCCACAAACGTCATTACACCGTATTTTGCATAAACATTTGGGTCTTAAGGCTTATAAAGTTCAGTTAACACAAGAACTTAAGCCGGCCGATCATCAACAACGTCGAGTCTTTGCTGATTGGGTCCTTGAAATGCATGAAAATGATCCGAAATTCCATCGAAAACTCATCTTGAGTGATGAGGCCCATTTCCACCTCGATGGCTTCGTCAACATGCAAAATTGTCGCATCTGGGGCTCGGAAACCCCAAGAGTTATTGTTGAAAAGCCTCTCTATCCCCAACGTGTGACTGTTTGGTGCGGTTTATGGTCCCGCGGTGTCATTGGACCTTACTTTTTCGAAAATGAGGCTGGAGCAAGAGTTACGGTGAATGGATTGCGCTATCGACAGATGATTAATGATTTTTTATGGCCGGAATTGGATGGTATTGATCTGGACAACGTTTACTTTCAATAAGATGGTGCTACGTGCCATACAAGCAACGACACCATTGATCTTTTACGGGAAAAGTTTCCGGACCGTGTTATCTCTCGAAGAGGTGATCACAATTGGCCACCGAGATCTTGTGACTTAACACCTTGCGACTTCTTCCTTTGGGGCCACGTGAAAGAGAAGGTCTACGCCAACAGCCCAGCGTCGATTCAAGACCTCAAAGATGCAATTCGTGAGGCTAACGAGGACATAGGGCAGCCACTTTGCGATTTGGTTATGGAAAATTTCATGAAAAGGATATGGTCCTGTAGGCGTGGTCGTGGTGGTCATTTGGCTGATGTTATTTTCCATTATTAACAGCATACCTTCCTCTTTATAATGAAATAAAGATCCGATCATCTGTCTCAAAAGATGGCATTTTTCTTTGAATATCAAAATAACACCTCTTATTGGAAGATCCGTTATATACACGTTTTGTGGTATACTGCGACTGTCAGAGCTGAACTGGTAGGACGGGCGATCAAACGCGTCGTCGAGTCCGGTGGTCTCTAGGTTAATTGCGACTGGACATATTTATATTTTAATTATAATTTTTAATCTGGTTGAACGCTACGGTTGCGGCGAAAGGAGACCTGTGGCGACGCGTCAATACCCTGTCAGATATTATTAATTCGCTGAGCGTAGGAAACTTTATTTATGTAGCCATGAATTCGTTTGAAATACTTTTTGAAAGGAAGTACGGAAGTTTTATAACGTAGTTAAAAAGAAAAATAATCAATCACCACTTGAATATAAAATAAGAAGCTTATTAAATAAAAGAAGCAGAGGATGCTATTCAGGACGCAACATATTTTATTCAGACTACCGTCTGCAGTATTTGTGTTCATGCCGTTTAAATGCCGGTCCCTATGATCTCTTTTAGATATTCCGTTTAGATTGCCTTGCTGTACACTGGAGTACCGCACCAAGCGTCATCAACCCGTAGATATTACAGAATACTGTAGACCACGGAAGTTTATCCTGCCTGTCTAGTAGATCGGAAGCACTCAGCTGCTAAACGGAAACAAGGAAAACACTTTGAGCAGTTTGACATAGGTTCAAGTGGTGTGTTCGTATTACTCTCACTCTAGGGTTATGAGTCCACAGTAATTTAACCAAGATCTTCGTGATACATCAGCTAACAGGAGGCACATTGTGCTGAATCAAGGAACGTTCGTGTGTTAGTGGTCACGACAACGTTTCCTTTTGTTTCTTGTTTAGCTTTCTTACTGGACAACATAGTCTTATCCTGTGTATGACACACACGGGTTAAAACTACAGCTGCTCACCTAGGACAACCTAGGTTAAGCCTAATTCAATATAATCGCAGTTGAAACTAATACTAAAGATCCTCTGGCGCACCAGAGTCTCATGGTACCAGCAATACAGATCAGCCTAATTTTTGCCAACTTATTGGATGGTAGACCTCGCACATATAGTCTCATACCTCCAGACATGCAGTGTGGCTGAATTGTATTGTCCCACTCTCATCGTTTAAAGCTTACATCTTAGGACTGCTATTGCCTATCCAGCACTGAAGTCTACACTCTTCATGTTGCAGTCGATACGACACATTGCAGTTGGACTGTAAACGCAACAAAAATATCTGGTAAACCCTGCAGAGGGTATTCACTAAAGACCTATGAGTTAAATATACTGAGAAATATCCAAAACCTTAAAAAACTGATAGGGCTTGAAGCCCAGGTAAATCAATTTTGAAGCAGGGAATACATGGTCAGCAAGCAAAAGTATTACAGTCAGCCTTTGCTTATGACAAATTTCCAGCGTTATTAATGCAATACGGCATTACTCTCAGTACCGGTCACAAAAGTAAAATTTTGGCAGAAATCAAATAACTTTTGATTTATTCATTAAAACTGGCACTGGTTGTCAGTACTACTAACAGTAAGTTGATTAAAGTTACTGTCACCGTGAAAGCTTCGTAACTAAGAAAATACCCAAATATTAGAAAATTCGGAATTTTTCGGTGAAGCAGTGGCATTGTTTTTGTAACTATATTAGGCCATATGAGTACGTGAAAGGGCGACTAAATTTCTGTGCGGTTATAAAATTAACAAAAAAAAATCAGTAGGTAACAAATAAAGCTGAAAATTGGATCCGGATTTACTAATATCTGGATATCCGGATATCTGCGAACACTCTGATTCTTGAGATGTGAATCCTAACTATCCGGATCCAGATCCGAACTATCCGCCTCCAGACTAAGCAAAAAAGCCTCAAATTTGTGTTATTTCAATGAGAAAATGAAAATATCATAAACTTTATATTTTCCCAATGAAACAAAGCAATCTGGAGGAAATTTTAACCTTTTTTTGCTTAGTCTAGATCCGGATAGTTCGGATCCAGATCCGGATATTAGGATCCGGATTATCCGGATACCCGGATTTGCGGAATCGGATCCTTGTTATCTCAAATAATCCGGATAGTAAATTATCCGGATACTTACAGCTCTAGTAACAAGGAGAACAGTTCACTTCTTTTCTCACTTCCTTCAAGAGTAAAACTGTTGGTCTCTCGGACACTGTTTTCATAGAGAAACCTTGTTTAAGTTTTAGTTTTAATTTGGCAAACAAAGTTAACACTTTGTTTTGTTCGGTTCAGCAGAAAAGGTTGCATTTAAGCCACACGTAAGCTCAGTGTAAAAATGACTTGGCAATAGAAAACTCTCTTTGTGCTCACTTCAATGAGAAATGTTAAATTTTAGGCACTTTTACACTGTGTGTAAAAACGATTTGCAAACAGAAAACTTTGTCTTTCTTTGCTTGTACTCAGATCAGTGGAAAATCAAATTAATAGCTTGGAATATTTGCCTTAGAAGAAAGAAAGTCATGTTTGAAGGTCCTGGCGACAGCCGTGACTCAACTCTATTATCCTCTTACAAATTGTGCTTATACATTTGGATGGACGAATGGATCGGAAATGGGTTGAGACACCTAGGGAGTCTCTAGAACATAGGCCAAAAAAAAGTCCCATTGTTCACCCTCTATACTTAAGATGAAGTGTTTATTTATAGATCCCAGCCGAACACTATTGCAAAGTTTAGTATTGACCTCCAACTATCTCTATCAGCGGGCGGATTTCCCTATAGGCCGAGTAGGCCCGGGCCTAGGGCGGCAGATTTAGGGGCGGCGATTTTTTCTTGTAGTTGTGGGTATTTCATTACATTTTTATACTTTTTCGTTTTTTTAAATAAAATAATTCGTTGGAAAGTGTTATTTTTAATTCTACTCCATTTTTTTCAAATCTACTCCGATTTATGAGGCAGCCTACTCCGCTAATTCTAGCCTGGGGTCCCTTCACTGGATACAGATCATTCAATTTTTCGTGTTTTACAGGGAGTAGGGGGTGGCAATCTTCCATAGCCCTAGGGCGGCCAAGTGATCAAATCCGCCCCTGGGTAGGTAGGTAGGAGATAGAAGGTGGGAGCCAAGGAATATGTAGTGCCTTTTGCGATGAGCCGGATAGACAAAGAAAGTGAGTCACAGTTTCAGATAACTATCGGCGTCCTCTGCATACAGGATTGTCTACATGTCTTATCATATGTAGGTGACCCCTGAGGTGTAAGTGTCCCATGAGAATTCACACTAGGGCTGTCGGGTTAGGTTTGTAAGGTCACAATAGGTTTTTCGTTAAGTTTGGGTTAGGTGTACCTCACAGTTCTTTTTTAAATCTATCAGATGGATTTTTTAACTAAAGACAACTGTGTTGCCTGTCGAGCAAAGCCAACATATTCGAGGCAAGGTGTTTTGATGTACTCTCGATTATGGAATAGCAAATAAACAAGCTCGTCCGCAGTTTAATTTCCGCTAATATCGCAGTGACCTGGTATCCATAGAACGATTACCTCATTACATCGGAAAAGAGAATTCAGCGTGGTTTTACACGCCAACACCAGTTTGGAGGTTGTAAATGGCTTTGGCTGGGTCTTTACAGCCGCTTGTTGGTATAGTTAGTTTGAACACTAGATATATTTTATATTCTACATATAGTAGCCTGGTACTTCGACTTTTAGACTAGTTTTCAGAAGCATTTCATGATGATTTAATTAGGTTAAACTTAAGACATACCTAACATACTAATGCACCGTTTATTGATAGTTCCGTTCTAGGCTTCAATACAGAGAATGATCCAATTTTGAATAACATTCTAATCAGTCCTGTATGAAACTTAACCACATCAAGTTTAATAAGCGCAAGTATTGGGTAACCTCTCTTTCGCTTGTGAATAAATTAAATCAAAAATTTTAAGAACCTCTCATATACATACACACTGCGGAATGATATGTATTTTAAAATTCTCATATTAAAATGTCTCCATAAATTTATTATTTATCATAGACAGCCAGTGTACCCATAGTCATCGAAAGACGAATTTTATATTTACCATCATTCAGTCAATCTAATGAAAAGCAAATAGCCGAAAAGTTAAAAAAACATAAAAAAAAAACATAATATTTTTCCAAATTTATCACCAAAATGTATTTCTTTACAACTGAAATTTATCGATTTCTTTTCCTTTCTAGAGAAAGAAGAAAAAATTCTTGAGTGATTTCCATTGAAATATTTAAACACCATTTCCATCATCCTGAGAAAGTTTTGTTCGCCCGGCGGCAGAAAATAAATTGCCCCGAAATTAGTTAAAGGAAAAGGAATTCTTTCAATTCACTTCCTTCAAAAGGAAACCAAAAGAGGTACTTATTAAAGGCGCTACTCTAGAAAGGGACGAACGAAAATAAGGTAGAAATAGTCTTCAAATGTTAAAAGGCATCTTTCTGGTTTTTGTCGGAAATGCTTAAAGCCACTTCGAAAATTTTACAAACTGTATTTTTTCCTTCTTCGCCTTCTTCTTCTCAGATGGCGACTACTTTCCTTTTCCAGCTTAAGATTCCATTTAAGTGATTGAAGAATCGCAATTTTAGGTGCATGAAATTCGAAATACTTCAAGGGGAACTGTTTAACACTAAGATAAAATCTTTGAAATATATAATATGTGCTTTCATGGAGAAGGGAAAAGAAGGAAGGAAGGACGAATTAAGATTTTCACTTTGCTAAGTAAAGGTACACACTAACTAAACAGAAATAACGTTAGATGACCTAATTTCCACATAAAAGAAAACCAAACGAAAACCAAAAAAACCAACAACAGCAACAAAAACACAGAAAATTCCCCATTTGTTGAGGTATGGAAGTTCTCGTGTTACTTGCTAACCTTTCTTTCTTTCCAGTCAAAGAAGTTTATTTAAACCCAGGAAGAAAGACAAAAGAAAAAAACCTCTACATCGAGTAAGCAATTAGCATCGAATAACATCAATGCGCACATGTAAAAATGTAACGAGCCAAGGTGGAAAAAGTTTGAAAGAGGTCAAAGCACATCCTTTGATGAAGATGCCACAAGAGATAACCTTCTTTAACAAGATGTGAACTCGCTTGAATGAAAATGCATTCGAAATCAGATTTCTCTCATCCCTAAAAGCTTGCCCCTATATGTGCGGGGTATAATGGGTTTTACTAAGTGATGTGGTAGTTATAGGATGGGGGTACAAGATGGGCAACAGCATCCCCCCATACTTACATGCATAGATACAGTGTGGATGGCTAGGGAAAATTTATGCGCATATTCCTAATTTATAGTCGAGTGCGGTTTAAGTGGGGATTGATGGGTGCCTCTCTCGGAATACCGATCATCATTACATTCTCAAGCAATTTTCCACTCAAAAAAAAAAAAAAAAAATGTTAGCCAATCAGATGACATCTCATCCAGCTATAAACTTTCCTCCCTGCTCTTCCTCAAATTCCCCGCAAAGATGAATAAAACATTGAAGATTTCTTGTAAGGACACGTAATCTCCCGTCCGCCGGAAATTTTTGTTGTCGTATAACGAACGAGTTCATCGAGGCATACTAAGTTGAGGACTATGTATAAGAGCATAGTATGAGGTGTCGTTCGTGGCTAAATTTCCTTCCCACTATTAACACTTAATAAAATCAAATCCCAATCTAACGACCAAAGCATCTTGAATAATTAATCTATGCTTCTCTCCTTCACGTCTATATGTCTCACTTAATTAACGACCAGCACTTGAAGAGAACAAGTTGACACTCTGATCATTTCACGAAGTAGACGTTCGCAATTCGTAGAGTAGACATGTTATAGAAGAGCTTGACACGATAGGAGTCGTGTCGTGGTACACGGCTAATGACCTTTACATAAATTTAATAAAACGCCAGAGATTCAGAAAGACACAGGACGAATTGAGGAAAACTTTGAATTTTCTACATAATTTATTCATAGCGGAAGAGAGAGAGAGAGAGAGAAATGGTCACACCACGCAGAACAGCACTCAACTAAGTGGCCAAGTTTTTAATGAAACATAAAAAATGAATTAAATATTTTCGACTTAGAGGACTTTTATTTTTTAATTGGACTTTCATTGAAATAATAAAATTCTCCAATGGGAAATAATTGCTGCGGCACCTACGTAATACGTCTCACCTGTTAAGACTAGAACAGTTGTTCTTCACGTGTAAATTAATTTCTAAAAATTTCTGGTAGTATTTCAGTAGTTTACCAAAAACTAGTTCAGTGGACGTTTGTTATTTTCAGCGTTTCTATAGGACACAGAAGACAGGACAGTCCGTGGGAGGAAAAATTAAATTTATTCTGATTGGCTCTGCAACAAGACTGAAAATCTTTTATTTATTTGCACAATTAATTTTAATATCAACATTTATATTTAATTTTACTTTAATTGAGTTACTAACTAATAGAAACTGAATATAATAATAAATAAAATTAATAAACTTAAAAAGCACTGGTAGATAAGGAGGGCCGAAAATGGAAGAAAGCTAAGAAAATGAGAGGAAAAGCCATAAGAGCAGGAGCACAGATGAAAGCTTTTATGAGCTTTTATAAAAATGGACTTAAATTATTTCTGAAACGGCTAGCTTAATTTTTTCTTGCATTTTTAACCAAACATAGACAGATTTTATGCATTGAACGAATAATTTCTGGAACAGGGTTCACTTAGTAGCTGGAGTAAAGTGTGCCGGGAAGGTACACCCTCGTGGAATCAGTATTGCACTCATGAGGGTAGGCAGGTTAGGGAATGGGTTGGCACATCCCCCACGCCCAGTCCCCCAAAATTATAAAATCATAAAATTTATAAATCCAATTAATCATAATAAATTATTATTTATAGTATTAATTTATTTAATGTTAAGAGTGGGGGCGATAAGGCCTCCAGGACCTTGCGGACACCGCGACCATAGTTGATCTATTATGCCTTCCCCTAAAGTGATTAGGCAAAATCGAGTCTTTTAACGAGCTCGATTATTGCTTTTGGAGTTAGATTGCAGATATTATCTGGGGAGATAAGTATTCTTCCAGTGATTTGCAGCCTTAGACTTGCAAGTGTTGGGCACTTACATATAACGTGCATTAAGGTTTCATCTTCCTCTTCGCACATCGACACAGTTCACTATCGGATTTGCCTATCTTCTTCGGGTAGTGACGGAAGTGGCCAGGACCAGTGACTGCGTTAGCAAACAGTCTGAGCGACTGTCTGCTAATTCCAATAAGTTGGCGCATCTGGATATGAGAGGGGTTGAAGAATTCCTTCGCCTGCCTCATACCGGGTGCGATACGCCTATTTTCCGTCTTAAGTAATTTCCCCTTAAAGTGGCTTTTTGGTAGGCCAAATGTCGGGTATGGACCAGTATATGAACATTCAGCTCCGATTTTACCCAGTTCGTCCGCTTTTTCATTACCGTTCACTCCTTCATATCCAGGGACCCATGCCAAGGTTACTTGGTTGTCCTTAGACAGTAATTTGATTTTCGGTAGCAGCTCCAGATTAATTTCGACTCAAAAACTTGAGAGAAGGGGGATAGGAGCGCAGCTTGGCTGTCTGAACAATATAGATGCAAGAGTTCTTGCAGCCCTTATCAAGGCTTTCCTGAGCTCTAACCTCTATAGCATAGACTTCTGTGTGAAAAATGGAAGGTGAGGCACCAAGCGGAATGGACCAACCACCCCTGCGTCTGTTTTCCTGTCCTTCCGGGATCCATCAGTTTACCAGACTTGAGCCCGAACTGGAGTCCTCTGTGTAGTATCTGGCTTCTTTCATTAATGGTTACCTTGTAACTTCTTTCAAAATAAAGTCTGTTGGCCATAGTCGTTGTTGGAGCTTCTAGGTCGTTAATATTGATCTACTAGAAAATACTGAGATTACCCACTCTGGAGGAAGTGCGCTCATCTGCCCTTTCTTTTCAAAGCTTAATAGCCGCTGCTTCCCACTGAATAAAGAGGTAGAGAGACTGTAAGCCAAGAATGGATTCAAATGCACGTTGAAAAAACAATATAAAGGCGTCATTGGCGTCTAAACATGCCACCTTTGCACCTTATCAAGGGTTCTCCTGGTGGTTGCCTGCAATGTTTTAGGCCACCACACATTTGCCCCATAAGAAAGTATTAGTCTGACTATGCCCTGGAAGATTCATAAGGTCATTTTGGGGTTCACAGCCCACTTTTCCCGAAAAGCCTGTGGCAAGAACTTAATGCCCACATAGCTTTCTTAGTTATCATTTCCAGGTGGCGATTCCAGGTAAGCTTGCTGTCTAGGATTATTCCCAGATGTTTTGCTTCTTGGAATATTCTATTGCAATTCCATTTAACTTAGAAGATGAAATCTGAAGACTCCTCTTCCTAGTAAAAGGAACTAGCACTGTTTTGCCTGGATTTATTGATAGTCTTATGTCCTGGAACTATCTGCTAATAATGTTAAAAGCAGTTTCCATAAGCAGGGGTAAAGCTAATTCAAACTTTTCTTTAACACAGATGACAATGTCATCAGCGTATCCTCGGACCTTAAATCCGGTCTCTTGGAGTAAATTTAATAGCTCATTCATAGCTAGGAGCCATAGAAATGCTGATAATACTCCGACTTGTAGGCAGCCTCTAGTGGCCTCTAGTGCTATGGATTCTCTGTTCATGGTTGCTATTATGCAGCGTTCCTCAAGCATGTTACCAATCCATCTGACAATGCAGGTTTCTATGCCTCTATCGTCGAATACTCTCTTGATCAAGTAAAAGAGAATGTTATCCAATGCGCCTTGTGTGTCCATAAAGGAACATATAAGGACCTCCTTTTCTTGTGCGCTTCTACGCCATCTGGAGTTGGTTGGAGTCGACTTGTTTTTCTTTGAGTGCGGACAAAGATAGATGCTTTAAAGAGTAACAATTGTCAATAACCATAAGATATCCGAATGGTCCTGTCGTAGTCGAAAGGTTTATAGGTTTTATAAATTGTTCCACCTCCAGAGATGCACAAGGACTGACTACATTAATTTTGGGTACATTGAATAAACACCATTTGGGTAATGTTCCAATTTTTGCACAGCCTTTTGATGGCGCTAGCATCATGTCTGCTACAAATTTAGGCCTCTACAGGCGATTATAAAAGAAACTCACCCTCAAGCAATTTACATCCATTGTTTAGCGCACAAACTAAATCTCGTGATTGTTATCTCTTGATCCAATCTTTCACTAGCAAGGACAGTTTTTAACGGCCTCGAAGCTATGTATATTCACTTCTCACAACCTGGTTATCATGCGAGCCTGCACATTTTACAACGCACTCTCGAAATCCATACCAGCCATTAAATGGAAGGTCTAAGTACAACCAGATGGAGCTGTGGCTACGAAAACTGCAAGGCAATTAAATTTACTTTAAACAACGAGATCTCTGAGAACTGTGTTAAGCACACATTGAAAACACTTGAATTTCTAACGATTATTACAACACCAAAATTCCTCGTTTCCTTACACACATTTCATTCAGTTCTCGCTATATAGTGAATGCAGAAAGAAAATTTTCAGGACCCAAAATGCAACTCTTGGTCAGATTAGTGACCTCATCGCAAGTACTGTAGGTACCTTCGAAGCATGCAGGAATCAGCTCAAAATTTGGATAGATATCGAGCAGTTAGAATCTCAAGAAGGAAGCGTCAACACAAGTTAATAGGTACACAGTTGAAATTTTCACAGACTGTGTATTTCTATTGGCGATATAACAACAAATAATAAAAATAAAATTAAAGGGGGCCCCCATACAAGAAACGTGATTTTTCGGCGTTTTATTCTCACTTGTTATTTTTATCAGAAGTAGGCATTTTTTTTTTCAAATGACAGCATTATTTTTTCACATGACGCCTACTTTCATTTGAAAAAAATAAATAACAAGTACATAGTGCTAAATTTTGTACGATGATACAGGACCCTTCGTGCGCGAATCCGACTCGCACTTGGCCGGTTATTTTTCTATTTTTCATTTGTTTTTTCAAGTCACTCAATATTGCTATTTGGGACCTGCTGACAGTCAAATCAAGACTAAATTAATAAGTTGTCTAACGAAATAACATATTATTATTTTTCAATTACGCTGTTATATGGGACAATCCTAAAAAGTAACCTTCTTGAACAAATATAAAGTTTACCCGGTAATGCATAATTTCAAACAGGCTGGCTACTATTAGGCCCCCTCCCATAACGAAACCCTAGCTACGCCCCTGGTTGCGCCGGCGGTGACTGACAGTGCAGTTTAGAGAGATTATTGTACGTATTGGACGTAAACCCGGAAAATATTGAGGATATATGGAAGGAATTTTACTGAACATTTAATTTCCCCAAAGATACGCAGATCGATCTTTCTTATTACTAAAGACGGAATAAAATAGTTTAAAGCCTGTCCTCGGACAAACGTCCATATTCGCTCCGAAAATATAATTACTGTTACTCCTAGCATAGAGGGCTCTGCAAGATTCTAAGAAATTGAATCCAGGTCCCAAATCATGTTGATCGATATCGTCGGAAAACTATCGCTTGAGTATCGTTCTTGCTTCATATTTCTCGATATGTCGAACAACTCTATTTGAATCTTCGATAGTGAAGTACGAAATAATAATAATAATATAATGTCGTATAAATAAATATTGAAGGGGATTGAGAGTCATATATGTGAATATCAGGCTCAGCTTAGGCTTCTAGTGGAATTTCTGGAAAAGAAACTGACTGATAGCTTACAAGTAATGGGCCACCTGAAAACCCTGTAAGGGTGGGGCAAAAGGTTCACACGCTATTATGGAAACATAACTTGATAATGCTTAGTGTATGATTTTCAGGAATGGACAGACTAAAAGCATAAAAAAATATATTAGACAAAAAATAAAAAGAATATGTTTATGACTAGCATATGAATTCCAATTTCTAATTTAGAAGAAAAAGAAGGACTTCTTCCTTAAGAGCTGCTTCCACAGAGACTGGATTTCCAAATGCTAATATATTTGGAGCAGATCTTGACTCTTTTTTCAAACCTCATGTTATAACTCGGTTAATCACCACAAACACAAAACACAAAAGAGATCTTGCCTCAATTAGAAGGTGAGTCTTACTCGGAGCATTTAAATTCCCGAACAACTGGCAGATGATTTTAAATTATTGTTTGTCATACAGTGATCTTATTACAATAAAAACAAACAATAGTTACCACATCGTTTTACGTAAAGTGAACTTTAATTATCGAACCAACGATCCGGCTTTATATTTCGATTGGACAGTTCTCAAGTATAGAGTTATATGGTTTGGACCCAGGGAGCCAGTTCACGCAAGACGAACGAAAACGACGAATAGTTGCTATTGCGTCATGCCACTCGACGTCTTAAAATTGTCGAAAATCGAAAATCTTCTCGACACCAACTTCAGTGTAGTTTTTACTTCTTCTTAAAGCAAAATTAAAATAAAACGTACTTTAAATTTAACAAGGCGAAAAATGTTATGCGGCATGAAGCCATTTATGTCTAGAGGTCTGCATTTCAGAGCTTCAAAACGATATAAAATATGGAGCTAGAAGTAACCTGAAGATACACATACAAAATAAATCAGTTGCTTGAGAATTCAACTCAAACGCAACTTCTCAACAACAATGGCAAAACCAACAAGAAACAAATACTCCAGCAAGTGTAAAGCTTATTCAGGAAGAGCTCCAAGAATAAAATTTCTTTCATACAAAAGTTCTTGTTCTTCAAAGGACGAAATTGTAGGAGGCATGGAAAAAATTAGAAAACAAAAAAGCTGCGCGATTGTCAAGCGGAAGTGTTTTATCTAAAAAAAACTAATAAAAACATTAAACGAAGTAAATGTTTATTTTTTTAAAAGTGGTATACGAGAACTTTAAGTATTCAGGTGAGTTTTCACTGAGCAGTATTAGTTTTGTTGCTTTGGTGTTAGAGCGGGGTTAGTTACACTGTAAGACTTTTATCTAGTTTTTTTTAACTAGATGAAATCTAGTTGACGTTTTTCCTACTTTCTCAGTTAGTTTTACTGATATTTCGGTAATTACAAAAAATAACATGAGATATTCAGTTTAAGCCGGTTGGCGTTGGGTTATTATATCAAACTAGAATTACAATAGTTAAAAATAGAATTACGACTGGAATTTTGTTTCATTCGTGTAATGGTTTTACAAACCCGACTCGATTCTGATTGAGTTGAATTCTCAGATGCAGCCCCTGAGCTCCTAGTAAAATTAACTAGAGCATTATTTCGGGGCTCTTGTAATTCTAGTGAAATAACTTGTGTATTTAGTGAATTTTACTAAAATAGTAAAGGGGAAAGACACGTGTTTTATACTACCTACTCTTCTATTGTCATTTTACGTATGCCAGTTGAATTTACCGGACGTGAATTTATTATTGTTAAAAATTCCTTTAATTGAAAGTGTAATTGTTCGTTGTTAGCTCTTTAATAGTGCATCTGTTATATTGCACATTGTTCGCAATGTGTGGAAAAAAAAACTTGGTGGCTGAATAGTGCTGTGCATATAAAAGTATAATAAAGTATAATAAAACATGATTTATACATAATATGTGTATCTATTTTTTTTTTAGCTAGAAGATGACATAAAAGAATTTATCAAGAAAAATAATTTTACGCAGCCCTTTCTACTATACAAGAGCAACGATTTTTTCGATTGTCAAGAAATTTTTATTGTTGTAGTTGACAATTTATTCATAGAATATGTAATAAATATTAAATTTGCTCCACAATTATCGAAATTTTACAACTTTTTCGAATGCTTTGTTATTAAAAATGTAAATCCCTTAGGAGTAACATCTCGCTATTAGGAAACATTAGATCCTGCATAATACTTATTTAGTATTTATGTATAAAATTTAACGAATATAATTTTTTTTTCAATAACAATACATTTTGTTACATGATCATAATATAATAAGTTTATTTTTTCTTTTTATTGAAAACTTTGATTCAAATTAACACTTTGTGTTACATTATGTAAAAGTCTGTGAATACAAACTTTTCGTAGGCGGTAAGAACTATAATTTAGTCCAGTAACCAGAACTAAGATTCTAGTGAATTTCACCGTCAAACATTTTTTGATCAAATTTTTACTAGGATACTAACTTTGCACACTGATATTTCAGTAAAAGAAGAACTTATTTTCAAACTGTTTTCACTGCAAAAAATGTTTCAGTACACTAGAAAAATAGAATAATACAAACCGCTTTTCTAGTAATTTGAAAAAAAAAATTTCAAGTATAACAAAACGTGCAACCAGTGAAACTTATTACTAGTTTTCTAGTGTAAACATTTCCACTAGAATATTACCTGAAAAATCTAGGAGGGCCACTCTAGTGACGTTTTGCTGAAAAATATTTACAGTGTAGAGGTTTGTGTTTCTCCTCTGATGAAGTTTGCGTCTTTGTGAAGAGAGCACCTTTGATGCTATCGGATTTGGTGTTTCAGCCGATAGTTGTATTCTGTCAGATAAGTGTTTCTGCTGGTAATATTCGGGAGTTCTCATACCCACTGGATTTGGTTCTTGTGCCAGTGGAGATTTTTTATTGTTGGATTTGGTGTTTCTACTAGCAAGAGGCACGTTCACCTCACAACTGGATTTGGTGCTTCTGCAAGTGTAGCACCCATGCTCTTCACAATTGGGGCCCACATATTATTTATTTTGTATTTATTTTATTGACATTCATATACTGAAGGAATCCCCAACGGAACAAAGTGCTCATGTGTTTCCTACATTTCAGGCCAGATTGGTTCACGTTACGAATTAACAACCTAAGTATTGTGTCATTTTACGAGTATTAACGTTCGAGAAGAGTACACGCATTTATCTGTTGATTTAAAATCTTTTTTTTTTCTTTTTTTCTTTCTTACAAAATGAAATAGAAAAGGAGTAGCGTATACTAGAAAAGGAAAAAAATCAAGTTATCAATAGAAGAGGTGGAAAGGCTCCGATATAGGGAAGTACAAATACAACATAATTTTTTGAAAGCCTTAAAATAATTACGCATTCTCTGGAAGAGACAGATGATTTGAGACGTTTCTGCATTTTGTCTATTCAGTCCGCTTATGTACATATATATCCACATTTTGACGTTTATTTTGAATGATATTGATTGATATCAAATCAAAATTGTCCAACTTTACGATTTTAATGCAGCGGTTTCATTTATATTTACCCCAACGCGTTAAGCTGAACACGACATTCGACACGTCGACTTAGATGAACCAATATTTGAACTTCTGGCACAGACGTCGTTTTTATAAAACGTCGATGTCCATTGCGAGTCTCTAAGACGTTAGTAGATATATTAATAAAGTCCATCGCATTCTGCTCTACTAGCATTATTTCTGTGCATTTCAAACTTTTAATGACAAACTTAGGAAAAACCTATAGATTTCATCTAGGGTATAGAAAACACGAAAGCAAAGAATAAAAACTAATAACTTGGCTCCAATCTCAAATATTTGTGCTCACTATGTTCCTGCTGAAAAATGGACAATCGGTGGGGTGAGGTGAGTTGAGGACGGTGTGCGTTTGTTTGTTGTATACATTATACTCCAACTAAACCAGCCAATTATGGGATAAAAATATATGCATTGCTCGGTGATAGAATATTTTAAATACTAATATTCGAAGTTGAAGTTTATACCAAAAAGTAACTACCTGGACAATATACACGCTAAGAAACAAGGCATTTGAAATCGTCAACGTATTAGTAGGTACAGCCAATTTCAAGAACAAAGACAATTCTGACATTTAATAATTGGTTTACTGGTTATTCAGTAATATTGAATTTGCTGAAAGGACACACGATAACATCATTTTGTGGGCACAATTCGAAAGAATTAGCTCTCATTGAATTCAAAAGACCACGAAAAAATATAAAAAATAGTTGACAGTTTGCCTTTCAAAGAGAGATAGCCTTGCTATCATATCCCCAATACAAATAATGCATTATTGGTTATGTCAATTTCACGATAACAATATCGTCATGTCCTCAGATGAACGCATAAAGGCGTAAATCATCACCTTTTATAATTCAACTTTGAACTAGCTATAAGCCTTGTGTATAGAACTATATAATGATTGCGAAACGCAAAATTTGACTTAGTACCTTGTTGTGTTGTACTAGAGGCGCTACTACTGCAGAGCAGACGTAACCCAAGGGGAAGCCAGCAATGCTTCGCTCCAATATAAAATCAGCGATACCTGGGCCTGATGTAGGGAAAGCAAAAATTTTTTCTTAGAAATTTACTGAAATTTTAATCCTTAGAATTTTTTTTATGTAATGGAAGGCGACAACGTCCACCAGACTGAATATACAATTCAGTGATGGGCATTTATGCGTAGATTTGGATTCTCTACATTTTTAAGTAGACAACGCGTAAACAATCTAAGCAATGTAGGCAATATATAGACAACGCATACAACGTATACAACTGCTGTCACTTTTTCATTTTCTTGTGAGTTCTCGAGAAGGTAAGATCAACTTTTGTTTAGTGTATTTTATTATTTGTGAAAGAGGTTGTGCAATTCAAAATGCCTGGTGGAAGACCTAAAAATAGCGGTTTTGATGAACTAGGATTTGTTTTAGAAAAACAAAATAAAAAATATGTTGCACTATGCTCCATGTGCAATAGAAAGTTCTTCCCGTTTAAGGGCACATAGGTAATAATTCTTCTTACTTACAGAAGCTCTGATATATTTGAACCTAAATCATTGCTTGAATTTCTAGATGGCTCTTGTTTAAATTTCTTCATGATTAACTGAAAACACTTGTTAAATTTTAAACTATTTATAATGAAAGTAGGGAGAGTAAGATTATAAAATCAATTAGAGATAAGGGGTTTAATTGTTTTCAAAGCGGATAAGGGTAATACCATTGTTATTCTTAATAAATTAAATTATATTGACAAAATGCAAGAGTGCTTAGAAAAAATGAATGTTAAGATATTAAATCGAGATCCGACCAGCATGTTTAACCAAGAGGTGATAAAATCAGTAAATAGAGCGATTGCGAATTTGTCAATTCCTGTTTTATATAGACTTGTTAAATTACACAAAGAAAACAGCCCATTAAGACCTATGGCTTCGTCTTGTCAAGCTCCGACACAAGCTCTATCAAATCACCTGGCTAAATTAATACCCAACTTGATCGGTTTCGTCCCACAATATTCCATAAAAAATTCCGATGAATTAATAGACAAACTTAAAAACTTACAGCTTCCGTGTAATTCCAGACTTGTGTCGTTTGATGTGTGTAATTTATTCCCGTCTATACCGTTGGTAAAACTTAAAAATATCTTATTTGAAGATATTAGAACAAAAATTAATTCCTCTGACAAAGCCAATGAGCTGATAGATTTAACGAAAACATGTTTAAACCAAAATTATTTTTATTTTAATGGAAAAATGTAACTCACAGGATAAGGGACTTGCTATGGTAAACCCAGCTTCCCCCATCTTTGCAGAGTATTTTATGTTCCACCTTGAAAAGAAACTTTTTTCATCGTCTAGTCATTTATTATACCCTAGATGAAATGTACAGGGTATACTAAGTTTGTCATTCCGTTTGTATCACCTCGAAATAATGATGGTAGAGCAAAATGGATTGGACACCCACGCATAATATTAAAAGTTATTTTGATTTTTGCATGTACGTCCGTCCGTCTGTGCGCACGATAACTCGAGAACGTGTATACCTAGAGGGCTGAAATCTTGTACACGGACTTTAAAAAACAAAGTAAAATTAAGTTGGAAAATTAGACAAATCGGGAAACTTCTTCGTTGGGTTGCCATTTAAAAATTTCGTTTTCCGCTATATATTTGGACACTGCCTGAGAACGCGTCGACGACGTAGAGAGCTGAAATTTCGTACATAATGTTTTTACTACATTAGCAAATAAAATATCAAAAATGGACTAAATCGGGCAACTCCTTCTTGGTGTTGCCATATAAAAATTTCGGTTTTTTACGTATACTTTGAAAACGATCAGTCCAAGACATTTTTATTGTACCAAAAACTTCTGCAGAATACAAAATTCAATAAAATTTGTTATAATAATTTTTTCTGTGCGACAAACCGTTCTACAAATATATGCGAAAAACAACTTCAAAATCAAACTTGAATAGATCGGTGACCATACGAATTTGTTTTAGTTTGGGTATACTCTTACGGCTTATCCCTTGTACCCCTTGTCCATACTTCACTTTCTCAGCTTTGATTTTAGCGAAGCGTGAGCAAAACTGTTCAAAATTGTACAAGTGGAGCCATCTAACATTATAACAACGAAGCATTTTCTCAATCACTAGATACTTTTTATACACAAGGCTAAGTAAACCAATAAATGAATCAATAAAACAAATTTAATTCTTCACTCAATCAAAAGAAAACAAATTGTACATTGGCATAGAAACAGGAAATGTCAAAATTTTACCAGCATTTTAATCCTTTAAGCCTAGTATCGAGTTCGAGTAAAATGTGACATTTCCATACAAATTTTAGCGCTGGTAAAATCGCAAGCAAAAATTTTACTAGTGCAGTACGGAGTTCACTGGTAAAAAGTGAATATTTCTCTATTTTAATGTAGATAGCACTTTGCATGTCTCCACTTATTTTACTGAACATTTTAATGCGCGTAGCATTAAAATGCTGGTAAAATTATGACATTTCCTGTTTCTATGACAATTTTCAGATTGTTTTTTGAACTTATTGAAGAATTTAATTTTAATTGAAAATTTTCAGACTTTTATCTTAATTTATTGAAGGATTTATGTTCTTTTAATAATTTTCAGATTAATTAAGTCAATTTTTAATGTTTAATTGTAGAAACATTTATCCAAACTTTATAAACAATTTGAAGTTTTTCAGCGATAAAATTTTTAGACATCTGTCACTTTGTTTTCTTCAAATTAACATACGTCAAAATTTTACCAGCGATTTTAATGTGAAAAATTTGGAGACAGCGTTAAATTTTACTTTGCCCGAACTCGATACTAGGCTTTACCGATTTGCGGGGCCATATTGCAACACTCGACACATCTAGGAATTTCGGATTCTCAGAAGATCAGTTACCGTTATCGAGTTCGACCAAACTCGTAAACATAGTCGCAACACTCGACTGTGTGTGTATCGAAGTGTGCAGTTTACTTTCTGAGATGTTAAGTGCAATATTTCCAAGAATTTTAAGTAGGAAAAAAAAAGTTTAGTGTGAAAATGGATTTACGTCATAGGTGAGTAAGATTTTCTAATTTAATTACCCTTAAACACAACTTTATTAGTATGAAATTATAGGAAAATGACTGCGAATGTATAGTCAAAAAAATTTACAAGGTCACATAAAAAAGTCAGGTTACTTGTATAGTGCTTAATGCTTTGTTTTTCTCTATCATATTATTTTTATCTGATATATGGTTGACAATCAATGAAGTTTTTGACTATTTAGAAGAAGTATGGATGGAAAATGCAGGAGCCTCCGGATGTATGCGACTTTACTGATGAAGATTCTGGAGATGAAGACGGACAGCAATTCTTTATAAAAAATTTGAACGGAAGGCAAATATTTGCACCTGCTGAATTTATTATAAATAATACCAGGGAAGAGCACAATCAAAATGAAGAGGAGGTAGGCGATGAGCTACCTCATAAAAAGTCAAAGGGAGCAAACCAAAGGAAGGTATATAAGTGGGGGAAAAAAATAAAAAAATATTTCCTGAACATGATTATTCAAAGTATCGGGATTTGTCTGCAGTGGAAATGTTTGAGAAATTTATAGATGACGACATTATAAGTTTTATGGCTGAAAAATCCACCAAATATGATTCATTTATTAATTGTCCAGACTCACAGATAATCGCAGATGAACTTAAATGTTTTATAGCTATCCTAATAGTTTCTGGATATAATAGCTTACCTAGCAATTGAGGTTATTGGGATTCCCAAGACGATATGAAAAATATCATGGTGGTTAATGCAATGCGTATAGACAGATTTTTAAAAATAAAACGCTTTATTCATTGCGCACGCTGATAATAATTTTCTCGACAAGAATGATAAGTTCACTAAATACGTCCATTTCTTGATAAATTGCAACAGAATTTCATTAAAAATGTTGTACCCGTGGAAAATTTGTCCTACGATGAGTCAATGGTTCATTATTATGGTATACATGGCTGCAAGCAATTTATCAGAGGCAAGCCTATACGGTTTGGGTATAAACTTTGGTCACTCAATACTCAAAGCGGATATTTGGTAAATTTTTAAGTGTATCAAGGCAATGATCCAAAAGACAATGAAGACTATCAGGTGGAGTTCGGAAAAGCTGCTGCTCCTCTAATTCAGATGATTGATTTTTTTCCGGAAGAGAAAAAATATCTACCTTCTAGTTTTTGTTTTGATAATCTTTACACGGGAGTACCTCTGCTTTACCATTTAAAAACCTCAGGTTATGATGGAACAAGTACGATGAGGGAAAATAGAATTCCGAAAAACTGTGGCCTGATTTCGAAGAAGGCAATGAAGAAGAAAGACCGAGGCCCTTACGATTACCGGTCAACTAATGAAGGTGTCATTGTTACCCATTGGCTCGATAATAACGTAGTAACTGTCACTTCAAAACAACGCGCTATTGTGCCCTTGGATAACGTTGGAAGATACTCACGATCTGAAAAGAAAATAAAGCAGGTCTATCGTCCTCATCTGCTAAAAATGTACGATAAATTCATGGGAGGCACTGATAGAATGGACGAGAGTATAACTTATTACAGGATATCTATGTTAGGGGAAAAATTTTTGGTGGCCAATATTTATATGGTTGTTAGATGTCGCAATACAAAATGCATGGATATTATATCGAAAGTCTGTAGAGGGTATTTCGCAACTTACTTTCAGGCATGCTTTTACCACAACGTATTTAGCTCGATTTGGTACCTGTCCAAAATCCACAGGCAAGTTCAGAACTGTTTTTAGCTCAACGAATTGCCGTGTTCAAGATGAAATTTGTTGTTATCGTTTAGATAATCTCGTCAGTCATTTTTCTACTAAACGTCGATGTGCTGGGACAATTTGTAGTTCCATTGTACGTACGAAATGTGAAAAATGTAACGTAGGCTTGTGTTTGAAATGTTTTAAAAAATTTCATTTGAAAGAGTGATGTACTTATTAGTCTAAGAGCTAGCAACGTTTTCGAGAAATGACTTTAGTTCGCCTAGTTTTTTGATATGCCTTTCCTTGCAGCATATCAATACTCATGCGGTCCATCTGGCTGTTGAGACGCGTTGCGTTTACTTGTGCGCATTTCGTTTCACAGGTTAAAAAAGCAGTTTTCAAAATCATTTTAGTTCGACTTTTGTTTTTTTCATCTGTTTTAATAAGCATCGGACAATATAAATTCACTATTCCCAGACAATTACCTCGTTGCTAACACCGTGCCAGACGTTTATTTTATTTTTTTTTTATTAAAAAAAAATATTTTATTACGATTGTAATTTTTATAAGAGCTAGTTTAATTATCGAACCAGATGAAATTAATTTGCCAGGCGATAACTCGGTTGCTCATTAGGTACCGGACCAATTTGAGCACGGTAAAGGGGTTTTTTTCCCACGATGATGTTTTGAGAATATTTGATGAACCCAGCGAGATAGCACAATTTCGTCCTATTTTTTTTTTTTTTTTGTAGAGAATTTCAGGAGCTACAGAAAAGCTTATGGGCAAAATTGAGATATCTGGCTCAGATTTGAGGATATTCTTGATAAAATACTGGAAGAAAAAATCCTCTATTTTACACATTCGCTATTGAGTTAGAACTTGGATAGATTTCCATGGAAAAATTAATAAAAGCAATTATTTGGAATATAAAAAATGACAAGTTTTACTTTGAAAACATTGACTTCTGTAGATGTAAGACATTTAGAGTGAGCATTTCTCCAAAATGTAGTCAGGTATTGGACCCTCAATAAATACTGCCGTAATTCAGCTCTGCACGGTGATAAGCTTGATGGATTGAAATTTCTGCATATTTAACTTTCTTCTGCATTTAACTTTCACTGAAATTTTTGACTGATACGTAATTAGAAAATAAATGAAATCTGACATCGTTGACGTTGTTAATCTGCCGAACTGCCGAAACAAATCTTTCCAAGGTAACAAATGCACTCTTCCGTATTTTTTCATCATCGGTGGCAATATTTTGAAATCCAAGCTGATAATCTTCCGCGTCTTGTAGTAATTTGAAAGGCCTCAATTTCCCTATGTGAAAAAAAGCTTGAGTGTAATCAAAATATGTTATGGCCTAGAATCCTCTAGAAATGGATGGAAGAACCCAGTGTTTTGTACAATTCATTGACGTTGATGATGTTATTCATGATTATCCACGCCCATGTTGATCCAAAATTTTAAGGAAGCGTCGATATCAATTTGGCAAATATGGTAGATAATCCTCGAATCTGCTTCTTCATGTTCTTCACATGATAATGACTATTCCATTGCTTTAATGATTCTATTATTTTCAACCCGATAAAAGAAGCATTTGTTGAATTTTAAATTATTTTATCACCAATATAAGACTCCATATCATCAGTCCAGTGGTTGATAAAAAATTTAAACTTGTACTGAACATTTTTCAGTTGAGCTGTGAAATTATGAGGACGAATTTGATTTAGTCACATTAAAACCTCGCTAGCCGATTCATCTCGACGTTTACGTTTACTATCTTTGATTGATGGTGTAAAACATTAACGCCAGTTTCTTTCAGTTGAGATACAATTTACTTTTAAAGGTTTTCCAAATTTTCCGTTTAAAATTTCATTGCATAATTATGTATAGCCGCTACATGTACTCCCATGCAAGCAGGTTTGCTCGGGAGAGATATTTCTTTGCTTCTTTTACATCTTCCCTAGATAACCGGGTTGCATACTGCATCAAGAGTACTCGTGTGGATGGCACATTCCCTATCGAATCGATCTGGCTATTGATAATCAACCGAACTATCGCCTAGAAAATTAATTTCAACTGGTTCGATAATTAAACTAGCTCGTATAAAAATACAGCCGTAATAAAATATTTTTTTTTTTTATAAAAAAAGATGAAAAAAACAAAAATCGAACTAAAATGATTTTGAAAACTGCTTTTTTTTACCTGTAAAACGGAATGCGCACAAGTAAACGCAACGCGTCTCACCAGCCAGATGGACCGCATGCCTATTGAGATCGTGAAAGAGGGGTGATAGCAAAGAATCAGCCGAACTAAAGTTCTTTTTTTTGTAACGTTGCTAGCTCTCGGATTATATAGAATGCATACATATGTATATAAAACTAATGTAAGTTCTTGCTTTGTTTAAAGGAATTAAAAATTGCTTATGTTTGTTATCTTCTAAAAAACCGTTTGACTTGTTAATTATTGTCTTGATAAACGCCTAGCGTTGCCATATGGTAACAGGCTATAATTTCGAAACTAGTAGCTCCAAGCTCAAATTTGTTTTGTTTTTAAATTATTGTTTGGACTAACAGCATTATCATATTGGAAAATTAAAAAAAAAAAAATCAGATGCAAAAAGTATTCTCGCGCATTAAAACGGTCAGTAAAATGTGTGAAGATCGCCAAAGCGCCATCTATCTTATAATAGAGAAAATTTCACTTTTTACCAGTGTAGGTATGCCGTACTGCACTAGTAAAATAATCAATAAAATTTTTGTTTGCGATTTTACCAGCTGTAAAATTTGTATGGAAATGTCATATTTTCCTCAACCTTTATACTAGGCTTAAAGCTCAATTCCATCGGTGTAGACCTGTTTGAAAAGAATTTGACATTACAGCATATAAGAAATGGAAATGAAATTATTATTATTCTACGATGTAAATTTTATATGCTACCGTCCAGATAATATGCTTTAAAACACGCTACAGTAAATTCCATTATATTGCATTTTATTGCAATCCTTTTTCTAAACGCGCTCATTTTCTCCGCTCTATTCATTATACAAATCCAAAAAAAAAAAAAAACAAGCGATTAAGCAACTAAGTGCACGTAGCAAAACGTAAAATTTATAATGTACCTACACAAAATTCTATATACAGATAATTCACAACAATACAAATGTAGATGTGTGAAAATATCCAAAGGATTCGTTTAAATATATCCCGAAATGAACTGAAGAAACAGGATAGCAATTACGTTAGTACGGTAGTACATACATAACAGAAGTTTAGCACGACTGCAATTAACCTGCTTTGTTCTTCGAGCATCGCACTAAAATGTCGAAAATTAAACAAAATACACAACTAAGGAAGGCGAAAAGTTTCCAACATTTGTTTGTTCATTCATTTCCCCCTCCTCTATAGAGATACTAACAAAATACGCTCCCTTTCAGGTATACATACATGCAAACAAACATATTTTCGATAAGAACCAGAATCATTGATAGTTATCCCCCATAAGGACCAGCTTCCACAAACGAATTATTAATCATGTGTGGCATTTGTGTTTATATAACGGGGAATCACCTAACAACATTTCTCTCATAGTTAACCTAATAAATATTCCAAAAGGGCACCACCCGTTCAGCCCTGGGCAGAGAGAATATCTAAAAATATTCGACCATCACTAATAAGGCCGTTGACAATTTTCCCTTGTTTCCCCCTTAGTAGAATCAAGAAATACTGAACACGGTTAAATGGTAGCTTCAGCAAAAATCAATACAAATTCGGATTTGCAGTCTCCGCACCTTTCCAAGCAAATAAGGATACTCAATTCACCGTTAAATATTTTGTGTGGACAGACGCTACTTGACCATTGATTTTTTGATTATTGGATCTTGCCTTAATACCCAGACGTTCAAGATTCTCGTCATACAAGGAAATTATAATTATTAAAGTGGCTAGAGACAGTGACTAAATTCTGAATGGATAGCAGCCTCAAGGCTGTCCTTGTTGTCCTTGACTGTTATACATATGCTGGGAAAATCAAAATAGGTATGCAGGTATCTATTCAACATACTGACCATAGATACCACACATAAAAGAAAGCTATGCGCAAAAATTCTTAATCCTAGAGTAACAAAAGAAGTTTTTTTTTTCTACTTACTTATCATGTAGAACAGTAGTGCCACATGTGCGATCATGATTACATCTAATGAATACTGATTATGGAGGCTTCTCTAATATCCACTAGCTGCTGGTCGGCACCGTCTCCTTATCATATCGTTAGACAGGACATTTACAGACCGAATTAAATGAAGGGAATCATGCTTAGCGTGGGTGGCTTGGGGCTGGGTGGATGTTGGCTCTTCTTTCAGTAAATCATTTGTATTATTTCGAAACACGCATTCCACGCAAAACTGATGCACTTGCACGCAATTAACCTAAATTCACTGGTAGGGGAGGGGTTACGTCGTCGTTGATGTGAGTACTATACCACGACTAACTGCATGAAGGGGACATTTACACAATAATAGGGAGAGACAAAACACCATTAAAATATCGCAGCTTCCGGTAAGCCAACCACTTTCCGAGCAATCTCTATACCACTTCACACACCACTCCGATTCGATTCGAACTATGTAGAAGCATCTGTTGGCTATTTTCTTTATCTAATTCACACCACATCAATTTTATTTATGGCAGTTGATGACTGCACCGCATCAAGCACATCATTTACAGATCGTTTCTAAGGAAATTGACCCTTCGATGAAATTATTCAATTACTTCCGTTACTTCCGACGATAACACAACAAAACAAAATCCTCTGCCGCCGTGTAGCCTTTAAAAAACGCCATTAAAAATTGAGCTAAACACTATCCGCGAAATGCGAACCCTAAAAATAAATTATCATAACTTGACGGAATGCCATACACCACACGTCAAGGAATCACAATCACCTCACCACCGTCGTCGTTTGTACTACGGCAAAAAAAAAAACAAATAGCGAAATAGTTTACAAACACACGCACAAAAGCACCTTCCTTTTGCAAGAGCGAAGAACACCTATCAAATCAAAGTCCGTCGACGTCGTCGTCGTCGTCGTCGTCGTCGTTGTTATCTGTCGTCTTTGATGAAAGAAAAATTTACGAGAAAACTACAAGAAATCCACCACACAAATTAATTGTGTAAGCGTCACGACGCAACTGAAAGTTGTTTTCTTGATAGGGCGAACAAATTCGCCTTATCACCCGCATGTTTTCTTTTTCCCAAAAAAGATGGGGAATAGAAAATTTCCCATTCGAATGTTGCAGCAGCACCACAACAGAGTTGAGTTTCTTCTTGCTCAGTACAGTGGCGTTCATTGTCAATTTGAATGTTTTATTATTAAGAGGGGTAGCAATTCTCAGATTTTCATTTTTAGAGTTAACATAGAATGGAGAGAGAATGTTGCTATACGTCTGTAGTACTACAGAAGTACAGAGCCAGTGGAGAAATTTCCCTATTTCCCCATTTTTACAATGAGAATGGAAATAAAGTGAGAATTTTACTTGTCTTTCAAGAAAAATGTTAATTTGAAAAGTTTTGTTTTTACTTTTTAGTTTTTTGAGTACACCGTAAACTGCAATTACCAATTACAGGTGAAAAACAAATTTTAAATCTAACTAGGTAGATAAAATTAAAAAGGAGAAAAAAAAACAATTTACCTATATATTTAGAAAAACAAAAACCGTTTTTCTTTGTAAGACGAAAGTAGGTAGGCCAATCAATTCACATTAATTACAAAACTTTTGAAATTTTAATGAATTTGGGTGAGATAAAATAACTACAGATTTAATTTTGCAAGCATCACCGAGGTCAAGAACATGCGCAAAATTGCAGAAAAACAAAAGTTCTTCTAACTTCCATAAAAACTGTCCAAAAGTCCTGGAAACTTTAAGCAATCTTTACTTTGATATTTTGGACAATGTGTTAAATGCGCAACTCATTCCTCTTCTGCAGTGTCATTTTTTATTCCAAAATAATGCTTCTATTAGTAATGTAAATAAAAAAAATTACAAAAGTACTACAAAACGATTGAATAGCGGTTGCAACTTACTCGAACATTTGTACCAATTTACAAAATTTTACCCAATGAACATTTTTGCAGCTATTTAGTTGCAGGAATACGACTTCTATTTTATAAGGGTTGTATAATGGCTAGACGAAAACTAAAATGTTTTATAAAGGTACTTCTTTCTCCTGTTAAGTTCCGGTGCTAAATTGTTTTATAAGGCAGCACTGATAACTCTTTCCGAACCTCTTATAAAACAGCTTTGTTCCGGAAATTAATTTATTCTCAATAAGTATTTTATAACAGTTCGAAATAAATCTTTTAAAGGCATTTTAAGACAACTTAGCTTCCGGAGCAATTTAGTTGTCGAAGAGTTTTGTAAAGATATTAAAAAATTAAATTAGAACACTTATAAAACTATTTGGTTGCTACTTGATTTGGGAAGGGATTTCCCTTTTATAAAACTCGAAAACAGTATTTTAGTTTTTATGACAACTTTATACATTAATAAGAACTATTTATTCCTCACAAATACCAATTAACCTGTGTAAAACTAAGTATTATATGGAGTGTACTTTGACATTTCCGATCCTGAATATTTCACACGAATTTAAAATGTTTTATAAGAGCTTTAAAGTGAAACGAAAACACTCAGCCATTTTATTATAAAAAAAAAAAAGTGAATATATTGCAGCGAACAACATTTTAATATTTAAAGATTTCGGTTATTAACACACAAACGTTTTTTGTGAATAAAACAAAACAAAATTATGATTCCCCTCTTAACGTTTAATATTTTAAAAATATATTTAATTAGAATTATTTTTTTTTAAATTTCATTTATTGTATTTTTTCGAGCTAGAAGTATAATTTTTACAATAAAATTAAAGTTGCATGAAATTTTATTCCAATATTAATCGAAAATCAATGTTTAAGCATTACGCAAGCATTAGCTGCGTTTTTATTTTTATCTCTGTGAGCTGATCCGGATCAAAGGAGATTATCGATTGACATCGGTATCAAAAGCGGTTATATACTTACATGGTTTTCTAAATTCATAAAAAATCTTCACATTGACATGATTTTGTAGGGCAGAAATAGCAAAATTTGAACCAAATTTTATTCAGGTTTTATTTTGACGTTTTGTGAAGATTGAAATCATGGCAAATTGATAATTTGCCTCATATGTAAAATCCACTGACATATATCCAATGGAGTGCTGACACTACAAAAATTGCTTACATTATTTGAAATTATTATGGGATCACTTTTCTATAGTTATCTCGTTTTGGTTTAACTACTTTTTTTCGCTCAACTATAAATCATAAGTTCTATACAAAATCCACCATAGTACAGTTTCAGTTCAGTGGTTTTTCAAATGAATATATAGAATAGAAATAGATGGCAATAATGTAATCCTTTCTCTGTCCCCCATACCTACTTTTGGTGACAGAAGACAAAAAATTGCGAAAATTTATTTCTTTAAAACTCAAGTTTAAAAAGTATTTGATGTTGTAGAAGATAAGCTTCCAAAAATAGAAATAATTTCGAATGCTTCTGTAATTTGCTGAATATTCAAACGAAAGTAAAACTTGAAATTAAGATAATTGTCACACCCTGCCAACAAAAGTTGACCCATATGAAATAGAAAATCAGGCAGTCCATGTTATATATGTTAGTGGTAAAATCATAGCTACCTACAAAGATTTTTTAGAATCAAATCAACTTGAACTTTCCAATAAACTGGATCAATTTAAAAAAAAAACCCAGCTATTATTGCAAACAAAATTATGTTAGATGACAAAGTCTGATTTCATAAATTATTTTTCCTGCTCACACATTTCTGAAGTAAATTTAAAATACATTTTTCATAAAAAAAGAATAAGACAACAAATGACTGCAACCTGCAAACATCATGATTCGAAAACGATTTGCTGGCAAATCGTAATCCCTGGGTTAAGCTTGGTCTCCACTTATTCTTCTTATTATTATTCGAAATAAACGATGTGTTTTAAGTTTTTATAGTGAACGTTGTTGAATTGATCATAATGGACCACTCAAAAGGAGGTATGTATTTTTTAAATTCATATACGTCATACCCCGGTTTACGTTGTTAAATGGTTCCAGAAAAATGAGACGTTAACCGAAACAACGTTATACGGGGCAATTAAATATCTTGATAGAAAAAATACTCCTATTATACCAAGTTATATGCATAATTAAGAAATATCAGGGCATTTGAGCAGATTTAAAAAACAAATATTCTCAAAATTAGATTTTAATTCTTTATAATAAAATTAATTTTTTTATTTAATTAAATATAAAAATACAAAATATATAGTATGTACTACACATAGTAGGTATTTGCATTCAAACCTTAAAAAATTATTAAATTAATTTGAAGAAACACTTGATTACTATTATTAAATATAAGGAAAAATATATAAGAATATAAAATAAAATATAAAATATAAAAATTTTCATAAAATTAATTAAAAGTAATATAAAGGCATTTATTGAGCTTACATGCTCTCTTCAGACGATTTGAATGAATAACTAAAAATAGTTATTGCAGATGACCCACGGCTACTCGTTGGTTCAACTTTCCTCGGCGCGTTAGTAAAATATTGATGCAATCCCAATGAACATTTTTGCAGCTAATTAGTTGCAAGAATTAGATTTTTATGTTATAAGGGTTGTATAACAGCTACACGAAAACTAAAATGTTTTATAGAGGTATCGCTTTTCCCTATTGAGTTCCGGTGCTAAATTGTTTTATAATGTAGCACTGAGAACGCTTTCCGAACTTCTTATAAAACAGTTTTGCTCCGGAAACTTATTTATTCTATAAGTATTTTATAATAGTTGGAAACAAATCTTTGAAAGGCATTTTAAAACAGTTTAGCTTCCGGAGCAATTTAGTTGTCGGAGAGTTTTGTAAACATATCACAAAATTAAATTAGAACACTTATAAAACCATTTTGTTGCGACTTGAATTGAGCATGGGATCTCGCTTTTATAAAACTCGAAAGCTGTATTTTAGCTTTTATGACAACTTTATAAAAAAATGGAAGCTTTACATTGGTATTAAATACTTTAACAAAAACCGTTCGTCACAAATACCAATTAACCTGTGTAAAACTGAGTACTGGAGTATGCACTTTGACATTTCCGATCCTGAAGATTTAACACGAATCTAAAATGATTTATAAGAGCTGTAATGTGAGGTGAAAACATTCGGCCATTTTATAAAAAAGTGAATAAATTGCAGCGAGCAACATTTTGGCATTTAACTTTTTCGTTTACTGACACGCAAAATAAACACGTGAATAAAACAAAAAAAAATTAATGATTTCACTTTTAATTTTTTGAAACGATTTGGAACTTAACATTAAAAATATATTTAATAATAAATATTTATTTAAGTTCATTTATTTTTAGAATTTACTAGGCGCGTTGTATTTTTTCGAGCTAGAAGTATAATTTTTACAATAAAATTAAAGTTGCATGACATTTTATTCCAATATTAATCGAAAATTAATGTTTACGCATTACGCATATAAGTATTCCAAACAAAATTATGTTGGATGACAAAGTCTGAATTCATAAATTATTTTTCCTGCTCACACATTTTTTAAGGAAATTTGTAATACATTTTTCATAAAGAAAAACTAAGCCCACAATAGATCCATATTACACAAATACATATAAGTTTTAACAAATAACTGCAGGAAGGAAGTTTTCACAACTACTATAAAATATCTCCTCAACCAAGTTGTTGATAAAAGTGGTTTTATAAGGGTTTCAAACACTTTCTCGCAGACTGCTAAAACGTTTTATTATTGCTTTATAAATTAGCTTCCACAACCCTTATACAGTGTGCCCAATTAGCTCTATAAGAGTTTTTTTTAAAGCTCGTACAACATTTTTAACAACAATCTTATAAAATAGTGTGTTTTATAAAGAGTTGTGAGAGCATTTCCGTGGCTGTAATAAAGTATAAATTGTTCATTGGGATGTAATCTGTACTGAAGGCTTCTTTTTGTTATCGTTCAACTTTCTATAAAATCTTACCGTACTATCAATTTCTCTGTTTACTTTGGAGCATTGTTCAAATATTGGATCACACCTTTCAAATATAGTATATCTTCAGCTTTCTCAAGATATGTTAATGTATCCTTAAATTTTAGCCTCAGCTCCATCCGTATCATCTTCTTTGTCCTCCAAATTGCTTTTGTCCAATTCAATTAGTTCTTCATTTATTAATTCAGTATTATTAAATTTAATTAGCTCCACAATATCATTTTGATCCAAAATCGAGTAAATCCCAGACGTCTTCCCAGTGACACAATTTCCTCCTGAATATCAGCAGTAGTTTCTACAAAGCTTCTGAAATCATCAGCACATTCTGGCCATAGATTTTTCCAAGAACCGTTCATGGAATTTTGCGAAACTGCATTCCATGATTGTTCAATTAAATTGATTCCTTTTAAATATTGAAGTTTTTCCAAAAATGTTTGTGATTCATGCCAGTCTCACGGTCAGTGGCATTTAGAGCTTAGGAGAATGAAAACTTATGATAATAATGCTTAAAATTAGCAATTGCACATTGATCCATAGGCTGTAATATTGATGTTGTATTCGGGGGCAAAAATACAACTTTAACCATATTTTCAGACAGTTCATCTATAAGTCTTCTGGATGGCCAGGAGCATTATCAAGTACCAGTAATATTTTATTTGCCAGATTATTATTGGTACAAAATGTTTTGACTACAGGACAAAAATATTCAACAAAACGTTCCTGTAAAATTGATTTAGTAATCCCTGTTTTTAATGCACCCTTTCAGAGCCCTAGGATTTAAAGAGTGATAAACCAGCATTGGTTTAAGATTAAAATCACCTGTGGCATTACCTCAAAACAGTAAAGTAAGCCTATCTATTGCAGGCTTATGTCCAGAAATGATCTTTCATCTTACGCAATAAAGGACGAGGTTGGCATTTTTTTCCAGAATAGTCCAGTTTCATCAACATTAAATACATGTTGGAGACTGTACCCACCTGTTTCGACTATGTCTTTAAATCTGTTCGGATACTCGAATGCAGCTTCTTTGTCAGCACTAGCTTCTTCTCCTAAAAATTTAACATTGTGCATACCAGATATTTGTTTGAATCTAACAAAACAACCACGGCTTGAACTGAACGTTTATCCTTCGCAAGTGTCCCCCACTATTTTTTTAAATCGTCGTAAATATGAAGAGCCTTTTCTTGAATTAACGTTTGACTTAAAGGCATGTTACGCTGAGTCTGATCTTCAATCCACATCAACAAAAGTTTTTCCATTTATACCATGATAGTGCTTCTAGATTTTATCGATTTTGATTCAATGGGTACTGCATCTATGACATATTTTTTGTATTTGTCCTTATTTTTAATATTGGTTTTTATAGATGTTGGTGGAATACCAAGATGTTTTGCTATATCCACTACTGATGACATCTAGTTTAACCTTTAAAGTTAAATGATTTCTTTTAATTTTTTTCGCACTAGCAACATTATTGTTGGGCATGATATATACTGTCAATAAAATATAAAATTGAGTAGTGGTGACTACTTACATACATATTTATATAAAATGTACTTACTTTAATAGTTACCGTAAAATATATGTAAATTAAACAAAATATGAAAAAAAGAACACAAAACACAACTAGCTAAATATTCTTGCAAAAACTATAACTAAAATAAACTTCAGCAATTGGAAACAAACGAAAATTAATGTACAAAAACAATTTTTCAAATACCACCGCCTGCTTAGCATTAGTTAGAAAAAAACGTTACAGTGAAGCAATAGGACGTTACAGTGAGGTCACAAGTAACAATGTAAATGCTATTAAGTTTTACTCAGGCTGTATAATTATTTTATTAAGGTTTTGAACTTGCTAAATAGTTTTATGGTGATTGTAAGTCATGCCAATTGGTCTTCTGGAACAATTGATTTTATTGTGATGTTTTAAAAACCTCCTGGAGAGTAGTGTTAAAATTATTTAGCATTTAAGTCTATTTGTACTTATAGAAGTTTTATCGTTATCATCAATTCAACTAGGATAAAACCATTAGGCAGTAGTTTAATATATAATTCCTTCAGGAATTAAATACCGCTTGATTTTATTATGGTTTTATGGCATCCTCCAAGATTATTGCATTCATCTTTGACAAAACTTAAAAATAAGAGTCATGAAGGTTATACTAAGAAGCACGGATGGCTACTTTAAATCCAATTTAAGGGACAATTTGGTCTAGAGAGCTACTGGGATATGTAGGCATCCACCATAAAACTATTATACACAGAGGTTTTAAGAATGCATTTCAAAATTCTTTCACAAAATCATTTTAAGATTAAGAGACTTACAAGGATAGGGTCCCTACTCGTCACCACCGATTTAGTCCGAATTTACAATATATGTTGGGCTTGATTAGAAATGAAAGTGACGCAAGTGGGAACTCCAGATGACCAAACGAAACAGAAATAATGCATAATGTAGGGAGCCCGGGATTTTCTTGGTTTACCCCTTGGAAAATGCTTTAATTTGCACATTTTCACGGGAGTTGTCGAGGTTAAATTGCAACAGAATTTGAACAAAGGTACCAAATTCATTCGGGTTAAGTGCCAACTACAGAGGAGGTATGTAGATTCTCGATTCTGTAAGTGGTATTTCCGTGGGTTTTCAAAGATCGCATGTAAATGGCGAAAAGTAGGTAAGCAAAATTTTTACAGATTTAATTTTATTTAAATAGGTAAATGTCCGCTCTTCCTGAAATTTTGTACAGATAATCTCTTGGTAAAAGTGCATCCATAAAAAACAAAAATATTGATTAATCGATAATTTGTAGAAAAACATTTCGAAATAAATTTTTCAGACAGAATTTTAGTCGTCGAAAATTGAATTTCGCGACTTAATCCGAAGGGGAGGGAAAACATGTTCAAAAAATCAGAAAAACAAATCACAAAAAAAAACTAGCAAAAGGTATTTTGCAAGTCGGATAATATTTACTTCACCTCCCATAGAACACCCGAATTCGGGAAATAAGAAACTTTTTCCAATTCGTGTATACGAATGACCTTTTGACATTGAATTTATCGTCCGATTTTGATGAGATTGTGTACGAATAATCTACACAGATGGTAGAATATAAAATAAATACCCCCACCCCTAGAAATTATATTATATTATAATAATATATGAGTAACCCACCACGGGTTACCACTCTGTAAGCCTCTGACGTACGTATCTCGTAATAGTTTCAAAAAATAATAAAAAAATCACAATGAACTTAGCAAAAAGAATTTTGAAAATCGGTTGGAATATAACCGAGAGGTAAAGGTGGTAGCTTTACAGTGTACATGCTGCTAATTAATGTAAGTTGAAAGTAATTTAGTAAACCTCGCAATTTTATTTTGGAAAATGCGCCTAAATTAACTGGGGTAATGACTTCTAGTTTTCTGTATATGAAAGATAACAGACTATAGATAATTGTAACGAAGAAAAAGTGGCTTAAATGTTGCGAATATACCCGCACACTGGTAATTATAAAAGTATTCCGAAAAGTGTTAATTTTAACCCCAGGTTCACCTATATTATGCATTATTTCGGTTTCACTTGGCCATCTGGAGTTTCAACTTGCGTCACTTTCATTTCTAGTCAAGCTTAACATATACTGTGAATTTGGACGAAATCGGTGATGACGAGTAAGGACCCTCTCCTTGTTAGTCAAATGCCGTATAAACCAAGTACGTCTTATCAAGATTTATATTCGATTGATGAATACATGAATACATATAAAACATACAAGTGTCATAAGTACTCTAAGTTTTATAATGCTTTTATACACAACTAAATCGTTTTATTTAATAGCAAATGACATTATATCAGTCTGGGAAAGGTTTTATTTAAAACCAAATAGATTTACAATAGAATGAATTGTTTTAATCGCAGCTATCCTAAGATCAAACGGTTTTATTACGGCTGTACAAGTAGCAAATAGGCTCTAATGTGAAATCTCCATTTTGTGCTTTATGCTTTATTTTTAAATTAATTATTTTCAGGAATTTAAGCCGTTTGAGAACTAGGGGATATCATTTTCAAATTTTTTTTTCAATTCCGAACGTGTTTGATATAATATAAAAATTAAATGTAGTGTAAATAAAAAAAAAAATATTTTACAAATATTTCTAAACTAATTTTAATTATTTCTAAGGCGCGTTATTATTTTCGAGCTATCATATAATCAGTAGATTTTCATTCGCTGAGCAAGGCTAAAAATAAACAACAAAGATAATCGGCGTTCACCAATGGAAAACATATACATCCTTATCTTATGATCGGCTGAAATTTATGCAACCCACTTTGAACTTTGCTACTGAAAAGAAACATAATTAATTTTCTACAGTAATCGTTCCAATAATTGTAGAACAAAACCTCAAACTTCAACTGTCACTGCTGTAGAAAATAGTTGCAAGAGAGTAATAGAATCAGGGACTTAGGCGGTGGTCACACTGATGAAGTATAAAGTATGCAGTATGTAGCATGCAGTATGCAGTACTTGCTGCATTGCGACTGAAATTGCGTTGTGCAATACATTTTATTTTAACACGATGAAAAGCGGTCACATTGACGAAGTAGCAGTAAAAATTGCGCAGTAGAAATCGCATGCAGCTGCCGGTGCTTGTTGCATGCAGTATTTACTAGTGCAGTATGTGCTGAGAAGTTGAAGCGATAAGTAACTTAAACAAAAAATACTTTCGATCTTAAAAAATAAAAAGAAAAAGAAACGAGAATACAAATTATTTCGTCATTTTGCGATTTTTTTTGGGAAATGGCTGAAGATATTGCTTTCAATATAAAATTTGTGTAATTGGTTGAAAAAATGATTGCTTGTGGGATTACATAAAATATGACTATAGTAAAAGTATAATTAATGGCAACTGTTTACGGCGTCTTATAAGCACGAAAATGTTATGGCTTTTTCCTCCGACGTAGACATTTTTAATACTGGCGCTGCACTCAATACCTACTGCGTCAATTTGAACAACATTACAATCTAAAGTAAATACTGCATACTGCGTGTTGCATATTGCATACTTTATACTTTATCAGTGTGACCGCCGCCTTAGAGATATAAACCCAGTATTGTGAAAAATTGCTTAATATCTCCGGTTGTTGTACCAAATAGAAAGCTTTTTTTTACAATTACATAAAAGAATTATTAGCATGTTGTATAGATGTATTAATGTGTAATCCCTTAAATTGTTTTTTTTTTTTTTTTGATAATTTGATAATAACAGAAAACTGAATTCAGACGGTGATCGAATCGGCCATTTGAGAAAGGAGAAAACTTTATATTAAGAATAGTTTATAAGATTAAGATTAATGAATAAATGAGTGCAAAAATTATCTGTCTGAATTGTGAGTGCAGTGTTTCATTTCAAATTAAAAATTCAAAGGCACAAAAACTTTACACCACTTAATTGAAAGTACAAACACGAGAGATTTTTACAGCACTTATATTTTACTATATTTATACCTACATCAATTGAATTAAATTTTAACATTTATTAAATTATTATAAAGCGGAACGTAGAAATCTATGAGGTTCTATTACGGTAATTATGGATTTAAAGATCACTTTTATTTTGAAGTTTGAAGTCAAAAACGTTTGCTGAAATAGTATTTCTAATGCACTTTTATCTTAAAAAGGATTGAGGAGTAGTTTTATGATAGTTCTGATAACGTTATGCAGATATGTTGTGAGTTGAAATTACGCTTTTAGTTTTATGAAAGGTTTTATAGAGGACTGCAAATCATCGCAAATAGTAATCCAGATAAGACCAGTAAGCCTTCATATAGCTTTAAAAAATAGGCCCCCACAGCTTACATGTAGCGTGGGCCCTTTTAGTTTTGTAAGGGGTTTTTTACGGTCATATTATTGTTGGCTTTACTATATAGCTTTTTTTAAGTAAGTAAGTAAGTGAATTTATTTACCGTGTTTTTTGCTATTCATTACAAAAGTCATATAATTATACTATAAGTCTAGCTCTCTTTCCTCCTTTTCCTTATCTTCTGCATTAATTTACGAATTTAATAAGTAATTTTAACAAATTCAAGAACTTTTCTCTTAAATATCCTAAAATTATTCTCAAGTTTTGAATTATCTCTATACAGTGGCAGCCTAAAATCATAGCATTTCTTAATCCGTAAGGTTGTAAGTCTCCAACATAATTCATTAATTTACTTAAATAGCTCGGCGTATCACCTGACTTAATTCTAAATATAAAAATTAATAAATTCATAGTAATTCGTTGCTTTACACTCAACCAACACAAAGAATTTAACATAAATATGACAGATGTGTATCTAGTGCACTTTAAGATGGCTCTCATTGCCCTATTTTGAAGTCTCTATAGTCCTACAAAAGAGTTATTATCGCACATAAACATGACTGTCGAACAATATTCAAAATGGTGCTTAATTAGTATGTTATATAAATTAATTTGACTTAGTAAGTCTATTCTATTTCTTATTCTTCTAAAGTACCCTATTTCTTCGAAATTTTCTTTGCTATGTAATCTATATGTTTTTTAAATTTCAGTTCCTTATCAGCAATTATGCCTAAATACTTGATTTCATCAACTCGTTCAATTTGTCCATATCCATTCTTAAATCCAGGTCAAAATTATACTTAAATATCATACACTTAGTTTTACACACATTAACTTTTAATTTGTTTGATTCAAACCAATATTTTAGTCTCTTTAAATCTTCTTGTATTTCGCACCGACATTGTTCCGTATCTTTCCCTGTCACATATATAAGTGCATCATCCGCGAAACTATCAATTTTTGAATTTCTTACTTTGGCTATGTCGTTGATATATATAATAAAGAGAAGAGGTCCAAGAATAGTTCCTTGTGGAACACCAAACGATGTCATTGTAGAATCAGATAATATATTATTCAGCGAAGTCCTTTGTGTCCCGCTATTTTCCAAATATGATTCAAACCACTTTAATTCTGTATTTCGAATGCCGTAAGTTTTCAACTACCGTATTAATATACTTCTATCTATGGTTTCAAATGCTCTTTTTAGATCCAAGAAGACTGCAATAACCCTATTTTTTTCAGCTAACTCTTCTTTCCAATTTACTATTACTTGGTTCCAAACCCTGACTGATTCTCCAAAAAAAGATCATTTTTATCGAAATAGCTTTCAAGTTGTTTATGCACTATTTTTTCTAATACTTTCTCGCAAGTAGGTAATGCATTTATTGGTCTATAATCTTCACAGTTATCAGACCCTCTAACCTTTTCGATTGGCCTGACACGAGACTCCAAATATTAGGAAAACATCCAGTACTTAATGAACGATTACTTATTAAATTTGTAAACTGATGCAGAGATAAGGAAAAGGATGAAAGAGAGCTAGACTTATAGTCTAATTATATGACTTTTGTAATGAATAGCAAAAAAATGCTAAATAAATTCACTTATTTACTTATACTTACTTACATACTTACTTTATTTCAAGTTTTTATTAAATAGTATCAGACGACGTTATGTAGGTTATAGCTGTGTTCTTTTGTGTCAGCAGAGCAGAGCAGAACAAAAGACACACAAAAGAACAGGCTCATACATTTTCATAGAAGATTTATAATGAAGCGAGCAGTACAAATATGTTCGCTTCAATCGACAGAACAATTTGTTCTCTCTAGTATATGGAAGTTCTAGAACAAGGTACAGAAAAGAACACAGCTTATGTTAAAACTAAAATTGTTACTTGGACACGGTATATTTGTACACCGCCTGAGAACACATCGACATAGAGAGCTAAGATTTGGTACATGGTGGTTGTATAGTAATAGCAAATAAAATTTCAAAATTGGAATAAATCGGGCAGCCCTTCTTGGTGTTCGCCATATAAAAATTTAGGTTTTTTAACTATACCTACTGTGAAAACGATCAATCCTAGATATTTTTATTTTACCAAAAACATTTATGTTTTCGTTTTTTTTTTCTAGTTAGTATTTTAGTATTTATTTTTATTTTGTTTTTAGTATTTTATATCATTCTTTTATTAGTTAAACTTTTTAATTTATATTTTTGTTTTGATTTCATAGTTCTGTAGAATAATTCTAACCATTTTCCAAATAAAAATGAAGTAAAAAGATTGTAATATCTTGTGTACGTATATTCAATAATAAATTGTAATTCTTATTCTTATTCTAATTTATCTTAGTGAGGAGTGTCTTGTACTACATACATATTTGGAGGTCACAGAAGTACACATTGAAAGAAAATTCCCTTTGAAATGCTTTTTTATGTCTTCTTTCCCATTAACGTCATCATAAGTTACAACGTGTTACACCTGAGAACAAGAACAACAACAAGAAAAATTTTATGAAGATATTGTTCAAAGACTTATTTAAGACCCTTTTTTGTCATTGCAATAGCACAGTTAAGAAAATAATTTCCTAAAACAGAACAAAATAGTATATAAAGAAAAAATAAAGGAATTTCAAAAACTCCCAAATTGGGGAAGTTATTGTTTTCTAGCCCAAGGCAATACAAATTGTTCCAAATATGAAGGCAGGTCATGTGAAATTCCCTTAAACTCAAGCATGCGCTCCATCAGTACCAGTTTCCGAAGGGATTTTCCAACATTTCGCCCCATTATGCTAACAAGGAACAAGTTTGCACTAGTTTAATTCAGAAGGGGCAATATTCGCCTGAAAAAAATGGGAGTAATAAGGGGATTTTAAGGTAGAAAGAAATGCTAGTGACCTCAAGTCCATAATCGGTCAAACATTTACGGTTCAGTCCAGGTTTTTTGTTTTCATATATGATGGTGACTCCTTTGATAGATATGTAACGCCTATATGCTCGTGTATACTTACGGATTCCAAGTGACATCTTCACTCTTACGGAATAAAGGTGTTTTTTAAGATAGCGCCACTATGCCAGGAGCTAAAGTCGTAAGCCATTCGTAGCGGAAATTGCATATTTGAATCCTTTACAAGATGTTGGTCAGGAAACATGCAGATGACAACTATGTATAGGTTGTACATCCGTGCATAAGCTCCAACCTGCAGTCCGTTTGCAAAGCGGTTTGATTTGAATGCATGAATAATAAATCTCAAACATAACGGGACAACTGGGTAACGTAGGAAGGAGGAGTTGCATAAATGCACTCGAGCTGAATATATATGCACCGAGGTTACAATTCAAGATATACTTGGGCCCGGGCGCGAAATATAAGACCTTTTGAAATACAGTTGCGTTGTTGTAAGGTTTATGTTGCCCGCACTTGAGACATGAATATCTGCTGGTTGAATTTATGTAAAGCAGCTTTCCATTATAATACCTGCCCTGGATGACATGCTGGGAATATTTATTTTTTGATGAATTTTTCTTTAACTATATGCTGGCAGCGCAGCAACGTAAAGAATACACTTGAATTTTCCAGAAAGAAGAAGTCCAACATGTTTTCAATACTGAAGACATATATATACATATATAGACATACAACACATACTTACACATATTTACATAAGTTTGAATCGTTCTCATTCCAAGGTCGTTTAATGGTGGTTTCGTGCAAATGGGTATCCTTCTTCTGTTTTGGTTTGAAGGAAGTTTAGGAGAGAAGAAGGGAGAACCTTTGAAAGCGTGCACCAGATAGTAATTGCCGTAATTGAAAAGCACTTTACATTTTTAGCACTATTTTGTTGCAGATCGGTGTCAAGAGAAAATAAGGAAAAAATAAACAAAAAAATAGGTGACGTAGAAAGATGCTAATCTTGAACTTTTCGTAATCCCCAGATAAATTTTTCCTTTAATTCTGCTAACTGTGCACTTGTAGAAATTAAAAAAAAAGTGTTTTGTTATAGTCTAAATCGTTTCCTATTTGAAAGGATAAATAATGTCCTTCCTGTTATTAATAGATCGAAATTGAGGATAGCAGGGGCTGTACTACTCGAATACTTCCATACAAAAAAGTATTCTACTGCCGCAGGTCTAGTTGTGTTATTGAGAATTATTAAGTCTCTAACGTACCTATTAATTAACTTTTAGATTTGAGCTAAACACTAAAAGCTAAGTCCGTCTGGAGATGTTAAAGCTGTGGTCTAACAATTTCTGAAAGAAAAATTCTATTACTATGAACTGATAAGTACAGCCTAAGAACGGTGGCAACCATTGCTTTATATGCAATGACAGGACAACTATAAAGTGATATTAGAACACTACTCTATAAGGGATGGTTGAATGAAGTCCTTAGGTAGATGAACCGATTATGATGAGACTCATCAAGACCCAGATTGTATGATGCAATAAAATATTTATTTGTCCCGGGTCGAATATTTTCAAACTCTTCCCAATGTGGTTGTAAACCTAGGAAAATTAAATTCAAAAATCGCGTCTACTAACACTTTGCTGAGCACAGAAAAGCTTAGCTAGGTAGTCTTTTGGTTTTTCGAAAACAATTTAAATCAAATATGTAAACAGTCTTATATCAGCTCTAGATCCGAAAGGATAAAAATATATATGTATTACATCTCGAATGGGCAAACCAAAAGAGGACCTGTTGAATTTGATACCAAACAAGCAACCATTTTTTTTCAGATGCTACAAAATTTAGATCTTTCACAAACGGACTGACTACCTGGGACAATAAGTGTGCGTCAATGCTCCAACGTTGCTGCTTGGAAAATATTTCGACCTATCTGTCATTTAGACAGCCACGGTTGAAGGAGCGATCCGAACAAATCTCAGCCAAAATGTTATAGCAAGGACTAGAGGAACGACTCGATGCCATACTGTTTCAGCAGTCCCGACACTGCCGTCAACCTATCATAATCAGCTTGGGGCCCTATTATAGGATCAACCTAAATTAAGAAATTGATCGGCCTGAATCAGGCTGACTGAACCGTTTCCTGATCCAAGTGATTCGGATTATTCAACAGCACAGTCTCTAGATTTACAAGCAACTGAACAGTTTCCTAATTCAAACAATTCTCTTAATTTATCTGAACAGTTTCGCCCCTATTGAGACGGAAACTGCTTCAAGTGAAGTTCGTAGTACTTGCAGACAATTGATACACAGTAAATCTTGACAACAGCTAAAACCTACCAAGGAAACCAATTCAAGTCTTATTATATGATCACCAATATTTACGAGTATTCGACTATGCTTGGCGACACGGGTCAAACACTTCTGAGCTCTTGATCAACTACTCTATAAACTGGGAATATTAAATCTAAAATTCTTGTCTAGGAACACTTTACTGAACGTAGAAAAACTTTAGCTAAGTATAGGCCTTTAAGATTATAAAAATCAATGAAAAAACTGTCAACTTCCGAAGAGTAAAAATGAAAGAAAAGTTTTCGATGTTTACTGCCAGAGTTTCGCTTGGAATTGGCCACACCCACTACATTAAGGTAAGTATATTAGTGAACACCGAATTTCCGCAACCCTCCTGATTCAATCCCCCCAGATTGGGACAGCCTAAATTCTTCGCCTCGAGGACTCCTAGATATGCTAGTTAACCTTACGGTCTTGGCACAAATCTCAAGACAGGTTGTCACCAGACAGTCTGAGTTCACGGTACTGCGTACATCTTAATAAAGCATTCCGTCACTATTGCCCTAGGGTAAACTAACTAGACAGGTTGTCATTGGGACAACTAGACCCCTGAATCCTTCTAGCTGCTTGGCACCAGAGTAAATCAGGCTGGTTATTTTTTAAGTTGACACAAGTGCTCGAAACCGCTACACAGTTTGTGGTGACTGTCCTTACTTGGACATGTTGTCGAAGATAGCAAAGGACGACGCTGTCGGTGGTAACTGTGTTAATAAAACCGAATGGTTTCCTGTATAATAGCAGTGTAGTTAAACCGGACTACGTCTCTGGAAGTCATCAGTGGTACGATTATTACTATCGCCCTTGTCGAGGCCGACACTTTTGAATACGCTGTAATCACAGATCAACGGCTTATAATAATTGGATAATTTGGCTAACGTCAAACATATTCCAGAGTGAGAAATATGATTGACATTCAGTTAGCGTAATACTCTGTGGAAAAGCAGATGTTGAAATGATGGACGAATTTTACACGACTGAGCTGCATGAAGTATTTAATTTCATCCACAGATGGAACATTGTATAAATGGGAATCAAGAACAGTGGAATTGAGCACACTCATCAAGAGTAACTAAAGTTTTATCATAGAAATCTGTAGTCTTCGTGAACTAGTTATTTATGGAACTTTATATCTTCATAAGACAATATACAAAGAAATATGACTGCCACTAGATAAATGAACTGAAAGAAAATGTAGATATGGATGGATTTTCTTACGCAAAAAGTTCCACCAAAATGCAAATTAATTGCATGCTCCTTAAAGTGCCGAAATTAGAGAAGTGTGGATTATAAACGCCATTTTGTTTATTAGCTGCTAGAGCAATCTCAGGTTATTTCAAAATAAAACAAGAGCAATCTATATCAGTTGAACACTGATGTAAACCAGAAGGAATTCGACAAATCCTACCAACTACCCATACCCATCCACAAAGGCTCGTGAACAGCAAAATGAATACAGTGAACCTCAAAGGAACCTATCCGGCACGATTAAATTTGGAAAATGCAGCATTAGAAATACCCAAAAAGCTTTTATAAAAGAATTCTGCAAGAAAATGGGTCTAAATGCCAGGATGTTCGAAGACTTCAGTGTGTGGAAGGAACACCTTTTTATCGTTTTGAATAGAACTTCCGCATAGCGTCTATAGCAAGAACGTGCAACTTGTATGAATTAATATTCGAGCAATACCTGTACCAGAAATAATTACCGCTATTAATTGATTGTCTACTGGTAAAGCTGCAGGATAAAAATCAAATCGGTCAGATTCGCTAAAAACCGATCGAAAAATAGCATGAACTAACCTTGAAAGAACATTGTATACCAAAACCCTACCAAAAAATTGGATGGAAGGTGCTGTAGTGAAAACTTCCCAAAATTGAGACCAAACCAGCTATAACAACTGAAGAGGAATGTGTTTAAGACCAACTGCGGAAAATATTCAAACAAGCGTTCATCAGGAAAGAATTAAAACATAAGTCAATCCGAAAATAAGAAAAGAGCAAACCAAATTCAAAAAAGGACGCTCTTTCTACTCCAATTACATCAACAGCTTGAAAAGCTTGGCAAAAAGCAGAACCCTGACGAATTATTCAAGCAGGCCAGCATATCTTACTACGCCTGCAAAACAACTTTAGGACAGAAGTTTGGCTTCAAACCTATGTATACATACGGTGGTGGTATGCGTATGAAGATCATTGAATTGCTGGGCAACTCCATTTATTACACCATCTATGTGTTGGGTGGAAAGATGATAACATCTCAATTAATTTTGATACCTACAACACTCATCACTTATGGTTTAAATATGCAGATTGTTGTAAATTTTATTCTTTGAACAAGTATGAAACAAGACTACAAGATTGTACGGAACACCTACAAGCTGCAAGCTCATTATTCGGAGAGAAAGTTTTTTTTTGTGACCAGAATGTTAGACAAAGAATCAGGATAATCCGCAAGGGCAGCAAAGATTACCGATCTCTCGTAAAAGCCATCAGGAGTAACTTCACTACTTAGGAATGGTCATCTTCCACCTACTTCCTGTTATGTATATCCCTGTGGATGTGTTCGAGATCCAAAGTACATCTCTACGAGATATGTATTCAAGGAACTTAATGGTATCAACGTCTCCAAAGCCTCATGTTCTGATATTTTCTCACCCTTGTTAATTAAAAGCTGAGCCTCACCCATGACTAAACCAATACACAAACTATTCTACTTATCTTATTTGACAGGAAACATTTCAACTAACCTATTAACCTATTCCCAAAAACGAAGAGGGTAGCGATCCTTCAAAATATCAACCAAGGTCAATTATTTCGATTCTGTTAAAGGATTTTCAATCTATCATTAACTGCAAATTAGTGAACTATCTAGAAACCAATCAACTCATCAACTATCGCCAGTGCGACCTCCAAACTGGATGCTCATCTAGAGACTTGCTTATAAAATGTCGGAACCGTAGTCTTCACAATTTTGGTGAGTCTAAAATCATTTCGCCAGATACCTCAAAGTCATTTGATAGAATCTGGCATCGAGCCCTTTTAGACAAAATTAAAATACTTGGCATCTCCCCTCCTCTTTTAGTATGAATTGAGAGTTTTTTATCCGATCACCTAATACATGTTGCACTAGATGGTGCTTCAATAGAACTTCACCTTATAACTACCGGTGTTCCACAGGGCAATGTTATCTCTCCGTCTCTATTTTTAATTTTCATTGATGTTATGCTTTCTCTTACTTTCAATCAGATCCATAGTTTCGCTGATAATAGTTATCTTGATTTCGCTTACTTCTATCACACTCTTGCACACTACAAAGGGAATGCTGCATGTTTCAATCGAGATGGCATGATTAAATCATTGAATAACGATTTTGACAATATCGTCAGTTGGGGCAAAGCGAACCGCATCTCAAACCGAAACTTGTCCCATCTCTTTAAAAGAATATCATCACTTCACCACTCCAATTTCATTAATTTCCTATGCACTATCACATAGCATTCTTGGAATTAATATTTACACTAAATTAAGCTGGACAGACCAAATAATTACTGGTGCGAAAGAAGTATCGAATTCTCTTGCATTTTTGAAAAGTTGTAAGAAATATTTGAGCCCTTCAAATCTAGCGCTCTTTTATACAAGTCTTATTATATCAGAATAAATACTTTCAAAATACTTTCGGCCGTACAGTAAAATTGCGGCATGCGTTTTTGTCCGAAACTGTATGAATGCGGAAAAGTTTACTATCTTTTGTCTTTCTTTCAGCTCACAATCTATGAAGGTTCAAGAGTGGCATACATCACCACGTCCACCACTCTCCTCATGTCTATTAATCCTTACCCTGTCTCCTTAGTGTCATGCTGTACTTTGCACGAAAGGGTATCCCCTCAGCTTAGCTTAATAATGCATATAAAGTAATAAAAAGCGGTATCCAATGGGAGAGCATCCTTAAACAGATTAAATATATGAAATAACTGCCAACTGTTACCCATCTATGTTTGCCGGAGAATGCAGAATGAAGCTCAAAATTGGTTGAAATTGTGTTGAGGGAGTTAATATTTATACTGAATATGTAGAATTTTTTTTCACTAGTAACTATCGAAAGATAGTCATAGTGCTTCTCCTACATCGAAACTAGAAATCTTCTTATAGCCAGAGTTTGCATCAATGACTATAAGATCTTCAAGATTATTCATCGGAATATACCCTGATTTAGTGAGTCTGTCTTACTTTGTTTACGTTTCTCTATAATATTGCAATAAGCTCCCATCTTCATTTCATCAAGTTACCTATGAAAATTTAAGCAGCTTTTCCAGGATATTGTCTAAGATACAAAAAAAAATGGAAATTCAATTACTGCTAAAACCGAAATGATTTGAAATTGCTTGCAGGCACGAAGGCTTCAAGATTGAATTATTTCCCTTCAAATTGCGATATTTATTCACACACACACACACACACACATATATACACACACTTAATTAAAACACATATTCCAACACTTGAAGGGTTCCTCTCGGTCCATTGATTTTGATTTTCACTTATACTAACGCATAGAATTTCCTTAATCAATTGCTTGCTTGTTAGGGTTTCTATGCAAATATAGAATTGAAGTGTTACGAAGAATTCCAAATTCCCAAATGAACTCTCCTCTTGGGAACCTAAACAGATGACCGACAACCGAGGACCGAATGAGCTTTAGATAGGATTTTGATAATATGGAATACTTCGCATCACTTCATACGGTCTCAAATGGGGACAAGAAGAAATATTTCATGTGCAGGTGGGGATCACATGAGCTATACAGAATCATTAAATTTTTCATTGTTGAATGGATTAGGATAGTGCAACGGTTTTTTTCCTGGGAGATAAATACGTTATTAGGATTAGTTAAAAATTAGAGTCAACAAAAATAGGTTTAAGGCTAAAGGAAATTAATATTACACAGGAAATTGTATGACAGTTGGAATGTACATCCGCAACAAGTAAGCTTGGAAGCGAAAAAATCCTTGGAATATTTACATAAATAAAATTGTCATAGAAAAACTGTTTCTATTTTTACTTAGCCCCGGGAAGTGAACCAAATTGATTCGGGCTAAGACACGTACAGAACTAATTAATTTCATTCTAGAAATCCCAGACACAGTAAGAGTTCTGTTTTCATTGTAAGGTAATCGTTCTGATTTTACTGTTTTTCTACCGAAACTAAGGGTTTGTTGGCATGGCAAGGAAAACCTACAGAGAAAAAAGCATATTCAACAAATCTCTTTTTAGCATCAAAATTCCAGAAGATTTTAGCTTTGATTATTTTTGTGTGACTCTAATGAGGACATTTTACCAGTAAGGGCTTAGACGGAGTTGTATTAAATGTTCCTAAATTCAGAGATTACAGGTAGTAAGTAAGAAACAAATTTTCTGTACAAATGTTTGGTTTAATTAAATTTGTCTGGAGCGTAGTTGAAACGTTTGTAGCTCTTTTTATTTTGTATTTTTTTTTTTTTGTTTTTGTTAAAGACAAACTCAACAATCGAAAAATGAATGAAGGGAATAAAAACAGCTTACAGAGATCCAATTAAAATGCGACAAGAAAGATTTCTTTCATCTCCTAAGCCAAAGGCATTTTATAATATTACCATGGTGAATAAGAATTTTTAGAATAATATTTTGAATGTTGAGTCTCTTAAATTGCTCCCACAAATGTTGATATTTTTATGTGAAATATAATGAAGTTGGCATTTACCGAAGCAGATAAATATGTAACAAGTACCATGTAAAGGCAATAGATTTGTATAGTGGGTGTTCAATTTTGCGATCTGTAATTTTGGAGTTGGGATATATTTAATATTTCGAGATGTTTATAAAATTTCCCATCTTCTAGACTTATGATTCTGATTATGGGCCTTGAAAGTGAACTAATGCCATTTTCTACTACCAACATATATTTATTATATCAGATATCAGAAATTTCTTATTTTTCTAATACTGAAAAAAAAACTTATTCCTCATAAAAATTCCACCTAAGAAAAAATAAGCAAGGCTAAGATTAAAAATGAACAAAATTGAGTAACATTGTCTTAGGGTTGCGATAAAACTTGATTTTAAAATAATTTAAAATAAATTTTAGACGAGTGTTTTAAATCGTATCTGTCTCGCTTATCTTCAATTTAGTTCCTAGTAAATATTTTAGTCAATCCCTTAGAAAACATTAACACTTTTTGGGACGAGTCTCTTTCGCCTCTTGTGACATCTTTCCAATAGGAAATTGAAAATGCCCTATTATTTCTTCTGGGGCATGTATAAGGGTACGTACATAACTAGGCGAGGCTTTATCAAGAGAGCTAAAAAATCAAATGAGGGGTATAGAAATAAAGCTCGCCATGTCTGATCTAAGTGTTTTTGAGTAAAAGCTAATAAACCAGTAACAATAAATACAGCATATTAATAAGGAATGTTATAGCCTTTTATAGTTTTTAAAACAATAGTTTCTCCTTCTTCTCTTGGTTCAACAACTCGTTTTTCTTCTCCTCCTTTGTCAATGACGTTCTTATAGTACTGTAACTATTCGTCATCCCTCCAATTCTCTCCGAAATGTCTTTTTTTTTTTGTATTGTTAATAAAATATTCATATCCTTCAGTTCTTCCATTTTAACCATTACATTTGATTCGAGCTCACTTTTTATCATTGCTGAACATGATTTTTGTCTTTTTAAAATTGCCTTTAAATTGAGCGACATGAGTTCTGTAGTTTGGCTTGACACGCATTACAATAGACTCAGAGCCTGCGTTTTGTTGTGTTTGAATGATTAATTGAAAATCTAGGCTAAGATCCCTTATGGTGTTTCTGGAGCGCAGGCCATAGCAAGGCCCATTGCTTACCCTCCAGACTTATGAGAAAGTGCTCATTGGTTCCAACCGGATGCTCTTACGAAATTAAGTATTGGCCCCCAGCCCTCCCTGTTGGCTTGATGGAGTTCGTCCAGGAGGTGTGAGAAAAGGAATCTGTAATGTTTTCCTGAGAGAGCCTGACAGTGACAAAGAAAATGAGTCACCGTCTCGGATTCCTCTCCGCATCCTTTGCATACATGATCAACAACAAGCCCCATCCTGTGTAGATGACTCCTGAGAAGAGAGCGACCACTGAGAATTGGCACCAGAATTCTTAGGGTTGGCTTGTCCTAATAAATTTGTCGTTTGAGTTAGGTCTGCCGCCCCTCAATTCTCTTTTGGTTTACCTGAAGGGTCATCTAACTAAAGACGTCTGTTGGCTGGCAGTTGGCCCAAACCGAGGTATTAGAGACAAAGTGTTTTGGTGTCATTTCAGTTGTGGAGGAGGGTGCCACTGAGGTTACACCATGACGAGCGACTTCACCCGCATTCTCATTCCCGGTATTGTGACTGTGACCTGGCACCCAAAGTACCAGCGCCCCATTGTTCCGTGAAAGGAAGTGGTTTTCGTCTGATTAAGTTTATGTAAAATCCTAAGCAGAGGGGGATTTGAATGTTGCCAACGGCATTTTTCCAGATGTAAATATTTGCATCAGTTCCATGTCGAATAACTGCGCCATGCTTTTTGAATATTTCTTAATATTCCTCCTGATGAATGATAGTTTTCTTTCATCTGATCACTTGTTCGACGCCGCCGAAAATCCGATCAGGAGGGATAATTTAGTGCCCCACAACAGGAAAAATTAAACTAACTTAATTACTGAAACTAGACATTTGCAGACTTCTTTTAACGAAACACTTTATACTGCATTGCTTCTTGGTTCTTTAAGTCAGACAATCCTTTCTTGATCTTGGACCTTTTGGAAACGAAGCCTTTGTATATTTTAACAGGGAGTTATCTTGTGAAATTTTATGCATAAAACTGTTTAATATCGCGGTGTGTGAGCTTCAAAGATTGGAAATCTCCCTTCCAATGATTGCATGTGGGTGCTGTTAGTCTTTCATGGCTAGAATATCTCTGACATCATTTTTTTTTTAAATGTAAACGTTAACCTTTCTTTTTCTTCAGACTTTGTTTCCATTTTTCAGGATTCCTTTCGAGCTTTCTTCCCTTTCCTGGAGAATATCGAATTCCTTATTGATCCATTGCAAACAATTTTCAAAGCTATTGACACAGACTCACAATCATGTCGTCTTAAGTAGAGGGACCAACGTGTGATTCAAATAATTGGGTTTTACAGCTAGCTGAAAAGAAAATGTCTTATAAGTGTGTTGCTTCTAATTCAAAATACCGAATGTACAATATCAATAGGATACGCTCGTGCCTCACTGGGAAAAAGAGTGCTTTAAGAAACCTCCTCAAGCACGTTCCTGGTAACTCGCAGTGCTTCTTTTCTTTATCCCACTTCATTGTTTTTTTAAAGCAAAGCGCTTCACTGCTATTCTTAAGAAGATTTCAACACATTATTGTTATGCAATAGTGTTGATGGAGACGTTTCTAAGTTTTACATAATTCTTTTTATTTTATTGTCTTCTCATGTTCCCCGCGAGCGCCAGCAGTTGCATAAAACATCGCCGCCCAGCTTCATTAAAAAACTGAAACATCCTAAGAATAGAAAGAATAAACTGTAGAAAGGTTATATGACGGACAAGGACATTATAGGTCACAACAATTTCCTCACATCCTATAATGAGTTCAAAGAACTTTCATCTACACTTTATAATGAGTACGTCCAAAGTATGTATATGAAATTATTTAATGACCCACCCATCTTTTTTACGTTTATTAATATTAAGAAAAAAACAAATAGCTGCCCCAATACCATGAAGTACAAAACTTCTGCTAGTGATGATTCGTCTGAAATTTGCGACATGTTTGCTTTATTTTTTGACAATTCCTTCGACTCGTCAAATTTTCAACCTCATAACAGAAACTTCAGTCATATGAATGACTCTCATACCGTTTCATTCACTATCCCTTCAATTTCGGAAGAGGATATACTCGATCATATTAATGGGCTTCCAAGTGACTTCACAACTGGCCCCGATGAGATCTCTCCAGGCTTTTTTAAGTGATGCTGCTTCACCCTGGTAGCTCCGATGAGAATTATCTTCGAAAAATCGCTCGATACCGGTTGTTCCCCGCAGCTATAGAAAAATTCCTTTATCATACCTATCCACAAAAAAGTTAGTAAAAATGAAATTTCTAGGTATCGGCCTATTACAAAATTATCTTGTATGCTTAATTCGAATCCATCATTTACTCTCAGCTATCACTTTCCTACAAAAATTTGCTTTCTTCAAACCAACATGAGTTTATTTCGAGCAGGTCTACAACCACTAATTTGTTGGAATTTGTCTCGGATACCATTGGCAGATTTGCAAAAGGCTACCACACGGATTGTATTTATATAGCCCTAGACATGTTATCTCACTCCGTAATACAAAATGCACAAAATGGAAAAGTAGAGTCTTAATGGCTTCGTCTGGCGTACCTCAAGGTAGTCGCTTGGGCCCTTTGTTCTTTATTCTATCTATTGATGACATTGTCTCTGTTGTAAGGCACTGAAAAGTTTTGATATATACTGATGATATTATGATGAGATTAAATCTTTCAGCGATTGTGAACAGGTACAGTTTAACCTTCAAAAATTTTACGATTGGTGCAAAAGTAATAATTTAGTACTTAATATGGACAAATGTGAGGTTATGACTTTCCACAGATATCTGAAACCAATTACTTAAGATTACGAGATTCCCCGATTCGCCATGTGGATTCTGTCTGTGTCTGTGATTGCATTTTATCTCCCATATAATCTATATGGGAACAAAGGGTAATTCTATGCTGGGTTTTATAAATCGCTTGTTCCAAGAGTGCTCGAATCCTACCATAACATAGCGATTGTACACTTGCTTTGTGAGAGCACTGCTTGAATACGCTAGTCAGGTCTGGTCTCCATTTTACGATAAACACATCGACCGTATCGAGTCTGTTCAGCAGAACTTCCTACGTTTTGTTCTGAGGCACCTACCGACAACTTACAAAAACAGGCTTAACTCGAAAAAGACGGATCCGATCCGGATCTGGTTTTGTGCATCTGAAAGCTAGTACTCATGCGCGTGCAGCGAGCCGTGAACTGTTAAGAAGTGACAGCTAATTTCTTAGTTATGACGTCATTCATACGGCACCTTTAATTCGACATTTTCCGACAACTTACAAAATCAGGCTTAATTCGAAAAAGACGTAACCGACCCGGATCGGGATTTTTGCACCTGAAAGCTAGTACTCTTGCGCGTGCAGGGAGCCATAAACTGTCAAGAAGTGACAGTTCTTCCACCTTATGAGAATAGATTGAAGCTTTTATATATGCACTCTCTTGAGAAATGTCGCATGGTTGCCGATGTAACTTTTGTGCATCAACTCTTAAACGCGAATATTGATTCTCCGTTGTTACTTAACAAAATCTATTTTCGTGATAGTAGGCACAATTTGAGAAGGCTACCTCTGTTGTCTGTTAACTCCTTAAGGTCTAATTTTAGTATGTACGAACCTATTAAACGCATTTGCATTACTGTTAACAATGTAGCTGAGAATTTTGTTGTTGATATTTCTAAGCATGTTTTAAAAAACATCTATAGTATAGTATTAAATTTTTTGTTTTTTTTTGTAAGTCTGATGTGTAACGAGTTACAAAACAAAAAATGTATGGCAATGGGGCCGGCAACTCAACCGTTTCGTGATAGTCTTTCACTAGATACCCTGTATCTTAAAAAGTTCAAGGTGTACAGTCACTTACAGAGCTTATTGTATGCAGAACTTCATGGACTTTCGAATGACTGCTAGCCATCTGTAGCAAGTTATCGTCTACCTTGAAATTTTTAAGCTACATGGTATTTTTTGACAGACTGGCATACTTTGTTAGCTGTAACTCCGAAAGGGTTAAGGCGTCCCCCCCCCCTTTCCATACAATTTTTTGTTTGATTAGGTGACTACTATCACCAGCTTTCCTATGGACCACCATGTACGGAACATAATGTTTTTTGAAGAATGTTCACATTACAGCCCTTGTAACTCGTTACACATCAGACTTAATGCAATAAAAAACTTATGCATTTTACAACAAAACGATCGGTAATTTCCTGAAAATAATATCCAAAAATCCGTCATAATGCTAATGGAACACACAATTCCGAGAATAACTGTTTTCCTATTGTCACATTCATTGGAGAGTTGTCAGATCAATCTTTTAATATTTAGCTTATCTATCTATGATTCGTTCCACCACTATACATTCACACAAGCAATAAACTAAGCATTACTCGGTAGTTAAACCAGAATAAAATATCTGTCTAATGTAGATCAATCGTATCAGTTCCTTCATTATATTATATGCGCATGCGTGCTCTCCTTTCCAACATATGCACAGCAACAACAACGAGAAAATTAATTTTTCTAAAAGATATTGATCTTCACTTTCCCTACGTTCACATTATTACTTCGCAGATTTTTGTAAAATAAAAACGTCTTATCCTCGAATTAACATAAATCAACTTAAATTTAGGTCGAGCAAGAAGATACGCACAAAGAAGAAATCACCTGGACCAAGTCTGCTTAAGATAAGAAAATATTCTAATCACACAACTTGAAGGTGTTCCAATATCGCGTATGCCCTCTGCATGATAATCGAATCAAGTGAAATGTCATTAAGAGTTCCGGTTTAATTGGCGGAAACCTTTACAAACGCGAATACGTGTAACCCGTTGGAATGAGTACCTACGTATGGCTGACGGTAGTTTAGCTAAATAGTTGCTGAGTTGCATCGGTTCAATTTCCATAGGTATTCTGTTGAAGACCTGTTCATCATAATCACCTGGAAGAGAGGTAGGCAGGTAGATAGGTAGGTAGGTAGGTAGGTTGGTAGCAAGCTTATAGATGGAGGATAAGAATGTGGGATAAGATTTTTATAAGAAAAGCAACTTGCCGAGAGTTGTTTGCACGTTATATTTCGATTTCACTTTGTATAGTTTCTTTGTATTAGTGTTAACTGTTTGTCGGAAGATTATATTGAAGCAATCTTGGACGGGATGATAAGTTGTCGATTACCTTTCGATCAGTTAACTAAAGTTCTTGATTTGATACACACAGTACTGTTAAAGCTACCAAAGCTAAGTGCTCTCTAATTTAAAGATTAGTGGATCTAAAACAAAAAGAGTCACTCATAACGACCCTCTAAAGGTATGATTTGAAAAAGTGTTATAAAAATATAAATCTGTGACCTAATTAAGTTTGAAGAGTGTGAATCGTTATCACAAGTGTTGCGATAAGTACAGAATCTCTTATACCGTTTTCGGTTACGAAGCAAGTTGCATTTTGTGTAAGTCATTAACGGTCCTATAATAGCTACTTTCTCCATAAAGTACCTACCTACGCTTCTAAATTTGATAATCTCCTCCTCGTTAAGTTTCCACGGAGTTAATTGTGTTGGAAATGATTTAAGCTTCCATTCCATGTTATTTCACAATTACCACTGTAGAGTGATAGTTACGCCAGTAATGCCGGACAATAAATTGCGGTACGTTACGTTCTATATTATCTCATAAAGCCTCCTATTATTATTTCATTGTTCCGGCATGCTGTTAGTTTAGTGACCTGCAATTGTGGCCTTGTGGGGTCATTAACTGGGTGCTGTGCATCTCAGAGGAGAGGTAATAATGTTTTATTTTTTTTTCGTAAGAAAATGTATTCAAGCAATTTGAATATTTTTTTTTTTTAAATGGACGGTGGATGAGAGTATTCTGTTTTCGGTATACTATCATTAAATTTTGAGTACCGACCATAATATGTGAATTAAAGCATATGCGTAACATCCAATACTGATGAATCTTCCAAATGCATAACTGACAATTGTACACTGAAAAAAAGGATTAGTTGCTTTACACCAATAAATTTGTTTCATCAACAAATAATATCAGTTGATTTTCAGCTTACGAATCATATTCGTTAAGAAAACTTATAGGCATTAGTTGATTTAGCTAATCGTGTTTAGTAATAACATTTGTGAATTCAACTTATTGTTTAGTTAGTTTTGATAATCTTTCGGAATTTCGTATCCGGGCATATTTTATATTTTCAACTAATCATTTTGTTGAATTAACTAATTTTTATATAATAAATTTCGACAAAGTAAAAATATCAGTTAAAACAGTAGTTGTTTAATCCAGTCTTTAGAAGCACTTATTAGAACAATCGACTAATTAATATTGCTCTTTCAACAAATTCAATTCTCCAAATTAACTAATTGAATGGTTGATTTTGCATACCGCATTATTTCAAATAACTGAAACATTAGTTTGAACACATTAGTAATCAACCAATCGAATTTGTTAGAATATGTAATGAAATTGGAAAGTTCAACTAATTGTTTAGTTGATCATAATAATAATATCCTATGAATTTAATTATTTTTGTGATTATTATTTTTAAATGATTTTATTATCTGCCCGCAGTAGGCTGACAATATTTTTAATAAAAAGGAAGAAAAAAAGCGTTCTGTATGTGCGAAAATTCTATGTGTGCTCAATAGTACAACTGAGAGTTTCTGCCTACTGTAGACGCTGAAGAAAATATTAAGCAAACCCCATATATACATTCAGTATAAGTTCTAAGTGTGAATTATATTAGGCAAAAATTTCTTATTTGTTGATTCATCAAATGTATAAGTCGAAATTACGAATTGGGTTTAACATGTCCAAACAAAATTCAAATTGAAAAAAACATGCGTCAAAGCAAAGGTTCAGATTTTTCGATTCAACAAATGTATTGATTTAATTTAATGGTTTTATGTGAAGCGATAGTAAAAATGGTTATGATTCATTTTGTAGATAATTTCTCAGTACAAGAACAAATTGGCCCTAAACGTTTTCCCAAAACATTTAAAATATTGTAAATATTGTATGACAACACCACGGGTTTCAAAATTTCTTCCATTTATGACATTATATTTATTATTTTTTCGAAAATGCCATAGACGAACGGATAAACGGACAAACGGACAGACATACAAAAATCAAAATAACAATTATGCGTGGGTGTCCAATCCGTATTTCCTTTATCAGTAACATGCGTTACCAGAGAAATAATAAACTCAGTATGACCTATGAGATTTCATCCAGGGTATAAAAATATATATTAATGATCCAGTGATTTACAATTTAAAGTTATGCGAAAATTATATTATTCTTATCAACTAATGTAATTCGTTGATTTAGAAAATTTTGAGGTTACATCATATTAAAAAAATCTATCAATTTATTTGTTGAATTTATTAATTGCATATATTCACTAATATAACAAATCATATTCTTATAAATAAACAAACAGTTTCGTTGTTTCTGCGAAAAAATTAATAATTTTATATGTTGATTTTACTAATATGTCTTCCGAAATATGATTAGTTAATTTATCATCAAATATTTGTTAACTGTACTAATTGAATTCAAAGCTACAACTAAAGTATTTTCCAAAACAACTAAGGGCAAATTAACTAATTCCAATTAGAAATTGCAACTAATTAGCACTTACAATTTTATTAATCACTTAATTGTTTTTCCAAATCGATTTACAGGAATTACTAATGTACAATTAACTAATGGTTATTTGTCGTTTTAACTAATAATTTTTTTTCAGTGAAGCTGCTTTTGAATTTTCCAGCTTTGCAAACTCATTGAAATCCATAAAATTTAACTCTTTGTTACTCATACAAATGTGAATTACGTTGCCTGAGGATAGAGAGAAAAGTTGACGAAAAGAATTGAAACTTAACGAACGGCTGTTGTGGGCTGCCATAATGGAAAGTATATATTGGATTGCATTTTCTCTAATTTGCTTAATTTGGTTACGGAAACAGCTTGATTCATACAAAAACATGGACATTTCTGGATCTAGACGATTCATTTCAGAGTATCTTTCGAAATGATTGGCAATGTCACTAGTTAATGAATGATTTAACTGCCAACGCTTAACGAAACAAGTAGATTAATGCAAAAATCACTGATCTAGAAATTTCCGTTATAAATCGATAAGATCTATACTGTTCTCATACAAGCGAAATTTTCACCGATCTATATCTTTTCAAAAATCATTTTATTTACGAATTTCAATTTTATTTATTACTTTATTATTATTATTATTTTTTTTTTTATTACTCATTACTGTGTTTTACCTCATTATCCTACATTTTTATACATAAAGGAAACCGAGAAGATGTAGGTCAATTTTTCTATATGTTCCCGAACGGTAAAATACTGATAAATGATTGAGAAACATCCATTCATGATTCGTCTCATCAAGAGTCTGTTTCATATATGGTTGCAAATTTGCAATGGATTTTAATGCCGTTTGAGAAAACACTAAAGTCTTAGAGAGAGATAGCCTTTTTTAAAAATTTTCAAAATTTTTGTATGTGTGCCATTTATGCGTAATTGTTTTCATTAACATTTAAATATGCTTTTGAAAAACAAAACGGTGGTCCTTAATTAAGTAAATCTCTTTGGAAAAAAAATTTATTAATAAATTTAAAACGAATTTTCCGTTCTCATTGAAATTATTTATGAATCCAATAACTGGAAAGCTTCTTTTCAAGCATTTCTATATAAATCCGTTTGTAATGCACACAAATAATGCTAGAAGCGCGAAATGGATTGAACACCCACGCATAATATTAAAAGTTATTTTGATTTTTGCATGTCCGTATGTCTGTCCGTTCATTTTACACTATACAGATATTTGGCAATGACTAAAAACGCGAGACGTGGAAGGCTGAAATTTTGCAAATGGTGTTGTAAAAGTAAATAAAATTTCAAACATGGATTAAATCAGGCCACCTTTTCTTAGTTAATTAGATGTGATCCCAAGGGGTTCCCCATATGTAGGCCAAAACAGGATCCATTCTTCACCTTCCGAACTTATGAGTGATCGCTCGTAGGTCCCAATCTGATGCTCTTGCAAATCTAAGTCTTTTCCCCAAGCCCTTCTTGCTAACTTCGTCCAGCTCGTCCAGGAGGTGTGAGACGAAGATTCTGTATTGCTTTTTTGAGAGCGTCAGACAGGGACAAATAAAGTGAGTCACCGTTTCGGATGTATGTAAAATCATCAACAAGACTCATCTTGTAAAGGTGATGCCTGAGAAAATAATAACCAGATACTATAATAGATACTAGAGTTTTCAGGGTTGGCTAGTTAAGTCCTTAGTGTTTACCTCACAGTTCCCTTATAGTTCTACCCGGAGGGTCATCAAACCAAAGGCGACTGTGTTGGCGATCAGCCCAAATCGAAATAATTAAAACTAGATGTTTTAGTGTAAACCCGCTTACGGAGGAAGATTCTTCCGAGGCTGGAGCAAGGCAATTAAATTCATCCTCCCTTTCGTTCCCGCTGATGTTGCTATGGTCTGGCACCCACTGAACAAGTACCCTGTTATTCCGAGAGAGGGAAATATGCTTTGTTTTACACTCCAGTATTAGCTTGGAGGATGTAAAAAGTTTAGATAAAGCCTTTGCAGCTGATTGGCTGTCTGAGCAGAATGCGATCTCCTTGTTTTCAATGCCTTTGCGTTTCAAGAATGGCCTTGATGTCTGCCTAGAAAACCGTGACACGGCTTTCAAGGTTTATGACAATTTCCAGGTGAGGCTCCGCGCAGAAAACACAAGCTCCGGTGTTTTCTTCGAACTTGCATAAATTCAAAGATCGATTCATGTGGAACTCTTGTCCCAGTAAGATTCCAGCTTTGATTAAGATGCAGTCTTAGCGCTGCAGTAGACGCCTCCTGCTTGATAAGTATTTCCACATGGTGTAAGGATAACCTCACGAACCCGATTGCTATTTGATTGAAGAGGGTCGCCAGTATTGAGGAGGCACTATTCTTGAATCATCTCCAATATGTTACGATGATTCACGAAATCCATTGCTTTCTACCACACCATAGAACCGTAGGTTATTATGAGTCGGATGACGCGAGTGTATATCCATCCATCCACCCACTTCTTATTGTTACCATTTAGAATTTTTACGTATGCCATGAAAATGATGAGTCCTAGACGTTTTTATTGTTCTGAATATGAAATCCTATGAAATTGGTTATAATTATTTTTACTGTCCAACGAACCGTTCTGGAAATCTACCTGAAAAACCACTTCAACAATCAAACTTACACAAAGGCCTTACTAAATTGCATACGCGTATTCATCTAGGGTATCATAAAAATGGATCTTAGACCAATTCCCACTTTTTTACTTGTTTTACTTAATTTTAGTCTTTCTCAAAGAATTAGTCCTTCTTTTACTGCATTTACTAATTTAATAGTTTCCCAGAGAAATTACACAATTTACACTATTTATGCACACCTTTAACTCATCGATAATTTCAAAATGGGGGAATGAAAATTCGTAAATGGGTCCTTTCATTATGGCCCCATTTTGTTCTTCTAATGCTGAAAGTTAAGTAATATTAGAAGGTAACAATTCCACTTTTTTTTTTTGCCCTACGATGCATGCTGCCTGAATTAAAGATTTTAAAGCTTTTTAAACTTCCCAATTTTTTATCTGTTGAATTATATTTAAAAAATGTTGGTACTACTAAGTTAACTTAAAAGTAGGGCCGACTAAGCCACTAGAACTCTCCGGACAGAACAATCAAGGTTGATCCATTGTCCCCTTCCCTAGATTGGTTATAAGAAATCTATGCTTTTTAAAAGCTGGATTATAGCCTTGGGGTTAATTTCCAAATCTTACTTGGAGAGATAAATGCTTTTACAGTGATTTCTAACTTTCAGGTTACTTATGATATGCTTTGAGGTTTCATCTTCTCTTAAAACCAGTCGACAGTCGACACAGTTTGCTCTGTGATTTTCCTACATTTTCCGAAAAAATAACAGAAGGAGTCATGTCCAGTGACTGACTAATTGTTTGTTAAGAAGAGATCCAGTTGTCTGTCTTCCCATTTTTGGAGTTCCTCCTAAAAAAGGCTTTTTGGTAAGCCACAGATTGGATAGGAACGAGTATACAGACTATTGACAGCAATTTTAGCCAGATCGTCCGATTTTTCCTTTATGTCCACTTCCTTGTTTCCAGGAATCCAAAGCAAGATTACATTATTTTCCTTAGACAGTAGCTGGAATTTCATGTGGCAGCTTCAAACTAGCTTTGACTCAAAGTTTTGAAAGATAGGACTAAGCCAGGTCTGAGAAAATGCAGATGTGTGAATTCTTGCTGCCCATATACCTTAATTGAGAAAAAAATTCTCTTCTCTAAACCCACATTGCGTTACCCTGGGTGCTACCGAAAAGCCTATTCCTCTATCTCTTATTTTAAGAAAATATTTCCTGACTTAGTTGCGATTAGTAGTTTTATTCTTACAGAAAATTATTGCTTTTATACTCTTTTAAATTTTTTTAAGAAGAGCAGAAGAATTCGAAATATTATCAAAATCTTTTGCGCACACTTGTCAAGCCTATCATTTTTTGTTTTTTTAGAAGAATGAACTTTTTTACGACTCTCCATTCAAATTATGCATACAATTTGGCTGGCTTCTCATTAATTGAGTAAAAAGAATGGAAGAGCGCTCCATTAGCACTTGGTACAAGAAAATAATTAAATGGTAGCTAATTAAAAATTCGCAGAAGTTCGGAAATATTCCTTCCATTGCTTCTGGCAACAAAATATTGAGGATATCAGGTTTAAAATTGAGATAAATAATAGTTTTCATCATTTATACATCAAATTTAAATTAATAAACTTTTGTATTCTATTCACGTCTTCATTCCATAGTTCCAGAAAATGTGATCTTTACTTTTGCTCCATCCAATGTTCCTGCAAAGTTCTTAGGTTAAAAGTCCTTCTTCCTCCTTTTCTCATAGAGAAAACAGAATTTCATAGAACATTTCCGGAATAATTCAAAAACCAGAATGTTTGTGACGAAATGCTTTTAGCATGAAATAGTATAGAGCTGATGCATACAAATAACACTTTCAACATTGAAAGGTTTAGCTGTGAGCATTGGTCGTTATGAACTTGTTATAACCCAAATATTTTATAAAACGTGAATCGTCCAGAAGGATACCATAGTGAATGCTTTTTTTTTTCAAAATAGCATTTGCAAAATTTATTGAATTCAAGATGGAGTTAAACTCTCCTTTAGCCTTTGTATACTCAAAAAGTGAAGTATGAGTATGCACGAGTTTTTATTAAAAACTGTTTTCTATAAAGTTCGTATTCAATGTTTGCCAGTAAGCAAATGTTTGCATTTCAATATAATTGTTTTATTATACACGAACGTAATTTTATTGAATGCATTTACCTACCATCTTGGGATAGGAAGGAATATGCCGAAAGTTGAAAGCAATATTATTCCATGAGTCTTGTCTTGAATTTCCACGAGTTTGTAATAAGTGTGAGGTACGATTTCCACTATACACGTATACATATGTACTAGTTACTATAAGTCTGCTAAAGTAAAGATTTAACTAGTTTTTCGAAGTGTAGCATTCCACTAGTGTCCGGAAAATTATAATCGAGTTCCATAAAAAGGATTACCATTTATATAAGGAAGCTGAGCGTTTATGTAATTTGTTGTTCAAAATTAAAATGTGGATGAGGTGGGGGTCAGAACAAGATGGACCTCGTAGATAAAGAAGATAGAAATTGAATATCAAAAAAATTGCGTAATTGCAATTTCTTCAAATATTAGGAACGTTTTTTAATTTCACAAAAAATTCAATGTTTAAAATCGAACTTGTAACCGAGACTTTGTAAAAGGACTCTTATACGATCAAACCACCACCTATCGTAAGTAAAGGAAGTTTTTCTACTGAGAAATTATAAGTCCAATTATGATATATGATCAAACCCATTACTCTTAATTAAGAACAGTAATAAAGTGCTAAACCTTTTTAGGCGCCAATTCTACATACCTATATGTTCTTGTCAAGTTTTACATTAAGGAAATCGATAGTGCCAGCCATTTTGGACATGATAGAAAATTTGTTTTCTATATCATTTTCGGTGCAGGAATTGAAAACACACTTTCGAAGTATTCTGGATGTTAGTGGGTAACCTACTTCAGCCAATCAGACTATTCTTGCAGACAGTTCTCTTTCTTCAACAGCAGTCAATACTAGTCTTCGTCCCATTTTTGCCTTACCAGTTCGGTTACTCTCAAAATACTTGGATGGAGTTCTAGTCGGTATTGAAAATTTTTTGGAAGCACTTTGACGTGCCATTCGATATTCCTGCACAGCTGCGAATGCATTTTCTAGGTCATGGCTTTAAATGCCCCGATTTCTTGCTTTACCAGTCATCGCTGTAAAAATAATTTACACTAATAAATTGTACGAAAGTAAAAAACTTACATACTGATAATATGATCATATGCCCATGGGCATATTGCCAACTCCGCATGATGGGCATATTGTTGCACATGAAGTAACAATTAAAAAATGATATGTTTTAATTCAATGTTTTACTGCAAATCAATAATTTTTTTCCACAATCTAAGCTTCAATACCGATGTACTGAACACAAGATATATTACAAGACAATAGCCCTTTTTTTACTTACTGTATATTAAAAAAAATTATGTCGTAAATATTAGAGCGGCATCTGAAAAAAAAAACAAAATTTTACTGATACTACTCACTTTGCGTCACCTACTAATCCGATTTACAATTCATATATTACAGTGACATAATGGCAATATATGTATGCGTATGACATGAAATAACCAAACTAAGCTAATGGGCATATTGCATAAAAATATTCCGACATATGTATTTATTATTAAGGTAAATAGTATATGTAATTGGTCCAGACGAATGGGAATAGAAATAATCTACATGTACCTTCTTCCACTCGGATACATCCTTAATTGGAGGATCTAAACTATCCAAATCCTGTTTCAAGGAAATCCACAAATTTCATACAGTTTTAGGTGATCTCTTCGTCATATTTCGTCCAACATCTGGATATTTCCTCATATCCTTAACAATTTGGACAAATTGTTCGCGATTTGTTGTCTTCGTCCTGAAATGAATACTGGTATGTATATGATAAGCATCCTTATGATATTAAATAAATAAAACTTATATAAAGTGAACTTTGTTTGTCTAAATGAAATTTATTGAAAAAAAATATATATATTTTTTTCCAATAAATTTGTAAATTGCATTTAAAATGCAGAAAAATTGAACTTTTTGACCCACTGATCAGAGAGATCTCATCAGTATGGTTATCTTTGATCGCCTATCTATCGATGATAGAGATCACACCAATTGTCTATATAAATACTTTTTAAAAAAAGGAAGTATGGATTATATGGTAGCACGACTTTTCATTGCAATTTTCAAATTGGATTATTTTTTTTGCAATAAATTTTTGTTATTTAGACAAAAAATTTCACCCTATATATTCTTCTTGGTTTATCCGAGTTCCGCATTTCAAGAAGGGTGATCATTTACCCAAATTGAAAATTGCAATGAGAAATCTTGCTACAATATAATTCATATTTGCTTTTTTTAAGTCTATATTAGGGCAATTGGTGTGACCTCCATATTGAACTTCTATGGTAGGCGATCAGAGATAATCATACTGATGAGACCTCTCCAATCGCTGGGTGTTAAAATTCAATAATTCTGCATTTCAAACTTACATAGCACACTTAGTTTTTCGTACTTTTCACCTCTTTGATCTTTTATATCCGCAACTTTCATATCACAATCTTTTAAACGCCACAATATATTAGCAGAATTCACTTCAGTTATTTTCAATAATCAAAGAAAACTTGATTTTTTCACTTGGAACGTTTTCAATAATCACAAGCTAGCAAATTCGCGAACTTAGTTCTTCCGGTGGATTCAGCAATAGGGGCCATTAAAAAAAATCATAAATGTCATACCATGTCAATTAGAACTAGTATGGTAACTGTAAGGACCTCAAAAGGTAAAAATTCTTCCTAAACTGCAATCGCAGTATCATTCTAAAAGAATGCGAGGTGCCCACTAGAACTTTTAGTAAATTGTTCCAAATACGCATAGCTTAACTAAATTTTGAACTCTCCAAATACTAGATGCCATGTCTATTTTAGATTACTGCATTCATAGTCTGATCCTCTTCATTATTTTAGTAATTCTAAGCTCAGATATTTAATGCTGACAACCATTGTGTTCAGAACTTTGATATTTTGAATATATTCCCTCACTTGCAATGAAATAAATCTAGGGTTGGACTTGAATTGTCATCAATATATCATAAACTTTGAGGTTAAATTATATGACAATTTAAACATACAATCCTTAGGCTTTCATGTATCAATACTAAAAAAATTTAATTATCTTACGTCATTAATTAATTTTAAATGTGCAAGTTGACCGGTACTTTTTACGCACCCCTCTTGCGAGGTAATAAGGTCCACCATGTTCCACACAAAACATCTCAAAACTTCATGGGTAAAAAAGAATAAGAAACCGGAATCTATTACGTTGTTGTCGATATTTAATCATAACTTCAAAAATAATCATAAATATTCAACACAGACGAATATAATTTAATATTATAGTCCAGCCTTATTTTAGTTGCATCACTTTAAAAATTGTTTTTTATATTAACTTTTCGAAAAAATCTTTGTAATTCAGGTTGATATTAATATTTAAATAGGTAGCTATTATCTTGAGTCTTTGTAACTTGCTTTATACCTAAAATTTGCCACAGCGGCACTTTTTCCTCCGAACGGCACAAGAACATGTTTTTAGATAGAACTCAATGACAAAAACAAATTTGTAGTTTTAGGTACGATCAGAGCGATCACTAAGAAAATAACAATAGAAAGGTACTTACTTCTCTTAAAGATGATGAGCACATTCAGCCAGAAACTTAGTGTCCGACACGATTTTTTTTTTAATTTTTGTCAAATTAATAACACTATGACCCGTGCACTCTTACATAATGCCTGGCAGCCACTGGCGATGTGGAGAATATCTCCCCACGCCAAGCGCATTTTTTGCAATTTTGACTCCATCCAACCCTACTCTCCTTAGCTCTGAACCGACTGAAATTTAATTCCTTACTTGGAATTAGAGGTAAAGTTTTGAAAAATTATTTTAAACTTTTAATATTATAAGGACAATGATTAATTCCCCGAATTTATGAATATAGGCTATACAAAGTCTAGACTCCCATAACACAAATGCATAGTTTGAAAAGTACGTTTTGTCCTCTAAATATTAAAGCGAACTGTTTTATATATTCGTTTCGTGCAGGGTGTTTCCCCAGTGGTGGTCCGTAGAGCGGGAGGTGATAGTACTTACAAACAAAAAATTGTATGGCAGCGAGGGCCACAACAACCGTTTCGGAGTTACAAGATAACTAGATTTTCACAAAATATCGTGTATCTGAAGAAGAACAGTGTACACGGTCACCGTATAAAGTTCATTGTATGCAAAGCTGCTAACGACTGCGGAACCAACCGCATACTCCCCACCTCTCAGGTGTTATGATGGTCTAAACTAAAAATTTTGGATTTTATTACCCTTTTTTAGGGTTCGGTACCCAAAGGGTACCCTATTACTAAGATTTCGCTCTGCGTCCGTCACCAGGTTGTATCTCATGAACTGTAATAGGTATACAGTTGAAATTTTCACAGACTGTGTATTTCTATTGGCGATATAACAACCAATATAAAAAATATAATAAAATTTAAAATTAAAAGGGACCCCTACACAAGAAACGTGATTTTTTCGGGGTTTTTTTCCTCATTTTATTGTCATTCATTATTATTATCATAAGTAGGCAGTTTTTTTTTCAAATGATAGCATTATTATTATTTTTTCACCTGACGCCTATTCTCATTTGAAAAAATAAATAAAAAGCTCGTAGTGTTAAATTTTGTACGATGGTACTGTGCCTTTCGCACGCGAGTCCGACTCGCACTTGGCCGGTTATTTTTATTTTGATATCTATTTTTTTTTTCAAAATCGTGGTTAAGATACCTGCAGTTTACAGTTTTCATAAAAAAAAAAGCTATGTTAACTACCTGTATCACAATGGACCACAAATAGTCTAAGTGAGGCTTATCGTAAAGTTTCGCGCGATTGCCGCCACTCTAACCTAACTTAATAACATTTTTGCAAAAAAAAAAATTGGGGTCAAAGTAAAAAAAAAAGTCAGAAAATCAAAAATTTAATTTCTAGTTTAGATCACAATAGCTCCTAAGAGCAGAGGAGTACGGAGCTGGTTGCGCAGTCGTTGGAAAGCTTATGAAGCTCTACATATAATAAAGTGACTATACTTTTTCAGATACAGGATGTTTTGTGAAAACGTAGCATATTTTCTTAATCACCTTATAACTCCGAAACTGTTTTTATGCCCCCCCCCCCCCCCACCTCTCCTGCCATACAATTTTTGTCTAGATAGGTACCATAATTTCACACTCTATGGACCACCATGGAGGAAACACACTCTGCATAATAAATACATGAAAATCTAGCGGCACTGCCTCCATTTGTGTCTAAAAGTTGGTAAAACTAATTTGAAAGATGAAAATAATTTTGAAACCTTCAAAGTCTTTGACCCTTTTATTTTCTTCTTCCTCTATTCTAATATCCTCTGATCTCAACTCATTTAAATTCGCCATAGTAATCTTTATTCTACTCTGATTCCCAGTTAATAATTCCTTAAGCTATTTTTTGCCGATTTTATTCTTATCATGGATAAACAAAATTTCCCACATTTTATTTGTTATCAGATAAATTTTGTTTATATATTTTTTTTATAAAATTCAATTTTAAAGTGATAACAACTGATGCTTACCATACACTCAAAAGTTCCAACTTTCAGTTAAGTAGTCGATAGCACACTTTCAGGAAAGAAAACAAAATTCTTGATGCATGCTCTGATATACTACGGGCGCCACAATTTCTCACATCCAGCAGCCCCAACAGCCACCCACCCACGCAACCATCTTCAAAGTTTTCATCAATCACCTGTTACGAAAAACTTTTGCTTTTATTGAACTTCATGTAGTAAAAAGTTGACGGAAGCGTATAGCTTGTGCAGCAAAACTCATCTGAATAATTTGGTGGTGCCATGCTGTGGTGATGCAATTTGCATCCTCTAAACTCCTCGCAGGAACGCTATCATTACATATCGAAACATTCGTCTTCCCATGTTTTTCCAGGTGACTTTTCGGGCACCAAACCTAGTATACTAACACCAAGCTGTCATCAGACCACCAACACCTTGTTATATGATATATGCATAACTACCTGGGTTGCGGGTGCATAAAAAAAAAACATCATTTCCTCACCCGATCAAATTCATTTTTGGATGTCATCGTCGTTGTTGTCGTCATTGTCGTCGCTCCGGGGCAGATAAAATGTCTTATATACCTGTGGAAATTTGTTTTGGCATTTTATGGTTACGAGGTGACACCTTTCCTCCTTGGTAGCGCCATTAAAATGCAAGCTGTTAAATGCTTTGTGCTATGGTAGCTGAAGTCTGCTTTTAGTTGTGCATTAGGTAATTATACTTCCTCCAACCTGTAATCAAAAAAAGTGTGAAGAAACTGGGACAGGGAGGAAAATTTCATTAGATTGAAGTGCAAAAGAATTGTTGTGACCCAAAATCTAAAAGCAAATTAATTCGCTTTTGAAATACTGATAACACATCCACAGTCACGTGAGACACGACAGTTATATATGTACGAAGTCGGAATTATTATTAACTGAGCTAAGTGATGCAATTCTGATACATTAGTGGAGGTAGGAAATTAGTAGTGGTGAAATTGCAAATGGACGAGATTAGACAATGATTAGATTGGCTAAGAAGATAGCTGATAGATTTTGAATACATTGTTTTGCTACCAATCAGATCTCACTTGTCATATTGGTTTTGGCTTGTATTGGGGAATTCCCTAGCTATTGTGCTTAAACAAAAATGCTGCATGTTGAATGAATTGCAAAACAAAGTACTTACGTATCTGCTCACATGACCCGTGTATTTTTCGCTTTCTATACACTCTCTGCTGGCAGATACTCTCATTGTAAAACACTAGCTCTAATATATTGTTATGTGTTAAATCGTTGGGGATGTACTGACTTGAAATTGGGAGGAGGTTTTAAACCAAATATTTTTTATGTAACGAAATTTATGTGAATGTAACATATTGTTCTTACTTCTTTCTCTCCCAGTTTGAGAATTCGATGATTCTGCAGAGATTTCATATTTTCAGATAACATGTCTTACTATCATTGCGTACTCTCCATAAACTTATAGATGCCATATTGGATTGGTAAAATAGATCTACAACGTCCCCTTGTGGTATACCTGCAATACATAGTCGAAAATACGGATGGAAATAATTTTGCTTTCACCGATGAGATCGACGCGCATAGAAGAGCTTTGGGGTTGAGCGGTGCCCACGGTTTTATGTCCGACAAGGAATCTAATAGACTCTCTTAAAACTGCTGAATTTTATAAAGTATTTATACATTGAATTGGGCACCTCTGAAAATAGTATTAAGTAGGATTAAGGTTAAAGGCGTCAAATAGAATATTAAGAATAATTTTACTATTATGAATTTAAACTCATTCACCTTTGTAAGGATGTTGTAAAGCAGGCAAAGCACCACGCGAAGCATTCGTTGAGAGCCCCCAAAAGATAAAGAATGGTGTTTATCTTTTCTGTAGATTTATCGTATTAGATTCAAAAGAAACTTTCTAGGTCCAGTCTCCCTTCTGATGCGCCTCAAAGAAGCCGCTACAGATCATATCACTAATATAAAAGCGACGAGTTTTCTGCGCGAACTCCAATCACCCGACTTAAAATAAAATGTAAGTGAGTAGCCTGTAGCCCAAAGCAATATCAAAATATAAATAACCCCTGGGAAAAAAAAGTGCAGACGAAAATAATGACAGTCTAGCAGAAAAATCGCAAAGAAACACCTTCATTTACGTATTAAGAATATTTCTTATTGGAATTCTAAAAATTCAAAGTCAAAGTTAATAGTTCGGTGTAAAATGCTAGAAATAGGGGGATTTTGTATAAGAGCTTTGGTAGGTGAAGCGGGCGGCCCCTAGAGAGATAGATGAAGTCAAGCGGCCAGGGAGTCGTATAGGAGTTGAACAGCAAGCGGGTTACAGGTCGAGCAGAAAAGCAGTCCTGTTCGGACAGTGAAACAAAAAAGTCAAAAAAAAAAAAACAAAACAGAAGTAAAAAAAAAAGTAAAAAAAAAAAGGATTCAAAAAGGCTGGTAGTAACTAAAAGAAAAGTGGCATGTAAATAAAGGCTAAAAGGATAAAACAAAAATATAATATGAGGGAATCTGGACCGGAAGAGAATAATTATTAATTAATAAGACAAAGGAGACCACGGAATATACACACGAAACAAAAAAAAGATAAGTACCGTTTCATTTTACTGTTAAATTCATAAAAATTAATTTCCAGCTTGTACGTAATTGACGTAATTGAACATATATAAAAGACAAGTGGCTTTCTGTAATCGATTAGTTAATTAATTTAATTCACGCGCTGTCTTGCCTGCTCGTTTCACACAATACTCTTAGTCCTTGTCAGTTGAAGTTTTTTTTTATTCTCTAAGTAATTTTTTATAACGTGTGAATAATAATAATAAACGGAGTGCGCTGTTTCATTTTGAGTTCGTGGACTCTAAAACCACGTGGCGCCCAAACAAAAAAAAAGTGCATAAAAGGAAAAAAAGGTGCTAGTCTTAGCAGGAGTCCGACCGAGCCCTTCTCCATCTTCGGCCGGGCATATTACGTGTATATCAAGTACGTAACAATATCTTAAAAAAAAATATGTCATAATTATATCACATAAAAAATGGATCATCAATCACTCAGAGACATTTTTAACGCCGTTTTCTACAGCTAGACTTAATACTTTTGTAATAATTATATAAGATAATTTTTGGCCGAGTTCATGAAAATGTAGAGTTTTATAAGATAGAAGAGGTTTAATGATACCCGAGATCTCGGAGCTGTTCTTCTTCTTGTGCTAAATAACCTCTCAACCAACTAAGAAACATGTAAAAACAGCTTGTGCTCAATTATTTTTCTAAAAATATGTTTTTAAGTATGATGCATATATGCATCATCATGCGGTGTAGAAATAATTTGTAGTAAAATTTAAAAAATTAATAAATTATAAACAATTAAACATGAAACAACTTAAAAGGATGCCCGTCTTTATTTAAAGAGATTCAATTTAATTCAGTTCAATTTAATATATCGATTGAAGTACAAAAGATCTGAAGAACTTAACCTAGTACATTATATAAGAGGTATCTAAGAGGATTGAGGAATAGAGATTACGAAAAACTAAAGCCAACTTATTTCAAAGTAAAAATATTAAAGATAGAAGTAGTTTTACAATTGAAAAAAAATAAGAGGAGAAAAAAAAGAAAAAAACAAATGACAGGTAAACAAAGAAAAACTAGCGAAAGATATATAAAAATAATAAATTAACTAAATTTCCCTTGAATTTAATCTTGACTTAATTCAACCTGACACCTCAAAGAAAAGGAAAGGAATATACATAATATAAGAGAATTATAACAAATTTAAGTCAGAAATAAGACGCCTGAAGATATTGATCGAGCCAGCCCTCTGGACACGAACTGGAAGGGAGTTCCACAATCGAGCGACCTGAACAAAATAAGAAGCCTCACCTATCATAGAATGGAAACGAGGAACCAGAAGATTGGAATGTCGAGAAGATATGTAGCAAGAATTGTAATTGGTCATAAAGATATCCAGACTCACCCGAGTGTATTAAGTTAGTTAGTTAGAAAGATTAAGGCATTACGCTTTAAGTAAGAGATGATCGAGCAGCCAACTAATGAGAGCCTGTACGGAGTTATATGCTGCCATCGTTTAATACCAAACACAAATCTAATGTAATCGTTAAAAGCAACTTCAATTTTCCGCACGCATACGCTATCAAGTTTAGGATATATCAAACTTCCGTAAGCAAAATGGGGTAATAAAAGAGCTTTTACAAGTTGTAAGCGAATATTTGTTGACAATACTACTGCAGATAGCCATAATCTGCGTAAGCCCCCACAGATCCTAGAAAGCGTCAGTTTGATATGATCACAACAACTTAATTGGCCATTTAGCTTGACCCCAAGATTGGTGACAGAATTCACAAAACATAGAGGGGAGTTATTAAGAAAAATGTGTGGGATATCATTTATGTCACATGAAGAATTATAGATAGCAAGACAGTGTGATTTGTTAGGATTTAGTGGGAGCCCGTTGTTGACCGACCATGTGTAGATACGGGAAAGATCATCGTTGATGCGAGCGATACAATCTTCTATAAGACCAATAGGCATACATAGATACAATTGTACGTCATCAGCATAAAGATGTAGCTGAACATCTTGAATCACGTTTGGCAAGTCATTAATATACATAGAAAACAACAACGGGCTCAAAACAGATCCTTGGGGTACACCAGATAAAAGGGGGATTAGGGAGGATGAGGAATCACCAATTTGTACCTTTTGAGACCTGTCACTAAGGAAACTATCAACTAAGCTGACCGCAAAGAAAGAGAGCTTAAAATTACTGTGTAATTTTTCCAATAGCTTTGAGTGACTAACGCTATCAAAAGCTTTTCAGAAATCCAGTAAAACAAGAATACCGAAGTTCTTGGAGTCGAGACTCAGGCGAAGATCGTTGGGGACTTTTAGTATATCAGTTTCACACCTATGCCGAGAGCGGAAGCCCTACTGAAATTGTGTTAAAAGATTGTTGGTATGAACAAATTCTGACATCTGTACCGAGAAAATTTTGTCAAGAACTTTATCCAAGTAGGAAAGAAGTCTAATTGGCCGGAAATCAACAACTGATTCAGAGGAAGGATTCTTAGCTACTGGTATGATATTAGCGATTTTCCAAGCTCTAAGGAAAGAAGAATAAGTCAGACAGGAGTTTAAAATATGAAGAATAAATGATGAAATGTAAGGAAATACAATTTTAACAATCAGGGGATGAATTCCGTCTGGATCAACATCTTTTCATCTGCTGATGGTACATTTGTAATGGATGAGTTCTTTTAATCTGTTGAAACTGAAGATTTATCGAAGATCTTTAATGCCATCCTCTTTCTTGCCTATTTAGAATTTGACCCCATTTTTCATTAGGACTCTGCTAGTTCTATTCGAAAGTCACAAAGTCACTTGTATGCCTCATCTTTCTTGGTATACACTGTTCTAAATAACAACCAAGGAATTACGATAGTCATATCAAGTAAGTGACAGAATATGCGAATGTACCAATTTTTAGACCTCATTTTTATTTTGTAGTGTCCAATGAGGCTATCGAAGTGGTCGACTTCACCCATAAATTTATTATGCGTTTTGACTATATTGGAGCAATTAATAGATATAGATTTGTACTCTGTTTTGTCAAACCAGACAGTATTTTTTCGATAAATGTTGAAACAATCGTAACAAGTTTGTTATCTTTCAATGCTGAAATATCAACACCATCTTAATTGGCAATATACTCAAATGATGTGCCCCGTTTTTTTATTTCCTTCTCTTGGAATCTTAAAATTGGATATCCTGTTCCGCTGAATTGTGGTTACGAAGTTGATCTGTTTTTTTTTTTTTTCTAATTCTACAAGCAAAGGAATAGTCGTCTAGTAATTGTCGAAATACACTTTGTGTCCGATATCTTTCTCTATATCTCTTATCAACCTAGTTACTACATTAGCACTAGATCCAAGATTTTCTCATTTCCTGCTATATCAATTCTATTAGATTTTCCTGTGTAAAGTTTCAAAGTTATGGGAAAATCCAGACACTCCACTTAAAACAAACTGCTTATAGCCCCATTTGTGAGGTTCCGTTGGCAAGTACTGCTCTAAATAGTTAAGAGACTTCGTCACACAAATGAATTCGTCCAGTGACAAACATTCTTCATAATGGATGCTTTTGTATTTGTTCACTAAATTATCGTTCAAATGATGGATTTTTTTCAAGCGTCCATGATTTAGATCTTCCTTTGGCAGCATGTGAGAATTTTTATTAAAAACAGGGTTTCAATAATGGCGAACGTCCGAAATGTATACAACAAACATTACGCAACATATCCCAAAAAACTTCTGCAAATGAGTAAAGGACAAAGAATATGGATGAGAAGGATCACATTCAGTGGCATATAAATTATATTGTTTAACAATGTGCGAACAGTATTGCCCAAAAAAAGACGAATGGCATCATAGGGAGTATTCATATTTAATATTTCCGGCGACTCCGCAAAACTATGTTTATTCTGCATTGCATTCAATTAAAATTTCTTATATTTTTCTTTAAGCTTTTATCATTCGTTTTTCCTCGATCGTTTTTCGTAGATGTTGAAGCCTGCGATTCCAAATGCAAGTCTTCAGAATCAATTCCCAAAATGTTAGTGTCATTTATTTATTTGCGCACTATAAATAATTACATTCAAAGTGTCTTCATTATTCATTAAATTTTCATCTTCTTCAAACTCATCCTCACTTTTCCACAATTCTCTCAATTTCCTCCAATGTTATTCTCGCCATAATAAAAATGTCACTCTAAATTTTTGTTTGTACTCAGTGGATGATGATGCATAAATGCATCATATTCAATTCAGTTTTTCATTACTTTTACGTAACAAATTTTGAATGACCTAATGCTTATGTCAAATTTAAAGCACAATAAAAAAAACAAACGTAAGCTTTCTTTGATTCTTTGTTACACACAAAAAAAAACTGACGCTTTCTAAGCCTCGAACTCCGTCATTAACTGGGTTGGCTCGTAGACTGGTAGACTCGCACATTCTTAGTATTTATAGTGCCTAATACTATTAGTTTGTTAACTACTAGTTACTAGTTAGTTAATAGTTTACGATGGTTTTGACCAGTATTAATTAAATTTGACAATTTTAAAAGTGCAGTTTAAAAATTTGATGCAATATAAAAAAATTAATAAAAGAATAGGGGTTAAACCAAATTATAGGGCTTAGGGCACGGACGGTCCACTTCTTCACTCACAATCGAATGGGTCATTGTGAAAGGGTGTCCCGAAAAATGAGACCACGATTTTGATTTTGAAATATTTCCAGAAGAGAAAAACAAGTCTTGACTATTTCATGAATATTATTTATTGCAGCTTGGGAATTAAAAGTGGAAAGTGATATCGGCCAAATAACTGCTAAGATATATAAATGGGTATCAAAGTCTTCGTAACTTAAACAGATTTTATCTCAACAACAAAAGAGATCTCACGAAAATGAGTAAATGAAAAGTTATAAGACAAATTAATTTCTTTCTTCTCAATTTATTGATGCAAACTGCGAAAAATTTGCTTCCATAGAAACAAAACAAAATGAGCATTCATTCTACCGTTTAATAACGACTACTATAATTCGCTTGTCACTATTCACGGAAATTAGTTGGTTGAATGGAAATCTTTACAGTATATTCCAAAGTTCGAGTACAAAAACGTGTTAAAAAAAAAGAATGCGTGTGAACTGCAATTGCACAGAGTTACCATGTGACAACCTAATATCCAAGCTTTGGTTTTACTCAAATTCATAAATTAGAGGAAATTGTTTTAGTTCGTTGCGAATGTTAATATTATTTTAAAATAATTTAAAAACCTTAATCTATAAAATTGTTGTAGAAAAATTTCTTTTGCAACATATATGGAAGTTGGGCATCCGAATACAAAAAAAAAACGTATTTTCTATGATACCTTCGAGTATGGGAGAATATTTAATTCCAATTTTAGGCCTGACACCTCCAGATACGAAAGATGTCTTAAACGATGCATAATGGTACTCTGCACATATTTTATTAACAATGTTTATTTCAATTAAGCGGGGTAAGTCAAAGTTTGATTTAGTATATTTTGAAAAATCTGGTGCAGAATTGAAATCCTTATGTCCTGAGAAGAGCTTTGAGTACCCACACTCCTATACTCGGGGGATTAAATAGTTATTTATAGCCATCCCCATCACTATTCTAGTATTGCTCTGTTTTTTATTCGAACTGAAGTACTAGATTTTTCGCAGCTTATATCGCCTCTAACTTGGTAGAGTTATGTCCGATCGGAAAACGGATTTTAGTACTCGCCTCAGCTCTGTAGAATCTACAATTCGTAGAAGAAATTTTTATCTACATACTTTTATGGCGGTGGGTAGGAACCCCAGTCGGGGGGCTAGTTCCTATACCGCTTGTTTCATATAAAATTACAGGTCCCTGCAAGTACCATCGGGTGGTGTACCTTTATCCGGATTTGGAAACTTTCTTGGAACATTTTTCCCACCGTTTTCATGCAGTTGGGTCGTATACACCCCATTTACATCATTTCGCATATATTCTTATGCAGTTCCTTCTTCTATGGCCATTCACTTTTACCCAAGAAAGCCGTTCAAGTTAGGAAATTAACGAAAGTATCATACCTGAAAGGCTTATCATGATTCTGATCCTTTTTTGTATACTTTTTGTCGTATATTTTTGTCACATATTTTGTCATTTTACGACAATTTTGTCGTACCTACTTCGGTTATACCTTACAACATTCTGATTTCTTCTTTTCATTTACCACACAGATGTAAAGTGAGTAAACGTCAAAACGTACGCTAAATCGTAGGAAAAATTTGTAAACTGCTCCGAAGGTTGTCAGAAAAATTTTGAACTTTTTAAGTGAATTTTCAGAACTTATTTATAGCATTGCAGGTGCTCAAGTTTAAAATATTTAATATTTTTTTATTTCTAATGCAAAGTGTCATTTCAGTTCATTCGTCATACCGAACTTTTTGTACTAATAAAAAACACAAAATAAATAGAAGACAAGTTCATTCACATACGACAAAATTTCTTATAATCATTTTTGGATTGTTGATTATTGAATGACACTTCTTAGCCCGCATTTGATGTACAATTTTTTCCTTCGGTCCAGAGATTCAATCACCTACCTGGATTTCTCCTTTTCTTATATACGTATTTTACAGGTTTAACAGGTGCTGGTGGAAAATTTCCAAAACAGACATGAAACTTGTAGTGAAATTTGTTTCTTTTAAATTTTTAAAATGTTACGAATTTTTTTTACAATTTTTTTTAATACAATACATAAGTATATGATATGCACCAAAACGGACCTTTAGTTCTGTAATGAAATTTTGAATTGCAGACATGTTTGGTTTTCCAATATAGAAAAGTTAATCCATAATTAAAAAGCAACCAAAGAAAATGTGGCAGTCTAGGTACACGTAATTAAATTGAAATACAGGGGGCACGAGGTGAAATGTTTTGATATAAGTATAATTTCTTTACTGACTAAAAATAAAATCTCTTGCAAATCGAGAATCAAGAAATAGGGAAATATGATTCCGGAAATATTGTAGACTGTGTATGAGCAATTTGTGTACGCTAGCTGACGCGTAGCTGGATTTTTGTAACGTGCATATTAAAAAATCTGAGCATTTACCTACGTGACAAAATGTAACTACGCCAGTTGATAAAATTTTGATATAGAAAAGCTTACGCAAAGAATGTAAAGCGCAGAATATCGAGCAAACATAAGAGAAAACAAAGTGGTCTCTAAAAAATTAGAAGTCACCCTAATGTTAGAAATAACTTCGAAAAAAAATTCGGCTTTCATGCGTCTCGAAATACAAACTTTATTATGATCGCTACTTTAATGCACTTTCTGAGCAGAAATAATTAAGGATGAACTAACAATCCCGACTCAGCTGGGACACTGTTTTCCAGCAAATAATTTCAATAGTGAACGTCCACTAAAATTTAAAAATGAATCGAAACTTTGTTTTACGTTTCCATTACCGATATTTATTTTGCGTCCATTCCGGAGAGATCCATTCCGGAGAGATTTACTTGTTCAGCCATGTTGATGACTAGTTAAAAGGGATTTTCTGCAGAAAGAGAATATACAAAATCAGTTGTGATACACATTTATTGGACTATGTCCCTTTTTCAAATAGTTACCATGTCCTAGTTTTGCACTAGGATATGCTTCCATATAAGATGAATTTTTTCTCAACTTTCATCCAAAGAAAATTCTAAGGAAGGACTGGAAAACAAATTTACAGAACCAATACTTCATAAGAAATGAAATACCAACGTCCACTTTTCAGGATAAGCAAGTACATCCGTGTGTGTAGTTATTTGAATTTATTTACGTCATTTTTTTTTTTTAAAGGATTTATCGTGGATGAAATGCAGGTTCCTACATACAAACATACATATAAAGGTGAAATGAGGACAGAAGAAATTCCATCATCATTCTTTCTGTATACATAGAAAGTTTTAAACTAGTTACGAAAATATTGGAAGTAGGTACGTACATCGAGCTATGTATGATATAATACTCCCCCGTAGAGTTAGCCTTTGAACGGAAAAATGATATAACTCTATGGTTTGGCTGGCATAATACTGTTTGGCTTTGGGAAATATTTCTGATAAAAGCAGAAAAATAGAATTACAAAATTCCTTTGAATGAAATTCAGCTGCATTATGGTTGTTTTTCCCACTGAAAGAAAAATGAAAAACTGTTTTGAATATTCTACGCACGAAATAAGATATTTCACGTTTAGATTTAAACAATTTCCAATAGAAATTTTGTTAACATTCCTCTAAAAATGATGTTCATGTATGACTAACAATTTTTTTCTTCATTATTTATCCACATAAAAAATAAACCAGGTCCTTAAAATTACTTTCTACAGGTTTTGAAAATCTTTCCCAGAACGGGAAGAATATTATTGTTAGATTATTGAGCCCGTCCATGAAGTAAAAAGAAAAAAAAACTACCGCATTCCTTTCTGAACTTTTCGTGAATTTGTAAAAAGCTTTAGGTAGAAAAATATATTTTTACTAATTCAACTTCTCGATTGTTTCTGATCACGAACTTGTTTGATGATTGTCTGTTATCAAATTTATACAGGAAAACCATTCGAAATGCATTCGGGCCTATTTTTTTCCGATCTTTAAAAATAGCTAGGATCCATCTGAAAGGCTTCCTAAGGTACTTTAAATTTTCAGTACTATTTGGAAATGGGTATGTAACTTGAAGCAATTCTAGAAAAAGTGGAAAGAAATTCTTCACATTTTGCTGTCGGTGATGAAGCTCATAGAAACCCATATGAAATTACGTAGGTGATTTCTGTTTGATACTATTTTTCCCTTCTGGGTTTTCTATATCGCTCTAATATTTTATATTGAATGTTTAAAACTTGTTGTCTATTTTCAAGAACAGTAATGTACACACACCACAAGTAAGTGGAGAACTATTCCAAGAAAATAATATACAGAAAATCTTTAACTGTATACAATAGAAAATTAATCAAAGCTGCAAGAAGCAGATGGAAGAACTTCTGTTAGGGTACAGTACAGACTACAGAGCATAGCTATCAACTAAGTAAGGTTTGATTATGGTTCTCATGAAAATACATCGGGCGGGTTATTGTTGTTCAATTGGTACTTTTGGATAAATTAGGAAAGAGACCATGGAAGTTCTACTTTAAAAACATTTCTTTGGAAAAGTTATTGAAGAGAGTGACCTGCTTAGCAGGGAAAGGTAGATCATAGGTACTATTACCAGAGTTGCACTCAATGTGGTGTTCTCTCCCCACCTTAGTTGCCTTGTTGGAGTTCAGCTCCTGCTGTGACAGGATACTTTTTTTAGGAAGATGACTCTAGGAAATGGACAAGATCAAAACATGAAACTGCTCAATCGGGATGTACTGAACTGAATGCTTCTCTGGGTGGGAAGAACTTGGAAGAAGCTTCTGACTTTCGACTAGTTCCAAAACTGGTCACACTCCTTTAAGGGAACATCTTATGACTATTGACGTAGAAAGTGATCTCACCTTTAGAGTTTATTTGTTTAGACAATAATAGGACTTTTTTATATGTGCAAATGCTAAGCGAAGTTTACTATTCTTCGATAAACCATGGCCTGCGAGGTTTCTTATGATCAGATGATCAGGTATATGGGCTTCTAAACTTGTTCAAAATATAAAATATCAATAATATCATAAAAGTTTCGCCGGGTGACCGTAACCAAAAACTTTCTTTTCCTGCTGATATAGTGGTTCCTTTTGAAACATTCTGCAAGTGAAATTTTTGGAATAGCTGTTCTTTTCGTTAATACTGTCACACAAGTGATGTAGACTAATAATTTTCTGATTAGAGGCATTTTTTCGACATATTCCTTATTCTGTCGATCATTAGGCAAGTGGTAATAAAAATATGGGATTTTCCAATGTCTATTAAAATGTGTGGCAACAAGAGTTACTCCAAAACTTTTAAAAATAGGTAATAGACAACATGTAAGAGTGCAATGCAATTTATTGCACTTATTTCTTTTCAAAATATTTTCCATTATAATTTATGTATTTATGCAGTCCGAGAAGCGCCGAATTCACTGATCTTAAAGCATCTCAGAAATAATCAATTTATAGGCTGTAACTGCTACATTTGCGCTGTCAAAATACAAACCACGAAATTTATTCATAATTGTTAAAAACAAAAAAAAAAATGCATACTACCAATTCTGGACTACAATAGACCCAAATTGGGCGCTGGTATCGTACAGTATGATCCGTAATTGAAGTGATGTATTTTGGTTTTTTTTTATTACCAAATAGTTTACAAGAAAATTGTACTGTAATCGTGAATGTGTTTCTAAATCAACCACCAAAATGAAACAATCGTTTTCTTACCAACACTCCGAGATTGCGACACTTTGGTTGGAATTTTTTTCTACCACAAAAGATAAGAATTTCATTGAAGGCTGACTTACGTTTACTTTCTAAGTCAAGGCAATATATTCCGGTTTCATGACTTGTTATGATGTTATGAATCAAATTTGATCAGCCACACTTAAATTTTTTTGGATATTGTCTTTACCAATCTATACGAGCCGTCGTTTTTTGTGCTACTATCAAATTTTAATTATTTTACCCCTATGCCCAGAAATGTCACTCGATTTCTATTCGTTTTCGGATTACGTACAACAGTCAATATTTTCACTAATAAATGTGCAAGGACGACCTTCCCAAGACACGTAAATGAGAGATGAAATTCTAAAACCAGCCGTAAATAGTGCTGACTTCCCAAATTCCTGCTGAAGAAGTTGGCACACCTTTCGTGCTGATCGCGATAACTTAAAATTGAAAAAAATATAGTTCGAAAAAATGTTTTCGATTGAATTCCATTTGTTTTTTCACTCAAATTGATTCTTTCAAATGTGTGCAAAAACTAAAGCACAAAATGTTGTCTCCTATTTGCCAGCATCATTTATCTTCCAAAGGGTGACATTATACAAATACAGGGTGTCCCGTATGTGGTCTTGTACCCCAAAGGTTATCAACAGGTCATGCTTGGACAAGCAAAAAATTATATGAGTGGTGGAGTGGAAATCCTAAAGATTTTTGAGATACCTGGACTTAAAGATATTTGGGTATGTTTTCTTTGATTGTAATTTCTGAATGTTACACCCTAAGATCATGTTTTAAAAGAAATTTAAATAAATAATCGTTGGATCTTTTTAATGGTCTATAAGTTTTTCCTATTCTCTTCTCCGTTTAGATGCTATTGCTCAACATATTTAACATTTCGGAATTTTAACCCGCTTTTTTTATTTAACTATTATTTTTATCAAAATACTCGTCATCAACACCAATTTCCCATATTGGATTTAAGAATCCCAAAAGCTTCCCTTTAAAATGACTTATCACGCTATACACATAAAATGTAACCTTTTCTAAGTTTTTTGCCTTATTGATCTATAAAGAGATACCCAAATATCTTTTAGTTCTGTGATCTCGGAAACCATTAGAATTTCGCCTTCCCCACCCATACAAGTTTTTTCTTGTCTAAACATGACCTATCCATAGGCTTTGGGTGCAAGACCACATACGGGACACCCAGTATAATGCAACTAGATTCATTTCATATAAGAGTGGCTTGCATTCGCAAGACTTTTGGAACAAGAAGAAGAATTGTGAAAACCTATCCTGGGTTTTATATGGACATGCGGACTATATTTTCAAGGATAATATTTTGAGAATTTCTACCTACATATCTTTTAAAAGATATTTTCTTGAGCAATATGTTCAAACACATCGTCCTAACTGCTAATTTCTTCCACTTCTTTAGTATTCTGCGTGTGATATATATTTATCTCAAAAAGCACAAATACCTGAGTAGAATACTAGAATTGCTTTCACCTTCATCAAAAATCAATCGAAATTGTATATTTTCGGTTGCGATGTTATTTATCAACTTTGTGCCAGTTGAATTGTTTAATTTCTCTATCTTACCGTTTTTAGATTAAACTTTCATTAATTAATGGTGACGGGTATATCTAAAAAGAACCGAAATTTTTGTAATCACTTTCGATTGTTAAAAAGTAAAAAACAAAAAAGTTGCTAATCGTAAATATGTAGCGGCCATGCTAACTTAAAGGTGTGTGAAGATATTTATAAGATTTCAATGAATCTGTAGGGAACCATTTTGTGTTTATTGCTTATACGCGCTACACCTAAAAGTACACCTAGAATGCCTTCGAAATGGAGATTGTTTGTAGGTATTAAGACTGTTTCTCATAAAATTATTACAAAATTCCCACACCATAGTTTGGTTACATGGCTTTCTTTACTTTAATAGTTTAAAAAAAAAAAGTATACACACCAATCGCAGTGATTTCCCAACTAACAAGGTCAACTACGAGAAGAATGCTATTCCAGGACTTCATTTCTTTAGAGCAACTAACAAAAATATCGTGCAACATAAACCGAAATTTTTATCTTGATTAGCGCATACCTCAGGCCACCTGTATATATGCATATATTGCCTAGCAGCTAGCATTAACAGTAGCTCAGTAATTATAAGCGCGCTGCTTGGCTAAATCTACAACCAGCACTGCGTAACATAAGTGGGTAGGTATCATACAAGCACGACAGAATTTCCATATTTATTAAAACTGAAAACAACTAATTAATGCCGCAATGTACCGTAAACCATTATAAATTAGTATGCTCATGCGCGATATATTTTAAGCTAATTACTCTCAGTGGTTCATTGACATGCAGTCGATGTAAGTCAAATCGCCATGTGTGATGTGAATGTCACCACATACAGCCGCGCAGCCGCTTTGGCAAAGAAACTCAAAGATCTTGTTTTCAAGCCGGTCCTTAATATGCGTTGGCAGACCAGAGATCAGACACCATGCCGCGCTACACCACCTGTAATCACACATCTTTCTTAGTACCACTTACAACACTCTTGATCAAGTTCATTGTCGTCCGCGTCGTCGCATGAATACCGTTCATCTTGTTCCAGTTATACACCGTTTTCACCGCTCGTTACCTTGAGTTTGGGTCATGTTTACCGGCTGGAAGTGGGTCAAACCTGTGTGGAATGCTTCGTTAAGTTTTAATTCGTTGTCACCAAATTGGGGTCAACTTAACTTCTTCATCCGGCTGACTAGGTATTGACCTCGCATTTTCTTCATTTCATTCAGGTAAGCGGAAGCAGAAAGATGCGATTCGTCTTGTTACTCGGTCTGTGCTGTCTGGCTTTGGAGTGTTGCTATTCGTCGCCTATACAAATCGTTGAAAATCATGAAGCTGTGGAAAAATTGAAAAACACTGAAAGCGTAGGAAGACAAGCTACAGGATCTGCACCAGTTGCTGCTGCTGCAACAGATGATGATGATGATGATGACGATGATGATGATGATGGTGGTATTGAAGATGCTTTAGTTGATGATGATGATGATGGTAAGTGAATTTTGATGGTAATTTTTTGATGAAATCCTAATCGAAATTATCTCTTTTAAAAAGATGATGACGATGATGAAACTCCAGCAGCAGCAGGACAAGCAGCACCAGCAGCTGCAGCGGCTGCAGCTGCGGATGCTGCAGATGAAGATGATGACGATGATGATGACTATCTTGAAAGGATATTTGATGACATTTTGGATGGTATGTTGAAATCTTAAGGATGATTTTTTTAGATTTTTATTAATTTTTTCTTTAATTTTTATATTTTCTCTTTAGAAGATGATGATGATGATGACGATGATGTTAGTCCATCAACTGGAGTTGTTCAACAGACACAACAACAGGCAGCTGCAGCTGTTCAACCATTAGAATCTACAGCAGGAACTGGTATAAGTGATGCGGACGGTGCAGCTGGTCTAAATGTTGATTATCCAAGTGAAGGAGAACAAACTGTTTTCTATGATGAAGAGAATGGCGGCATTGATACAAAAGTTGATGTTCAAGCTCTCAGTAAACCACAGGATCAAGCAGCAGCAAATCTAGCACAAAAAGTTTCAGCTGCACAACAAGCAACAAATGAAATCGCAAATGCTTCAGATGATGATGACGATGATGATGAAGAAGATGAAATTGAAGGTGCCCTAGATGATGATGACGATGATGATGACGATGATGAAGAAGACGATCTAATTGGAGACGATGTCATTGAAGCAAAGCGTTCACGTGAGTCAAAATCAAAGAAATTTCAAAAATCTGCTTTGCATTAGCAATTTGCCGCTTAACACTAATTGGGACGGGACGTTGGAAAACCACACAAAACGCTTGAAAAATAGCTCTTGACGGCAACGTGGAAATCTATAAAACGAAAAAAATAAAAAAAATAAACATGACGAAAGTGCGTCCTTTCACTATATGCTTTAATGCTTTTGTGCTTGCTTGTTTGTGTGTGTTTTGTTATATCATTTAAGTTATTTATTTATTTATTTTGTGCTTATTACACTCATATTGAATGTTCAAATGTTGCGTTTCATTATCCCTCGTCTATAAAATTTCCAGACATTTTTCAAGCGTTTGTGTGCAAAATGATGACTTCTAATCTAAGTTGGGTAGTGTGACTGTGGTGGTATCCTTGCTTTCCAAATGCTATTCCTAAAAGTGCTAGCGACTATAATATAAAGTGTGCATTAGTATTAGTAATTGACTTTTATACTTAATTTTTTTTTTTTTTTTTTTAGAGTAAAGTAGAGTAACATTAGTTCTCATAAACGATTGCAATTTGTGAGTCTGTAGAGCTTTTTTTCCTTCATTTTTCCAAGAGTATTAATTACTATTGTTGAAGTTCGGAGTTTGCCTGAAGTTGAAATTCTCTTCGCGAAAAGTTTTTTACAGTTTTGCATTTCGAAAAGTATTTTTCTCGGTAATTACTCGCAGTCTATTCCTGGGAAATTATTGCACAAGGTGAAAGTTGACGTTAAAATTGTAGCATATGACAAAGCTACAGAATAAATTGAACTTTATTATACGTTCTCGTTGCGCTTAACTTGATTTTCTTTCTATGGAAAATTTTTGCGAATAATTTAAATTGGAGGAAATCATTTAAAATGGAATTCGTGTCAATTTCATGTTCTATGTATAATGAATATTTACAGTTGGAACGAGAATTGTAATTTACTTGCCTAGATTTACTGTGTTGTGTGCGTATAGTTTAGTTTTGTGTTGATGAGTGTATAAAAAATTAATTTTGACATGAATTATGGAAATAATACGGTTATCTCGAATGCAATTGGATTGAAGCAGTTTTTTTTTTTTTATTATATTCAACTTAAATTATACCTACATTTTACTTACTGGCTAAATCCATTCCTCATCGGATCCTGTTTAGTTCGGCAGCTTGTAGTATAGCCCATGACTTCACTATTGATATGGAATCAGTTGAACTGCTTCTCCTCCATGTGGCTCATGGTTTCTTTGTGCGACGTATTCAATTCATGTGCCAGTATGGGACCTATATTGCAATGTTACAGTATGCTAAGTGGTAAAGTATACTAAGATTGTCATTTTCCGGTTTGTACCTGGTACAGGTCTCCTCTGTTATCTAGGGATGAGCTGAGAAGCTTACCTCACCTGGAACTGATTAGCTTCGTTTATAAGATGGGATGGTTAGGATGACTGTTTTTTTTTTTTTTGTGTAGTGGGTTAGCACAGTGAGTCGCCTTGACTTCCGTGCTTAGGTTCGCCCTTGCTGGCGACTATATACTAACAAGATAACAAGAGAAATCTCCAGAACAGCTGTCAATTGAAAAAAAAAAAAAAAAAAATAAATGCATGCAAATTTTGAAAGAAAGAATTGCATTTACGGAAATTGAGCATGTGTTGTTCTAAAAGGAAAATTTTTACATTTTTCAATCACCAAGCACGTTGTTTTTTACACAATGGCAAATAAGAGTGTAGTGGTTTACTGTTGTTTTTTAAACACTGGCGAATAGAGGGCTTTTAAACAGCTGCTCAAGAGATTTGTCTTGTTAGCATAAGCTCGCCGCCCCTGCCACGAATTAAAAAAAAATTGCCACTAAATTTGAAATGTAATGAAATAATGATGGTATTACAAAGAGAACTGGATCCTCATACATAATATTCGATTTTGTATTTCCCCATCGGTACAATAATTTGATTACGTTTCGATTTTTGTATGTGGCCTTTTCATAAAATTTGTGGCATATTTGAATGTCTATGTAATAGTTGAGAACGGGACAATATTAAATCGCAACTGATCCAGTAAACAAAATAAATTACAGTTTGAGAAATAATTTCTAAAATGGACTACGTATGAAAAGTTAATACGGTTGTTAAACAAAAATTTCTATTTTTTGCGTATACAGGGGAAAATGGTCAGTACCAGATGCTTTTAATTAATATGCTTTAGAATGTAAGAACCATCGAAAGTGTTTTTATTTTATTTTTTAACCTTTCGCCGAACTGTTGTAAAAATAAACCACAAAAATGCTATTATAAAATTATTATCAAAACTGGAACCTTGCCTTCACATTATCTTCTCCAGCTCCACCAAGACCCTACTTTAACCTTTCTGAACTTTATATCATTCAATTTCATGATTGGTGCGAGCATGATTATACCTAATTATGCTTTCCAGTAGTGACAGCGTGAATTCAGTTTTTGTTTTTTTTTCGAAATAAGTAAACAGTTTAAAAATTCTAATTAGTAAATGAACTAAAAAACAAAAACGAATAAAATTTTTTGGAGCGTATAACATCAAAGTGTCATTGCCGAAAAACAAATTAACAAAAAAAAAACATAATATGGAAGTCACGATTAAAAAATAAAGCAAGCTTTAATAAAACGAGAAGTAAAAAATAACACTTAATGATTAGGTGAAAGATGTGCTTTCACTGTTCATGTCATTTTCAAATTCAGCAAGTATTGTAAAGTCGTTTAGACTTTGCTTTAATAAACCGTTGAAAAACGTGCAACGATATTTAGAATGCTTTTGTTATGGTAATAGTTTTCAGGAGCAAGGAAAGATAACGGTGCTACACAAGTACAAAATTGATAAAAGCAGTTGAAGCAAATTTTAGTTTTGAGCAAGTAAGTGGAAAAATTTAAGGAAAAAGATCAGATCAGAAAAATTTCATACCAAATAAAACATCCTTCACCGATTGGCAAAATTTTCCGAATTTTGGGTAAATTTGGGGAGAAGCAATATTTTCAAAAAAAAAAAAAAAAAAAAAACATATATATTAGTTCCACTTAGTATCAATATATATTAGTGCCACTTAGTATCAGTAAAAAGATTATTGTGGTACCAAGAAAAATAAATTTGTTGTAAATAATAGGACTTTTTGAACACTATCGATTTTTAGCCAAGTAGATATCTCTAGCAGTGTTTCCCTTTTAATTTAGAAACTTTGGACGATACCTATTGGGTCTACAAGAAAATTGCGAATATATTCGGTTTAGATTTTGAGATATATGTATTTTTTCAAATTCATGGAAAGCTTGAGAAATCGCTGCAAATATGATTTTTTTTTTTAATTATTAAGCCAAGAGGGGATACCCTGACGAAGCAAAGCACAGCATGGTAGGATAGAGGAATTAGGGAACAAGATCAAGCGAATAATCAGCGAATTTAATTCATTCTAATTTCAATCATGTTTTTCGAGTACTAGTAGTAGTAGTTAGTGACCTGAACTGACTACTTCTGATGAGCTTTCATTGAATACTATGAAACAGTTTATACATATTTACCCTCGTCTAAATTCAAATTATTTTTTTGTTTATTTTTATCCCTTTTTGTTAGTAATAGTATTTTATTTTCTGATTAAGTACTATTATTTACTACTAAGGACAGTACTATTTTCTATCTTTATTTTAAAACCTGGTCTGTCGTATCTGTCTGTGTGGCCAAATTTGCACAGATGTTGAGCCTCGTTTTGGAGATATCCATTTTTAACAGTCATAATATACTAAAATTAATCATTGAAATATTAAATTTAGTGGACTACTGTTAGCTTTATCCTACTCCTCGGAAGCTATCGCCATGAGTATCTTTAACGAGGTGATAAAACCGTAATGGTAGGGCTCAGAACAACAACTAAACCGAGTGGACGTGACAGTCCGCCATCAATTTGTAAATTCTTTGCTCTACGTGCCATGTAATAATTTACTTCGAATTCTTATTTGATCTTGAAGACGGATCAAATTTTTAGCAAAAGTTATAAGAATTTGATCCTTCTCAACATTTATCTGCGTCTTTGGGATTTTTTCATTTAATAATTTATTATATAATATATTCAACATCTTTGCCTGCCTTGACTACTCTAATTACAATTTGAGGAACATTAAATATTTTTTGCCTTTATTTTGTTACATATATCCGTACATTTTGATTAAACGTAACTTCTTTCAGCTATTGGAGAGAGAGTTTCCCACTGAAATTAAAGTCATAAAAAAATTAAGCCTCGACGCTTCCTTAAGTCGTTGTCTAGATTTCGAGCAGGGGTTTTTAAATGATGCAACAGAAAACCAAACAGAGTAGAGCAGCTATCTTTAAGGTTAACTCCAAGGCTCGTTTTGCTCAGTGTTGACATTTTTTTGAAAAAAAGTGCTAGAGGACCTCAATCGAAAATATTAATATTTTTTTTCTTTTGAAAATAAAACTACAATTATTGAAAATAGATAGTTTCGTTCGCTGTTGTTGTTGTCAAAGTGATCGATTTCGAGTAAACTTCTCCATTCCAACACTTAGCATCACTAAACTTCTGCTACAGCTCCAGCCACACAGAATGCTCTTTCTCTCTCTCTCTCTCTTTTGAAATGCCTCATATCAAAAGGATTAAATTAAGTCAATTGTTTTAAATTTTAAAGACTATTGCACAAAACTCCTAACACGAGAGAGGCTCAATATCGATTTGTTCAAATTATAGCTTATATCCAATCGAGTTCGTGGTACTGTAGTCAATGAAATTAAAATAATCCAGAGGGAATTAAATAATTTATCTAGAAAAACCCACTTAATTATTTGCAATCCTCCACTGATTAATATTCAATGAGCAGAATAACATCACCTCAAAATAATCGATTTCTATTTCCCATTTGCATTTATTGTTGTTTGATTTAACCAAAAATGACTCATTCCCAAAGGACTAGCAATTTTTATTCCTCTTGCAGTGTCCTTGCATAATTTGAATGCTACACACATTCCACACACACATACACTAACGCACAACGGCACATACAGTTTATGTGCAGATTGAATTGCATAATATTATGAAGAAAATTCTAACTGGGATTTTCTGTCAACAAATTCTGTCAACCAATTTCAAATCGAAACAAAACACAAAGCCAGATTTCAAGTGAGAGTTTATATTCATGTGTGTGTGTGCGTGCGTGTGTGTGTGTGTGTCTATATCGCGAATACTATCCAGAGCAGCAAAAATGAAAATTGATTACGGAAATGTTCATTTTCAAATAAAAGTACACAACGAACTGCATACTATGGCAGCTATGGCTATCTGTGATTGGTTTTAAGTCCTTTTGTTCAGATTTAGCCTTGCGATATTGCTCTCTAAGCTTTTGTTTAGTCAGAGGTTTACGGCTAGGTATGTGTCATATGATTCCCATGAGGAGTTAAATTGAATTTTCAGCTTTGAATTTGGATTGGAAATTTATCACATATCCTGGTGTTTATATGGGCGAAAATATGAATACTTGACTTGTATTAAATATTAGTTAAACTTTAAATGAAATTATGTTGGAAATAATAGATTGTGATTCAACACAATAGTTTGTAATTAGACTGTCTAAATTAGAAAACTTTAAATTTTCATCAGGAGAATTTTAGAGTGGTTTTTATAAAATATGAATTATGGTCCAGGTTAGGGCTGAAATTGGTTAATTTTTTCGCTCGACTTCCCCGGTATATACCTACATCTACATCAAACTTTCATCAATTTCAATTTGGCATGTATAAAAAAAAAATTCTGGTGAAGACAACGAACTCACCAGTAGCGCACCCAGTAATTGGCTTGGGGCGGGGTGTTCTAAAAGGATCCGAAAAAAGAGGGTTCTGAAGTTGCGTCCTGAGCCCATCTGAGCACTAGGAACTCCGCTTTTAAAGATAAAGAAAAATACCACCTCAAAAATATATGGGAAAAGGGATATCAAGGACAAGGATTATATCAGTTTTCCTTGAATGTCCCGGAAGATTTACTTTTAATTTTATTAATTTTGTTTTTATTTTTTATCCATTCGTTTACTTTAATCTGTTCGTCGCCCCCTCCCCCCCCCCCTCTTGGTTCGCTACCGGAAATCAAGATAACGCTCTCTCCAATTGTGGTCATTTGTGCAATCACATTACAATTGGTGCTGACCATAACCACCTTACTGATGGTTAGTGAAAAAAAAAACGCATGAAACGTATGAATTTCATGAAAATTTTGGCACAAAGTTATAGCTAATGGTTTTCATTGACCTTATTAAGAGAACAATCACAAATTCTTGGAATTGATTTATATAGAAACAAAAAACCAAAAATCAACTTTTTTATTATACATTCGACAATCACTTGACGTCTTTTTTGATTCGAAAATGTCTATTCAAAATTTTTGAGTGATCAATCTTATATGAAAAATAATTTTGTCAAAAAAAAAAAAATTTTTTTTATACTTCAGGATATATGTACGTCATAGAAGTGGAGGTAGAGGGGGATATTAGCTTAAACCTTTATTTCTTTCTTTATTTATAATTTGAGTAAATTGAAATCATTTCCAATTGATCTCGGAAACCTGATATACCTTTTCGCATTTGTTGATGTTGGAAAATTTTCCAAATTTATGTTAGAATATTTATAAAATTCCTCTTTTGCAAACACTAGTTTATTTTTGAGTCAGCGTCGTCCATTAACTACGTAGGAGAAGGTTATTTGCAATTGTTTTGGCTTAGAATATATCGAAAACAATATTCTCACAAAAAAGGACTTTAGGGACGCACTAGATTTATGTACGATATGTCTAATGAAAAAGGCCGAGCGATATTTAGTCCAAATACGTCCGGAATGCAAGTGGGGAGGGGTATGAAAATGGGAGAGTGGTGTTTATTTGCTTATATTTTATTATCTATTTTGATTTCGGTTTGCACCCAAAAATCCAAACATGGACATTCCAGAAAAATGTTTCCAGTCATCTTTAAACACAAAATAAGACGATGAATGCATATACGCATTATTTTATGTCGATTGGGGTAGGAAATGGCGATTAAGTTAAAGGATGTTCGTGGTTTTTTCATACCCTAAATGAAATCTATCTAAATTTCTCAGTCCTTTTGTATTGCAATCAAATAATACTGCGTGTTCTCATGGCATTTTTAAACTAATTGTAGATTTAAGTTCGAGAATGGGATAAATCGAGTAAATCTTTTGTAGGGTTACAATATGAAAATTTAGTTCTTCACCATATATTTAGACACTGACTGAAAATGCCTTTCCTAAAGAGCTGAAATCTTACTTAATTTTCATAAAAATAGTAAATACATTTCCAAAAAAATTTACTAAATCGGTCAACCCCTTCTTGGTGTAGCCGTACGAAAATTATGGTTTTTTACGTATACTGTGAAAAATATCAGTCCTACCTATTTTTGTTGAACTGAAACGTTCTTCAGAATATGAAATTATATTAATATTAGTTATAATGATTTTTACTGACTGGTGACCCACTCTAGAAATAAAAGCGAAAGCCCACTTTAACATTGTAACTTTCACAGATACGAAATTATATACAGATATTCATATAGGGTATCGTAAAAATAGTTCTTAGATCAATTCTAACTTCTTTCCATGTTTTAAATATTTTTTTTATGGGAGTATTGAACTACGAGAAATATACATGAACATATGTACCTATTTGAAAACGGTCTTCCGATTTATGTTTCATTTAACAGACTTCTCCATAGTACTCTGATTGTCATTGTGAAGTAAAACGAATACATACACGGGGTATTTTCCACTAGGAGGTCAATAGAGCAGCGGTGATAGTACTCACCTATACAAACAAAAAATTGTTTGGCAGGAGGGGGGGGCATATCAACCGTTTAGGAGTTACAGGGTGATTAAGGAAAATTTGTTCCCTTAGCACGTCATTTAAAAAAATATCGTATAATTTCGTTGTGACCTGAATAGGTTTTGAGTTAACGGCTACAGTTATCACATAGGGTGTAATAGGTCAACTTAAAGTTCTTCATACAATGAGCTCTTTAGTGTGACCATACGCCCTGTAGTTTCTAAGATACAGGGTGTTTTGTAAAAAACTAGCGTTTTTCTTTATCACCCTGTAACTCCTATACGGTTGATATGCCCCTCCCCCTGCCTAACAAATTTTGGCTCGTCTAGGTGAGTATTATCACCTCCTGTTCTATTGACCTCCGTGGGAAACACCCTGTATGTAGTCCACGGTTATATAATACCTGTTCATGTAGACGGGCCTACCAGATCCTTGGCAACTTCCTATTCAAATATGAATTATTTCAATAATAAAGGCTTGATTTCTTAGAACTGTATCCTTTGCGCCAGCATAAACTATTAAACAATAAATTACTCCATTTGTTTCCGATAGAATTAACAACTGAATACCATACGTGAGGTTCATGGGATAATTTGTTGAAGAAGGAGGTGTTGTTAAGTGCTACGGACAGTGAGAGAACCTATTGTGTTCACCTTCCATCTCTTTAAAGAAGGTCAGTCTCTTTGAGTGTGTTAAATAATCTCCAGAGAGTTCTATCCACCAACTGACCAGAATCTAGCTCTGGTTTACCAAAAGTTGCCATTCTACATTTAGCTATAGCTTGACATTAACACGACACAATGTAAAGTAATGATGAGCTGCTTCCGTAGTAGACAGTGACCGGTAATCAGATTAGTTAAGAGCCTAACAGCAAATTTACTATACCTCAAAAGTTCCCTCTACTTTTCATAGAGAGAGTTGCCTTGAAATGCTTGACATGATTCTGTCTTACCATGCTCCTGCAGAACATGTCGCACACGTCTGATGATCGTTTCGAATAGCTCACTTTACTTTACACATGACCCGGGATTCCACACTAGCTTTTATTTCATCGCGAAAGATAGAATATTTCTAATTGCTACCTGACTACCGTGGCAGATATTCAGGTTCATCAGTGGACTACTCAAAGGGACACTCTTTTATGGATCATACGGGGTTTTCATAGTATTACGAAAGTATTCCCAAAAAGAGTTTGATTTGCTCCAGGAGATCCATTAAAGTTTTATTACCATTTCTTATATTTCTGACTAAATAAAATTTTTAATAAATTTTTTTTTTTATTTCATCCAAAATTTTGGAGGAAACCTTTGTAGAATCAATTTTCTGATAAATTTTTATTTTCTCCAATTATCAATTCGTAAAACAGCAGATCAGATGAGATCACTTTTAATCCATTCTGAGTGGAGAAAGGGTAATCCGGAAGTGAAAAGGGATGCTGAGAAAAATAAAAATAAAAAATAATAATAAAAAATATTTTATCCATTTTTATGCTCCCTCCCTACCACATATAGTGTAGGAGCTGCAGGTGCCAACACGGTAAATGCTAAAACTACGCTGCGTTGCCCGGCGATAATATATAAATGCCTAGGTGGGTGAGGTTGGAGGTTGAAGGAGGTGGGGTGGTTAGAGATGCATAATATCTAAGCTATCATTTGACTCGATCGCGGAATTCCGTAGTCAAGTTGTTTACTCTATGTATGTATGTGTGTGTGCGCAATTGTGTGCGTGCATGCATTCACATGTGTAGAAGAGTGTAGCCCTTTACGTGGACGCGTTCTCAGGTCGTGCCCAAATATATAGTAAAAAGTGGAATTTTTGTATGGTAACCCTACGAAGGAGCTGCCTGATTGGTCCCATTTTCGAACTTAAATTTACATTTTTTTAATAAGTCCGTGTGCAAAATTTCAGTACTCTAAATGAACGCATAACAATTTTTTGTGATTAAACTCGGTAATCATATAAGGAACTACTGGGAGTAAAATTATTGTGGTGACATGTCTGCGATTTGTGTGGGTTGACCCTAACTTATAATAATTGCTAGAGCCCACATGCTGCTAGCATGTAACACTTTGCATTGATGAGTGGCATTCGAGGGGAGGAAAAATTCCGCACTACACTTTTCTAAGCCGCAACAAGGGTAGCATAAAATTCTACAGCAAGCGAATAGTTTCGGCTAATTTAAAATATTGAAATTTCTAATCGGATGACAGTGCAACTGTTTATCTGCGATTTAGATGAGTATATTACTTTTGAATTCGATGTTGGTAAAAAAAAAAAAGCAATTTGCCACCTTCACTGTTAGCTAAATAAATTCCCATTGGTTCGAGTCATGTGAGCTCTATCTGATCGAAGGGTGACGATACAGATCGAAAAGTCAATTAACACTGTCCGTCATTATGCTTCAACTTGAAGAAACTAATGAATTTCATCTGAGTTCTGTGAACTTCAAATAATTTTCAACGGTGGCAGCATTGTAAGATTGTGAACTTTTCAACATTATTTCGTTTTACCGCGGTACATTATTTTTCCGGAAAATTCTAGATCAAGAATTTTCTCATTACGTTGACATTCTAAAATATTCATAAAAATCAAAGACATTCGGGACCAAATATAATTTTTACAGTCACTCTATCTCCTATTGTAAATTTTTTAAATTTTTAAATTTTGATTAGCGGTGAAATTCTATCATTTTAACTAAGAAGTTTTAATTAATAAAGACTACTGAAAATACTTAAAGGAAAAATACAACTATGAAACCTCATCACTCCATTAAATCATATTCTAGAATAGAGAGAAAGACCAAAAATGAAAAACTAAACGCTTACGTCATTCATACATTTGCGTGATGAAAATTAATAAGCTCTGCTTTCCGAAATGAATACATAAACCCTTTCTAGTTCAGTAAATGAAATATTTCGGTTAGGTTTTGCATGACTTAACTGGATAAAATGTTAATATCCTGACTACGTTACGCAGCAAAAGAATATCATTGCGGTAAGTGGACATCATAATAATTAAAATTTTCTGGACATTTTGACAAATTTATTTTACCTTATTATACCTGTCGTGTGCATATGTTCCTTTCTAGATTATTCACTCGCATGTCTGACTTTTTGGGAGTTTCGATCTACAGTAAAATGTTTTTCAATTTTTCACGAAGTCCAGTCCTACTAAATAAAACTATGTACGTAGAAAGTAAAAATGACACGAAGTAAATATTTATCTGAGAATTGTGAAAAATATCTAAACTTATGAATATTATGCACATATTTCATTTTATCATCATTTTATTGCTACCCGACCTTAATGCAGTTTTAATCTCCTCAATAGTTTTTATCCAGACTCCGGAGATCATTACTATTACTACTACCACTACTACTACTACTACTTTACTATTACCGCAATGAAAATTGTCTTGCATAATTCCTGAATTTTTTACCACTGTGTCTTAAAAACGGTGCTGTTTAAATGCTATTTCAAGCCGCAGGAACAAAGTTACCTAGACTGTCAGGTTTTCAAAGTGTCGGGATTTTAGCCCAAAATTTGATATTAGCCTAAAAAGTATTGTGGAGAAAGGGGAATGCCTTTTCAGGCCGGACACCTCTAGTCATGAGAGATGTCTTAAGCGATGCGTTATGATACTCTGAACATATTTTATTAGCAATGTTTTTTTCAATTAAGCGGGGGAAGCCTTGGGAGAGGAGTCAAGGTTTGATTTACTACACTTTGGAAAATCTAGTACAGAATCGAATTCCTTGGATCCTGAGAAGAAATTTGAGTACCCACACTCCTATACTTGGAGGCTTAAATTGCTATTTATAGCCATTCCCATACTCACTCTTTTTAGTATTAGAATTTTTTTCTCTACATATTTGAAGAGGGAAGGGGGCGGTGGATCCGATATCGTATCTTGCATATAAAATTAAAGGTCTCGCCAAGTACTATCGGGTGGTGTACTCTTTTACTGATTTAGAAAACCTTCTCCGGACGTTTTTGGTGCCGAAAGACCCATTTTCATGCACTTGGGTCACATACACCCCAGTTACTACAATTGCCATATATTTTTGCATTTCTTTCTTTCGTGGTCATTACAAGCTACAGCCGCTCGCCAAGCTTTTCCGCTTAATTGAAATAAACATTATTATTAAAATATGTTTAGAATATCCAAATGCATCGTTTGAGATATCTCTCATGTCTGGAGGTGTCCGACTTAAAATTGTATGAAAAGTGGGCATTCACCTTTACGACAAGCGGATGTGTGTGGTAAGAATTCTTGTAGCCACTAAATTAACCCTGAGGACTACAATAAGTTCTTTGATTCCTCATGTTATTAGCTCGCAGTGAACCAAATCTTTGATAGTCAAGGATTTTCCGTGGAATTTGGGGACGTTTTTGCTTTCCGTTATGCTGACGTACAAGAACTCTTCACTTCAATTGATTCTATTAAGTCCATCCGAAGCAATTGGTCCTGACAACATGTTTTCTCATCTTATTGAAATTCTAGTACCATTTTCTAGCCAGTACATACTCCATACTATTGACTCTTGTTTAACATTATCTTTGTTCTATAGCATCTGGAAAGTCGTATCCATATTGGCAATTTCAAATCTTATGGTTTCTTATCTAAAGTGTTAGTAAATTTTATGTATATGTATGATCTGCTCTAAGATTGGCAATCAAGTTTGGTGCCTATCATGGATGTGAAACTTCAGTTATAAGAGTTACTTCAGATATTAGAGCTGCTCTGGATATTAATAAACTTTCCTCTATGGTTGTGCTTGACTTCTCAAAAGCATTTGATTGTATTAGTTACTGCCGTCTTCTCCTCAAGCTATCCACATACTTCATCTTAGTTCTTCAGCCATTTGAGTAATTAAGAGTTTTCATCCTGACCATTCTCAATAGCTGGAAGTTAAGAGCAAGTGATCTATGCAGTATGCTTTCTGTTCAGTGTAGGGCTATACAATGATCAGCGCATGATCCGTTGTTAATCAGCTTAGTTATTAATGATTTACCTGATACCGTCCAAAATGCAAGAGTTCACAGCATGCAGACAAATGTACAAATACTATATTTAGAGAAAGCTGTTACTTACTTAGTACTACTTGAGGACTTCATCGTGAGCTTAAATTATGACCTTAAGAGGATACGCCTCTGAACCATGCGTAATGGACTGATTCTTATTCCTGCGACATCCCAAAGCATTATTTTCTATATTGCCCTATTGGTAGAAAGTCAGATTCCATCAGTGTTCCTGAACGGCACTGTTTTTGCTCTTTTAAACAAGGTCACTGAATTTAGGATTGTTCTGAGAACGGTTATGAAATGCTGTTATCACATCAGTAAAACGATTAGTAAGGTTTACACCGGGTTGCGTAGACTATACCAATTTGCTAGTTTTCAATTAATTAATGCCCGTACAAAACTTGTATACTCTAATTTACTTCTGGATGTTTGATTTTTCCTATTATGGATAGCGTTTGTACTTACATTATTGATACAGCCTTTAATGGTTGCATAAGGATGTATCTTTGATATACGCAAATTAATTAAATTGAATTAGTTTGAAGTGAATTAATTCAAGTAGAGAACATAATAATCAGCCAATCTTAACCCACTGCCATAATAAAACAAGTAAAAAAGGTAGAATTGGTTTAAGAATGAATGCCCATATGAAATTTTGTATGGTCATCCATTTGAGCAATTTTGTTTTTGCTTTGGTTATTCGCATATATTTCTAGAATGGTTCGTCGGACAGAAAAAAATATTATAACCAATTTTATAGGATTTCATATTCTGAAAAAGTTTTTCGTGCAATAAAAATGTGTAGGGCAATTTTTGACATTTTATTTACTATTACTATGAAAACACCATGCACCCAATTTCAGCTCTCTATGTCAACGCGCTCTCAGGCAGTGTCCAAATATATAGTGGAAAATGAAATGTTTATGTGGCAACCCCACGAAGAAGTTGTCCGATTTGTCTCATTTTCGAACTTTTTTTTTTTTTTTTTTAAGTCCGTTTACAACATTTCAGCTCTTTAGTGCACTTCTTCTCGAGTTATCGTGCACACGGATGGACAGACGGACATGCAAAAATCAGGGTGTCCAATCCATTTTGATCTACCATCATTATTTCTGTGCGTTACAAACCGAATGACAAACTTAGTATACCCTACGAGATTTCATCTATGGTATAGAAATAGGACCATCCTGTTGGAACGCATTTCTGTATGCGTAGCTCAAAATCACTTAAACAAATATTGAATGCATATTAACCTCTAAAAACTCATAAGTATGATGTGGACGTTCAAATCTTTGCTAAAAAGTATTATAAAATTAACATCTTGCCAATTATATAAGCTCAAACATGGACAGGAAAAACTGTACAGAGACTCAAGGATATTTTGTGTGAATTACTTTCAGCCAATATCATAAAAACTGGGGAAGCTTTTTATTCCCGGCTGATCTGGGATTTGTCTGTGCACAATACACATATTACGGAAATTCCGGATCACATAGTCTTTTTAAAAATTCCTCACAAAATTCTGCCAGGACTACATGATCTTCATCTATGGAAGCTTTTGCACTGATGTCTAATGGTAATTGTGAAGCCTCTACTTCTTCAAAACTTGCCACACTTTTGTATCATATGAAGATTTGCTTTTCTAATATGTATCTATTTATTTCAGAAGTAGCTACTCTTACAGTTGCTACAATGTCAATTTCAGTATAAGTATCTTGGAAAAAAACAAATTTTGTTGACCAATACTAATGACAGAATAAAGAGTACATATCTGTCTTATTGAATCAACTCCACCCATAGTAAAGTTGAAAATTTCAATAACTCACAATATCAACTTCTGGCTGATGGTACACTAAGGATACTTAAAGCACCAAGTTGTTCTCCTTTGGATACCAAATAAACTAAGATCTTATCTCTTGCAAAGCCAAAAAGAATTGTCAACAGATCTTTCATTGTGCGGCGAAAATTCTTTCAGACACTCCAGTACCCAAATATTGTATGTTAAGGTCATTTCGTTGCAGTACTTCGATCAATTCAACTGATTAATATTAGTTATCTCCTGTTATGTACCAGTTAATCAGTTCTGTGAATTTTAAAATACTTCTAGTGGGTATTGATAAGAAATATTAAATTGACCTGCATCTTATGCCTTGGTTGTGATACAGATGCACCTTTAATCTGAAGCAAGCTCAAAACTATATTATCCAGTATTGTTCTCGAAGCAGCTGATAGAACTTTTGAGCATTTGAAGCGGTTCTTATTAAGATATTCTGACTACTTAGACTTCACTTATTTTGTATCATACTTAATATATATTGTATTCTTTATTCGCTGTTATGAACAAAAGCAATTGTTGCAGGATCAATTAAGTCCTCATCATCATGATAGAAGTCTAGAATATCTTTATAATCTGAGCCATCCTCATCTTTCATCTGAGTCATCCTGTATTTGATTACACTCAAATTTCGCGACTTTATTTGTTGCTGTACCTATCTAAAAAAAAAAAGGAAAAAAATACATAGTCGAGAAAAAGAATTGCGCAATTACCTTTTTTGTTGGAAATTTACCCCAACACGCAAGCTTACCTCCGTAAGTATTACTCACACAGCTTCGTATGTCCACTTGCAGGGAGTTCGAAATCACTAAAGAGATAAATTAAGGGAAAGTTACCGTCGAGAGGCATGAGAAAAAAAACGCTTTTGGAGATTTGAAAATTCCAATTTTATTTATTAAAAAAAAAAAAAAAAAAAAAAAATGACGTCTCAAGCTTCCATCAAACAAAACCATGTGCAGCGTGTTTTGGTCTGCGCGAGGCGCTCCATAGCTCTGCCAATTCATCCGAAACAAAAAAGGGTTGACAATTATTAAACCAGATGTAATTTGGGGGCCTAATCGGTTTTCGTTTTCAAAAAAAATACCCCCTGAAAAAAAAATTATAAAAAATCTTTGACAACTTACTTCAACTATTCCAGCATCATACAAAGGCCCTCCTTCGTCCTCCAAGAACTGATTTCACTGAATCTGAAGATATACTGTTTCACGAAATTTATGAGGGTAGCAAGAATAGTTCTCCCCACAAAGCCCACTCCGAGCGCCTCAGCTATCTATTTTCCAGCCGACGGACGGTTCCGCTCTCAACAGACTGTGAATTCTAAAATACTTCAGATATGAAAATATCCTTTTACCCACGTGTTCTAAACACTTTAAAGATGAAAAGTATGTATAAAAAAAAATCAAATTTTTCATCGTCATGAACCTAGCCTTAAGTTCATAACAGCGGAAGTCAAACGACACTAGAGCTTCAAGCAGAAATATTGCGCACAGGGTAGTTTTCAAAAAATTAGTTTTGGCAGGTCATTTCTACTTGAGCGGTGCGTAGATCTGAAATGATCCGTATAGGCATCAGAAAGATTGTTGAATGGGAGTTTCCTCTATTCGACGACAGTTTATCAAGTCGGATAGACTAAAGAGTTCAGGAGATATGGCATATCTTATAAAAAAGAAATAAAAAATGCTCCTAGCGCCACCACGCGTAAACCATTAATATTTTCCGCCTCCTCTCTTACGAAACATATTTCCTCAGCTCGCAGATACGTATTTATTACTGTATATCTGCTTTAACTGAGTCACCCTGTATATATATTACGATCTTTGTTTAATATGTCGGTTCATCATTTTGTATGTCTATGATTTCATTTAAATTATTTCTACAAGTCATGACACGTTTTTAGCATCAATTTCATAATGATTTAATTTGGCTTATAAAAAAAGAAAAACAAACCATTGTGAAAACACTTTCAGAATCGTAAGTATTTAGAACATCGCCATAGAAATCTAAAGATCAGTCATCCTGTTACCGGCAAACGTAAATCAGAATTTTAAGCTAAGGAGAAATCTCCACTTTCATATCCCTGACACCTTGAACAGAAAACCAAATGCGATAAAAAATATATTAATTGTTCATGATAGCGAAACTGAAGGATTTCATTCAAAATTAATTAAAAAATGTTCAGCCATTTTCCCTCTTCGTAACATTTGCTGCCGCACAAATAAATTTCTACAAACCAAAAACAACGAAAAAAATTGCCTTCAGGTAATAAATTAAATTTTAAATCTATCACACCTCTGCTGCTCGGTTTTCGGGAAATTCTCACGTTGAGAGAGCATTAATTAATTAATTTTTGTGTCAAAATTATGAAAACATTAATAAAATTTTATGCTCAATTTGTCATTTTACACGCAGGCGATTAGAGGCAATTTCCACATTGTTTATGTTGACAATTTTAATATTATTCCTATGACATCCATTCACATGTGATAAGGATTGAAGATATTTCAAATTGTTTGAAGTCTATTTAATCGAGGACATGAGGAAATAATTGTATGATTGCCTTAAAGTAGATGATTAAATAAAATACAAAATGTACTTTATAATAATATGTTGAAGAATTGCTCCATATGGTGTGGAATATAAATATCCTGGATTTCTTAGAAGACTGCAAATGATGTAAGATCATGCAAAATTAGTGCAGGTGGTCGACCGGAATAATAATTCCAATAGAAGTAATCTCGATATTATTTGGATTTGATCTTCTGAACTTTAGCACAAGTGCACACGTCATTAATGTATGTTATAATTTCCCTCCTTCATTGCCTTTTGGATTTTTTAAGTTCCTTAAAGGTTCATTAAGCAAAAACAAAAAAACAAAACAACAAAAAAACATTTGTCAAACATTTGAGAAACAATTTATAGGTATATCACAAATGTTTGATAAATATTTGACAAATGTTTGTCTAACATTTGTCAAACATCTGATAGGATAAATGTGTGAAAAATGTTTATCAACTGTTTAGTTTTAATCATATACTCTCCGTGTAAAGTAAGGTGCATTGCAACATCTTTCGTTTTACTTGGAAAATTTGCGAACAAGAAGATGGTGAAATTGAAATTTTTTAGACAGAAGATTAGAGTATAGTGGTCGTGATTTATTAAATGATTAAAAATTGACGATTTCTCCGGTTTTCGACATTTCGTAAAAATCTCTTCAAGTGACTTCGAAATTCTACTTAATGGAATCGGGCCAAATATAAGAAGACGAACTATAAAATGGCGAAATATTGTAAGTATAGATGAACGGCTGGCCATTGCTTTGAGGTTTTTTGCAACGGGTGATTCTTATCATTATTTACTGTACTTGTTTAAAGTCTCAAAACATTTGGAAAAAATGTTCTGAAATAGCTGAGACATTAATAGTTGTGTTGCAACCATATATGTCGGTAAGTATTAAAATAGCAAAAAAATACTTTTACTGTCCCGGTACTGAATAAGCAATGAGTTTAGTTTTTGCTTCCTTCAAGTCAAGTTTAGTGGTTAAAGTTCCAAGAGACAGATTAGTGCCGACATTCAGATTATTAGTAAAAAGTTTATCAATAAATTTTTTTTAAGTTCAAGTTGCCATTTTGTGAGTGAGTGTGTCTCATTAAAAGTCTTTTTTCCACTGAATACTTCACTTTTACCTGTAAATATGTAGTGGTTGATTCTGAGTTACTAAAGACATTTTTCTCTAAATTATGTCATTAAGTAATTTTTTGTTAGTAGAATGTTACGCCTCTAACACATTTTAATATAATCGCTTCGAGACCTTGTGACATTTATGCATCCAATTATAAATGTCCATTGTATCTCTGTCAGTATATTTAGGAGTTAGACTTCAACTGTTAAGGAATTTGAGGTTTAAAGCCTGCTATTGATTACACCAATTAAAAACTTGCCTATGTTGTTTATAACAGTTTTTATACCATTTATATCATACTTTTTACTATAGATATATTATTTAAATTTTATTTTATAAATTTGCACTTTATTTATGTATGTACTTGTCACAATGACACTGTGCTGCTCTGAATATAGCTCCTCATTCTATTGCAGGTCCATAACAATGCGTCTTAGATATATTATTATTTCAACTTTGTCTGAGGTTATAGTATCAGAGAGGGTCTAACGTATTTATCGAAAGTATTTCAGAAGTTCCAAACGATCTACGTCGAAAACGTACACCATAGCTATACACTTCCGCAATCTTATACTCAGAGCCTATTTACATATATACCTACAGCCATTCCACACGAAACCGATCACCTTGGAACCCACCATATCCGGTTTGGATTAAACTTTCACAGTTCGTAGGGAATACCTCACCCATATTTTTGTTTATTTTCCCCTACCACTCCTCATCCACCCGGAAGGGTGGTTAGAAATTCTGTGATTTTACGATGAAGCTTCATTTTCAAAAATTCATATCTTGAGAACGGAGTAACCGATTTTTCTAATTCAAATGCCAAATGAAGCTTAATGCTTTATATTTGTTATAAAAAAATATAGCAGTACTGAATGAAAAATTTGTTTTCTCAATAATTGTATTTTTTTCAAAAAAAAATAGTATTATTCACTAGAGAGGACTGCTACCACTTTTTTTTATTTTATTTTGAAGCTATAAACCATATCTGTCTATGTGTTCGGCTTCGTTTTTGAGATATGAATTTTTAAAGTCACCATTTAAGAAAAACAGTATCACTTGAATATTAAATTTAGTGGAATTATAGTGCTCAGAGGGCACAGAACTAATAGACCCGCCCACCGCGTTGAGGTGGCAGTCCGGGGGGGGGGGGGAAACCTGTTAAAGAAACGATTTGTTAATTTTAGATATTAAAAACTACAGCTGCGTTAGAAATTGAATAATGCCTTACCGAAATACAATAATTCTCCATAGGTATAAAAGAATGATACTTCTGGGTTCCTTGTATTTGCTTCACCTTATCATATCTATTCTTCGCTTATAGATCCATTCCTTCTGGATTTTCCTGTTTACAAAGGATAAAATTTAATTTTGGATTGAGTACTGATTGCCCAATCGTACAACTCCTCTGCGCTAGTAATATGTCGGTCTAGTGGTCGTTTAAGGCAGGCTAATATAGCGTTCCTCTTTAGTATACCTCCTATAGCGTCGCATGGCCTATTCCCGTGAGCAGTAGCAAAGTAGTGCCATTCCGCCTCGATTCCAAATTCTTCGTGCATTTTGCACAGGTTATAGAAATTCATCCTATTTTTATACTGGCCTCCAGAATCTTCGGAAAAGAAACATATCCTTTTTAAATTTGGAAGTTTCGGCTTCAAAAACTGCAATAGTTTTTCTATAAACAATCTGACAGCAACATGATTATGAGTTGTTGATTCCGCTATTACTAAAAAACTTGTAAAATAGCTTTCATCACCTTCCACTTTGAGATATATTGCAAAAGGATGTATAGTGCATCGTATATTAGACCAGTGAAAGCCTTGCACAGCATCTTGAATGACAAAGGAATAATTTTCTGAGAAATCACAAATAACAACACACTCATTTTCTCCCACATTTTCTCTTCTGTGCATGAAGTAGTATTTTGTTTGTTGATCCGCTATATAAGAATGCGGTAGAAACTTATAAATTTTTTTACAGAATGAATCAACAAATTCTAAACTTTGCATCACAATAGTTTGAAACGTATACCTGTATACAGTTATAGTATACAGTTTGGTTCCACTGTTTGAAGGTCAGGTGTTCAATATCTTCCTCCACAAGAGCTAAATGTTCACGGTATGACATAATTTCGACAGAAATTATCTTATTTCTTTTTACAACATCAAACATCAGTTTTATATTTTGGTGGTGTATACAAAGACAAACACAATGAGTCCCACTTGAAATTGCTAAAACACCCTGTAGAGGACGAAGGTTGGCAAATGTTCTTGAAAAGTTAATAAGCCTCCCTGAGATTTACCAGCACTAATCTACATTGTTTTTTTACCTTAACACCTTCACTCGAAACTATTTCATAATCTCGAATTTCCGGGCAAACACGACTTATTTCATCATCTTCATAAAACTCGATCACAAAGCTTTTGACTTCTTCCATAAGAAATTTACTGCCAATTTTTGGATTTGGTGAAGACATGATACCTTTTTCCAATTTGCAAACTCTTTGCTCTGTGTGCCATATAATAACTTATGTCGAATTTATATGATCTCACACGGACGGTCCAACTTTGGAGAAAAGATGTGAGAATTTGATACTTCTCGGCATTTGTCTGCGTCTTTGAAAATTGTTCCTTCAATTTCCGAATAATTTCTTCACCATCTTTGACTGCTTCGACTTCTTCAGTTAAACTTTCAGGCACTTTAAATATCTTTTCCTTTATTTTTTTGCATACATCAGTACACTTTGCTGCAGCGTAGCTTCCTTTTTTCAAGTCTCTTTCTAGCCCCTGGTGAGCTTACCACTGAAACTAAAGTTCTGTTGAGCGATTCTAAATCAGGCTGAATAAATCCCTCGGAATTTCCAGTGGACGTGCTTGTAGAGTCTGCATTTGAAGAGCGAAGCAAATCAACGTCAAGATCGTGCAAGCTTAAAGCCCCCTATTGCCGGTTGGATGGCCCTGCAACTTTCTGAAGAATTGGCTGGCTGTTTGGCACCATAGATTGTTTTTTGGTTACTTTAAGCTGAGACAACTTACAACTAGATGTGCAAAATTCCATATAAACCTGGAACACTTTTTGAAAGCTTTGAATTTATGTGGCATAATACAGCAAGAGAGAGATGGAATGTGTAGAGCTTTCTATTAGAGGGCCGTTAGCTCGATTTAGTTGGACCGCGTTTTTGTGAGGTTTTGCACATCTAGATGTAAGTTGTCTCAGTTTTAAGGTAGCAAATACTACACACTTTTTTACCAACACCCAATACCATATTCAGAATTTTCGCACAATTTACTAAATTGGCGTTAACAATCCGAAATGTATCACTGCTTTTTTTGTATCGTTTGCAAGCACTACACTTCCACTTCATTGTACTTTTTCTTCAATATAATTCACTATATTTGTCACTACACTTTTTTTTTATCCACACGCCTAGATCCTTTTTTTTATGAGATAAATGATAAACTAACTTGTTACGAATTAGTTTTTCGATCGCTTTACTTATTTATTTCATACTTTGAATTGATCTTACTCGTTCGGGTAAAACACGCAAACTGCAAATTACTGAATTACTAAATTACTCAATACGAAAATGTGCACTGTCGCTAACCCAAAATCCCAGGTATGAGACCTATAGGCTAGGTACATTTAAATTTGTAGGAATTAAAACTTGATCTGCCAATGACATTACAAAGTACAATTTATTATTACATTAACCTTCAAGGGAGAAATTTAAGGAAATGTATTCTCTTCTGATCCGTAAATCGAAAAACAATCCAAACACAATGTGACATATGTTAAAGCAATGCACACAAATGTAGTTTCTGGAAGAGGTAGAAAGGCATAAATAAGTTACAGCTAGGTAAGAAGACTTATAGATAAACTACACAGATAAGTTAATAAAATTCCTGAACCTCAAATATGAATATACCGTGAATTTAAAAATTCATATCTCAGCCAAACACCATCGAATATTTTTACACATAGGTAGCTAAATCTTCTTGCTTCAAAATGAAAATAGGAAAAAAGGTTCTAGAGGTCCCCAGTAGAAAAAAAAAACAATATATTCTCTGCAATGCAGTGCTCCCATAGTGCGTTAATTTAGGGACAAGGTGAATTTAAAAATTCATATCTCAACAACAAAGCAGAACACCATCGCAGTTTTTTGTACATGGAAAAGATAAGGCATCTTGCAGCAATATAAAAATACAAAAAAAAAAGTGCTAGAGGTCCTCCATAGAAAAAAAACTATATATTCCCTTGAGTGCAGTGCTCCCATACAGGTTACTTTGGGTATACGGTAAATTTAAATATTCATCTCTCAAAAACGAAGCCGAACGCCATCGCAATTTTTTGCATAAAGATAGATATGGTTTCTATAGCTTCAAAATAAAAATAAAAAAACAAAGTGCTAGAAGTCCTCTCCAGTGAATTTTTTTTTTGAGAAAAAACATTTTTCACTTGGTACTGCTATATTTTTTTATAACAAATATGAAGCATTATGCTTCATTTGGCATTTAAATCAGAAAACTCGGTTGGTCCGTTCTCAAGATATGATTTTTTGAAAATGAAGCTTCATCGTAAAATCACATCTACATAATCCCCCTAGCGGGAAGATGAGGGTGATGAGGGATGAGGTAGAAGAAAAGAAAAAAATTGAACTATATCGGTATTCCCTACAAACTTTGAAAGTTTCATCCAAATCGGAGATCGCCTGGTCCAAAAGTAGCACTTTTTGATCGTTTTCGTGTGGAATGGCTGCCTACATATAATATAGCAAGTTTCTTACTTAGAATCTCTTTCTAGTGCTCTGGACACCGCCGTTCGAGCTAAACTACCTTAAGGAAATTTACATAACATTTTTATAGAGTGCTTTGATTCGATGAATTAATGGATACTGTCAATATCGCAGGCCATAGCAAAGCCCATTTTTCACCCTCCAGACTTATGAACAATTGCTCATAGCTCGTCCAGGAGATGTGAGCCAAGGAACGTGTAACACTCTCCTTAGAGAACCGAACAGTGAGAAACAAAGAGAGTCACCGCCTCGGATTTCTCTCTGCATACTCATCATCAACAAGTACCTACCAACTTATGTAGGTGACTCCTGAGAAAAGATTTCCAAGTAAGAATTGACACCATAGTTCTCAGGGTTGGCTTATTTGGTCCAAACAATTTTTCGTTAGATTTGGGTTAGACTTACCACACAATTCCTTTGTAGTCCTAGCCGAAAGGTCATTTAGCCAAAAGCGATTGGGTTTGTACTTGGCCCAAACCGAAATATTAGTAGCAAAGTATTTTGGTGGAATCCCGATTATGGATGAGGATGTCCCCGAGGCTACACCAAGACGGGCAAGATCGTCCACCTTTTCATGCCCGCTAATATCGTTGTGACCTGGCATCCAGAGAAAGAGAACCCTTTATTTCAGGAAAGGGAATTTTGGGTGTTTTTGGACTCAAACAGCAGTTTGGAGGTTGATTTTTTACATAGATAAGCTTAGAAAAAAACAATATTCTGATGCCATACTCAACGGTATTCTTGATTTAATTTTTAATTGCTGGAAATTTACTTTCAGTTCTAACCACTGGACTGGTGACAGTTTTTTTTTTTTAACAATGACCTGTGACCTTTACTTCTTTTGGTTGAGGTTGAAATTAGACTATTCATTGCACTCTTCTTTCATTCCTGAACTCTTGTCATCTACAAAAATTTTTTTTCGTTTTCATCTGCGGTTCGTTCATGTAATATATGCTGGAAGGCATTCATTTTCAATTAGCGCATATTGGATTGCACTTAGCATTCCTTATACAATATTTTTATTTTAAAATTACAATTACATAGCTTAGTACCTACTCAGCTTTTACCATGTTTTTTTTTTCTGCTAGCCCGTGTACAGTTAAAATATTTATAGCAAATCGCCAACCATAGAGAGCTTACTAACATCTGTTATGACCTAATGACAAGTTACCTATTCAAAGTAAAAAATTAAATTAAAATCATTTTCCTTTTATAGGTTCACTAGAGAAGCAAGACTCAATAACGGAAGTGTTAACATTGAGATATAATCGCTTCGTAGATGGCATTTTCGGTCGAATAAACAAAATCCTTAAGCAATCCTATGATCCAGTGCGAGTTCGATTATCAGTTGGTGCGAAGCAAATTAAATCGAAATCAGCAAACAGTAAAAGTAATAAAAAACCAAAAAGGTTAGTTGAGAAATAAAATTTAAAATAAAAATATAATTCTATGATTATCTCCCTCTATCTAGAAAACTAAAAAGCCATGGAAAAAGAAAATCAAAAACTGGTGAAGTGAAATCTGAGAAAAATGAAAACAAAACCGCAAATCTTAACGAAGATATTCAGGCAGCTCCTAACATGATTCCTATAGGAATTCCAGAGAAATTTCTAACATCTCCAGAACAGTCAGCACAACCAATTCAAGAACGTACAACAAAACTAAAACAGAAGAAACCGGCTGCATCGGCAAACACAAAACCTTCAAGGAAGAACATCAATAAAAGTTCCGATGAGAAAGTACGAAAAGCACAAGGAACTCTCTACGGATTGGCATCATTAAAACGAGTGGGAAATGTGAAAGTTTTCCCGGATGGAAATAATTCGACAATCAAAAGTAAATTCACGTTGGGACCTCTAACACTAAAAGTTGAGAAATCTTTTAAACGTGGCACTGTTAGAAATGTTAAAAGTGCAACAGCTAGAACAAATGAAATGATCGGAAGGATCAATCTTCGAATGGTGGATGGAGCAGCAACTCTAGTCTCAATTAAAGTTCAGCAACCAAAACAGGTATATAGATTTTAACTGTTATTCGCATATAACTTTTTCCATGGAATATTTTAACGATTTTCATTTTATTCAAGGTTCAAGTTGAAAGCTCCGATAATCATGATAGAACTAGAGAGTTCGTATGGAAAAGGACACCGCATATCGCTCATTTAGTATCGGATAAGCTTAGAGCAGCTGCTAGATCACTTTTACAGCCATCTCAAGTTGTTCGACAATAGGAAATGAACAACGTTTAGCATATTTGTATTTAGTTAAGCTTCATCCGTCACAATTCTTATTTATTGCGTAATGAAAAAATATTTATTTATGGAATTCTCAATCATTCAATCATTTTTAGTTTAAGAATTCTGCTAATTGTAGGAATTATTTATGAAATAAATTTAGAAATAGATTTATATGGTATTTTTATGCATTACTGATTGTAGCCTTGACCAATTCAACGAACAAAATCATAATATACGGCAGTTGTCAGCCGTTATGTTCTCAAAATGTTTCATAGAAAAGAAAATCTTAAAAAGCAAACTGATTTTAAGATCTTTTAGCTGAAAGCGCCTGCGTACTTCTGATTTTGTTTTTAGAATATTACAATCTCTGTAGAGGCCATTCAGGATGCCCTGGTCGGTCTAGGACTCGAATCTCATATTCGCAGATGGCTTAATGATCATTGTCAAACTCAAGAATAAGGCTTTCCGGAGTGTATCTAGAGGTACTCCACAACGAGGGATACTATCACCCCAACTCTGGTTATTGGTGTTTAATGGAATTCTCATTCCTCTATAAAGAAGGTAAGAGAAGCGTAAAATCTGTTATAGATGATCAGATCAGATCAGACATTATTCCGTGTTCTTTGAATTAATGCAAACGGTAAGTAAAATTAATTCAACTAAAATTTTTGACAACTTGTACTAGTTTAACTCAATTTCTTTGTGAGCTTGAACTGGTGCGTTAGCTTAAACTGATGAACTAGTTAAAAGTGAGCTAGTTACTATTATTAAGCTAGTTTAAAAGTAAGCTAGTTCTGTTGGACTAATAGAAAGAACTAGCTCATTATTGATCTAGCTCATCAATTTGAGTTAACTCGCTCTAAGCTAGCTCTTCTATATGAGCTGAAATGAGCTTGAAAAGACCAGCTGAGCTAGATATTTTACACTTCTGAAATTAAGTAGCTCAACAATTTGAGGCTTTTGAGAAATATGAATTATTTCAGCGAACTTTTCAGTTTGAGCTAGTTTACTTTTGAACTAGCTCAGTAATTTTAATAGGATCACTGTTTAACCACCTCACCAGATCGAACTAGTTCATCAGTTCGAAGTAGCTTACCAGTTCAAACTACCTGACCAATTCAAACTTGCTCATCATTTCGAGTTAGCTCAGTTTAAGCTAACTTACAATTTTTTAGTTAGTTCAAATTGAGTTTGCTCGAAATGGTGAGCTGGGAGAACGGCGTTCCACTAAACCGTCATTCCAACAAAAATCAATGGTGTGATATACAGACAGTTCAAAAACAAACAATGGAGTCGGACTGGCCATATACGGGCCCAGATGCCATATCTCAAAGGCCGTGGACTGTACCCCTACCATATTCCAAACTGAGGAATTAATTAGCCATAAATGAATGCACAATACCTGTATTAAAGGAGCTATAAATGGTTGAACAATCAATATTCTCTCGGTTGCTCAAGTTCCTCGCAAAGCCTTAAAGTCTTTCAATATTGAGTCAAGTATAGTCTGGGAATATCAGCAAACCCTTAAAACTTTACCGAGGAGAAAGAAAATTATCGTCATGTGAGTATCGGAATATGAGATCCATAAAGATAATGAAATTGCTGATGGCCTAATCAAAAGAGGAGCGGAAACTCCCTTTGCCAGACCAAAAATCCCTTTATTGCGAAAAGACTTCATCAGCCAAAAAAGTTTATCGACACCTCTGGCGGAAAAATAAGAGAACTCCATGTAGTGTTTAAGTAGAGCTGATCAAAATGTAAAAGTGTATTTAAGTTAGATGTACATAATTGCAAAGATAACAGACTTGGCAAAATGGCTTAAAAAACATTACCTATTGGTTAGCCCCATCACTGTCACCACTATCAGCATCTGTCTTTTTTTTTATTAACCGCGAAGAGTTCGCATCATCATAACTTTTATAAATAAATTAAGTATTGGCACAAATCCAAGTTCTCTTATTTAGACAAGATACTACATGGCGCAGTCGGTAGAATAAAAATGTCCTAACCAAAAAGAGCAAAAAACCACGCGAAAGGCCTCCTAAGCATATTAAGTACTTATTTATCATACAAATGGACCACATAAGACCAGTTGATAAATTGGATCTGGATGTAAACATTGCAGAAAATTGGAGAAATCTCCGTCAAAATTTCGAAATATACAGTGTGGCAGTCGAAAAAGGAAAAAAATCGCAGGCAATGCGAGTCGAGTAGCGGTATTCCTTACTGCCAGGATGCTGTAGAAGTACTTAATTCATTTGAAATGCTCTACCTAAATGCTGCACTCCTATTCCCTGGGAGAACAGAGCTTAAAATGATTACAGACTTCTTCTCAGAGACCAGTGCTCCTTGCAGTATCATCTTAACAAGATAGACTTAGCTGCGACTTCATTCAGCCGATGGGGATACAAAATAGACCTTTCAGGCCGCAATCAATGCCAGGCCAATGTTTTATGAAAGATGTGGCCATTATTGAGCGCCCTTCCTTTTCTTTCTTTGAAAAATTCGCCCATTGCAATAAATATTTTTGTAGAACGAATGACGGACGTGGTACTCAAATTCGTTTCTCTAACTCGAATCTGCCCGAAGTTTTAAAGATTTGGACTAAACTAGGAACAGGCTCTTGTTTAATTACTCTTAAATAATGCTAATGACTATTCGAAACGATTCAAATCATCGCCTACCTTTTCCTTAAGTACTTGGGAGTTCCAGCCATTGAATAAATAACTAATAAGGAAACTGCATATCGGGTCAAAACGTAAGCCACTCGGCGAAATGTATTAGTGTGCTCTGTTTGTATTCGTTTCATCATTGCAGTAATGAAATTCTGACATTCTGAAGGTGAACATTTTTTATAATCCAAATTCCTATGTAAAATAAACAAATTTTTAGCGCCCCCTTATTTACAGATAATATTTTTTGGCGTTGCCTTTGTATGATTGACATAATTTAGGCAGCAATTACAATTCAATTGTAAACAAACAAACTGGCATTGGTAAAATGTTAAAATTTTGCCAGGGCTATTTACTTTTATAAATATTTCACTTTTATTTTGTTAAAAACACTGTAATTAATTAGTGAAGCTATTAAAGTTACTTGAAGAATGCTTCCCGACGACAATAACTCCGTTCGTTCCTGCAGCACAGCACAGCGCACTTCATTATGATACTTTAAGGCTCCGGAGTCTCTATTACACAAAATATCGTTCACAAAAGAATATCTCGCACTTATTTAACACTACTATTACCTAAAAATTACGTTTAATTAATTATTTATTACAATATCGCGAACTCAAATCCGAGAACTTCTTTACAAAATTATGAAATGTCAGAAATGTTGAACTGACACAAAATAGCCACTAGGCCCTCTTGTCATTTTTCTTCCCCCCCCCCCCCCCTCCCAGACCATACGTCGCATTGTCATTGAAATGCTTAAAAACGTACACTGTATTCGCATGATACCCCGCTACCTTTAGTTATTTATTCAATGGTTCCAGGTTCCAGCTTGACATTTATGTAGATACGACAACTGGTTCAGACAGGCCTGGAATTTTTTGTGGAAAAAATCTTTTGTTTTATTTAATTTTTTTAGTTGTTCATAACGAGTACTTCCACCATTTTTATTCAATCTCCTCAATCTCTTCCTGGAAAAACACGAATATACGATTTGTCAGTCGAAGAATGAACAGTAATGATTTTATAAAGATCCTGGACGAAAAACTTGGCAACTTTTCGGATCATCGATTCGGATCAGAGTTCATTTTACAACAAAACAACGCGCCAGTTCAAACGGCAAAAGAGGTTAAAGATTATCTGGAGCGGAATAACGTCTGTGATGTAAACAATGTATCAGAAATAAATACGAAAATAATGTATGATGTAAATCAGTTTAAGAGGTCAATCGAATATTACGAAACAAGTACACGCAACCTAGATAAATAATGGTCACACAATTATGTTATGTTGCCACTAGGAAGCCACTTGCAATGTATCGATGCCTAATTGTTGAAATCACAAATCAACAAAAATGAATTAAGCAATGCCATGAAAGTAGGTGAGTGCCAGTATCGAAAAATGATTGGGAAGGTTACGGGGCAGCCTGAGTTTTAGGAAATGTCGAGTTTTGAGTAAACCTTCGATAGGTTAAGAACGCGGCGTAATTTTATAAAGTATATAGAGTAAATAAAGTAGTGGTTTTTATATTATTTCGGTGGTTTATTTAAATAATTTCATCCCCAAATAAATATCCATTACACGTCCGTGTTTTTCAGTGGCTGGCAGTTTCTCTGGATTTAAACATTATTGAAAATGTTTGGGGACATCTTTCTAGGACAGTTTTCCAAGAAAGACGACTATTTGACAACATGAAAGACCATAAGAATATGATAAAGATTGGTTGAGATATAGTTCCAAGGATATTTTTAACAATGTTGTACAAATCTCTTCCTTCAAGAATGTTAGAGCTTGTGTTGTGAATAAAAATGGTGGAAGTATGTATACTCACAATTAGCAAATAAAAAAACAAAAAAAAAACTTGAGTTTTTTATTCACAAAAAATCTCAATCTCAACCAGTTGTCGTACATACAAAAAGGTCAAGTGGGAGTTCCCAAATACTTAAGAAATGCGAGAGGTAGGCGGCAGTTTGCATCTTTACGAAAAGTGATTAAGATTATTTAAGAGTAATTAAACGAGTACTTGAAGAACAAAATCATCTCGAAACTTAGTTTTCGAAGGGGTGTCTCAACTAGTTGTCGCGGAGTGTAAATGTAGGGGTCGATAGAATGAGCTCTCCCACAAACATAGTTTACTCCTAATAATTCAAATTATTGGGTATACACTACTACCAAGAAATAACATACCTAAGCCTTTCATCGGTATTCGCAGTAACGAATACCCCATGCCAAATGCTTGATAGGAAAAGCACATTTGCAATAGTATTACATTACCAAAATCACACGTGCAGCGATAATCAAAAGACCTACAAAAAACAACAAAGTCACACACATGAATTTGAAAAATTCACAAAATATCAAATATCAAAATGATCCCGAAATTCCAGAGAAAATTGTCTTGTTTTTATTGTTTTCAGAAAATCGTTTTGACTTTGATATCACTTTAGCCTCAGATTCAAAAGAAATCGTCTTAGAAATTTCGAAACTGCTTCACTTCAACAAATGCTCATACTCTGGATGTTTTGTTATTCTCGTCACGCTCTGTACGTACTTTTGTGAGAAGAAATCTTTCTGCCTTGAAAATCTACCTACACTGAGCTTGGAATAATTTAAAAAAAAAGATAGGAAATCGTATCTCATAGCCCTGTATAGACTTAAGCTGTGTACTTCATTTATTACAAACACGCAGCATCATGTACATAAAGAAACCAGAGGAACAATGTAGGAGACTAATGCTAAAGAATTGCTGGATCGGATTTACCGTGTAGAAAATCCCAGAGATACTACACGAGGAATAATCAGTTCTCCATTTACGCATTGTTTACGTTTCAGCTCTGTTGTATGTACATATTCATTCGTACATACATAATTGCAATAAAATCTGAAGGAATCGTCTATGTAAGTTGGCAGGATTAAACCCGAACGACGACCATGAAAATCTTTTTAACGATACACTCATTTTCAACTATAATGAGAGAATAGATTACGCCATTGTAATAAGACTTTCGTTTGGTAATAAACCAAGATTAATGATCACAATAATAAAATTACAAAGTCAAGTTTAAGGCCGGATGACTAATGGAATCGTTTCGCTCCAAAAGTAATTCATCTGAAATATTTAAATCACAATTAATTGGACACATTTACCTACCCATACGAATGAAGTCTTCAGAAATTACTATCCAACCACATAATCAAAGTTTCACTATATAACTTCAGAAATGGATGCCAAAAAGTCATGAAGGCACTTCCGAACCATGTATACTAAAAATAGGGGGATGGGGGAGAACTTCTCAATTAAAGTTCACTCTCAGATTAATTTAAAGAAAATGAACACCCTTGGGTTAGCTTTCCACACCAGAGAAATGGCAAATGGTTTGGATAGGAAACAAGTTTAATTGATGTCAACAACTTCTGACAGGCAAAGTTACCATCAAGTAATTAAACTCACGTCGGGCGACTTTCCGCTTTTTCATTGAGAGAGTTTTGAGGAAAACTACGACGTAACACTCTTTAAATTTTAATATCAGCAGCGGTAGCAATTCGTTTGGAAAACTTCAATTTCCGGAATTAATTAAAAATTTTCCAAAAACTACTTTCTCTGCCAACAGAATAAAAAGTTTCTAGAGTTTGTTTTAAGTACAAGTTGAGGGCAAAAAAGGGCACAGGAAATATTCAGGTATGCCGATGGACTTTTCTTTTTTTTAATGATATCTAACTACTCGTGATTTGCAAAGATTTTTGTTTTTTTTATTTGTTTTTATTATTGGATTTGTGTTTAAATTGAAAGTTATTTCCAGGAAACAAGATTGGAAAACGAAGAACTCGTAAAATTTTCTGGTATGGAGACAAAATTTTATTAAGCTTATTAAGGAAAGGAAATGAATCTAAACACTAGCAATAAAAGTTTGCTGACAATCAATGTGTAAACACTGTGACACTTAAAAAGTACCTAAGAGTTTTTAAAAAAGCAATTAAAAATTAAAGTGGCATAAGAACGATGTAGACACAGTATATGTACATTTCCTCAAAAGGTTTGGCACACTGAGAGGTCTAGGTTGAATTAAATAAATAAAATTAAAATATTTAGGCACGACTCTTGACAAAAGGCACTGACATACAAGCATAGTCTAAGAGCAAATGCTAGTGAAAGTCTCCGTCATAATCGAGAAGGACAGTTTACCATTCTTGTGTAAACTTAATCTCAGCTTAACCCGAAGAAAATGTTAGCGGATCCGGAAAAGGGGCTAAAGGTCGATGCACACTTACCGCCACAGCACGAACTGGCACAGACAGACAAGATATTTTTATTTGAAACCAAGTTAGCTAATTCACATCAGCCGGTATCGGCAGATACCGGCACGTAACAGAAACTTCATTGCCGGTCACTATCAGTGACTAGAAACCAGACCGGCATTTATCGGTTGCTGGTATACTTACGAAGTTAACACGGGATCATTTTTCTATAGTTTTCTCGCGATACCTGCCTTAATTGAAAGTTTCCTTTCCTCGGTTTTATGTCGTTTATGTGCACGAAAAATGCCGGTGCCAGTCGATGCCTGCCTGTGCTGGTTCGTGCTGCGCCGGTAAGTGTGCATCGACCTTTATTCACATAAAAAAAAAAAATGAAAGACATAGTCACACAATTTGATATAGATAATGATGCTCCACAAAGATACAAAAAATAAAATACCCTAGATAGTCTATCTCCATTATGACTCAATTTTTAATTAAATGGAATGAAATGTGCCCTGCCTCACACAAATACGTCACCGACAATCTATTGAAGAAAATATTGTGTCAAATTGAACAAGATTGTATGATTCTATTTCCAGTGCTAATTGGGAAGATAAGTGTTTGGAATTTTTCAGTTCTTAGAAAAAGTGCATTTCATTTCCGCAATGTGGGAGTAGGCCATATATCAAAAATTCATTGTTGAAAGAAGTAACTAATATTCCATCGGTAAATGATCTCAGGTCTTTCTTTTTTTTTTAAAATGCTTTCAATTTATCGCCAACTTTATTCTCGAACAAAACAGAACAAGCTTTAATTATATTAGATAGGATCAAACGAAGATTTTAGTGTTTATTTTTAGAAGTATAAGGAGGCTGGTTAAGCTATGGGTTTTGTCAAACTTTTTCATTCAACTGTTAATTAGTCCTTTCTTGGAAATTAATGCAACCTAATAGGGAATTTTACTAACTAGAAGATATAGATATTTTATTGGATACCTCATGCAGTTCTTCCACGAGGTTTGATCCAAGCAATGTTTAACGCTTTCCTAAGAGAGTCGTACAATCATCAACAAGTGAAGTACAAGAAAAGAGTGCCCAGTGAAAATTGACACTAGAGTTCTCACAGTTGACTTGCTCAGTCCCAATAGCTTTTTGGTTAAATTTGGGTTAGGCTTACCTCACAGTTCCATTGTAGTTTTTCCGGCCGAGATATTAGATCCAAGGTACTTTGGTGCAATCTAGATTGTGTAAGTGGTTTCCTCTAAGACTACAACAAGACGAGCAAGCTCATCCGCCTTTTCGTTCCCGCTGATATCGGTACATAAAAAATGGAAAGAAATTCACCGTGGATCTACACTCCAAAACTAGTTTGGAGATTGTATATAGAGAAATTATGTTAGTAAGCCCCGAATTCAATTACGACTGATTAGTCGATAGCGACTTGATATTCAGTCGATGTCGATGCTGAGTTGAAATTTGTAATTAAAGTAAAGCTTCAACTGCTTGAACAAACCATAAGTGCCGGGCTATAGTAATTGAACTAAAGTTGGCCTCAAGCGATATAAACTTGGCACTTTGAGCAAAGTTCAGTTTCAGTCATAGTCGAAGTCTAAGTTGCAATTGTATCTTGCCACATGCATTTACCATTTGAGAAAAGTCGCAGTCGACTGATCAGTCGTAAAGTTTGACTCGAATCAAGGGCGGATACAGACGGGGCGATCGGGGCAATCGCCCCCCCCCAGAGCTCTAATAAATTAAAACTAATAAAAACGTATTTGCGATCTACTATGATGGGAGATAGGTTGAATAATTTGGCTATTGTATCAATTGAAAATAATGTTGTAGCAAACCTAAATTTGGACGCAGTTATAGAAAAATTTGCAGACATGAAAGCCAAGAAAAAATCATTCTTATAAATTCTGTTTTTTTTTTTTTTTTTTTTTATATATCAATCGAAAAAAATGAAATGAAATTATAAATGGATTATTTAATGTTAATCTTTTTTATTTTATCATAATTTTTCTACCTAATTTTTAAATTTTATTTTTGTCACCTGGAGCGTATAATTATCTCGAACCGGCGCTGGGCCCTGGAACTAAATAACATATCTGTGAGATCTGTGCTCAAGCTAAGGGGGGTGCCGGTTGTAAAAGATAACTCAACTTGTTTAAATTCAAATATAAAATTCTTTAATTTCATATATTGCTTAGAACTATTATCACAAAAAATTCAATGCTTTCAACTAAAAAAACTCAATAAAAAAATTCAAAAATCAAAAAATAAATGCTGACAAAGAGTTCTGTTCCCCTTATTTCTGAAAAATCCACGATTAATAAAATAGAAGTTTTGTGCTACACGTGTAAGCACGGTAGCAGTAATGGAAATAACTAATTAGGCAGAAGTAAATTTCTACAGCAAGAGTATATTCCTGCTTAGATGAAGGATGAAATAAAGCAGAAGTATATACGCAGCAGGAGTAGATTCCTGCTTAGACGTTGGATAAAATTAAAGCAGAAGTAGATTTCTGCAGTAGGAGTAGATTCCTACTCAGGTGGGAGATAAAAAATAAGCAGAAGTAGATTTCTGCAGTAGGAGTAAATTGCTACTCAGGTGCAGGATAGAAATTAATGCAGAAGTAAATTTCTGCAGTAGGAGTAAATTCCTACTTAGGTGTGGGATGGAATTAATGCAGAAGTAAATTTCTGCAGTAGGAGTAAATTCCAACTCAGGTGTGGGATGGAATTAATGCAATAGTAAATTTCTGCAGTAGGAGTAAATTCCTACTCAGGTCTGGGATAGAAATTATAGCAGAAGTAAATTTCTGCAGTAGGATTAAACTCCTACTTGAATGGAAGCAAAATTGGATTTGGATTATTAGGAAAAAATCAGATTAAATTCTGATGTGTTCAGATCAAATTCTAATTTGAGAATGGGTGCTTCTGCTGCAGCTCGTCGCCTTTTTATAGCCGCCCCGGACCGCTACGTTTCGGCTTCATGATGGGTTTCCTTGGCAACGCTCATTCTCAACGTTTGTTAAACTTTGACGGCGGTGTCCCGCAGTGACGTCATAGAGGGACCATTAACGTTGTACTGAACTCTGACTGCGACGAAGGCGAGAACATCTGGTGTGATGTGTTGATATATCAATGTAATCATATAGCAGTAGGTAGGAAAATGGTAAGTTTGTAATATTTATTTTATTTATTAGTTATATATGAAAGTTTTGTTTTATTTGCTGGTTTCATGGAATGCAGGATATTTGTGTGATTATGTTTGGAAGGAATTAAGACGGCGCTGAACAAAAGAGAGGAAGTTCCCTAGAGTTAGATAAGTGCCTTTTTTAAAAATTATTTTTAGAATTGAATTCTTTGTGGATTGTTTTATATCCTTTTACAAACATAATCTGGGGAGGAAGCTGCATCGAGGGATTATATATGTGGACTGAACAATATCAAAATTGTTTCTACACCACCATTTTTAGGAGTAAAAATCTCTATTGACTAGACTATAATGGCTTCATAATGACGCAATTTTTTTTTTTCAAATATTTTTTCAATAGATACCTAAATCTCTACAAAAAGCGTTCAGCTTTTCTTTGTTCAAAAGAAATCCAGTAGTCGTTTTGTATAAAGATCTCCATCTTTGTAACTGTATTGGATTAAATGAAGAAGAGATCAGTATGCTTTTTCTAATTTCAGACTACTTTAGATAACTAAATTTTTTCTACATCAATCTACTTCAATTTGGGTAACACCTCAGAAATAAGGATAAAACTAAACTTGGAAATGAATGAACCTAATATTTGTAATTCCATCAAAATTTGCTTTAATTAACGCGTCCTGTGCCATTGAAACGTATAAGCATTGGCGTAACTAGGTATGGACAAGGTGGGCCCGGCACCTCAAGAATGCGGACTGGCCCTCCAGGAAATTATGAAAATCTTGGGCCTAATTAAATTGAATCCGTTTGAATCGGAATCGAAAAGGCTTTAACAAGTTCTTTACTTCAAGAAAACCTATTAAATTTTTGTTTTTTTTTTCAATTTTTAAAAACTGTTCTGAGATTGCTCTGTTTCCACTGAATTTTTATAAAGGTGTGATCCGTAGGAGAAATCATGCAGAACTATTTTGACAGTTTGTGCGGAAATTTTAATTGATATCAATGAAATTTTGAAAATTTCGTAAAACTTTATTTATTTTTCGGAAAAAAAAGACTTTTTAAGCTTTTTCGATTCTAACCCCAACCTAATCTCCCAGATCAGTAATAAGGCTGATTATCTTTATAAGGAAGAAATATTTACTGCGCAATTAAAAACTTCAATAATATTCTTCTTACGTTACATTATGGAATAAAACTATATTAGCACTCTAGACAATAAACACTTCGGGAAATCGAGAAATTCATAGAAAAAAATTACATTTGTCTAGAACCTACTCGAGTCTCGTAAAGGGGAAGGCAACCGGAGAGAGCAAAAGACTTTTTGATAAAGTTCACTCTAGGTAAAAGTAATTTAGTAGACTTTCCATCAGATATAAGGCTAAGGCCATCCAAATATTGGAAGATACATATTTACAACCAAATGATGAACAACATTATCACTAACCTCAAAAATTGGTTTGAAAATGTACCTTTGGCATAGTCAGTTGACTCATTTATAAAGTTGTAACATAGAGAGGTGTTTGTAAAAAATTATAAAAATGTTATCAATGAACGCATTTCCACCTTACAGGCTGAAACAAAAATAATAAATAATATATTCCGAAACAGGAGCATTGTAGTAAATTTGGAAAGATTGAAAACAGAAATTAATAAAGTCTTCTTACCAAATTTATACTAAAGTTGCTGTAAGCAGCTTTGGGTCGTCCTGTCAGCTCGACCGGCTGTGAACGGAGATTTCTCATCGATTTAATACTTGGTTAAGAGCAACTACCTCAGGACCGGTTTTCGGGCATTCCACTCATACACATTTAAAATGAAATAATTAAAAAAAAAACTAGTAGCGCAACAAGTGCTAAATAAGTTTGCAAACAAAAACCCTTCAGCTAAAGCGTATACAGACTTTAACTATTCTTTATTAGCGCCTAATAAAAACGTAAATAATTGATCTAAAATTCTTTTTCTAACTTCAGACCTGTGAACTACTTAAGTACATTGATACTTAAGTATTATTATCAGTACCAGGACCTGGACTAAAATGTTTTTAATAAGTACAGGTCCCTGTACTGGTACTCAAAAAATTTCCAAGTACAAGCTCAGATACTGGTACTTGACGCAGTTACTACAAATACCACCATAACACGAAGTATCTCAGCTCTTGTAAATTATTTAAACACGCCTTCAAATAATAGAAGTTATTTGCACCTCGACAATGCCTTAAGAAATCTTACCACCTTCAGTAAAATAGAAAGAAAATTTGCGCAATATATGAGTAACTGTAGGACACAAATTGACATGTTAAATCGATATGCGTTGTTGAGAAGGTTGGTAATCAAGTGCCATAATCCGCTCTCTTCCTCCGCACATGTGGAGCGTTGATTTTCATTTGTAGGTTGTGTAAATGCTATACAAAAGCAATCATTATCTGATGTAACATTAGTTTTGCTAAAAGCAAACTCAAATACTATATGAAAAACTTCCAAAAATATGTACAAATTAAAACAGGAAAAGCTTATACGATATTGTATGATATTCAGTAAATGGAAACCTCATCCAATTAGTTAGCTGGTTACAGATTTTTCAAAATTTCTGATTTGAGTTTTCGAAAGCTCTTGAACCTAATAATTACCAGTACTTGGACTTATACTGGAAAATTTTAAAGTACCAGTACCGGAACTTGTACTTAAAAGTTTTGAAGTATGGGTCCTCGTACTCGTACTTGGAGTAAATAGTAGGCATTAGGCAAGGCATCACTATCACATCAGTTTCGTGTATGGAACTTGAGTATTCTGATTTATTTTCCTCAATACGTGAGAGAAGTGAAAGAGGAGATGTGGAAAAAAGAAGTCTCTGTTAATTAAACGACCCCACTTTGTTTTATTTTTCTTTTAAAATCGTGCAAATTTTATTTTATTTTTCAAATAAACACTATTATAATAAAGAATGGGAAATCGCCCCGATTGTGCAAACGTACCTGCATTTGTAGTAGATTAAAAGTTCTGATTTAGTTTTTTTTTGCTTTATTGAAAGCGGAGTTATGGTTTCACGTAGTAAGTACTTATTACACAAATAATGACGCCTTGTCTGCAACTTGTAAAATGAGAATTATTTTACGAAGTTTTTGTGTGCAGAGCTATTTTAGTGTTCTATAATTTAGATTATATGGGGTTCTATAACTTATAACCTCTCTGAACTCTCTGTAACTATATAAACTTAACAATTTTTTTTAACCTACGCAATTTAATTGGCTTTAAGCATTATATTGACATCTGGTATACTTCGCAAACAAAATGTTTGTTAAAACCTATGTACGAAAGTTGGGGGACCTAGCCCACCCCGGGAAAAGTCCTAATTACGCCAATCTTCTACTCATTGTTCGTGCTTCGTAGTGATAATTCCTTTCCAAAGAATGCAAGTACATTCTAAATGGAAACATTTTCAACTCTTATATAATAACTTTTGCAAGTAAAATGTCTCAAGATGGATTTACTTTATTTTACATTACATAGTTGCTCTTCTAAAAAAAAAACTTCAATTTTTTATATAATTACCAGTTTTTTTTTGCTTGGAATCTGTGTGCCTACGTTGTCAATGAATTAATTAACAAAAGTGCTTTTATGTTAAATAAAACCAGCTGTGAATATTTCATAACAAAAGGTTTTATTCATAAACAACACGCAAAGACTTTCAGCCCTGTCGAACCTTTAATGGCCCTGACAACATCTTTATTGTAACTTTTCATTAATTCATAATGCCTTACCGCGTCCGATGGTTGGATCTACAACAGCAGAGTAATCATTTTAAAATTAAAAGTACCTACTCCTGTCTCCAGGTAGGCATGGTAGGGTAGTGAAACTGTTCATTTAATTTGTTTTATTACAAAATGGAGACACCATTCGAATTGAAATATACCAGACCCCAGACATTTCAAAAAGTTCAGAACTTTTGTTCATGAATGACATCACTTTAATACCAAAAAGCTGTTATCCAGTTAAATGTGCTGAAAGTCCCCGTGGAGAGGAAGTTCTTAGTGTTGTCTGAAAGGAATGTCTACCGAAGACAAGCACTTAAGTTATTGAAAGTAAGTACTTGCACTCCTTTGGCAGAAACTTCTGCACATCATAACGTTTGAGGGCTCATAAACATGAACGAACTTCCCGACTATACATACATATAGGGGTGTAGGTACCTATCATACGATGAAGGAAAGAAACACGCTAAACAGGACATTTTCTTCAATACTCATATATATGTCGTTTGATTATTCTCTTTCAATGATTTATGTACCTTTCAAGCGTCAACCTTTGTGCCTCCCAGTAAGCTTTACTATACACATGTGTATGTGAATGTATGGATTGAAGTACTTTGGTGGGTTTTTATGATCAAAATTGTGCTTGAAAAAGCTAAGTGAGCAGAAAACTTATTCGATCTTTACCTCTACCTGCGGAAAATTTATCCCACAAAGGTAATATACTTCAGTTTTCCTGTGCATTATTAAAGGTTACATCAAAGGAATCGTGTTTGCATTTTATTGAATGTGTGTAGGTATGTATCTACATACATTCATGCCAATATGGAATATCCTCGAAAATGGCATTTACAGTCATGAGAAATTTTTTGAAAACGCCTTTTATTGAATATATATAGAAAACGACTTCACTTAAGTTAGTCCTATGCGTCAAGAGACGGTGTTTAAAGTTGTCTTTCTTCTTTTCTTATTACTCTACCCATTTCACATTTCTATTGAAAGATAATAAAATTCGAAAAAGGATCAGCACCTCGTTATTGATATAATAAAGAGCAAAAATTGACCCTAACATGGTTGCCATTGATATCTATTTTAAGGATGTTAGAGTCTTGCATGCTTGAGCAATTTACTCCCTCATCTCTTGTTAGAATGAAACATGACGTCGCCATATAGTCGAGACTTGGGGTATGTCTAGAACATTTAAATTGGTCGAACAAAGATAGAACCCTACAAGCATATAATTAAATGTTGATGGATGACTTTACAACAGGGGCGGTTCCTCGTTCGAAGTAAAGGAAATACTGCGCTTCCCTTCACAAAATGGAAAACTCCAAACAAAAAGGACAAATCATTTTGCATAAAATATTTTCGGAATATATAAAAACAAAAATGTATTGAAAGTGAAAATTTTTTCCTTCCGTGGCAGCTTTAAATACAGGCGGAAACTACTTTTTATATGAAATGTCCAATTATCTCCTACAAACTAAAAAATGTTCATATGTCAATATGCAAATTCCAAAACGTAGCGTTTTCCGCACCCAACAAAAGATCTTACCTTCGATTTGGCCAGCAAGATACAATTTTCAATGGTTACTGGATTTGATTTCAACTCCAACATACAGTAACACAGTGACGTGGCAGAGACCCGGATATATTTTCCGCGTCTAATACCACCTAACACCATATCCAATCTTCGATTTGGAAAGCACTGAGAATTAAATATAATTGAGTTATATGTATGGATCCGCCTTTGTCTCAAACTTACTGTGTCAAGTCATGCCGGAAAGATGCTGAAAGTTTAGCAGCGTCTTTGTAACAACAAAGTCAAAGTAAAAGTTAAACACATTAAACTTATCGGACTCATATGCACTCAGGGCTGCCAGATTCCCCTATTTATCGTATTTTACCCGATTTTTAAGTATAATTTCGATTCCCCGATTTTGGCTCTGTTATTTCCGATATTTTACAGCCTCTTCCGATTTTTAGAGATTTTCAATATTAAACCATATTTTATTATATTAACGCTTCTGACACTAGCCTAAGGAACATGAAAAGTTGGTAAAAGTAAAGAACTAGTTCCTATATACATGCAAAAACATGGATCAGACGCGCGAAACAATGGAGAAATGTAGGTAAAAATGGTCGTAAACATTGCAGGTATTGCAGGGGCCGGATTCACTAACTCGAAGAGTTGTGGAGATGAGAGCTCTTTTGACACTTAACTCTCCACTCGCAATTTTGTAACTCGGGGAATTTGTATTGAGATTTACCAAACTCTCTATTCTACTCGACATAACTCTCGGCTGTGTTGGTTGTGGAGAAGTAAAAAAAAAATATTTCTCAACTGACAGTATTGTGTGCTTTTATTGTCCTTTGTGAAGGTATCGATGCACCAAGGATTTTTAAATTGAATTATGGATTCACTGCATATCCTTGCTATGTTTACAAAAACAAATTATGGACATCTTTGCAATACTTACAGAGCAATAAGGATTTATGTAGGTGTCTCAAGGTACCCGCTAAAAATTGTAATTCACGCGAAAATTGTCAATTTGGTCGTCTTCCAGCTCAGAAGAGATTTTATAAAAATTTTAAATACGCATGTTAAAGCATGTATGTAGGATGAAATCGCATCTACATCTTGTCCCCTAATTAGATATGTAATTAGTTTTTGAGTCCGGTAAATAGTTTTGGAGATAACTGCAAAAGAAGTGAATCAGTCCTTCTTAAGATGAAAGAAATGGACGTTTTTTGGTACAAAAATGGACATATTTTCAACTCATCATTATGAAGTCGTGGAAATTCACTTTCCATAAGAAAAATTTTCACAACAGAGTACTAATGGATGCGAAAGAAAGAACGAAGGAGATATATGCAAAATATAGGAACTGGGGTGTATATGACCCAAGTACAAAAAATTCCTTTTTCGGCGGTTAAAAGTCAGTTATGAAGTTAAAATGATAAAAAAAAAAACTTCACCACTCGATTACCGCCTTCTCCATCTTAACTTTGATACCAAACATGATAAATTTTCGACAGCCCCCAATTGGGAGTGGTACGACCCCCATCCCCAAAAGACCCTCCCACAAAAATTTTTCACCGATAATTTTGTAATCTAAACCCTAAATCCATAGAAAAAAACCCAAATGCACTACGACCCTCCCACAAAGAGTTAGCCGCCTTTCAATATTTTGATACTTCTCACGTTTTCTTTAACTCCCCAAATATGTTAGAGAGTCGTGAATGGAGAGCTAGGGCGTTTTAATCGGGGAAAACAAAAATTCTCATCTCCCAAAATCCCAAACTCTCTGAGTTACAGAATTCGGCCCCAGATTAGAACTCAACTGTGAAATTTGACGAAATTGGGCAAACCTCACATTTTTTCCATTTTGTTCAGTTGATTTCACAATGTTAACCGGGTATTTTTCTAATAGGATCTAGACTTATTTAATTCTTCTCTTATCTGATGGATAAATTTATAGTAAGACAAGTAAAAAACCTAGAATTGGTCTAAGATCAATTCTTATGATACCCTAGCCTAGATGAATGCCCGTATTAAATTTCGTATGGTCACCGATCTTTTCAAGTTTGATTTTGAAGTTGTTTTTCGCATATATTTCTAGAACGGTTTGTCCCACAGAAAAAATGATTATAACCAATTTGATAGGATTTTGTATTCTGCAGAAGTTTTTAGTACAATAGAAATGTTTTGGACTGATTGTTTTCAAAGTATACGTAAAAGACCAAAATTTTTATATGGCAACACCAAGAAGGAGTTCCCCGATTTAGTCCATTTGTGATATTTTATTTGCTAATGTAGTAAAAACATTATGTACGAAATTTCAGCTCTCTACGTCGACGCGTTCTCAGGCAGTGTCCATATATATAGCGGAAAACGAAATTTTTATATGGCTACCCCACGAAGGAGTTGCCCGATTTGTCTCATTTTCGAACTTAATTTTACTTTTTTTTTAAAGTCCGCGTACAAAATTTCAGCTCTCTAAGTATACGCGTTTTCGAGTTATCGTGCGGACAGATGGACGGACGAACATGCAAAAATCGAAATAACTTTTAATATTATGAATGGGTGTCCAATCCATTTTGGTCTACCATCATTATTTCGAGGTGTTACAAATGGAATGACAAACTTGGTATACCCAATAGATTTCATCTAGGGTATAATAAAGTAAGATTAAATGCAGGTATAAAAATATTTGCATATCTTGAAAAACTGTTGATTTTTCTTAAAAAGGGGGACTTTCACTTAGTACCTGTACCACGGCCTGTGCCAGATCATTCAGATTTAGATGATGAAATATTGCCAAAAATATATAGCAGTAAAATTACAGGGTTTGAATTATGTAGCTTTTGTAATTGTTAAAAAAAATGTATGGGCAAAAATTTTGCAAATTGTGTCAAAATGATCCGAAATTAAAAACTGGTTGATTCAAAATAAGACCTATGACGCGACCCGTAATATTGCATTATGCAGATACTGCTCTGTTTCACAGTTAAATATCAGCAAAACATATCTGAGAAATTGATTGGATGCGGACACTTTAAAAGGCATTTTATTGTCCAAATATTTTTTGACAAAAAGCAGATAGAAATGTTTTAATATGCATATAAATGAAAATATGCTTAAGCGCTTTAATTCTAAAATGTATTAAAAATAGTATAAATCTTACTGATAAGATTTAAATAAGGAAAAAGGCAATAAGAATGTTAATCTAATTTATTTTGTAGTTCTGAATAGGTACATCCTTAAGTTTTTTTAATTTATATTTTAATGGATTTCTATAAATTATGTTCTGAATAAGTAATTATGGGATTTAATTCTTTCACCGATTTTCATACCCAATTCATGATTTTCTCGCCAGTATTTTCCCGATTTTTGTATGTTGCCATCTAGGAGCACTGTATGCCCTAGAGGGTTTACGTATGTAAGGCAACATGGGGCAATACCGGACACCAAAGTAAACCTGTCACCGGGTAATACGGGACACCGGGGCAAAAACGAACAGTGACAGTCATTGGCGTATCTAGGAGGGCAGGTCCCCAACTTTCGTATATATAAAAATTTTTTGTTTGCAAAGTATACAAGAATACTTGGGTATTCTATTTACCGACATTTTTATCCATTGTTCCAAGTCCCTTAATAGTCGCAGATATCGCGTTACTGCATTTTTAATATGTGCACTTGGGTTTTTACCCAAAAAGCAAAACGACTAGATTGGCACTTTTAATCCAATGCAATGTGTGTGCATTTCAAGAGATTTTAATAAGAAAATCTTTTGAAATAGGGCAGAAATTGTGAGGTTGCGATCTTAAGGTCAGAAGAACAACGAACAGCTTTCAATTGTTTTCCATTCCTTATTATAATTCTGGATGAATGCTATTCAGCACCCGGAGGCAGAGAAGCATGGGCATGGTACAATGCTTATATGCTAGTATAAGTCACCAGCATTCTATCACTTTTTAGATACCAAGTCAGTCAACATTCGGCCATCGGGCGTTATGCATTAAAATCGAGACGAAGGGCGACGAGTGCTTACAAAACAAGACTTGATTCTTTTTCTATTTGTTAACTTAAATTAAATAAAATTATTATGAAAATAGATTAATACATAATGTAAATAGCGAATTGAGTGACAGTGCATTCTTCTCTTTAATCTCAATAAACCCAAGCGACATTCATATAAGCCGTACAGTCCACTCCAAACATTCGAAACGATTTAAATTTTTTTTAAATCATAATAAGTAGCGTTTATTTGAAAAATGAAATAAAATTTGTACGATTTTAAAATAAAAATAAAAGATAGTGGTGTCGTTTAATTAACAGAAACTTTTGTTTTCCACATCCCCTCCTTTACGTCTCTGACGTATTAAAGAAAATAAATCAGAATCCTCAAGACCCATACATAAAACTGATATAATAGCGAGGCGAGTGCAATACCCAGTATTTATTCCAAGTACACGTACCAATACCTAGACCTGGACTTAATATCGGAATCGAAAAAGCTTAAGAAAGCCTTTTTTTCCGGAAAATTGAACAAAGTTTTACGAAATTTTTAAAATTTGCGCACAAAATAGTTCCGCATAATTTCTCCTATGGAATACTTCTTCACAAGCCTTTGTCAAAATTCAGTGAAACATATCAGTATTTAAAATTTATGAAAAGTTACCAATCTTTTCGATTCCGATTCGAATGGATTCAATTAAATTAGGCCTAAGATTGTACGAATTGACGAAAGTTTTTTTTTTTTGAAAATTTTTATAATTTTCTGGGGGCACCCTAACCCCTACCTAGTACCCGCAAATGGTGACAGCGCAAATGAAATATTGTAGCGAACGATTGCAACTGTCAACATGTTTTGTGTTTCTGAGCTGTCAAGTAATACGAAAAGTAGTTAGCGCCTTTATCAGTCTTTTAACATTTTTTTGTGATTTTCAGTATTAAGAGGTGATTGAACTTACATTATGCTATATAGGCAGGTTTGGGTTCGGTGCTTGAAGTGCATGAGATGGCTGCACGACGATTGCACTTGTACGACTACGAATGAGAATGGTATATTAAGTTTGTCATTCCGTTTGTAACGCATAAAAATAATTATGGTAGAACAGAATGGATTGGACCCCCATCCACAATATTAAAAGTTATATCGATTTTTGCCAGTCTGGTTGTCCTGTAGATAACTTGAGAACACGTTTACTTTGAGTGCTGAAATTTTTCACATAGGCTTTACAAAAAAAAAATAACTTCAAGTTCGAAGATTGAACCAATCGGGCAACTCCTTCGTATGTTCGCCATCCAAAAATTTCGTTTTTCACTATTGGGCACTGCATGAGAATGCGTCGACGTAGAGAACTGGAATTTTATATACAGCGGTTTATAACAATAATTAATAAAATTTCAAAAATGAATTAAATCGGGAAATCTCTTTTTGGTGTTACCATACACAAATTTGGATTTTCACTTTATTTAAATATTATTTTCATCCAGAGTATAATATTATTGCTCTTAGACCAATTATAGCTTTTTCTATTGTTATTATTGAAAAAAATTAAAAAATTAAATATATGACGGAAAAATCTCAATAGGGTACCACATTGCCCTGGGATTTTATAAATATCTCCAAATTTTAAAATTTCGCAACTTCTAAAGTTTATATATTTTCGAAATTTGATGGGATACCATCATCTCTCTATATTACCGTCACATATATCTACAGAATATGGCGCGTTAAGGTACGCCACTGCAAATTACTTTTCCATAAAATGCTAATAAACTTGGGATGTGATGATAATTATGTATAGACAACATTACGGTTATATATGATTATAACTTTATACGAGTAATATTATTATTTGTAGATTACATTAGCAGTAATATTGAACATAACCAATCTATATTATACATAGAAGTAAATATCTGTCCAATTTTCGGTGGCAGATTTCAATTACATTAAATTTGTTGCCCACAAAATATTCAACGGCCTCACCCTAATTGCCTGCAGCCTACCTTTCATTTGCATTTAATTTGCATATGCCTATAATTTGTGCTCACTGAAACATACTTTGCCGACAATAATTGGGCAAATTAATAATAGCACATACAGTCGCCTGAAGGCAATTTGGCGCGGCGCGAATGTAGTTATGTTAATAAACTCGCAGGATACCTTTAGTAATGGCAAAATTAACTAAATGAATTCCATATAAGCGTTCCAATTTTACGAAAGAGGCCCTCAAGTGCTATACAATTTGTGTTGAAAATATACATACAATGCAAAATTCAGAATTCCGTATAACTTCAAGTGGGTTTAAGCTCGAATTTGTTATTATTTTTTTATTTTTTATTTTTTATTTTTTCACCCCAATAAATACATTTTTCCAAGCTTTAATAGTAAATCGAACAGTTATTGTTATCTTAACTGGCCTCATACTTGCATTTGATACAAACAATACATTCCGGCGGCTATGGTGATTATATGTTGGCAAAATAATAAAAGCGGAGTAATTTTAAACATTTTACGCTTTTGTTGAAATAAAAAGTACCCACCACCCTGTTAAATTCTTAAAAATTTATGAAGCTTGATGGCTATGTACAAAAAAACTGCACTTTTATCCTATATGGAACTTGGTAATGGGTTTTTCTGTTGTGTAAATAAAACGTTATTATTCCTCAATTTTAGTGTGGCGATAAGCATTCTTCCATCGATTCTGTTGACAAAATAATGATAGACATGGTATTTTCACTTCACCAAAAATTGAAATTGTTTAAGGAGCGACATACATAATTACAATTGTTTTAGAATATGGGCGAAACTGTACTAATTTAAAAAATATGTTATATTATGAAAGCTTCAGAGAGGAAGAAAGGAAAGTGCGGTCATTTAAAGAATCATATTTTTAGTGATACTAGCGACGCCTTTGGACGAATAGTACCATAGCACCACTTGCAATGGTGCAGTACAAAATTGCAATACACACTTTACAGTGAAGGTTTGCACTGTGCAATGTATAGCCATAGATTCGAAAAACCCAGATGTGGATTTCAGCAAACAGAATTATTTTGCAAAAATTGCTACTGATAGTGCATTACATGTGTAAATGTGGCTCTTGTTAAAATTTTCACTCACACTTTTAACACAAGACGCTTTCATTGGAGATGTTTTTCATAGTGATTATAGTAAGTAAGCTCACCAATATATTTCTGTATAATACATATATCAGAAGTATTCGAATGTATGTTTTGTTTTTTGGAAAGGAATTTCTATTATCTAGTAAGCATATTTTTTTTAAATAAGGAATATTTTTAATTTCTTCCACTTTAATATTTCAGATTTATTTTAATATAAATCAAAACAAAAGACCAAAACTAGTCTATTATAACATTTCTTCTAGTTTTATTATTCCATCTTTTGAGATATAAGATTGTTTTCCCATATCAACTTTTGAGAGCATAAACACCTACGATCAAAGAAATCTGAGCTATGTACTTCTTTCTGATATGAACTTTTGCAATTTATTTTTATTACTTTGATTTAATTCAACGAACCTTGAAGTGAATAAGTATGAAAATATTCAATGGAAAATTAAAATTATTGCTGCTTCATTTCATACTACTTTTACAAATTGGCAATTCATAAAAACCAGCAGTGCACATAAAATCACAACCAGCATCACAGTTATAACTTTTAACACAAATATTATGAAATTATTAATCCCTTTCTTTCAAAAATTAAATTTATTTTTAGAAAAAGAAAACGTGTCTTAAATTTAGACAATTGTCCTACTTTTTTACAGTGTACTCCGAAAATGTACTCCATTGAACACCGTTTCGGTGCTCATGGAACTTCGAATTTGTTACTGTGTACCACAGATCAAATCCACAGCTGGGTACTTCTTATCTGTACTACAAAGTAATAAATTCGAAGTTCCATGAACATCGAAACTATGTTCAATTGGGGACATTTTCGGAGTACACTGTAAAAAATTAGGACAATTGCCTAAATTTAAGACACTTTTTTTTCTAAAAATAAATGTAATTTTTCTGATAGAAAGGGAAAATGAGTTTAATTTCCCCAAATCATGGAAAATTTCCTACATATATAATACCTTACACCTCCCATTTCTAAAGTTGTATTTAAAAATAATTTAATTCCTTCTTTACCATGGGGATATTATCGACACATTTTGACGTTATCGCTTTCCTCTAGTCCAGGCAATGTTCATGTGATACTTCAACAACGATATCTTCCTCTTATCTTTTGCAGGTATTGCGTTCGTGTTCCCCAGATGATACGAAAGCAATTCATCAAGAAATGTTGCATTCGAGACATATCCCTTCCCGAAGGAGGTAACTTCCGTAATATAGAAGATAATAATCTTCCGCAATAAAATTTATCTTCGCCGAAATATAATGCGCGAGTCATCCGCTAGGAGGCTGAACCACATATAGCCGTAAAGGACTTTACAAATTTCAACAAGACTGAGGATTACTTACGAATTTTTACATTTTTGCCCTAAATCGTTATCACATTCCGTAAGGATTATTATCATGATATTTAATGTTTTCAATTTTAAAAGGTGGTAAAAGAAAAAAAATTAACAAATGGAAGTTGATTTAGTTGAAGGTTTGCGCCTTCTGTTAATTCGCAGTACCATTCTTGTTCGATTTCAGTTTTTATATTGTACTTTTAATTCATTTAATAATACTTTACTTGTATATATATTTGTTCAAGAAGCCATTTTTTTTTTTTTTTTGATTCTCCGGTATATAGTAAAAGCTAAAACAGGTCCCAAATAGTGAATGAGTGAAAAAATAGAACAAAGAAAAGAAATGAAAACAACCAAAAAATTGAGAAAAATAGAAAAAAAAATTTATTAAAAAAAATTAAAAACAAAAACCAGATTCATTCGAAACGAATCGAACCTGTGTACGCCCGCAGTGGGCTGAAAAAAGAAAAAACGGGAAAGGAAGTAGAAGAAGCGTTTCATGTTAGCAGAAAACCTTACACTCATCGGTACAGCTTGAGTTTCTGCCTGCTGTAGATGCTTGATACAGATCAAATTGATCTCATCTCATATATACTCAGAATAAATTCTGGGTGTGATTTATATGAATTTATTCTGAGTTTATATGAGATGAGATCAATTTGATCTGTTTCAAGCATCTACTGCAATCAAAAAACCAAGCCATACCGATGAGTGTATGGTTTTCTGCTAACACGAAACGCTTTTTCTTCTTCTTCCTTTTTCTTTTTTTCATTTTTAGCCCACTGCGGGCGTACACAGGTACGATTCGTTTCGAATGAATCTGGTTTTTTAAATTTTTTTTCATTTCTTTTCTTTGTTCTATTTTTTCATTTGTTTTTCAAGTCACTCAATTTCGCTGTTTGGGACCTGTTGATGAGTCAAAACTGAAACTTATCACCCAAAATCAAATAAGTTGTGTGATGAAATAAAAAATTCCAAAATGCCTTCCTTAACAAATATAAGTTTGCCCTGGTAAAAAATCTTGAAGAATAATCTCTTTTTTTAATTTAATTGTATGACACATCACAACTGTCATGAGTCATGAGCGACTCTTAGGGAGACCGCACACTGCCGAGTCAAAGCTGTAAGATTCCTAAATTGCTGGCGGCTTCGAGAAAATTCACAAATAATACGAATTTTTCTACTTTCAATTTTCAAGATGTTCTCTTCAAAAAACCAATAAGATTTCACTCCGTAAATATCATATGTAAATCCGTTTTTAAAATGTTTATAGAAATATGTACTTTAGTCAGGACAAACTTTATTACGATTTAACAAAAGAAAAACCTTTACTTATACAGGCAACAATCAACTGATTAATATTAAGGTTGCTGATGCAGACTGAGCACAACAGTCGGTTGATTCAGTCAGTTGCCAATCTTCAACTCCCTTCTGATTTTTTAGTTGCTGACTGACGTAAAATAAAGCAGTTTGTGGTACCGAACGCTGTTACATGTAACGAGTAAAGTCAACTGAGTTTTCAGTAACCGACTACAGTCGGTGATTATGCAATGTGCGGCCTGCCTTAGCGCATTATACTTGCGGAAAATTTGATATCCGATGAGTTAAAGTTAAGTACGTCTGTTTAATTTAAAGGGCGCGTTCGACACATTTAAGTATTTTTACGACTATTTTGGTTAAACCTTATATTAGCAATGAAGCGATGTATCCCTTCGCCTACGACCATCAATAGATAGACCAACAAGCTCGCATCCAGTCAGCCATTCACAAATACCTTCATTGACTCTTAACAATTACTCACTATTTTCCCTTAGTTCCGAATCGTAACCCTTTTACTACCTACATCCCTTTTAAGGGAATGAATTTTGAAGGAGGCTGTCATATTTTCAAACCAGTTTTAATAAAATCAGCACAGGCCGAAGGATTGATGTCTTGAGACAATAAAAAAAAACATACAAAAGTATCGGAAACTGCTTCGTTAGGCATATTGGACTTCGTTTCGGAAGGTTAAGTATTTTTTCGTCGTGATAAAAGTTTGTTTTTGTGATGTTTTGAAAGACGTTAAGTTGCAAGTGGATACTCCGCAGTAATTTTTTTATATTGAATTGAAGCCTTTAGATAACTACAGTAAAATTCTTGTTGGAAAAAAACATAAGGTATGCACCAAATAGCTGTTAACTTATTGGTCCCTCAAAAGAGACGCGAGTAGTTTACGTAGGTTTTTGAACATAGTAAACCATATTGTCTTGTTTTGTGTTTCTCATCATTTTCTTTTGTTTCTTGACAAATTTCGATACTTCTATGGATGAGAATTGTGTTTATTATGTCTACATGTAATGGATTTGTAATTTTTCTTATATCCGTTTCATTTTTACAAGAGTTTATTGTAATTTATGTCATTTTCCTACTGCCTCAAGTATTTTTCATAATATATTGCTTTCAATTTGTTTTTTTTTTTTTTTGTAATATAGATAGATATAACATAACATTGAGAATCTAATTAAAATGAATATTCCACAAAAAAAGTCGAGTGGGAAAAATATTAGACCTATCAGTGAAGATCAAATATTTGATTTGATAAACACCTATTCTGATAATGAAGAAGTTGAACAAGATGAAATTGAGACTGAAGAAGATATCAGAGCACGAGCAAATGGCAAACAGAGAATTGATGATGATGATGAAGAAGACCCCAATGCCACTGAAGCCGACCCAAGTGATGGAGATTGTGAAGTGGAACTTGATGTTCCACGAATGACTCGATTCAAACCAATTGTTACAGTGCGATTTATGGATTCACCATTACCGTCAATGAAGAATAAACCATCGGCACCATCTACAAGCCATACACCTTCGACAAGCAATCCACCAGCTGTACGAAAGTCTGCTCCAATAATATCTTTAAACAGTGATGATCGCATCTAGCAGTGCTTATTTTTGTACACGTATCTTACGTTCCACTGCAAAGATAGCAGCTTATACTTCAGATGTAACTGCGATGAAAGTAAAACGACTGATTCCGTAAGTAACGTGGGCATAAAAAGAAAGCCCGTACAAATCGAATGGCGGCACATCAGGAACCGCGAAACAATGTCAACAGCTCCACGTTTACCATCTGATTCACCAATTATCCAATCGGTGAAAACTCCGCTACAGTATTTTAGGAAGTATTTGCCATACAAGTTTTTCGTAGATGCAGCCAACTTTACCAACCTCTTCTACAGCGTGCAAGATGCAACAAGTTTTCAGCCTACCTGCGCTAATGAACTGGAAATTTTATTTGCTTTGCACACAATGATGGGAATTATGAAATTCCCAAGAATCGAAATGTATTGGGCCTCTACGACTGCTATTCCATTTTTCATGAACCATATAACCAGAAACAGGTGTTATGCGCTACGTATTCATATTCACTTAATAGATAATGATCGAATTCTTGACGAAAGAGATCGACTCATCAAAGTGCGCTCAATAATGGATCGTTTACTCGAATACTAAATTGAAGAAAACGCATGTATATTGACGAGCAAATAATACCTTTTAAAGGTCACTTGTCGATCAAACAGTACATAAAAAACAAACCATCGCCATGGGGAACCGAAATTTTCCTGTTATGTGGCAAATCAGGACTTCCGTATGATTTTGCTGCATATCAAAGCTCAACCACAGAAATTAAACCGATTTTGATGAAGGAATATGGATTTTCAACCGCAATTGTGATGAAGCTTGTTGAGAGAATACTTGTTGGAAATGTTGGACATAAGCTATACTTCGACAACTATTTTTCTACATATCACTTATTTCAACAGTTTTATTCTCGTAATATTCATGCTACAGGAACTATTCGAGTGAACCGGTTTTAAGGCCCACCTTTAGCAAAAGATGAAGTCTTAAAAGGTACATACCGAAGTATTTCTGATCATCTTGCTTCGATTCATGTTGGAGTTGGTCATCAACATATGGTGAACTGATGGGATAAAAAAGAAAAAAGGTACGTCGAAATTCAACAATCCGAATTTGTCAAACTTCATAATGAAAGCATGGGTGGCGTGTACTTTTTGGAGCAAAAGCTGAATTGCTAAATTATTATAAGATACTTATTAAGTCCAGGAAATGGACTTTACGTGTCATAATAAACTTTTATGACCTGGCAATTTTATGCAGCTGGTTCAACCTTCGAAGTGATTGTGCAAAAAATGATGTTCCGCTCAAGGAACAAACGGACCTACTTGCGTTCAAATATGAGCTCGCAGTAACATATGCCTGCGTCGGTAAAACTACTCCCAAGAAACTTTAAAGGCCAACAACATCTTTGGATAAGATTATTCCAAGTAAAAGAACATTTACATCAACACCAACCGAGGTAAGTTCTGATCAAATTGTCCATATACCAGTCTTTCAGAATGATGCAAACAACACCGTTGCAGACGTCCGGGACGTAAGCAGAAAAGCTATATCATGTGTCAAAAATGTCATGTTTATTTATGCTGCAAAAGAGAAAGCAATTGTTTCCTAATGTATCACAATTGATGTAGTATGTAGTATGTTCTTTTAAATTATATTCATTATATTCAACTTTGCTTCAGTTTGTTCAAAATATTATATAGTTTTTAAAAGGTACACATTCGTAATTGAATAAACATTTGTAAATCACAATTAATTTATTTTATGACTTCAAACCTTTAATTATACCTGCTATTTAATTTTTTCGTCATATACATACATTACACACGCCTGCGCTCGTAAATTTACCATTCACTACTATTGTCCCTCTAAAGGGACACTTCATATCTTTTTACTTGAGGTAGATAAAAAATTGTTGACCTTGGATTTTACTTATTTTAGTCCCCTAGTGTAGCAAAAAAAAAAGAAATAAAAAAATATTTTTGAAGTAGAACATAATTCGGTAGTGAAAGGGTTAAACACTGTACCTACGTGCTCTACATATTGCAAGCACTAACTGCACTTAACTGACTTAGCATACTCAATTACTTCAATTCCTAAGAAATTGCTTTCTACCTATGCTAATTCGTGCTAGGGTGCGAAAGGTTCACTTACTTCTATGTGACACGTGCGATGCCGCGAGTAGCAACTTAGTAAAATAAATAAGTAAATAAATATTTTATACTTTTGCAATCTCCCTCCGTAATTTGTCTAGAACATATCGATTTGAAAGTTTAATAATAAGCTTTTCTTTAGCACACTGAAAATTCAACACAATTTAGGTATATTTTTCTAATTATTTCAACTAATTAATCCCTGACCAGCGGAGTGTCACATAATTGTACAAATTTGTTGTTACTACTATATTATGTCACGACCTGAAACTAGATCGCGACCTGCTTTCAATGCTTGTACCCTAAGGTCAGATTCATATTTAGATATAACTATGATAAGGTGACAGAACTAAAATTAAAAAAAACAATTAGTAGCTCTAATTTTTTTCAGTGGAAGTCATAAATAACCCAAATTTAACGAAAACTATTACTCTTACTGTAAAATCGACTTTTAGGTGGAACTAGAAAAAATTTAGTCTTCAATGAATTTTTTATTAAGAAATTTCTCTTACCAAAATAACTCAAACTTAATTAGCATTTATAGTATATCACCAGTAAAACTAGCAAGTAAGTAGTACATTACTTACTGGAGAATTTCGCTTTCGATAATAAAATGAGCAACGGGATACGTATATACATAAATAAGGAAAATCGTTAACCATAACACTAATCTTATGTTTTCAAAACGAATCTAATTTAAAATTAATTTAATAATCACCTGACGGAATCCAAGCAACTAACTTGCGCAATTTCATAAATTTACCGAGAACATAGCTCAAGCGAGTTTATTTCATTTCTGCAGCAATTTTGTTTCGTTTCGTTTACTTGAGAACTTTGTAATTAGTTAAAACGTTGGAAACTCCTGGGCGTGAATGTATGCCGGCTTTTGCTTTATTTATAGCCGAGTACAGAACCGAGAAACCTGCAGGGAAATCATTCCTAGCTAACAATAATGTGAAAATGTTCAACGGGGAATTTCATCATATTTTTGCATTTGTATATAGTACGTGTATATACGTTTGTATATATGTATGTATGTCTGTTCTTGGTACACAGGACTTATATTATTTTATCCTTATTTAAATTGTATACAGCATACTCAGCATGCGTTTGTACTTAAGGATTGAAGAAGATGTTAGTGGGATATATCTTAAGTGCCCAATTAAAATTGCTATCTCTTTGCTCGCCTGTCTAGAAGCCCACCTAAATGTAGTATTCCCATGCCGAGGAGAGTTTTAGTGCAATTACAAATGCAAGTTGTATTAGAATTGCAAACGCAAAACATTTATATGTATGCAGTTTTCTGATGTTGTATTGTTCGAAATGTTTTAAAATCATATACCAAAGGAAGAAAAATCCACGACTCACAGAAGGCCGGCAAAGTTCAAGGAATAATTTAAGAACGTAAGATTTTCTCCCTTCATATGCTTTTCCCAATATTTAAGTGTAATTTAAGAAAAAATAAACTTTAGGAAATAGCTGAGTTGAGTTTAGAGTATTTAGAAGTTTATACAGGTTCGCCCACAACTGAATCCCCAAACGCCAGGAACTCATACAGGACCTTTAATTATATAAAAACAAAATCTTAAATTGGTCTAACACCAATTCTTATGAATTATACCCTAGATGAATACTCGTACGTCATTTCGTATGGTCAACCCATCTGTGCACGTTTGATCCTTGAAGTGGATTTACGCATATACTTCTAAAACGGTTTTTTTTATATGGCAACACCAAGAAGGGGTTGCCCGATTTAATCCGTTTTTGATATTTTATTTACTATTACTATGAAAGCACTATGTACACAAATTTCAGTTCTCTATATTGTCGGGTTCTCAGGCAGTGCCCAAATATATAGTGGAAAACGAAATGTTTGTATGGCAACCCCACGAAGGAGCTACCCGATTTGTCCCATTTTCGAACTACATATTACTGTTTTTTTTAAAGCCCATGTGCAAAATTTCAGATCCCTAAGCGCATGCGTTCTTGAGTTATCGTGAGGACGGACGGCAGGACACACGGACGGACATACAAAAATTAAAATCACTTTTAATATTACGAGTGGATGTCCAATCCATTTTGCTCTACCATCATTATTAATGTGCATTACAAATGGAATGACAAACTTAGTATAATCTATAGATTACATCTAGGGTATAAAAATTATATGGGATGGTGGGGGTGCAAAATACATTATATCGTTATCCGGTAAGGGAGAGGTTATGATTATAGTAGTTTTTCCCTTAATTATACTCTTACTATTCGTTTTACAAAAATAAGCGAACCATCCAGGCTTTCATAAAATGCTCAATCAGGTTTCTGTTCCTATTTTGTCGGGAGTTAAAGGACAACAAAACAAAAAAAAATGAAAAATGTAAGTTTTTCAAATTTTACCACATTTCATCGCCAAAATCCACTATAAACATAATTTTTTGAAGACTTAAACCTTAGAATGTTACCTCCTAATTGGATCTAGATATGTACGTAGACCTTTTGCGGAAGCAGTTATTTCTATTGAGAAAGCTACCACCACAATTGAACGTCTTCAGTGAATGGAAAAGTTACTTGAAGACTTGAGATGTTTGTTAGCTTGACTGCTTGCTAGCTTCCAGCAGTTCTTATTTTCGTTGAGGAACTGCTTCTGCAATTGCACGTTTTGGTAAAGGCAATCGATGGTTTGAAGATTAGGGGTGATATATTGAGAGTTTGTTTCTCAGCTACGTCATGAGCGTTTGCTCAGTACAGTGAGCTGATGTTGATATTTGGAGAGATCGTCTCGCAACGGCTCAGGGAATGACTGTTCTCTGGTATGTTGTGCTTCGATTGGTTGGAGGTGGATGGACGGAACATCTTAGCGATGACTAGATTATGCAGGCATTGCTTCTAGTTCTGAAAGAAAGTGACAAACTTAGGTATATAGGCTATAGATTGGAACAAGGTCGAATTACGGATCCAGGGACCTGGTTGCAGTGACAACAAGGATGTGTGCTAAGTTAACGCGGACTAAGTCGTCTTGAGTCTGTGTTGAGAAGAGCGATAATGCTGTGGTACTCGATGAGTGGAAAGCCTAGGATCAGGCTCGCAATGACAAACTGGACACTGTGGGGTCAAGCTAACTACGTCATCTTGAGTTCGAGACTAGACGAGTAATAATACTGCATGATCGTCTATTTTAATTCATTTAGACCAGACCGAGTCGGCCCCATGTCGCTACGGTGACCTAAGAAGCAACATTAGTGCTGTTGCATTTGTGTGTAGATCCGCTGACTATGTCGCAAATCGCTAGTCCGTTTCTAAGAGGTCAAAGAATGATGGGACTCTGAAATTAATTTATTTTCTAAAAGTCATTAAGACAATATCTCTTCAGTTGTTCAGTCTCCCTGAAGAGTTTTCATTATTATTTTCATTGTATATTTGGACTGTATCTTCTGAACGCTATTATTTTGTTTTATGCAAGATTATCGTGAAAAGTTGTTTGCTGACTGACATGAGAACAGAACCAATTTTATAGTATTTTTTTGTTTTTCCTTTACATATTATTCAACCCCTACCTAACTCCAGCTTTCTATGATTAGCATAGTATATGTATATTACTAGTGACTTTGAAATTTGGGTTTTCTAGTTTACATGATAGTTGGACAAAATAATCGAACCGACACAGATGTCCCGCCACAAATCCATATGCACTGCAGTCATTTTTGAGATAAATATGTGTGCATGATTCGGATTAAAAAAATGCCGCTGCTTATATTTAATTTCAGGAATTATTAACAAAATAAATAAAATTATTAATATAAATCTAACTGTCCTTCTATAATGTGCAATAAGAGTTAAACAGGATGTTATTGCAAAGAACTATAAAAATCACAACTCCCCACCTCATTGGCTACGTATTTGGCACCAACAGAATAAAAAAAAATGTGTCCTTGCAATTGTGGACCACCCAGTATATTCCAGAATTTAAATCGATTTTAAAACATGTAATTGCTGCTACGTTTTGAAAACCATAGTTATATGTTATCACCCAAGTACATCTTTCCAAAAGTGCATACCTGAGGCAATTGTCCCAGACTTCAAAGCAAGTTCAACTGGAATTCTGTTTCTGATTACGAATAACATGTAAACCATTCCTATACATTATCAATGTATACCCTGCTCTGTTCCTCTCTTCTTCTACAGTAATCTGTTGTTATGGGAAAAGAAAACGTATAAATAACTCATAGCCAATACCTACAGCAGAAAACTAATTAGTTATTTGGCCATTCCCTTGGGTACCATATAGGTTAAGTTTGTATAAATTTTAAGTCGATCCCTACACGTGGTACTTATAAAGTGACTAATTTTCTAGCTAAGCTTAATGACCTTTAATTTTTCTAATTGAAGCTTCTGTGAGGAAAATTGATTTTTTCTTCTTCTTAATTTTGAGTTGATTTAATTTTACAGTCAATAGCGAAAAACGGAAATTGCAAAGAGGAAATCTAGTGGACTTCTGCTTCAAAACAAAGACTTGCAGCTCTTTATAAGTGCAATAAATAAATGAGAATTACAACTTACACGGATAAGGTAAAGAGAAATTTGCAGTGATATATGAGAAGTTCATAAATTTTCAAAAATATTTTACGAAACTTTGAGTGTGAAAGTTGCAGAAATCACCAGATTTTTCTACATACATACAGCGAACGGACAACGTTCTAAAATTGAAATCCCCAGTAGAAATATCTCATCGAGGAAGATCATCGGAAAACTTAAAAGATTGTCACGTTTGAACCAAAAAAAGAAAGAAACTACATTAAATTAACAAAAATTTCAGAACGAGAATCGTTTGGAACCTTTGATGCACCTAGCCAAAATCATATTATTTCCACATATAGTCACTTATTTAGTTTGAAACCTTAGGTAATGTAGTTTATGATTTCGGTGTTTATTTTCGACCGGCCTTGTGTTTATTTGATTAATGAGTTATTTTGTAAAATCTTATTATAGGTCTAATAAGGTCCACTGGAGTAGACCGTGGGCCTTATTGCCCTACCTAACCTATATTCTCAAAGAAACTAATGTTCACATATAGGGCCTTATTATTTCACTGGGGGTTAAAAAAGCCCATTTTTTTGTTTTATTCGAAATTATTGTAAATATCCGTTTTTTTCCCCGGACGGTAATCGAACCTAGACTTGTTAGAATCGGTCAATGATGGAAAACAGAAGGATTTTAACGATTGTAAACCAAATCATAAATACAATAGGAAAAACAACCACCTCGTTCGGGGTTTGAAACCCGGACCTTCTGCTTGCCGGGCGACTGCTCTTACCACTGAGCTATTAATTTGTAACTAGCCTACTAGTTTGGATTCAACTGACATTAACCAGTAACAATGAAAGCGCACAAATAAATTGTAAATTTTTATTATTTTTTCCCGGATGGGAATGATTTGATTTCGAATCGTTAAAAATAAAATTTCTTTAAATTCGTCTGTTTTCCAACCAATTTTCTTAGTTTTAGCAAGCTTAAAGGGAATCATTCCGCTGATTACATTTTAAAAATGTTAATTTTTTTCTTTTGGGCCTTATTATACGGTGATAGTTTAATAAGGCAAATGAAAAAGGTTTTATAAAACTGAATTATTTTTTAGAATAATCACTTCGATTGTAGTTTTTCTATTTTTATAGTTGTGCAAATAAATAACTTCACGGAAAACTTTTTTTTGTAGTTTTATATCACCAAATGCTTGATTTTTCGCTTATGTTTAAATTAGTTTTTTAGAAAAAAAAGTTTTATGCTTGGTGATGTAATATTACTTATAATATAGGTTCACAAATTTCCAATAGCTTTAATTTTGACGATAAACGTGTGAATTAAAATCTTAGCGAATCGACTCAATACCGCCCAGAAAACATATTTATGCATCTATCGATATTTCTCGGCGTAAAGCAAATATTTCTAGTGCAATCCCCAGCACCTTCCACCCCAGAAGGGGACTCCAGATTCGTAAATATGAAATCATTCTATTTTCAACGATATCCCGCATGACCCACTGCAATCAGTGTAATGAGCTGGACCAGCGATATGTTCTTTTTTTTCGAAAATCATCTACTTGGTATGAAAATTTTTCGAAATTCACTATTATACCAGCCAATAGAAAATTCTAGACTCAATACACATACAAAACTTATTTCCCCCTCTCCCAGCTCTTTCGAAAATATAATTTTTCGAAAATGTTGATATTTTATGCGCTTTATAATAATATAAATTTTAAGACTTTCGCGATTGCTTACTAACTTTTTTAAATTCTATTTTTAGGATTAGCCGGTGTTAGCCGCTAATTATGTGTAAAAAATTGAAAAAATTAACTCTGCCAGTTTTGAATTACGAATATTTTCGAAAACTAAAAGAAAGATGAATAAATAATTTTCATCATCCTACGATTTTAACTACTCGAGTTATAGTAAATATAAAAAAAATAGGCCTGTCCTTGCTCCTTCTTCTCCCCACCCAAGCAATGTAATGAAAAAAAATACATACATATTTGAAGAACAGCTAAGGCTTTCATAAAAATGCTAAAAAACAGAATCGGCAGATATAAATTCGAATATGCACAACATTAAACATCATCAACAGTATTTTCGAACATAGAAAGTGTATGGAGATGAATAATCCATGAATATTTAAAATTTCATAAAAATCGATGCATTGTCAGATATGTTTGATACCAAAGCAATTTAGAAATTTTCACAGCGATCCACTCGGTACGTATGCAAGAAAGTAATTGAGAACAAAATCAATTATTTCTAACTTCTGGCATAATTAATTTCGAAATTTATGTTGCAGACTGCTTTTAAAAGACCATGAAACCCTTTTGGGCTCTGGTGAAACAGGCGCTGAAAATAACAAAATAATCATACAAAGGCTTGGCAGTATTTTAATTTTACTTAATCGCAGCAGGCAGAAAGATCGCAGAAGACACCGTCAAAGCATTAATGGAAGGAGTTCGTGGTAAGGTAAAAACTTTTAATCGTAACTGTAGTAATTTCTTTCTCATTTTCCAGTGCATTAATATATATGAAATTATGCAATCCTCAAATACTTTCAACATTTCTTCCTCTACATAAAAAAAAACATTTTCGATTAGTGTTCGATCAGTATAAGCGTTCCAGCCCAATTTCCAAACTTCTTGCTAACCTGAATCCTTTCTGATCCGAAATAAATTTCAAGTATTTTTAATGGACTTTTTTAAAAGTTAACTTTCGTTTATGGAAAACATAGACTTGATTAAAAATTAAATATTATGTACATCAAATATACATGAATTTTCTATAATGTCATGTCGAGAGGGAATATATTTTTCCAAGTCCACATTAACTCAAACTAAGCCCCTTGTCTAGACTTCATCTGAACATTTCAAATAGTCCCACGAATGGAATTCTTTAATTTTATTCGTATTCCTACCGTTAAGGTATTTCCAAATAAATTGTAAACTGACAAGTCTTAGGCAACCAAAACTTTCCCCAGGGAGTAAAAGAGAAATCCGCCAAATGAGTACAAATCCTCGCAATTTTATGTAATTTCAATTTAAATAAATTCCCAAATGGATTTTCCCGATATACTCTTTGCTAGTAAATTTCTAATGAAGCAATCGAATTGGATAGAATAAGGTGGAAGCAATCGAAATGGGTAGAATAAGGTGGAAGCAAGCTATCGTGGTATCCTCATCGTCATAGTCAATCAGCCGTTTCATTGTGCCATTCAATGTGCTAATCGAATTGAAATTCGTCGAAGTTATCGGACTAATAGGGCCGAACGAGTAAATACCTCCACCCAATTCCTGGGGAGTCAATAGAGGTTGAATTAAATTCAAATTGGTCTTCCATCATCGAATATATGCATACATCTACATATATTTATGTATGCCTCTGTTTATATGTATGTGTATATATACAATACAACTCTGCACACTGTTCCTCTTGTCCTTTCATGAAATTAAACTTTCAAGCTCAGTGCGAAAATTTAATCCTCAATTTGTGCTGTACGCGAATTTGCGATTATGTACATTTGCAGCAATTGCTTTTCTTCCAGCTTTACGATTCCGGGCAATTTCATAAAATAGGGAAACAGTCATCGTCAACTTTCTCTGCATTTCTGTGCACGACACGATTTCATTAATTCAATGTCCTTCCTGTAGGAGAATAGCGCAATAAGATTTTGTCAGTATAGTAGAGTGCAACGCTTGTAATTTCGCATCAGCCTTTAACCTTTATTGGCAAAACTGACTCGGGTATACCACTGGGTGCAATTTAGTTAACATTCACCGAAAACTGTCTTCTTCTTTTTTTCTGGATTTTTGTATCTCTATTCGCAAATATAAAGCGATCCAACAGTGTCCTGAAAATTGTGAAAATTGCTTCGAGTTAAAAACTTAAGGGGAGATTCAATAGTTTTGTTTGTTTTTGAATTGCTGTCTTGATCCGGAATACCTTAAAAAAAAATCGAAATTATTGATTTCAAGTACCATTCAGTAGCATTCTTTGGAAATTGCATAAATTTTATATAAATATTAACCCCCAAAAGATGTAGATATGAAGGCAACATAAATTGTTATTACATTTTCCTTACGAAATCCCTCCAGATGCTGGGAATTACATTCTCTTTTTTGACTCCTTTTTGTATCGTCTTTGATGACATTAAATTTTGTTGCTTGTCGCCCATATTGCGGGTTAAATGGCAATTCTAAGCAATTTTGAGTTAAGTATCCGATTCAATGATCAATCGCATGCATTTTTTTCTTTTTTTCAAAATACTTCATAACATTGAACGCTGATATCCTAATCGATATCAAATTGGTTTAATACTTAATTTGAATCACCCCCAGCTGGGTGGTTACCAGGGGAAGTTTTGTTTGAAATCGGCGAAAAATATTTAAATTCCTTAGGGTGTTTCTTTTTTCTTTTTCTTTTTTTATGGTGTTGCCAAGGCTCAGCGGATAGCCTATAATGCCTTAGCACAGCATTGGCGGGAAAGTAATGAAGGATAGGGAATTCGGGATTATTGGGTTGAACCAAGCAGGTGACGGTGTACATTATGCTTGAATTAAAAAAATCGTAGGATGGTAAACTGTTCCACACTCGTACTGTTCTGCTTATGAAGGATTCACGGAATTTCAAGATACGGCCAAATTTGACTTCAAGCGTGTTAGAGTGAGATCGGGTTACAGGTCCTGTTCTACACATAGGAAGAATTCTACAAGGCATCAGGCTATAGATTTCAGCAGAACAATAGCCATAAAAGGAGCGATAAAAGTGAGATAGACATCCGATATTAAGTCGATACTCTTGGCAATGGTGGCGAAACTATTGGTCAGATCCTGAACCACGCAGGATTTTTAAGTGTTTTTTATAAACTTATTTATTATCATAAAAGATTTATTAGCAAAAATATTAATCCCTCAGGATTTTAACGAACTGAATAAAAAACTTCAAGGAATTGGAAAAATTGCTTTAATGATATTTTAAAATATTAAAATACTTATGACAAAGGCTTGACATTTTTACTAAGGATTTGGAAATGTAAATCATGAAATATTTTCCTCAATTACAAACACATTTTCAAAATGCAATAAGTTTTGAAAATATAATTGATGACCAATAAAATGCAATTAAAAAATATTTAATGTATATACAGGAAATAAAACATGCTGATTTATAATCAATTTAAAAGTTTGGAAAATACATTTCACTTTATTTGATATCCGTTCAAAATGGAATGCGAAACAATGGAGTTAACTGAATTTATTGGCTAGGTATTCATGATTTAGAAATGGAATTAAGTAGGTAGTTGAATTTCAAAGTAGCATAGTCTGGAAAAATAAATTTGAAAACTTGATTTCTGAAGTAGAAGGAGAAATGTCTGAAAGTAGTGGAGATAATAATGATCCCACACTAAAAATTGGAAATATTATATTATACATATGGGATTCTTTACAAATAACTTTATAATAATGAAAAAACTTCCTAATGCTTTTTCAACGATATTTGGGTCTACATATTCGTGTGAAAAATAGTTTTCTTCAATAAATTTTGTAATATTTACCAATAGAAATAAATTTGGAAATGAATTAATTGCGAAATGCGTTAAACTAATGAATACGAAATATGAACTTAATATTAAGAAACTATTGGACAACAACAGATTTCTCATTAAATATATTTCAACTTTATGATCAGCTTTATTATGCATACACATATCTCTACTTATATCTATACATAAATAATATTTTATAATATATGTACTGATGTGATTTTCTTTTTTCCTTGTTCATACAAATACTCAGTGCAGGGGCGACTCCCGACTGGGCATCGTGTCAGCTGGTGTGATACTCATCGTATCAATTTTTGATGTCGTACTTTATTTTTTGCTCTTCACTTGCAAAACTAAAATGTAAACCAAAAAGACAAAGTAAATTTTTAGAGGATTGTGAAAGTGAGAACCAAATAATGTAGTTTTTAAACATCTGCTCGTCCCTCAAAAAGTTTAGTTTTTAAATATCTTCCGCTCCCCCTTTCTATGTGACGCCAGTGACCCATGAGCTAATACTAAAAAAAGAAAAAATAATGAACACAATTTGACCCACCTCTCAAATAGATTTGCCAACACAGCTGTAGGGAATCAATAGTTGCTATATATATGGAGAAAGAAGAATTTTTAAGAGCTTACGTTTTCACGATTCTAAATCAAATTCATAAATACAAGAAGAAAAACAACCGCCTCGTCCGGAGTTTGAAACCGGGACCTTCCGCTTGCCGGGCGACTGTTCTTACTGAGCTAACAAGACAGATGATTTTCCCTCCTGCAAACCCCGGACGAGGCGGTTGTTTTTTCTTCTTGTATTTATGAATTTGATTTAGAATCGTTAAAAATAAAAGTTCTTAAAAATTCTTCTTTCTCCATCATTGACCGATTCTAACAAGTCTAGGTTCGATTCCCGTCCGCGGAAAAAATAATAGATATATATATGTCATCGCTAATAACCCGAAAGACCTTCTTTTGGACTATGTGTAACGCGCACAATGCAGTTCTTCCAGCCCAGCACAAATATAGGAATTAAACTCTAATCTAGGCCTGATATGATACTTGTAGACTTTCTTCAAATCTGACGGAGTAAAATATTTCTTGCATCTTTACAGGAAGTCCAAACATTTCATCGCGTTTTTGGGAATAGCAAAACTATGATGAAACTAACTAAGATTGCTGCATATTTTAATGCCTAAGATGTTTGGAGATGGCGAGTACGAGATATATATTATCCATCGGCGGAAACTGATTGGGCGGGTGTTGGAATAAGTTTGGGTGATAACAGACAACATCGCGATTTGGAAGCTTTAAGCAAAACCCGATACGCACTGCCCCAAGCGGAAATTGTATTGTTGTAAGATCATAGTTTGATTGACTGAACATGTGGCTTCATTTATCACAGATGTTAAAAGTTGGGTTCAAGAAATCAATATTATCGGTAACGCTTTGATAGAAGTTTTCTATCATCATCAGGTCCAATAGTGGTAAAAAGTTATTGTTCCCGGAATTAATGTTTTTCTAATTCTGATTATTCTGTACAAAAATTAAAAGCTTAATACTCGTAAGTAAGAAGTAATTATTGAATATAAAAAAAATGTAAAAATTTTGCAGAATGTATTTAGAGTTTTGAAAGGTGGTAATAATATTAAACCGCAAGGAATGTAAGGAAAATTAAAATAATTTAAGATCATTTATTGCTATCATCGTATGATACAACTTAGACAAAGCCCACACTATAGAAGTGCAGCGCCAATTAGTCAGGCTAAGAGCGGGAGGTTGGTAGATGGAAAGTAGTTTTGGGCATTTCAACAACTCCAGAAGATAGACTGCAGTAACTGCAGGAAAGAAACAGATCATCAAGTAGCTTTACAAAATTTTGGTGAGGTTTGAACGCAATCATGCCGACCAAGGCTGATTAGGGTTGGAAGGAGATGATGGTAACATCCATTATTTCAATCATAGCAGATAAACCCAAGATGAGTGCGGTCACAAGGGCTATAGTGTATTTCAGCGACTGCCAGCGGCACGAGTCTAAAAGACTGCCGGACAAATGCAGTGTCTTCTAGGCAGAGCTCGTAACGAATTACCAGCCGGCAATCTGCAAACTATAACAAATATTTCTTGCTTGAATTTACACAATTTTCCTCATATGACATACATTAATATGCCCCGTATGCAAAGCATTATAATCGTCATAATGCCTGATAACAGTTACATTTTCATTCAAGAATTAGAAATCTCAGAATTCTACCATTAATTTGATCCATTTTCACATATTATGTAGGTGTATATGTGAAAATGAATCAATATAATCAATATCAGGGACGGACTTACAACCCATACAAAACTACTCATGTACAAGCAACTAATAAGGCTTATCATCACTTATTGCTTTCCTATAAGGCACACAATTTCTCCCACTTATATGGACCGCCTTAGCAAGCTCGAAAGAAAGATTCTTAGAGCTTGCACAGGACTCCATAGAAGAACCAACGGAAAATACTATCGCAACGAAGTATTGTACGAGGCAGCCAATATAACTCGTATCAAAGAGTATCTGTTCGGTCAAACCGAAAAACTAGTAGAGAAAATCGATATCTATTCAAACTCATTCATAAACAACTTGCCGGATCTTCTAATACCGGTAAATTTCAAATACCTGTCACCCTTGCTTTTGGCTCAACCGGATACTAGAAACATCCACCTCCACGAAGGTAGAATAAGTTTCTACGATACTAAAGGAGATTACTACAGGGGGTAATTCCAAATAACCCACTCAAGAGCCCGGGAATGTCTCTGATAAAACCTGCCAGTGTAGGAACTTTCCAGTCCTTAACTTCCTAAAGATCTCAAAACATATCCAATTCTTACTCCCTCCCAGTCCCTCCCAAATTTAATAACAAACTCTTGCGAAAAATTCATTAACTACAGCTGATGTGGCGCAGCAGCTGTAAGAAAAAAGAACAAACAACAACACGAGAGGTGATCAAAACCAAACCAAGGATCAAAAAGAAAAAAAAGGGAAGACATCGAATCGAACTAGGGCCAAAGATAAGCCCCAACGGCCTAAGCAAGAAAATGCGAAGGATGTGAAAAATCATCTAATAAAATCCAAAGAAGGAAGACAATGAAGAAATTTTAAAGCGCAAAAGCACTTGAATTGACTTGACTTGAAAATGGATCAAATGAAAGGTGAAGCGTTCTTGAGATAATCCACTTTTTCTGATTCATTATTTCGTTTCGGGTTTCACCACTGAATATATTCACCTGGGACGTTTGCAAGAGTGCAATAAGGTAAATAAGAAGAAAAAGCCGATTTGCTATCGAATTTGCACCTATTGGATGGTTCGAATCCATAGCTCATTCTCATTCTTCGACTCACCAATTGATATCATTTGACATATGCCCAAGGTGGATCATTTAGACACTTATACAATTCCCTATATAATTATGGGTAAGATTTGGATATAATATTTATTGCCCCTAAAATTACATTTTCCCTGCATTTAGTTCATTTTTTTTTCTTTTTTTTTTCTTTTAATAATTTCTGTGGTATTTTTATAATTATTCTTTTTAACTTAATTAGTTATTTTTAATTTATTATTATTATTTAATGGACTGGGAAAGTACACAAGATTTCACAATCTCAAATTTCAAAATATAAAATAAAATTACAAATAACAGGCTACTAAAACTAATCGAAAATTGGAGCTAACTATAAAAGTAACAGAAAAAAAATATACTGCTAAAAAACAGAGGGAGAAAAAATAACAAATTTAATAAAAAGAAAGTACACTCAAATTAAGAAATTATAGCTAAAATATGATACATTGGGACTAATCAGGATTAAGCTGAAGGCCGTTAGCTTTGGACTAGATATTAATTATTTCCAAATCGCCATTAATGCGATCGATACAGTTCTCACACAAATCAACAGGTAGACCGAACGGTTTCCGGGAGATCATTTATAAATAAGCTAAATAATAAAGGACTCAGTATTGAGCCCTGGGGAATGCCAGAAAAAAGAGGGAGGGAACTGCAAGTATTAGAATCAACTCTTTTAGCACTTACTTTTGATCAGACAGAAAGTCCCGGAAAAGAGCGAACGCGGAAAGACTGAAAAGAAAGCAGCAATTGACTTTCCGAAGCAAGATCCCAAAATCAAAGTTGTGAAAAGATTTCGAAAAGTCAACCAGTGTCAAGGCAACTAAGCTGTTTTAGTCTAGGACAGCTCTTATATCAATGGACACTCGTAGTACTACTACGGTTTCGTAGGTATGGTCATGACAAAAGCCAGACTGCCATTTGCTTAGGAGCTCCTTCGAATCCAGATGCACTACTTCCCTATTCATTAGCTTTTCCAGTATCAGACTTTTTATATTTAATGTTAACCTGAATTTTGCAAATTTCTGAGAAACGTTAGGTTTAAAAAGTGAAATTAAATTAATTTTATATTTTTTGAATATGTCTAATCTGAGTCCTGCAGGTTGCAGCATACACTTAACAAGCGATAAAGATTATTCCACAATAGCAGTGATGTCTTTAAATTTACTTAGGTTGTCGAAACAATTATTGGGCTTAAAGTGCCAAACTATGTCTTAAATTTGATGTATTTTAAGTTTCTTTCGTGCTCTTTTCCCTAAAGATAGAGTTAATAACTTTCCACATTTTCCATTTCTTTTTGTTTTGTACGACCCGACAATTGATGGTTGTTTGTGTTTCAAAACTGCACGCGGTACAATTTTCCTCACATCAAAGCGCAATGCCGTAAATCCAGAAAAGCTTGTTAAACTCACGGTAATTATTGGGTTTTATTAACAAATTTTCCTGTATCTTATTGCAGCAATTACCTTTATACCTGTACCTCATATAATCGCTAAAAGCACAAAATTGTTCTCATATAATCCTGATCCACTGTCGGCTTGGTTGCATGTAATGTGGTAATTGACTTTAATTGCAGGAGCTCATCTACATGAAATTTCCAGAGCATAATTAAAGTTATTCAAACCTGGTTTTCTACCATAATCTCAGCTATCTCACAAGCGCCAATGTTAAAGCTTTGTTGATTGTTGGGGAAAGGGTAAAAAACGGTCGGTAAGTATGGAAACGATGTGAATGTCATTGAAAATTTCATTCAACTCAAATTAATTACACGCCCTCTAAAATCTAGAGTGTATATATTTGATAGGAGCAAGGTGAAAGTAATATATTAGAATCTAAGAGTGATATGCTTAAGAGAGGATTCACATTAGTCCAATGACGACATTCTTGTCACATCAACGGCCTAGAGTAGATTTTCTTATTACGCTAATGGAAAATGCTCGTTATTTTCTGTGTGTAAACTGAATTCCGTCAGCAGAGCAGAAATGATTAGCTTTGAGTTGTGTATTTGAAAAATCCCTTCGCAGAAGATTCCTTTCTTCTTTGTTGTTTTTTTTTTTTTACGGATAAAGCACACCATCAATTTAAATAGACATTGGGCGAATTTGAAACACTCTCTTAGGTAATTTCTTTCAATTTATTTTAAATTTTTGAAGCAATTCTCTTTTAGATTGGTAACGATGACAATATTTAGTAGAAAGCAGTTTTATGTAGAGAGCTCAGGAAAGCACTTTACTTTGGTACATACAAATCTTATAAAAAAAACAGCACTGAGAAAAGCGTATGTTAAAGAATATATTTTACTTATGGTGGAAGAAAAAGCCGGAAAATAATAGGGATAGATTTGAATACAATTTTCGCACGTTAAAAGGAAATTTGTTTTGAAAAACAATTGGGTTGGATTCCAGAACTTTTTTTGCTGATGGATGGATGTAGATACTTTGAGATTCATAGACATTTATAACCAAAATGATAATTGTGATAATAAAAAACAAAAAAAAAAGCTTGGGATTGAATTTTCTTGATGAACGGGTTCTAAGATGATGGAGAAAAAATGTTAACTTCATTGTGCGATGATTGTAATTTTTTTATTTAACAGATCCTTGGATGAGAAATCAGTTCAATTATGGACTCCTACAAGATTTATACAAATTGGTACTAATAGAGTAACACAGTCTCACCCATACTTGAAGATGAGCCTATTTTTTATCCAGATTATCTACATATATGTGCAGATTATTTTTAAGTCAATACATCCAAAACCCTTGTGAAATATTTCTCAAGCCATGAAACAGAAATCAATTATACTTATGTGCACGCTAGTCCGATTCTCTAAAATATTTTATATTGATTGTTATGGAAAAGTGACTAGCAATTGATTTTATATATACTATAAAGCCTAAACTACTACATACACACGAAAATAATTTTTCAATAATTTTAAGCTTGACCTCTTACCCCATTTTAGTAATAGTTGCATGTGTGTAAGTGCGTCCATAGTACGAATCTTTAGGCAGATTCATTCCAATTCATCGGACCGCAACACATTTGCATTGGTAATTGTTACTCAGATGAGAGCTTTTGTTTGGGAAATCATAGTCATTTGGTCAGTAACGCATCCAGGATTTGACTGGGGGGCATAAGTGTCGCGCTCTGTGCCCATCTGAGCACTTAAACACTGCTATTATATATTTAAAGGTTTTATTATATTTTATCGGAATTTGTAATAATATACATATTACATTTTATATATTATTTGTAAACAATGTGTAAAAAACTCATCTTCTGAGGGGTGATGCGTTCGCCCTCCACCAACTCCCTTTGTGCGCCCCTGCCTTTGGTTAAGAAAAATATTTTAAAATAATTTTGTCAGGAAATTTAAAAAATATTTTAGATAGTTGGAGTAAATTAGGGCTCTTATGTAGCAGTGACAGAGTCTGTTTCATGGCTTGGGAAGTGTTTCTCAAGGATTTTGCTACATTTTTACATAAAAATTTTATTCATTCGCGTGATGAAAATGAATATGTGTGAAAGAAGTTCGGTTGGTAAATTTAATAGCATTGTAGCTAATGGGAAAAGAGCACTTCTTAGCTTTGAGGTCCTGTAACTCTCAAACAACATATTTTACAATAAATATATATGTATTTTTTTTTTAGCTATATTTGTTACCTTTTCACACACACACACATATATTTTTCAGGACATAAAAGAAAATTTTAGAGTATTGTAGCATTTTGTAATAACTCGTATGAATTCGCTGCAAGCAATAATTAATTTTGGCTCTTAAGGGCGCAGTGAGGAGTTTTTTAATGAAAGCTCTGTATTGTGGGAGTATGAGAGATTAACCAAGTCATGACGTCAGTAAAATCAGTTTTCTCATCTTTATTCCATAATTATTGGACAGAATTTTCCTAACACATTTCATGATTAAATAATAGTTATCCATAATTCATTACCTACAACCAAAATAGAACGGCCAAAAAAAAGTCTCACCTCCCAAGCAAAAATAAGAAATTACCAATGATAAAACTTAAAATATTCCTGAAATCTACACACATATGGAAAATGGACGGCATATATACAGGCAACAGCTGGCGGAGCTTTCAAAATAAGTGAAAGCTTTCCAAAAGCACATCTTGACGCTGATGAAACGAATTAAATTTGCCCAATTGTATGCTAAAAATATAAAAACAAAAAATTGTTGCAATTACCATAGTTAAGATTATTAACTTTATTTACTTTATCATTACATGAAATCACTTGAGTTTTTCAAAATAAACAGGAAAATGTTCGGTCTTTGTTACAAATTCAACTTTCATAATTTTGGTAGCTATTCGTCTCTAAAAATAGTAACTGTTAAGTTCCAATGTGGGCTTAGCATAAAAAGGGGCAGGTTCCGGTTTGAGAAATAACAAGACCAATTAAATTTCAAATGTCAGAATTCTATAATTTATTCTATCACAAAATTCTTCTTATAGACTAAGCAGTTCAGGTACTTTAATATAAAATATATAAATTAATTCAATAATTCTTACTACTATTACCTCTAATATTAAATAACGAACGTACTAATTTTAATAATTCAAACAAAATCCAACTTTCTGTAAGATAATGAGCCTCCACTGACGATTTTACTTCTTAATCTGTGGATCAGAAGAGAAAAAATGATTATTAATCAAATTTAAATCAGTAGGGTTAGGAGGATAGAATGAACGTCACAGAACTGCTCATGTAGGAAATGGTTCGGGTCGAAAAACTTCCAATGGGATGCTAAAAAAGAAGATATTTCTGATAAAATTGTTAATTTTAACAAAATGTTATTAAAAATGGGAATCAGAAATACTTCCCTTGGTTTTTGTTAAGCAAGACTTCAACTGCTTGATCTGCCTTGTGGCTCAGTCAAAACGAGAGTGATTGGTGCTTCCAGGAACTCGCTATTTATAGGCAGAAACACAATGGGAGTTGAGTCTACCGGTGGCTTTAACAGTAAATTCCTGCGTCTTTTCGTGAAAATGCGTACATTAAGGCACGAAACTACGTCATCGTGTATCTTAATGAGAATAATTTTTCTGTGCTGTGAGCTGCCATATTAGATATGTCAAAAGACTTGGTGGCAGCTGCCGTCTATAGGTAAGTGTTGAAATGTCTGTTTTGAATATTATTGATTTATTATTGTTTTGTTTTGTTTTCTTTTTTCAGATTTTTGGCCCCTTAGGACTATGCTGGAGACACCGTGGGAATATTGAAACGTAATGTTTAGTGTAAGTTTTGGTTTCAATTAAAGTCTCAGATCGTAAATGATCTGATTCTTTACCATTTTTTTACTTTTGATTAATGCTTTTTTATTTGTTTATTCTTAGACTATGTTACCGGTAGCATCGTGGGAATTATCTCCGTGGGAATTTGTTTGAATGATTCGTCGTGGGAATAATTTTCGTAAGTTTTTTTGTTTTTATTTTAATTTAAAGATCGTTCCGCGACGGAACAGCAGCTTGCGAACGAAAATAGATTAATAACCTAAACCTTTTTACTAGATTTATTCCCGTCACTTCATCTTCCACCTCAAGATCTTCCACACTCAAGTACAAATTTATCTACTTGATGTACTATTATTACGTTATTATGTACCAATCTCTGGAAATTCCATCAATTGTATAATTTTTTAAAACTAAATACAAATAAACAAAACCCTTTATTTTTAACACGTCATTACCAAATTTTGTGATTTTTCTCTTACTAATAACCACAGATTTGACACAAATTTACACCAACATTTCGTGTTTTTTTTAAGATCTGAATGGTAACCCCCATTAACGGCCATGCATTTTTTATATGCATGTAAAGATAAAAAAATGTAGCTAAAAGGTTTACAAAAAGTTTAACTGTAAAATGTACACTTTGAGAGTTTTAGACCTCAAATTTAAGAAGTGAAATTTCCCACAAGCTGCTATCGTAACGAATTTCCCAATCGCACTGGTTCAAGCAGATGCTGCCTAATTAACGAATGGGAGGGTACGGAATGGAACATAGAGAAGACAATGGATGCGCTCCCCACACCTTTGTTGATAATTGCCAATTTACATGATTTAGGAGTAAATACACTTGAGGCTATTTGTGTGTTCGAACTAAAAAATATTTTCTTATAATTCTTTTAGAACATAAGTGCAGGTGAAGGTAAGAGAAAGTCAAGTCTAGTCTATACATGAAACCAATTTTTATCTGCATCTATGTCTCAAAGTATGTTGGCTCGAGTAGAATACATAAATAAAAGCTTTCGTTAGAAATAAGCTTTGCTTTCTACTACTACATAGGAAAGTTTGAAAGCTTAAATTCGAGGGCTTTATTTTCTGATAAACAGCCAACATATTTCTTTAGATTTAAGAAAAATTAAAAACCCGATCAAAGCAAAATCTATATTAATTAAATTACGCATTTAATGTAATTTAAATTTTCCGGCATATCAGCTTTTCACTCATAGTGGTTATTTCCCCACGATGAACTAAAAAGTTTTCAATGCAAAAATATTTTTGCCTTTTTTTTTTGTCAGCGTGTATTCACCTGATACACTCGGATCACTGCCTTATGAACTATAATAGGCAAAAGAGCCTAATGCCATAGCCACACAGCGCTCTTAATGAATAATTAACTACTGAATTATTAGACCATAATGATTCGTTAGGCAAATGCAGACACACACCCATTTAATTAAGTTATATAATGTCAAACTGGTTTTGATATAGTTATGACAGTAAAGATGCGATATGGATCGACTCAACGTATAAACTTTATTTTTATTTGTTTTATTTTTCAATTTAACAATTTGGAAATGAAAAAAATATTATATTACAAAGTATTTTGATAATTGTGTTTTGAATGTCTTCTTATCATTTTTAAAATGGTCAGATGCACAGCGAAGCTTCAGATTTATTTTATATGCTAAAATTCATTCATTCCTAGCATATTTTTCCTCATTAGAGCTTTAATTAAGAAAAAAAAATACTTCATTAGTGTACTTCATTATGATCCAATTTTCGAGCCATACTTATTAATAGAAGTAAGTAGCCTATTATGGGGCACTTTTTGTAAAACTTTAATATTTTCGAAACCAATGCACATATAAATGTAATTGTAGCTTCTATATATAACCATTGTATTACCACCCTGCAACATCCTAAGAATGTTTGGAGCTCGAGGCACAAATTTGGGTGTTGTTCTTCCGAAAATACAGGCACCAGCTGGGTAGTTAACTTGGGGATTTTCGCGTAATCTGCCGTGCCTAAATTGGAGGTTCTGAGACCTGAGTTTGGCACTGTGGGCAAACTGGGGTCTTCTGTGCTGGTCTCCAAAATGGAGTCGCCCAGCCAATTCAACAAGACTTTACTCGCGGTGGAATCACTGACACTGTCGATGGTACTTTCGCTTAGACCTACACTACTATTTTGTGCTATTTCTACTTCGAGAGAATGCGCGAATTCCCCAAATTCCTTTAAGCTCTGTTTGGACTTTTCTGTATTTTCTTTAAGAAAAATTGGCAGATTCTCGAACTTCTCTTCCAATAACTTGAAATAATTTTCTATATTTGAATTTTTGCTTACTTGTTGGGGACCTACTAGTGTTGTCCCGCTTCGTAGTGTAACTCCGTGTAGTGGGCCCTGGCTTGTTCAACCTTGTTGGGGTTGGTTGATTAGCACACTCTGTTGCAGATATTAGTCCCACGTTGCCTCCTGTGTACCGGGGCTGATCTTCATGTGCGTCGCCTGAAGAGGAAGATTGTTGTGGAGTTGATTGAGATTACGACGGTGTTCCTTGGTGGGAGCTGTCTTCGCTCATGGACTATCGTTAATGGATTTGCAGCTAGGGGATTCTTGCCATCTTACTTCCCTTAGTTGTATTTGACAGGGAGTGCTTCTTTCTGGTGGTGGAGAATTTCTTCAGTGCTGCGGGGGATCTTTTTAAATTCTCCTTGATAAAAACTAAAGGTGGGGCTCGTTGCCTGCTTAGAAGTCCCTTTCAGCTCTGGATCACTGATAAATTCCTGTTGATTAGATTTCCCTCTTAATGTGGACTTCTGTATTTTGGGCTGGGATGAAGCCCACTTTTGTCCACCGTTGACACTTGGGTGCTTAGATGAGGGGTGGCTGCGTGTTTTAAAAACAGAGGCAGTTATAGCTTATCGACACCGAGCGTTGGGGGTGACTAGATCAAGATAATCTAATTAACCCTTGGTTGTTCGTTGTAGGACAGCTGATTTTCAAGCTGTTATGTTTTCTTTTATTTGTTTGAAAACCGGCTTCCACTATCCTACCGGCTGCGCATTTTTTTTTATATCCCTGGGATCACTTCAATAACACTCTATTTTCTCTCTTTATTTTCCACTTTCATCTTAAAACTCCTTTTTTTCAAAAACATTCTTTTATTTTACGAAAATAACACAAACTTTCTTTTCCATTTTCTATATTAATCTGTCCGGTATATCACGATCCTGAATACATTACAAAAACTTTCGTTTTTTTTACTATAATAACAAACCTTTCTTTTTTTTTATATTAATTTGTGTTTTTTTTCAATGTATCATAAATTCTTGTTTTTTTGTTTTAGAATTTAGTCGACTATATTTCTTCAGAATTTATGTGAATTATTCATGGGCAAAGAAGGTCCGGTCAAGTTGAGTCTGGCCAGATAAACTTTTCATGAATGCTGATAGTCACAGGGGCGGTTCCTTCTATTCAATTATTTAATAAGGGGGGCAACACTACAATCGTTCATCAAATTTCTAAAAAAAAATTAATATTTAACTGCCCAGCCCAGACAATACTTGTTCGAACCGCCTTCGGGAATGGATAGGAATTCTAAAGAAATATGATCGATTAAAATTTTTAGGTTGAAATAAATGTTGGTTCGTACCCAAGATTATTTAGCCGAGATCAGTGAGTTATTGAGGTTTTGTTACGATCTCTTCTCATATATCACCTTGCTATCGTTAGAAAAGCTGTTGATATCTGGGTGTGTCTTGCTCTTATATTGTACGAAAAATATTCTACAGAAAAGGGTACACTGATCTATAAGCTTATGTACAATTTAAACATATTAAAAAAAAACAAGTTCTTTCTGAAAAAAACAAAACATAATCGTCATTGTACAACAGCTTATATAATACCGAGTAAGTGAATTATTTCCAAGAAAATAAACGGTTGCGATAGTGGTGTTTCCCCGGTTGAAATATTTCCAATTACTTATTACCCTGCTGCTCTACCCTGAGTTAATTAATTCATGTATCATCAAAGTACTGAAAAGTGCAAAAATGGCTTCACACTAAATCCAATGGAGATATTGTAATTATTCTTAAATAAGTTTAAAAATTATACAAAAGAAAAAGAACTCAAGAGCACAATTTGAAAATGACAACTCAACAATTCAAGGAATGCACTTATAACGTTTGTGAATAAATCCGATTATATTTTATAACCCAAGCTCGGCTGTAATAAAAGAAAAAGCAAATGAAAATAATGGAATTCCTTACAGCTGACAACTAAATTCCACACCGTCACCAGAAATTATTGCACAGCCCTGAACTCTGCAGGATATAGGACATAAAGAAACTCGCATTAGTGGTGAATAAAGTCTTCATTATAAATGTATTCGGGGAATTTTGGAAATAATATTCCACGCAAAAACTGCAGAATGACTTCAGGACCAGCACTATTTGTGCACCACTAGAGATAATGACATTGCAAACTCTTCCCGGTTGAAACAATCCAAACAAAGCAACGAATTACACCGAGGTCTTGCAATTAATGTTGTCGTGGAACTTTTGTTTTGGGCCTGCGGTATACGGAGAGTATCAGTTGTGGAACAATGTCCCAGTGTTAAGCAAAAGGAAACGAAATTTGGAGGGTGCAAACAAAGGACTTATCAAGGACTAAACGTTCTGTTTGGAGAAAACAGCCAGACAACATAAATTGATTTTAGCACGCTCAGATTGCTTGCTTTTTGGTGTTGAACAAGAATACCAACGTGTAGACAACGATTTTCTTCCTTTCAAGCGAAAGTCTGTCGTTATGCGTGTTATTAGGTGAGGCATAGGAGAGTCTTTATTCTATGACACAATTAACTGAAAGTTGAGCTAATCCTGTTCACATGTGATTTTTAACCACCATTAGAGGTATACTGCATGCTAAAAGTTGTAAGGATGAGAATATTTACAGTAGGTATGTGAAGCAATTTTTACATATACACGAACTTTAGATTAATACTAAAAAAGAAATGGGAGTACTTACGTTTTTAGTGTAAACAGCAGTAAAAAAAATGATTTTAGTTGCGATAAAAAGCATGTGATAATTAAATTATTTTATGGCACTAAGGGCAAAAACTCTGAAACACTCGACAGAAATTTAACAAAATATTTAGATGATAAAAGCTTTAAAAGTGGCATAAAAAAGCAATGGAATCTACGATATTGATTCAGTTCCATAAATCCTCCTTGCTGGCATTTTTGACCTATTTTCACCTATTGTGGTTATGTACTCCTTATATGGTTTCCATCTTTCCAACCTCTTCTGGCTTCCCATTCTCCTAAAACTATAGTAATTTCTGGTAATCCAATATCCCAAATCTTACATCTACCTTTTCTAAATGGAACATTGTTTTTCGCAATGACCCTGTTTAGACGAGTAAGTACGCTGACTCTGCCGAACGACAACTTGTTGATAGGATGATGCTTAGGGGCAGGAATGCACCATACCAACATATTGGAGAGTAACACAATACATATAAAAAAAATTGAGGTTTCTATGTGAGAATGGTGCTTTTAAATATCCATATATTGATGAGAATTTTTTCGCACTAGCGTTTCCCAATTTAACTCATTTTTAAGAGAGACCTTAGAAATATTTTACCTTTTAAGGCTGCGTTTATATTGTCAGAGATTTTGAGCGACTTTCATCGCGCGAATACAGAAGACACCAGGATACCAGGTCATCGCTCGTTATCTGATGTGATGATCTGGTTACATTTATAATCGACAATTTGTAAGATCCTTTACTCTGTGATTCCACAATGCGGATTTTTCACGTACACACGAATTTAATCTTTTGCAATCCATATTTTCATGCGCGTTAACTGCTGAGAAATCAAAATGACTTGAAAGCGAAATATTCATCTAGAGAAATTATGCGACCAAACGAGATTTCGTCGGTTGTGTAGCCATGATTATAATACTTTAAGGCTGTGAATTATTCTTGCGAAGTTAAGCGATGTCTCGTGATATAAAATTCGCCCAAAGTCTCTCACAATGCAACCATTGCCTAATCGTCCAACCACACATTGCAGCACGAAGCACGCGCATTTTGTTATATTTATGCGCAGTTCCTTATATTTATGATTACAGAGGTTAATTGCGTACGTGTTCAAACAATTTACAGTTTTTTATGTAAAGCTCTATTTACACCGGGTGCGGCACGGCGCGGTTCCACGCGGCAAAATAAAGTGTTCACACCGGGAGCGGCGGATTTTATTCAAATGTATTCTATTTACGATGAAGAAGTCAAAGATAACCTAATAATCTTATTAGGTTATGTTTGGAAGAAGTTCTCTTAATTAGCAGCTCTCGTTGAAGAAAAACAGAAAAAATTTATAAGGTTCGCTTACGAATACTTTAAAATGTCACCTCATTTAACGAATTGTACGGACTTACGTATTGCGAATAAATAAGAAATCTTGCCGCTAGCGGCAGCGGCAAAATTGTATTTTTGAGTATTCTAAAAAATCGCCGCGAGACGACACTTTTTGCCGAGTTGTGCTGTGTCGCGCCGCTCCCGGTGTGACTTCCATTGAGATTTAATTTTGCAAGAACAATCGCGAAGCGGCAACTGCAAAAAGTCGCGCTACTCCCACTTACATAATAACTGTATCACCAATTCACACCACGTAATGAGAATTATCACCTCAAATCTCAGGTAGATAAACAATCCAACGGGAAAAATTCCAAGAGCTTCGAAAAAAGGCAGATTCGAGGCGCTAGTAGCTAGGCTATAGATATGCTACCAAAAGAGTGCTTCTCTGGAAGCAATCTGAAGTTATTTCGAAGCTAATATTGAACGTGATCATGCAATGATTAGTCATTGTGATTCGCAGAGTTTCAGAAGACATTTGCTTTGTGATGTTGAATATGTACAAAATGTTAAGCTTTAAGCTAGATGATTTTCATTTACTTCACACAATCATTCATCGTCAAACTTTAAATTTTCTGTAATTAAAAGAGAAACAATGGTAGCTATTTTTGCGGACACTGTAGTAGTTGCAATCGGGCAGAGCTTCCATTTTGCTTCGCACAAAGTGCTTCAAAAAACGACTAACACGACCGTAAAAGGAATGCTGGTTTCTGCGGACATGCAATGTCAAAATTTATATGAAACTGAAGCATAATCGAAGGGTTTGTGCTTCGGTAGAAGCGCTTAAAAACGATTTTTAAAGCATTTTTTTCCCGCTGGGAAGAGCACATCTCTCCGATCACAAATTTCACAATTTCAAAATGGCCGAAACTATTTGCTTGCAGTAGTATTGGTATGATCTTCATGCTGCAGGTTAGAAAAGTACAGCACAGAATCTTTCCTCCGCCCGAGCGAAAAGTGAAGCAGACAGAAGCGTGTGATCCTTAGCAATGAAGCATCTTCCTCCATACTGCACCAAACAAGTGAGCTTTGTTGTTGGTTTGTGTCGGTTGGATTGGACTCGACCTAAGATCTGTAATTGCTTTTGTAATTTTATTGTATGCTTAAATCAGCGGCATAGTCATATCCTGGCACACAACCACAGTGATGTAAGATAGGCAGATTTATCTTCATTTGGCAGCTGTTAGCCAAGATTTAAGATTTTTAACACTGTATTAAGTAAAAATACCAATGCAGTAGTACAGGATACGTTTATTAGGAGGTGCGAATATCGAAGAGAGAAGGTAGTTGTTCCAAAACGGAAAAGGATTCTGTGGCGAACATCAACATCGGAGAACTTCTTTGCGGAGTCAGCACCTCTGCAAGAAACAAAAAAAAACCACAAAGAATCGAATTCCTAATTAAAATTTAATAAAAGTTATAATACCTAATCATTATGTTGTCCCACGCAGTAAATATACAAACATTGAAGTTGTCAGCTGTCGCACGTCATGCCAATATTTTTATACAGTGAGCCAACTTAGAGAAATGAAACACTTCAAGACAAAATGGAAGGAAGGTACATAGTGGAACAAAATAGTGCCATCTATATTGCACTAGAGACATCGAATTTAACAAGATTCCATGATTCAATCAAATTTCCCTATTTCTCTGAATCAAGTTCGAGGAAGTGAATATGATTCGCAATCTTATTCGATATACTGGACAAATTAATTTGTTTTCGTTGCAAGTAAGTATATTTAACAAAGCGAAAATCATTTTATACCATATTAATTGAAATTAACATTTAAATTACTTTAAATATATTTAGCAAAACAGCTTGATACCAGCAATGACTAATATGGTAACACTGCATAAACACATGATGAGTTGCAGTTGCTATGCTGGGTTATTGTTGCTATGCTAGGTTATTGTTACTATGCCAATTATTGTTGCCATGCGCCTTTGACTACCGTTCTTTGGTGCCGTGTGCAAACCATGGCTATATAAACAGCAATTTAACTTGACTCGATCTCTTTTTCAGTTTGGCAGTGCAGTGAGTAACTTGATAATTTTTTAGTGGTATTTCCTAGTGTTGTGAATTTTTATTAACAGTTTAACACTTTGTTTGGTTGACGATTGGAATAAATTTTTCTTATTCTGGGTTGCGACTAGATTAGGAGATTTATTTGAATAGCGACTAAAGCAAAGATTCTTATTACGGGTAACGACTGTATTAAGAAATTTTACTAATAAAACACTTTATTGTGGGTAACGACTACAATAAAGATTCTTGTTACGGGTAACGACTGTATCAAGAAAATTACTAATAAAACACTTTATTGTGGGTAACGACTACAATAAAGATTCTTGTTACGGGTAACGACTGTATCAAGAAAATTACTAATAAAACACTTTATTGTGGGTAACGACTACAATAAAGACTTTATTGTGGGTAGCGACTACAATAAGGATTCTTATTACGGGTAACGACTGTAATAAGAAATTTACTAACACTAAACACTTTATTGTGGGTAACGACTACAATAAGGATTCTTATTACGGGTAACGACTGTAATAAGAAATTTACTAACACTAAACACTTTATTGTGGGTAACGACTACAATAAAGATTCTTGTTACGGGTAACGACTGTAACAAGAAAATTACTAATAAAACACTTTATTGTGGGTAACGACTACAATAAAGACTTCATTGTGGGTAACGACTACAATAAAGATTCTTGTTACGGGTAACGACTGTAACAAGAAAATTACTAACCAACACTTTATTGTGGGGAACGACTGCAATAAAGATTCTCTGTGGGTTTCGACTGCAGTAAGAATTATTCACCTCACTTTATTCTGGGTATCGACCAGAATAAAGAATATCCCAATCCCAACCTCAGTAAGAATTATTAAAATCAAGTTAATCAACTGCCAAACATAGATCAGGTGAGTACAAGTTATTTGCAACAAAATTACTATATTTATTATATATTTTATATTTCTCATTTATTGAATATTGATAAATTAAACTATTTGTATCTAAGATTTATTGCGTATTAAAGCTCTAGTTTAACATTAAAGTGTAGAATTTGTAGATAAACGAATACAACCACTAACTTTATACCAGTGGCATAAATTTTATCACATCTTACAATTTTTGTATGTACGCTCTGACTACGGGCAGTACATTTTATGGTCCTTCGAGCCGGATTTAAAGTCTAGTGGTATATATTCTTAAATTTTCAAACATGGCTACACTGCAAAAACTTCTCGCTAATCAAGCCACCTCAGCTCAAATATTCCAAAAATCGTTCAATAACTACAAAAATACTGATGTAGAAAAACGAACAAGAGGACTTATTTCTGAGCGGTTAATCGCCCTAAACGAAATTTGGTCCGACTATAAAAATACGCATTATACGATTCTCCAAGCTACTCAGGCTTTAGAAGATAGCGAATTGCAAAAATACGATTATTTTGTAAAAGATCAGTTTTCAAGCGTGGAAGATCAATACTACACGTTTCGAGGTATTCTCAGAGATGCACTAAATGCATTCGAAACAAAAGTAGATTCAAAACCAAACACGGAGAATGAATCTTCTTCGTATCTGAGGTTACCTAGCATCACAATCCCAAAGTTCTCAGGGTCATATGAATCATGGAGGTCATTTCACGATCTATTTCATTCCTTGGTTCATACAAATTCTGCACTATCACCAGTGCAGAAACTTCATTACTTGAAATCAAGTGTTTCTGGAGAAGCAGAACACTTATTGCGTCAACTTCCTATGACTAACTCGAGTTATGACAGCGCATGGAAGATATTGCTTAACAGGTACGACAACAAGCGAGTGTTAATTAATGCTCAGCTAAAAATTCTATTCAATTTACCTAAAGCAACACAAGAGTCAGCCAGAGCTATAAAAACAGTGCTGGACAAATCTTCCGAATGTATATACGAACTCGAAGCATTAGAAGTCCCCACTAAGCACTGGGATACAATCTTGATTTATATGCTAGTGCAGTGCTTGCCAGCAGAAACTCATCGCTTATGGGAACAAGAGGTAAACAGTGCAGATGGACTGCCTACCCTTGAATCTTTGAAGACGTTTCTAGAAACAAGATTTAGAACTCTCGAAGCAATCTCAGACGCAAAACCAAATTCAACCAATAAATCAGCTCAAATACCAAGAGCATCAACTCACTTTACATCATCTGGTGACAGATGCATAATGTGTAAAGAGCAGCATCGATTATTCAAATGCCCCAAATTTATCAAATTGGACGTTGATTCAAAATTCAAAATTGTCACGTCAAATCGATTGTGCATTAACTGCCTTTCAAAAAGCCACAATACAAAATATTGCGCTAGCAAGTTTACGTGCCAGCGATGTGGAAGGAAACATCATTCCTTACTACATAGGAATATCACAAATCCACAGGGTTCACCTAAGCAATCAGACAACCCACAACTACAAGTACAACCTTGTAATTCGCCTTCCACATCCAAGGGATCAATTCAAACGCTTCACGCGAATCAAACAATGCGAACTACACAAGCCTTGCTTGCCACAGCATTGCTTAAAGTTCCATCAAAAAAGGGCACCATGTTCACTTTACGAGCTTTAATTGACTCAGGCTCTCAAGTCACGTTCATAACAAAGGCTGCTGCACGCAAGCTGCAATTGGCCACTATGAACACATCGATGCAAATTACTGGCTTAGGAAAGTCAGAAACTATGAGTGTTAGCAAACAAGCATCAGTAAACATTCACTCTTATTCAACTTCGAATAAGATAACCACGATAAATGCCCTTATCGTGAACACCATCACGGACATACTGCCTCCGTCCACCATTCCAAGCAAGGAATGGAGCCACGTACATGGCCTGCAACTAGCAGATCCACTCTTTTTCAAGCCAGGAAAAGTCGACCTGCTTTTAGGAGCAGATGTTTATGGAGAAATCCTTTTAGAAGGGTTGCGAAAAGGCCCTCCAGGTACACCTATAGCACAAAACAGCACCCTAGGCTGGATCCTTTTCGGCAATTTAAAAAACACTCACACAATGTCCACTGCGTCCACCTTAACAGTAAACGCTCAGTACGAGGAAGAGTCTTCCCTCGATAAACTTCTGCGGCGGTTCTGGGAAACCGAAGAAGTTACTCCAGGAAGACAACTGTCTAAGGCAGACCGCGATTGTGAAGAATTTTATCAAAAAACTCATCTTCGAAACGCAGCCGGCCGTTACGAAGTTCGCTTGCCTTTTATTAATGAAGCTCCCAGCTTGGGTGACTCTCGTGGCATGGCTCTACGAAGATTTTATTGTCTAGAGCACAAATTGCAACAAAATCCTGAGCTTAGTCAGGAATATAAGGCTTGCATTAACGAATATAAATCATTAGGGCACATGATATTGGCTGATAAAGAAGCCAGTCGTGATAAATGTTATTATCTTCCTCACCACGCCGTCATCAAGGATAGTACTACGACCAAGGTTCGAGTCGTCTTTGATGCCTCGGCTAAATCCACTAATGGGAAAAGTTTAAACGAACAGCTACATACGGGTCCAGTACTGCAATCTGAGCTTTTCTCAACATTACTTCGATGGCGAAAATATAAATACGCTATGTCAGCCGACATAGAGAAAATGTACCGAATGATTAACATTCAACCCCCAGATCAAAATTTTCAACGAATAGTCTGGAGAAATAGTCCCAGCGAAAGCATCAGAGACTATAAGTTAACCACGGTCACATTTGGCACAACGCCAGCTCCATATTTAGCCATCAAGACCCTTCACCAATTAGCAATTGATGAAGCCGCAAAATATCCTATAGCTGCCAAAATTATACAGCGTGATTTTTATGTTGATGATCTGCTCACTGGAGCAGATTCCATCAACGAAGCCTTGGAAATACAAGCGCAGATGATTAACATTCTGTCGTCAGCAGGCTTTAACCTAAGGAAATGGGTAAGTAATTCATCGGATCTCCTATCAAGCATTCCGGAAGAACATAGGGAAGTACAACTTCCATTACGGTTAGCAAGTGATGAATCTGTAAAAACCCTGGGAATACATTGGCACCCAGGAACTGACCATTTCACTTTGCAATATAAACAATTCGCAGATCGCAGCTCTACAAAGCGTTCTGTGTTGTCAGAAATTGCTACACTTTTTGACCCACTAGGTTGGATATCTCCGATCATAGTTACAGCCAAAATTCTGATGCAAACCTTATGGCTTTCGGGATGCTCATGGGACGAGCCGATACCTTCACATATCGACATGCACTGGCGACAATTTAAAGAAAAGCTATCTCACATTAGCTCAATCCATATACCACGGTGGATATTCACCACTAGTGATTTATCAATGTGCCAGATACACGGATTTTCCGACGCTTCCAATCACGCGTATTCGGCGGCAGTATATATCAGGGCTATAGATCAAGAAGGAAATGTGCATGTTAATTTACTTATTGCAAAATCCAAAATAGCACCTGTCAAACCTATTACGCTTCCTCGCCTCGAGTTATGTGGCGCAGTACTTTTAGTTCGACTCATTGATCGAATTAAAACTGATCTAAATCTTACAAAGATCCCCACATTCGCTTGGACAGATTCCTCTATTGTTCTATCGTGGATTCGCAATCATCCGAACAAGTATAAAACTTTTGTTGCAAATAGGATTGCAGAAATCCAAAATTTAACTGATATACAGTCATGGCATCACGTGCGATCTAATGAGAATCCTGCCGACTGCAACTCCAGAGGAATTGAACCTGCTTCATTAAATTCCCACCAATTGTGGTGGCATGGACCTCAGTGGTTGATGGATCCTAAAGAAAAATGGCCTCAATTACTACCTATTACGGAAAGCAACATAGAATCTGAACAAAAGCGAGTAAACTGTTTATCCACTACTCAGTCAAACACTCATGAACTTTTTAATAAATTCTCAACGTTTGCTAAACTGCAACGAGTCACTGCTTACTGTCTCAGGTTTATCAACTACTGCCGCAAAATAATTCCCAAAACTCATTACAACAATTCACTCCTCCAACCTGTTGAGATGGTTCAAGCAAAACAATTGCTAATCAAACTAGCTCAAAAGGATATATTTAAAAGCGAAATTAAGCAATTACAAGAAAAGCGTTTATTATCGCCCAAAAGTAAAATTCTCTCCCTTAACCCATTTCTGGATAATCATGGATTATTACGTGTCGGCGGTCGTCTACAAAATGCCAATATATCCTTCAATCAAAAACACCCAATAATATTACCGAGAGAACATAATCTAACATCATTAGTAATCAACCATTTTCATATGAAAACTTTGCATGGAGGTCTACAATTGGTTCTATCAACAATGCGAAATGAATTCTGGGTTCCACAAGGACGAAAAACAGTCAAAGCTGTCTTACACAAATGCATAATTTGCTTCAAACATTCCGCCACAAATAGGAATCAAATCATGGGGAATCTACCTGCCTCAAGAGTTAACATATCAAGACCGTTTCAACAAACTGGGGTGGATTATGCTGGTCCCATTAGCTTAAAAATGTCCAAGCATAGAGGAAATCGGTTCTATAAGGGCTATATTTGTATTTTCATCTGCATGGCCACTAAGGCCATCCACATAGAGCCTGTATCAGATCTCACCACAGCAGCCTTTATAGCAGCATTTCGACGATTTTCTAGTCGACGAGGACTATGTACGGATATATACTCCGATTGCGGCACAAATTTCGTTGGAGCTGATAGAGTTTTACAAAAGGACATTAAGATTGCCATACAACAAGCAAATCAAGAAATCGCATCAAAGGTAGTACACGACGGAATACGGTGGCATTTTAACCCGCCTTCAGCACCACATTTTGGGGGTCTCTGGGAAGCAGGAGTTAAGTCAATCAAGCACCATCTTAGGCGCATCTTAGGAAATTCAGCATTAACTTACGAAGAATTCGCAACCGTCTTAGCGCAGATTGAAGCCTGCTTAAACTCCAGGCCATTATGTCCCGTCTCAGACGACCCAGATGATCTTACCACGTTAACACCTGGACATTTTTTGATAGGCAGTGCATTGATCACTCCTCCAGAACCTATAAAAGAAAGAAACATTTCATCAATAACAAGATGGAATTATGTGCAATCACTACAACAACAGTTTTGGAGCAAATGGTCCCAAGACTATCTAAACTCCTTGCAGAACAGGCCAAAATGGCAAACTCCAGCCTCCAATCCTAAAATAGGAGACCTAGTCGTCATAAAGGAATCCAATATGCCAGCATGTCATTGGATATTGGGACGTATTATCGATATACATCCAGGAGCAGACAAACTAGTAAGGGTCGCAAGTATTAAAACTCAAAACGGAGTTCTTAAAAGACCAGTTACAAAGTTTGCTATACTTCCTCTGGCCTAAAGGATGTTTCAAATGACTTTCCTCTTAACATATTATTTTGTTCCCGAATATCTACCCTCCACCCATATTAGCGTCGTCATCAAAATACATACAGCAAGTATTCAATCATAGCATTAAAATTTTCAAAAAAAAATTTTTTATTAATTTTCATCAACTACATATAATTGCATAAATTTCCTATGCAGTAATCAAAATCCGTAAACAATAAAACAACATTCAATAATTTCATATATCTATGTAAAAATAAAACAAAAAAAAAAAAAACAAAAAAACACGATCACATTCCTCACCAAATGCACAAAATGCATTCTTGCTATGACGTATTACAATGAATTGTTAAAACAATAGCTAATTGTTGTCTGTAAAACAATTCTTTAACCGTTAATCTGATAAGCAGTTTGTGCCAAAGTTAAATAGGAGGAAACTACGGGCAGTTAGTCTCCTTTAAAATCTTGTGCGATACAGACTTAAATTTAAAATGATGATGGAATCCTCTGACGGGAACAAAGGTTCTCCTCCAACTCCAGGAAGAAGTATAGAGCAGGAAGTCAAGGAGATTTGGACCCTGGAAAAGACGCTTAAGCAGTTACAGACAGCAGTCCAAGTCAACAAAATCAGTCGACGCATGCAGTATTTACAACTTGATGATCCGGACATAATTGAAATAGAGGATTCACCACCACCGTCTCCAAGGCACCAACAACAACAAGAACCAGTTCCAGGACCATCCAGTGTGGGAACTTCATCAGGAATTCAAAAACCTAAGATTAAAATCTTAGAAGACCTAACGCTAGTGCCGGCCACAGCACAGAGCAACGATTTGTACCTGACATTGACCAATCCTACGGGGACCAGTGAAACTATTACCGTATCTTGGGATGCTCTCAGAAAATCGAAGAAGCGCAAGCAGCGATTCACCACCCAAGATGGCACACGGTACAACGTACGCTTAATGAAAGATGGCACCATTAAAGTGTTAAGTAAATAAAAAAATAAAAATTTTTCAAATAAAAGATTATAAAATAATGAAACATATTTCCTTTTGGTCTGCGTTGTTAATTCATGACTATAGGTCATTGTGAGAACATCACGACGTCACGAGATAGCCGGAGTTTTCGACTACTGTAATACGACACAGAATTAGCATTTGGCTTTAAGAGGGTTACATTTTTTTTTTTTTTTTCTAATAAAGAGGTCATTTATTACGAAGGGCAATCATTTACATTAATACCTGTATCCCTCAAATTTCACACCTGTATGTCTTACGAAAATCACAGCATACAGTGACAAAGATAATAAGGGTACAAGTTTGTGTTGTAACGCCATTTCTCACTTCAAGTGACCACGATAATAAGGGTGAATATGTTGAAGATGTAACTGATGAGTTGTGGCTGTGCTCTGTACGGATAAAAATTGCGATGTCACGAAAAAGTGATTTTATAGTACATATAAACTACTCGGAGTTGAGTTTATTTAAAAAGTCATAACTACTTGCGTTTATTGCTTCGAATTGATTTTTATTTACTAAAACTAATAAATAAATTTTATATTTGGTAGTATAAAAACATATTGTCTACTTTCAAATGATATACATGCCCTGTTTCCATGCAGAGTTCAACCCCAGTTAGTGTCATTGGAAACCGGTCGAGTGAAGCTGGGCTTTGTGTAAATATTTGTTAGAATAGTGCTACTTATCGAAAAATCTCTGCTGTCAACACAACTCAGAAGCCGTTCATGGAAACAGCATCGAGCTAACTCAACCAGCAATAATTAACGATAGATAACTCAACTCTGGCTCACAAAATATAGCAAAATAAAGAATAAATTAATTGCAAAAGGATAACAGCTCTAACATTAGATACGTTCAACTTAAATCAAACATCAAGTTCTCATGACATATTTATTCACACACAATACTTGAAAGCCATCCAGCCTTTCAAAGGGGGGCAGTATGTTCCAAAACGGAAAAGGATTCTGTGGCGAACATCAACATCGGAGAACTTCTTTGCGGAGTCAGCACCTCTGCAAGAAACAAAAAAAAACCACAAAGAATCGAATTCCTAATTAAAATTTAATAAAAGTTATAATACCTAATCATTATGTTGTCCCACGCAGTAAATATACAAACATTGAAGTTGTCAGCTGTCGCACGTCATGCCAATATTTTTATACAGTGAGCCAACTTAGAGAAATGAAACACTTCAAGACAAAATGGAAGGAAGGTACATAGTGGAACAAAATAGTGCCATCTATATTGCACTAGAGACATCGAATTTAACAAGATTCCATGATTCAATCAAATTTCCCTATTTCTCTGAATCAAGTTCGAGGAAGTGAATATGATTCGCAATCTTATTCGATATACTGGACAAATTAATTTGTTTTCGTTGCAAGTAAGTATATTTAACAAAGCGAAAATCATTTTATACCATATTAATTGAAATTAACATTTAAATTACTTTAAATATATTTAGCAAAACAGCTTGATACCAGCAATGACTAATATGGTAACACTGCATAAACACATGATGAGTTGCAGTTGCTATGCTGGGTTATTGTTGCTATGCTAGGTTATTGTTACTATGCCAATTATTGTTGCCATGCGCCTTTGACTACCGTTCTTTGGTGCCGTGTGCAAACCATGGCTATATAAACAGCAATTTAACTTGACTCGATCTCTTTTTCAGTTTGGCAGTGCAGTGAGTAACTTGATAATTTTTTAGTGGTATTTCCTAGTGTTGTGAATTTTTATTAACAGTTTAACACTTTGTTTGGTTGACGATTGGAATAAATTTTTCTTATTCTGGGTTGCGACTAGATTAGGAGATTTATTTGAATAGCGACTAAAGCAAAGATTCTTATTACGGGTAACGACTGTATTAAGAAATTTTACTAATAAAACACTTTATTGTGGGTAACGACTACAATAAAGATTCTTGTTACGGGTAACGACTGTATCAAGAAAATTACTAATAAAACACTTTATTGTGGGTAACGACTACAATAAAGATTCTTGTTACGGGTAACGACTGTATCAAGAAAATTACTAATAAAACACTTTATTGTGGGTAACGACTACAATAAAGACTTTATTGTGGGTAGCGACTACAATAAGGATTCTTATTACGGGTAACGACTGTAATAAGAAATTTACTAACACTAAACACTTTATTGTGGGTAACGACTACAATAAGGATTCTTATTACGGGTAACGACTGTAATAAGAAATTTACTAACACTAAACACTTTATTGTGGGTAACGACTACAATAAAGATTCTTGTTACGGGTAACGACTGTAACAAGAAAATTACTAATAAAACACTTTATTGTGGGTAACGACTACAATAAAGACTTCATTGTGGGTAACGACTACAATAAAGATTCTTGTTACGGGTAACGACTGTAACAAGAAAATTACTAACCAACACTTTATTGTGGGGAACGACTGCAATAAAGATTCTCTGTGGGTTTCGACTGCAGTAAGAATTATTCACCTCACTTTATTCTGGGTATCGACCAGAATAAAGAATATCCCAATCCCAACCTCAGTAAGAATTATTAAAATCAAGTTAATCAACTGCCAAACATAGATCAGGTGAGTACAAGTTATTTGCAACAAAATTACTATATTTATTATATATTTTATATTTCTCATTTATTGAATATTGATAAATTAAACTATTTGTATCTAAGATTTATTGCGTATTAAAGCTCTAGTTTAACATTAAAGTGTAGAATTTGTAGATAAACGAATACAACCACTAACTTTATACCAGTGGCATAAATTTTATCACATCTTACAATTTTTGTATGTACGCTCTGACTACGGGCAGTACATTTTATGGTCCTTCGTATCCGGATTTAAAGTCTAGTGGTATATATTCTTAAATTTTCAAACATGGCTACACTGCAAAAACTTCTCGCTAATCAAGCCACCTCAGCTCAAATATTCCAAAAATCGTTCAATAACTACAAAAATACTGATGTAGAAAAACGAACAAGAGGACTTATTTCTGAGCGGTTAATCGCCCTAAACGAAATTTGGTCCGACTATAAAAATACGCATTATACGATTCTCCAAGCTACTCAGGCTTTAGAAGATAGCGAATTGCAAAAATACGATTATTTTGTAAAAGATCAGTTTTCAAGCGTGGAAGATCAATACTACACGTTTCGAGGTATTCTCAGAGATGCACTAAATGCATTCGAAACAAAAGTAGATTCAAAACCAAACACGGAGAATGAATCTTCTTCGTATCTGAGGTTACCTAGCATCACAATCCCAAAGTTCTCAGGGTCATATGAATCATGGAGGTCATTTCACGATCTATTTCATTCCTTGGTTCATACAAATTCTGCACTATCACCAGTGCAGAAACTTCATTACTTGAAATCAAGTGTTTCTGGAGAAGCAGAACACTTATTGCGTCAACTTCCTATGACTAACTCGAGTTATGACAGCGCATGGAAGATATTGCTTAACAGGTACGACAACAAGCGAGTGTTAATTAATGCTCAGCTAAAAATTCTATTCAATTTACCTAAAGCAACACAAGAGTCAGCCAGAGCTATAAAAACAGTGCTGGACAAATCTTCCGAATGTATATACGAACTCGAAGCATTAGAAGTCCCCACTAAGCACTGGGATACAATCTTGATTTATATGCTAGTGCAGTGCTTGCCAGCAGAAACTCATCGCTTATGGGAACAAGAGGTAAACAGTGCAGATGGACTGCCTACCCTTGAATCTTTGAAGACGTTTCTAGAAACAAGATTTAGAACTCTCGAAGCAATCTCAGACGCAAAACCAAATTCAACCAATAAATCAGCTCAAATACCAAGAGCATCAACTCACTTTACATCATCTGGTGACAGATGCATAATGTGTAAAGAGCAGCATCGATTATTCAAATGCCCCAAATTTATCAAATTGGACGTTGATTCAAAATTCAAAATTGTCACGTCAAATCGATTGTGCATTAACTGCCTTTCAAAAAGCCACAATACAAAATATTGCGCTAGCAAGTTTACGTGCCAGCGATGTGGAAGGAAACATCATTCCTTACTACATAGGAATATCACAAATCCACAGGGTTCACCTAAGCAATCAGACAACCCACAACTACAAGTACAACCTTGTAATTCGCCTTCCACATCCAAGGGATCAATTCAAACGCTTCACGCGAATCAAACAATGCGAACTACACAAGCCTTGCTTGCCACAGCATTGCTTAAAGTTCCATCAAAAAAGGGCACCATGTTCACTTTACGAGCTTTAATTGACTCAGGCTCTCAAGTCACGTTCATAACAAAGGCTGCTGCACGCAAGCTGCAATTGGCCACTATGAACACATCGATGCAAATTACTGGCTTAGGAAAGTCAGAAACTATGAGTGTTAGCAAACAAGCATCAGTAAACATTCACTCTTATTCAACTTCGAATAAGATAACCACGATAAATGCCCTTATCGTGAACACCATCACGGACATACTGCCTCCGTCCACCATTCCAAGCAAGGAATGGAGCCACGTACATGGCCTGCAACTAGCAGATCCACTCTTTTTCAAGCCAGGAAAAGTCGACCTGCTTTTAGGAGCAGATGTTTATGGAGAAATCCTTTTAGAAGGGTTGCGAAAAGGCCCTCCAGGTACACCTATAGCACAAAACAGCACCCTAGGCTGGATCCTTTTCGGCAATTTAAAAAACACTCACACAATGTCCACTGCGTCCACCTTAACAGTAAACGCTCAGTACGAGGAAGAGTCTTCCCTCGATAAACTTCTGCGGCGGTTCTGGGAAACCGAAGAAGTTACTCCAGGAAGACAACTGTCTAAGGCAGACCGCGATTGTGAAGAATTTTATCAAAAAACTCATCTTCGAAACGCAGCCGGCCGTTACGAAGTTCGCTTGCCTTTTATTAATGAAGCTCCCAGCTTGGGTGACTCTCGTGGCATGGCTCTACGAAGATTTTATTGTCTAGAGCACAAATTGCAACAAAATCCTGAGCTTAGTCAGGAATATAAGGCTTGCATTAACGAATATAAATCATTAGGGCACATGATATTGGCTGATAAAGAAGCCAGTCGTGATAAATGTTATTATCTTCCTCACCACGCCGTCATCAAGGATAGTACTACGACCAAGGTTCGAGTCGTCTTTGATGCCTCGGCTAAATCCACTAATGGGAAAAGTTTAAACGAACAGCTACATACGGGTCCAGTACTGCAATCTGAGCTTTTCTCAACATTACTTCGATGGCGAAAATATAAATACGCTATGTCAGCCGACATAGAGAAAATGTACCGAATGATTAACATTCAACCCCCAGATCAAAATTTTCAACGAATAGTCTGGAGAAATAGTCCCAGCGAAAGCATCAGAGACTATAAGTTAACCACGGTCACATTTGGCACAACGCCAGCTCCATATTTAGCCATCAAGACCCTTCACCAATTAGCAATTGATGAAGCCGCAAAATATCCTATAGCTGCCAAAATTATACAGCGTGATTTTTATGTTGATGATCTGCTCACTGGAGCAGATTCCATCAACGAAGCCTTGGAAATACAAGCGCAGATGATTAAGATTCTGTCGTCAGCAGGCTTTAACCTAAGGAAATGGGTAAGTAATTCATCGGATCTCCTATCAAGCATTCCGGAAGAACATAGGGAAGTACAACTTCCATTACGGTTAGCAAGTGATGAATCTGTAAAAACCCTGGGAATACATTGGCACCCAGGAACTGACCATTTCACTTTGCAATATAAACAATTCGCAGATCGCAGCTCTACAAAGCGTTCTGTGTTGTCAGAAATTGCTACACTTTTTGACCCACTAGGTTGGATATCTCCGATCATAGTTACAGCCAAAATTCTGATGCAAACCTTATGGCTTTCGGGATGCTCATGGGACGAGCCGATACCTTCACATATCGACATGCACTGGCGACAATTTAAAGAAAAGCTATCTCACATTAGCTCAATCCATATACCACGGTGGATATTCACCACTAGTGATTTATCAATGTGCCAGATACACGGATTTTCCGACGCTTCCAATCACGCGTATTCGGCGGCAGTATATATCAGGGCTATAGATCAAGAAGGAAATGTGCATGTTAATTTACTTATTGCAAAATCCAAAATAGCACCTGTCAAACCTATTACGCTTCCTCGCCTCGAGTTATGTGGCGCAGTACTTTTAGTTCGACTCATTGATCGAATTAAAACTGATCTAAATCTTACAAAGATCCCCACATTCGCTTGGACAGATTCCTCTATTGTTCTATCGTGGATTCGCAATCATCCGAACAAGTATAAAACTTTTGTTGCAAATAGGATTGCAGAAATCCAAAATTTAACTGATATACAGTCATGGCATCACGTGCGATCTAATGAGAATCCTGCCGACTGCAACTCCAGAGGAATTGAACCTGCTTCATTAAATTCCCACCAATTGTGGTGGCATGGACCTCAGTGGTTGATGGATCCTAAAGAAAAATGGCCTCAATTACTACCTATTACGGAAAGCAACATAGAATCTGAACAAAAGCGAGTAAACTGTTTATCCACTACTCAGTCAAACACTCATGAACTTTTTAATAAATTCTCAACGTTTGCTAAACTGCAACGAGTCACTGCTTACTGTCTCAGGTTTATCAACTACTGCCGCAAAATAATTCCCAAAACTCATTACAACAATTCACTCCTCCAACCTGTTGAGATGGTTCAAGCAAAACAATTGCTAATCAAACTAGCTCAAAAGGATATATTTAAAAGCGAAATTAAGCAATTACAAGAAAAGCGTTTATTATCGCCCAAAAGTAAAATTCTCTCCCTTAACCCATTTCTGGATAATCATGGATTATTACGTGTCGGCGGTCGTCTACAAAATGCCAATATATCCTTCAATCAAAAACACCCAATAATATTACCGAGAGAACATAATCTAACATCATTAGTAATCAACCATTTTCATATGAAAACTTTGCATGGAGGTCTACAATTGGTTCTATCAACAATGCGAAATGAATTCTGGGTTCCACAAGGACGAAAAACAGTCAAAGCTGTCTTACACAAATGCATAATTTGCTTCAAACATTCCGCCACAAATAGGAATCAAATCATGGGGAATCTACCTGCCTCAAGAGTTAACATATCAAGACCGTTTCAACAAACTGGGGTGGATTATGCTGGTCCCATTAGCTTAAAAATGTCCAAGCATAGAGGAAATCGGTTCTATAAGGGCTATATTTGTATTTTCATCTGCATGGCCACTAAGGCCATCCACATAGAGCCTGTATCAGATCTCACCACAGCAGCCTTTATAGCAGCATTTCGACGATTTTCTAGTCGACGAGGACTATGTACGGATATATACTCCGATTGCGGCACAAATTTCGTTGGAGCTGATAGAGTTTTACAAAAGGACATTAAGATTGCCATACAACAAGCAAATCAAGAAATCGCATCAAAGGTAGTACACGACGGAATACGGTGGCATTTTAACCCGCCTTCAGCACCACATTTTGGGGGTCTCTGGGAAGCAGGAGTTAAGTCAATCAAGCACCATCTTAGGCGCATCTTAGGAAATTCAGCATTAACTTACGAAGAATTCGCAACCGTCTTAGCGCAGATTGAAGCCTGCTTAAACTCCAGGCCATTATGTCCCGTCTCAGACGACCCAGATGATCTTACCACGTTAACACCTGGACATTTTTTGATAGGCAGTGCATTGATCACTCCTCCAGAACCTATAAAAGAAAGAAACATTTCATCAATAACAAGATGGAATTATGTGCAATCACTACAACAACAGTTTTGGAGCAAATGGTCCCAAGACTATCTAAACTCCTTGCAGAACAGGCCAAAATGGCAAACTCCAGCCTCCAATCCTAAAATAGGAGACCTAGTCGTCATAAAGGAATCCAATATGCCAGCATGTCATTGGATATTGGGACGTATTATCGATATACATCCAGGAGCAGACAAACTAGTAAGGGTCGCAAGTATTAAAACTCAAAACGGAGTTCTTAAAAGACCAGTTACAAAGTTTGCTATACTTCCTCTGGCCTAAAGGATGTTTCAAATGACTTTCCTCTTAACATATTATTTTGTTCCCGAATATCTACCCTCCACCCATATTAGCGTCGTCATCAAAATACATACAGCAAGTATTCAATCATAGCATTAAAATTTTCAAAAAAAAATTTTTTATTAATTTTCATCAACTACATATAATTGCATAAATTTCCTATGCAGTAATCAAAATCCGTAAACAATAAAACAACATTCAATAATTTCATATATCTATGTAAAAATAAAACAAAAAAAAAAAAAACAAAAAAACACGATCACATTCCTCACCAAATGCACAAAATGCATTCTTGCTATGACGTATTACAATGAATTGTTAAAACAATAGCTAATTGTTGTCTGTAAAACAATTCTTTAACCGTTAATCTGATAAGCAGTTTGTGCCAAAGTTAAATAGGAGGAAACTACGGGCAGTTAGTCTCCTTTAAAATCTTGTGCGATACAGACTTAAATTTAAAATGATGATGGAATCCTCTGACGGGAACAAAGGTTCTCCTCCAACTCCAGGAAGAAGTATAGAGCAGGAAGTCAAGGAGATTTGGACCCTGGAAAAGACGCTTAAGCAGTTACAGACAGCAGTCCAAGTCAACAAAATCAGTCGACGCATGCAGTATTTACAACTTGATGATCCGGACATAATTGAAATAGAGGATTCACCACCACCGTCTCCAAGGCACCAACAACAACAAGAACCAGTTCCAGGACCATCCAGTGTGGGAACTTCATCAGGAATTCAAAAACCTAAGATTAAAATCTTAGAAGACCTAACGCTAGTGCCGGCCACAGCACAGAGCAACGATTTGTACCTGACATTGACCAATCCTACGGGGACCAGTGAAACTATTACCGTATCTTGGGATGCTCTCAGAAAATCGAAGAAGCGCAAGCAGCGATTCACCACCCAAGATGGCACACGGTACAACGTACGCTTAATGAAAGATGGCACCATTAAAGTGTTAAGTAAATAAAAAAATAAAAATTTTTCAAATAAAAGATTATAAAATAATGAAACATATTTCCTTTTGGTCTGCGTTGTTAATTCATGACTATAGGTCATTGTGAGAACATCACGACGTCACGAGATAGCCGGAGTTTTCGACTACTGTAATACGCCACAGAATTAGCATTTGGCTTTAAGAGGGTTACATTTTTTTTTTTTTTTTTTTTCTAATAAAGAGGTCATTTATTACGAAGGGCAATCATTTACATTAATACCTGTATCCCTCAAATTTCACACCTGTATGTCTTACGAAAATCACAGCATACAGTGACAAAGATAATAAGGGTACAAGTTTGTGTTGTAACGCCATTTCTCACTTCAAGTGACCACGATAATAAGGGTGAATATGTTGAAGATGTAACTGATGAGTTGTGGCTGTGCTCTGTACGGATAAAAATTGCGATGTTAAAAAAAAAAAATGGTGTGAAAGTTTATTGGAAGTTAAAACGAAGTGAATAGTGTTTGTTTTGATAAGAGATTCGACCACTGACCTTGATCCAAATTTACCAGTGCATCCATTTCAGTTTCACTAAATTCAAATTTGCGTGTACGTTCTACTAACGGACAGTACATTTTAACATTTAAAATAACACACATGTATAACATATAGTCCATACCGAAGGTAACACCTTTTTCTCTATCTGTGGTGACTAGCTTAGAGTTTTTTATACAGTTTCCTATTGCAGGATTTTTAGTACCCATACCTAAAAAAAATTGTTAAAAATTTATGTAGTTTCACCAAACACTTTGTTACATTACATGCCAATGGTCTGAACTGAAATTAAAAGGGGTTAACTGATAAAGATAATTAATAATACACCATCTGTGTTGTTATGTGTTAACATGTGTCATCCATGTACTATCAGCCAATTATTTGAGTGATGCTGCAAAGCAACTCTTTTATTTTCAAATAAATATACCAAATCTCCACCTACCTCGACTCTGTTATTATTGGGAGGTTTCAACCTGTAGTTGTAGAAGAGAAAACCAAGGAACCTTCCTAATATGCCACCTGATTGTTGTTTAACTCAATCAAGCAGCTTATTTATACCCTAGATGATATCTATAGGGTATACTAAGTTTGTCATTCCGTTTGTAACACCTCGAAATAATGATGGTAGAGCAAAATGGATTGGACACCCATTCATAATATTAAAAGTTATTTTGATTTTTGAATGTCCGTCCGTCCGTCCGTCCGTCTGTCCGTCCGTCCGTCCGTCCGTCCGTCTGTCCGTCCGTCCGTCCGTGCGCACGATAACTCGAGAACGCGTATACGGACTTTAAAAAAAAAAGTTAAATTAAGTTCGAAAATGAGACAAATCGGGCAATTCCTTCGTGCGGTTGCCATATAAAAATTTCGTTTTCCGCTATATATTTGGACACTGCCTGAGAACGCGTCGACGTAGAAAGCTGAAACTTCGTACATGAAACAAAATTTCAAAAATGGACTAAATCGGGCAACTCTTTCTTGGTGTTGCCATATAAGAATTTCGGTTATTTACGTATACTTTAAAAACGATCAATCCAAGCCAATTTTATTGTACTAAAGACTTCTGCAGAATACGAAATCCTATAAAATTGGTTATAATCATTTTTTCTGTGCGACAAACTGTTCTAGAAATATATGCGAAAAACAACTTCAAAATCAATAGTTGAATAGATCGGTGACCATACGAAATTTAATACGGGCATTCATCTAGGGTATCATAAGAATTGGTCTTAGACCAATTCTAGCTTTTTTACTTGTTTAGTTTAGGAGTTTCTCTCAGCTGAGCACCTATCGAAGTTAGAGGAAGATTATCACTTGCCACAGCGTAAATTGTCTTTCCAGTTTATCATTTTTTGGATGATTTGCGGATGAATCGATAGTCTGAAGAAATAACCTGGAACTAGTTAAGGATTAGAGTTTCATCGTTATTTTTGAATTAGTTTATTGGCTTTTGTTTTAGTAAAACTACATTTTGTTTTTATTTTATTTTTAATAGCATTTACTAGATAAATGTATGGTGTAAACGATCGGGAAGGTGCACAAATGTAGTGTACCTGGAAATTATAAAAAATAATATATTCGGCAGTACTCAGGTACTCTTATCTTATTAAAAAGCATATATACATACGAAGGGTACAGAGAAAGAACGAGGTGAGTCACGTTTTTCTCTAAATTGAGATAATGATACCGTTGAAAAGGTGAGACAAAGTAGCCTTTTCACAGAATCGACTCATTGAATCTGACTCTTTTACTCAATGAGTCGACTCAAAATAAGTTAGATGGCTATTCAGATCGCAAACTCATTCAATGAATCCACAGGCTAATGTCGTGTCAACTCCCACTTAATGTGTAACGTAAATGCATTGCCAAATTATGTCACTGAATTCGGAATGTATTACAAGTTTACAACTCTGCTTTCAGCTTAACTCGTTGATGAAACTGATTAATTTCTAAGGATTATCCTACTACGGTACAGCTAAGAAAATCGTTGTTCAGTCCACAGACGTAGTTCAAATCCCTCGACGAACTATTAATTCCTAGAAAAGAAAGAAAAGGAATACACAAAGTATTTAAATCTTAAAAAGTTATAAACAAGAACACATATCTAAATCCTAATTATTTATGGCAGTTTCACAACCTCAAAAAATTACTGCCAACAAACGAAAATGCAGCGACAAATCTCATTTCGGGCTGAACTTCTTCCATCATGGCTCGTATTTTATCTAAAAACAATCAAAAGAGCGAATAAATACAAAAAAAATTACATAAATATTATTAAAATGCAGCAAAGCATACTTACCTCCAGAATATTTACATTTTTTTTGCAATATCATTAAATGACATTACGTCAAATCATTATTTTCGCTTCAGTCATCAAATCCAACAAACTTCGTTAGGGCAAGACCGAGAGGCGAGAGCGCATAACTGGATGCGGCGGCTATATAAAGCCGACGAGCCGCAGCAGAAAATCATTCTTGGTCGAGAGCTCATCTGGTTTAGAGACTAATCTAAATACAAGAATATTCCCAACCTCATTATAGAAGACTAATTCTATATTGCAGAGTTTAATCTGAAAACTCCTATCATTTCCAAAAATCCATCCCACACCTAAGCAGAAGTTTAATTCTGCGCAGAGATTAATCTGCTAAATTCCATCCCACACCTAAGCAGAAGTTTAATTCTGCGCAGAGATTAATCTGCGACACTCCTTCCTACACCTAAGCAGAAGATTAATTCTGCGCAGAGATTAATCTGCTACACTCTTTCCCACACCTAAGCAGAAGATCAATTGTGCGCAGAGATTAATCTGCAATACTCCTGCCCACGTCTAAGCAGAAGAATAATTCTGCTGCAGAGAATAATCTGCTACACCTCCTGCTGATATTCACAGAAGAATAATTCTGCTGCAGAGATTAATCTGCTCTTCTTTTTCTTTGTAGTAGAATATTGCTACACTTCTGCGCACGCTCAGAATACTGTCAGAGACTAATCTGACTAAGTTAACAATTATAGCACTTTACTTCCTTCTGCCCTCACGTACGAGCAAAGACAGTCGTCGATAAACATATATATTGAAATTTATTTGATGACAGTTGCTCAAATCTTCTTCTTTCTTCTTTTTCAGAAGTAGCAACGAGCGAGAAGGCGCATCATCATTTTTATTTTGAATTTTAATTTGTTTACTTTTTTTATTTCGTTTGGATTTTTATTGAATTTTTATATTGAATTTTTAGTAGTTTGTAGGTTAGTTTTTAGTAAATGAATTTGTGATATTAGGTTAAGTGTATGAATTATCAAAAATAAAATTTTATATTTGAATTGTTTAAGACTGAGTTGTCATTTACAAACCGGCACTCCCTCCCACGTTCTAGACTAGCTCTCACAATCGTATAATGGTCCATGAGAGACTTCTATCGTAAGAAATAAAATATCTTTAACAAATATTGTCAGTAGTACACCAGAAAACTTATATGAGGAAATATACTTTGGAAGTGTGGCACAGACATTTTTTGAAGGACTACCTCATTCTGATAACACTCGAGATGAATAAAAAGGCTTAATTTTACTATTGAAGTATCGCCTAGAAAGTATTTAAGTTTAAACTGCTTTCAACAAGGATTTCAACTGTTTTTCTTGTTTTTTTTTGGACTTACATTATTATTTCCTTTTATGAAATGTACTTTTGTGAAAGAACTTATAATTGTATTTATTGTGTTCAAACTATTTTCTTATTTTATTAAAGATACTTGTTTAAATTTTTCTATTCTTCCAAAAAAATTAAAAAAATTCACTTAAATTTTGTTTTACAGTTGAGTAATAAACATTTCATAACAAAATTATCATTTTCAAGTAAATATGGCTTACCTCTTTCTCTGTACCATTCATATATACTTACCAAGGCCCAATTCATTCGCCACTGAAGCCTCCAACAGCACTTAGATGAAGTTCACCTAACCTACAAACATAGCAAACGAAGACGCCGATTTTTATACTAAACTCCACGAACCGAATATTTTAACTTATTGAACTGAATTATTCACAGCCCAAAGAATACGCCGCGATGTGAAATGAGCCCCATAAGTATACCTATGAGAAGTTGATCACAAGTAGAAACACCTGTCAATGAGGAAGATTTTAGGCGAAATTTTTGAACTTAAAGGCCAGCAATATTTTTTTGAATGACACGAAAAGAACGTACAGAAGCTATAGATTATTTTGGATATAATTTTTAGAAAATAATATTAAATTATTTTCACCAATTTTCAATAAGTGACCCGATTGGAAAATCTCATGGAAATAATGGGTGGAAATGTCCAAATAGAGGGCTGTCATCAATAAAAAGGCAACCTTGGCAGCTGAATAGTGAATAGTTCGAGGCATGTGGAAGCAGCAGCAGTGAGGTACAAAATGTTTGAGAAAAAGTTAAATAAGGTAAAGTCAAAGGTGCAGAAAGTTCAGCAAAAAAGAGTGGAAAATTTATTAGACGGTGCAACGAAAAGGAAAAGAGTAATAAAAATAAAAGGAAAATTAAATTAAAAAGTGAAGACAGGAAGAGAAGAAATTTAAAAACAAAAGCAGGAAGAGAAAAGGAAATTAAAAAAAACAGATTAAAAGCTAAGTACTGCGTACATACTGTTTCATGGTTTTGGCTTCCTTTTCTTAGTTCTCATTAAAAAAAAATCCGTGCACTGCCTTTTCGGTATAATAGTTCATATACCTGTACATACATATATTAGGGGGAACCCGTTGACGTTGCCCAGCGGTAATATAGATAACTAGATGGGTGGAGATGGGGGTGGAGTGGTTAGAGATGCATATCTAACCTATTATCTGACTCGATCGCGCAATTCCGTATTTTATGGTTTCACTCCGTGTCTGTATGTGTGTGTGCGTATGCGTGCATATATGTGCGGGAGAGTGTAGCTCTCTACGTAGAGATCTACGTACGCAATCTTAGGCAGTGCCTAAATATATAGTTAAACATGAAATTTTTGTGTGGCAACCCAACGAAGGAGTTTCCCGATTGGTCTCATTGTCGAACTGTATTTACAATTTTTATGAAAAAGGTATATACAAAATATGAGCACTCCACTTCGACCCCTTCTCAGGCACGTACCAAATTTTTTGTACGGCAACCCCACGGAAGAGTTGCCCGATTATTCCCATTTTTGAACTTAATTTACAATTTTGTTTTTTTTACAAAATGTCCGCGTACAAAATTTCAGCTCTCTACGTCGACGTATGAGGCAATGTCCAAATATATAGAGAAAACCTAAATTTTGCATGGCAACACTAAAACTGGGTCGTCCGATTTCATCCAATTTTGAAGTTGTATTTGCAGTTTTCATGAAAACGCCGTGTACAAACTTTGAGCTCTCCACGTCGACGCGTTCTCAGGCAGTTTCCATATATTGTGAAAAACTAAAGTTTTGTATGGCAATACAAAAAATAGGTCGTGCGATTTGGTCCATTTTCAAACTTGTCTTTCCAATTTTCAAGAAAACGCGGCGTACCAAATTTTAGCTTTCCACGCCGACGCGGTCTAAGGCAGTCTTTTAGATCTCGTCAACAGCGCCATCTTTCTTATCCAAAAATATCCTACCTTTTAAGCTGGAACTAATCAAACACAACATTAATAAAATTTCATTATAATCGGTTGGGTGGTTTCGGAGATTAGCGTGTACAAACACAGTGACACGTGAATTTTATATATTAAGATATTTTTTTTTATTTTATTGGATTGTAATTTCGATTTTTTTTGTGTTAATTAATAATAACAATACAAGCGGATTAGATTAGCGGTTAAGAATTTTGGAAAATTTGTCTGGGTTTTTTTTTTTTTTTTTTTTTTTTTTGCCAAAAATTTGCGAAGAGTTCGTGGCCTCAAACAAACTACGTGACTCCCAACACGGGTAGAATTCCTATCGACCTACACCCTTCTCCATCGTTAGCCAGCGGGAGTTTGCATCCTCAAGGGTTGTGTATAATAACACCAAAAGTATTCGTTGGCATTACATGGAAAAAATCTGTTTTTAATTTTTGCGAGATATGGAAACGATAGTAGCACAAGTTTTCTTTTTTCTTCGTATTTTTCTGCAGATAATTTTCTTCAAATTGTCGATACTTTTTATATAGAGCTATCATCTAGGAATCCTTTCCAATCTGTATAAGATAAAGGTAAAGATATTAGGAAAAAATTACAAAAAAGGAGGTTTTCAAGTGAATGCGACAATAATTATGCATGCACCTAATGAAAATGAAGTTGATGAAATTGAATTGTTTGTGCTGGCAAACCCTTTTGTCAATTTGAATGTAGATTTCCTATGTTCAACTCCATCTATACTTACAGTAATGGTCAATCTATATTTCGTTCACCACCTAAGATAAATTCGATGCAAGTAATATCGTATACGTGGCCAAAAGCCGAAACCACCTAAATCTATTTCAGACACATTTAGAACAGTTCGAAACTGAAAAATCAATAAGTGTTATATCATTACCAGTTCAAAACAAATAGAAGTTTTTTCAAAAGTTGAATTCAGAGAAGTATGGAGAATTATTGGATAGTGTTATGTTTATTCAAAATTGTAACATTTTTGGGCAATTTCCAATATTGCAACATGATAATGCCGCTATATACTCGCATACAGCCAGGACCTGAGGGAGGATATTGGGGGCCCCGGCCAACTAGAAAAATGGGGCTCCCCTCCATCTGCAAATCATAAAAATAAGTCAACCAAATAAATAAAATATAAAAAAGGTTTTTTTAAACATTTATGAATTTTATTTAAATAAATCTCCTTAAACCTTATTTGAATTGAATTTTTCAAAATTTATTAGTGCTAAATTTGAAAATGTAAGCATGTACTGTAACTGCCTTAATAACTTTATTGAGAAGTGAAAGGAAATAAATTACTTTAAAAATGCCTTTCGAGATTTTTTCTGAGAATTCTTATATAATCGTTGAAAAGTCCATTGTCTGCGCAATGTCAGAATGTATATGAAGCAATGATAATCCGTTTAACCTTTCTTGAGACATTGTTGGTCTGCTAAAATTCTACACTCTTTTTAAAACGCTAGAGCTCCTTTCTGCGGTAGCAACGAAAGCTTGTAGGCTAAAAGATATTCTAATCGCCGGTTTCACAGTCCAAGCTTAAGCCAAAGCTTAGCTAAGCCACGGGTGTAGCTTAAACCCAGAACTTAAGCCTACTCGGTTTCACAATACTCGGTAAGCTTAGGCTTAGTTAAGCCGCAGATGAAAATTTATGAGTTGTCAGCACTGCGGTAATTGTGAATTTTTTTAAAGGAAAATTGCCATTGCGGATTAAAAACTAAGCGAAAAGAAGAAGAACTTTTTATTTGCCAGTTTGTTGTGGTTTTTATCTGGAAGGATATCAAATCCACAAAACATTGTTGTAGAATGTTTCTACAACGTAAACCTTCATAGGCGATGTTTCTACAGCCGGAACGGAGAATAAAAATCAACGTCATCCCATTTCTCGAAATGTTGCGGACGCCTTCTTATAATTTTTCCACGGTTCACACCTTGCGATATTATATTATACATTTCTTCGTCGCTAATATCCTCTGCATCAGATAAATAACTCATTTTTATCTTAAACTGTTTGGTTTCTTCCTAAAACGTCACATGGAATACTGACACTAGCAGCCAGACAGTACTCAAAACTTCTAACTAGATAACCATTTTTCGCTTGGAAAATTTCAATTTAGTTTTAAAGTATAACTTTAATAAAAATTATTATATTTAGGAAAAATATATATTTAACAATATTTTCCTATGTGTTTCACAGCAACATCTGAGGCCTAAGCCTTCGAGATAATGGGCTTAAGTTAAGCATGCTTCAAGCCAGTGATATCAATTAAGCCTTGACTGTGAAACCGAAATATTTATTAAGCCTTAACTGTGAAACCGGGCATAAGTGCTACTAATAACTTTGGAAACAATTCAATTGAATTTGTTTCTAATATGTTCTGTAGCAAATTTACTGAAAAGTTGGTTGTGCAAATCTACTTCATAAAAATTAATTCATCGCATAATTTATATGAAATTTGTTTTGAATATGTCTGTTATAATATGTGCCTTGAGGCTTTTATTTCCTCCTCATTTAAATCGTCGAAAGTGCATAAGATTTTAAATAAATTACAGATTTCACGTAAGGATTCAAAACGCCTTGTTCATCCAAATATAATCGAATCAATAATATAAAAAAAAAAAATACAAAATTTTGTTCTATAATGCTTTTCGGTGTCGAATTGTATTTTAAGACTGCGTGTTATTTGAAATTCTGGCAGAATTTTAGAATTTTCTGTAATCCTTTTTGACATTGAAAGTATTTTGTTGCATTCTTCACGTACTTCCTGAATTTTTAAAATAAGATTATCTTTTCCTCACTCTTTGCTATGCAAAATTTTTATGGTACTTTGCTGTGCGAAATTTTTCTGCAAAAATTTAGTTATTTAAAAAATTATGACAAAAATATATTTTTATTTCAGTTGCATTTACCATGGATTTAGGGGGCCCTCCGTGGGCTTGGGGCTTGTGCCATATGGCCCTCATAGCCCCCACTCTATCTGGCCCTGCATACAGCCAAGAAAACAAAGAAGTATTTTGAAGACATGAAAATACTTCTTTTGCAATGGCCAGCATCTAGCCCAGATCTCAATCCAATTGAGAATGTTTGGGCGATTTTAAGGAGAGCGGTATACGAAAAAGGAACACTCTTAAAAAATTAAAAAAAAAAAACAAATTGAAGATGATTGGAGCAATGTTGCCAGTCTTCAACAATACAGGAAGATCTTCCACAAGTTTTCAAATATTTCGGTTCTTCCAACTCTTCCACGCAAAGATCAAAATCTACCAAAACTTGCGTCTTTCATTTATTACATATATTTGTGGATTGCCTCTGTTCTGTTCACAACGCATATACAAAGTTTTACTGAATTTTATGTTTGAATCTTTTCTGATTTTTTTTTTTTTGTTAGCATAAACACAATAATGAAACATCTCATGTGGGTGGATATCACACACATTTTTGAAAATTTCGGAAAATTGATTCAACCTGAAAGCGTAAATGTTTCTCTAAATTACAAAGATTCAGGTGTCAGTAAAATTAAACAGAACGTTCTTGAGTACTACTTTAAACTGTGTAACGAATTAAAGGGACGATTTGATATTGCTGATATCCAGCTGTTTCTAGTACATAAATCTCAAAAAAATCAAAAGGGAGATCTTACTACTATTCTTTATCTTTTGGAAGCATTTAAATGGCATGCATGAAGTCTCTTCAGAAATACTGAACGATCAATGTAGGCCTTTATCAATTTTTCCAAAGAATAAAATCCAAGCATATTTTGAAGGAAATTTAGTAAAAGACTGCAAAAATTTGGCTAAAGAAATTAACATGTTTGAAGAATGCATGTTCAAGGAACTCAACAAATTTATGTTTATTGTGGTATCCTCACATTATTGAAAAGCAAAAACAAAAAGAAATCGTATGGAAATAAAAAAAAAATATTTTGTAAGGAAATGCATGACGGAACAACGATTTTTGAGCCGCCATTCGAATTAATTAAGTTTTACAAAAACTCAAAATTTTTTGACAGTAAATATGTTTATATTGTGTAACACAAAAGTTTAGTTAATAAGATCCATTCTTTTATTTTTATGTAATTGAAATTTTTATTAAATTTTTTTCTTTTGATTATGTTAGAATAATCTTTTGGTGTCTTCTTTTTTTTCTCTTTTTGAAATAAGTTCTTGTTTTTCTTATTGTTCATTTTATTAGAAATAAAATCTCTAAAATGTAGTTAGCTTCCTTTTTCGTTTTCTACCACGCTTTTCCGTTTTCTTTTTCAATCGTATCTTCTACCGGTGGCAACACTGGAATGGGCAAGGATCAATCAAAAAATTATTCAAAAACTATTTAACTCTATGCCAACTCGATTGAATAAAAAAATTAATATTAATTATGTATATCTTATTTTTTGTTAATTTGCTGAACCATGAAGTGTCCTTTTAAATATTTCGCCTATAAATATATTTTTGTTTTTCTTTAATAATTAAGTAATAAAACGGAATTAATTAAATAACCTCAAAATTTTCTCTTTTTTACTCGTTTGATAAAAGTATGTTAGCCACCTTTATTAAAACTATAAGGAGTTTTTGCAATATTTTTTATGTGCCTCTATAATTATTTCACGTAGTGTATAATTCATGCAAGCAGAAATCTTTATCACAAATAGTGTGGCTCGAGGACGATGATGAAGATTTTATACCTTAGATGAAATAATAGGGTATAAGTACTAAGTCTATTATTCCGTTTGTAACGCACAGATATTATCTGTCTGTCCGTCCGTTCGTTCGTCAGTCTGCCCTTACTGTAACTAAAGAACGCGTGTACTTAGAGAGCAGAATTTTTTTGCATGGGCCTTTAAAGGAAAATAAAGTTAATTTAAGTTCGAAAATTAGACAAATCGGGTAACTCTTTCATTGGGTTGCCATACAAAATTTCTTTTTTTACTTTATATTTGGGCACATAATTTCTTCATAGCAATAGTAAATAAAGTGTCGCAAATTGGCTAAACCAGGCAACGCCCTCTAGGCGTTGCCATGCAAAACTCTAGTTTTTTAATATATATTTGAAAACTTCCTAAGAACACGTCAACGTAGTGAGCTGAAATTTTGCACACAGCATTTTCATAGAAATAGTAAATAAAAGTTCAAAATTGAACTAAATTGAGCAACTGCTTCTTAGTATTGCCATACGAAACATTTGTTTTTTAGTTTATTCCACCTTTATTTTCATCTAGGGTAGGCGTTGTATCAATCAATATTTTTCTCCTATTAAATCTATATTTGTGCGAAATCCAGACAAGTGAGTAGTCCAAGAAGTTTTCCGATGATGAGTTTTTAAAAATTGTATGCAAGGAAGCTTATGAACAAGCAATTTTCAGAATACAATATTACCAGCAATGAGCTTAAGATATTTATTGATATATTGATCGAAACCAGACACACATATCTTTCGATAATGATGATCTTTATAGCGAAACTTCGGCTTATGACTGAAGCACTGAAATAAAAATTGGCAACGAAATTTTATCTGGCACAAAATTTATTGTACGATTAATCAATGATACAGAATTTTGGTCTAACAATTGTTTACAAGAAAATTACTTTAATTCGGCTATTAATTGGTACTTCAACATATATTGTCAAGGTAAATGGTCTCAAGACCAGAGATTGAATTCAGAATTTAGCAAGCAATATGGAAAAAATATTGCTTAATTTTTTGATTATGATAGAACAATTCGATGATTTTTTCAAGAACTTTCAGTTCATTTTCTATATATGTATAATTAGTCACGGTATCAAACATTTTCATCAGACTTATAAAATATACGTTTCACGGATCTGGGTGGGTCTATTCGACAAAAGTTTATTGCAAAAAACTTAACTTACCAGAAATAAAAGGACTTTAAAAATTCAATTATTGTTGTAGCTTCAAGGGCTATACACCAAATATTCATCGTTTCAATACCCTGTACCTACTATCAATAAACATGATAAAAGTGTGAGCCCTATGGACCGTCTTGAAGAAAATGTGAACGCGTTTAGAATTGGTGTAAAAAAAAATTGGTTTTTCTATTTTCACCTATAGTTAGCTGACGCTTCAATTTAGAATGGATTGGTTTTTAATTTTGGAGTTGATATTTACAAGTCCCAATGAAAGTTGCTAGATTATAACGCATCAGTATTCTACCAATGAAGATATCAAACTACCAACTAGATTACTATTGGCTACAATAACAAATCAATGAAATAACCTACTAAATAAAATTTGAATGCATTTTTCCTCGGATTTCGTCGTCAGGAATTTTGTTTGTATTTGAGACTTCTACACGTGGCGGTCGTCAGATGACAAAATGTCTAAATGAAAAATCACATAGGCAAACTTCTGAAGAACAAAATCTCGCAAAAATTATCAAATTTCTAAGAAACAAAAAAACAAAATTTATTTAACAAAATCTGGGAGGAGAAAATTCCAAAAATACACAAAAATTTAATTTTTCCAACTTTAAAGAAAAGCGCCAAAGCATTTTTTTAGAATTTCAGGATTTAGGTAATTTCCGTAAATTTTATCTTTATCCAGACTGGAATTGGAGAAGATTTGGATATGATCCAAACATTATTTGTGTTTATTCTAAAACTTGAGAAAATTAAATTTTATATACCAACGTACATATTTCAAAATTTTATCTTCCCACTTTTTGTGTTTCAATATTTTCAATTCGATTTTTTATATTCAACATCCAGCAACCAACAAAAGTTTTGTGACTACATTATTAGCTACAGTGAGTTCCCTCAGTCCTAGGAGCCTGCTGTTTCTACTGTTGCGTAGTAGTAGTAGTAGTAGTAGTAGTAGTAGTTGTATTGAACAATTTCAAACTGGCTAGCTTTCAAAAAATGTTTGATTAGTAAAAGAACCCTTTTTTCTTAACCTCCCAATTTTTTGTTGAATTTTATTCAAGGACGAATAAATATAAACTTTTCCCGTCATTTATTTTGCGTGACAACGTAAATATTTTTATGATTTATTTCATTCCTTTATTCCTAAGGAAAGTATGATAAGTTGGAAAACTTTTATGGATATACCTACATGGCTCCATAGATATATGTATAGTACGCAGCGTGCATTTTCACGTAATAATTTCAAAAATTATCAGCGATATATTTCCCAAAACTTGTGAATTTATGTTATTTCTTGTCCGAAAGTTTTATGTAAAAATGTGCTGGCATCAATACTGAATAAACGAAATATTTACTCATTTGTATGTATGCAAAATGTTGATGGCTACTACAATCCTTTGTTATAAAGCCTGCACTTACTCTGGGAAGTTGTCCAAAATGTAAGCATGTTATCATTATATCCTATAAAAATCCTCCTTGAGACTCTCTCGAAATCGACTTATGAAAAAGGTTCTTTCGATCCCAATTCAATTATCCTTGCTCGTATGTATATATAGTCAATGTTTGCGAAAAGATTTATTTTTGCTGAATGTATATAGTTATATACATATAAGAGGGATTAAGTAAACGAAGGGTTTATTTCATCCGATAACTCACCGCAGGCTTGGAATAAAAGGAAAAATTGGATATGCCATTGAGAAATACCAATACGTAACTACTATACAATTTATGGGTAGCTTTAAAAATCCCTTAAGGACAACAAATATCGGACTGCGCTTCAGGGCTCTTCCCTCATTTTTAAAGATATGTTGAATCTTCATACAATTCATTCCTTTTCAAGTTGGCTTAAGATCAAGGAGTCTCCTCTTCATCCTTTCTCGGTTTTTGTTTTCAGTATTGTGAATTTTGAAGTCGGATACAAAAAAAAAAAAGAAACAAACACGTTAAATTACTGCCTCTATTCAATGTGGAAAATTTGTTTGCTTTTTCAGCCTTGAATTGAACTTTAATATTTGCAAGTGCTTAAGGCGTTTTACAAAGATAATCAAATATTTCACTGCGGTGTATCTGAAGGTTAAATAAGAAATTGTATTTTAATTTAATATTATGTTTTCTGTTAATTACAATATTCCAGGAAAATCTTGTTGTTTGATGTAAGAAAGATATAAAAAAGAAATAAAACCAGCTGATTTTTTCTCTTATTTTCATTTGGGAAATAATTTAAATGCTCTCTTGAAACTGAAACAAGGCAAAATTTAAATCGGAAATTCCTCCAATATTTGACTAATGACTAAGCCATTTATTATTCCAATTTTTCTTACCTTATAATTGTAAAAATAAAAAATATTATTTTACTAAGAGATGTGCCTCGTCGTTTTTTCCGTTATCTTTTGTACAACACTCAAAACTAGTTTAGACATTTTAGAATTGGATGGTTCTTTTCAACTGCTGGAACATTCACGTGATATAAAAATTTATACAGATCTTGTAATATTTAGTTATTGAAACCAATCAATGTCTTGGAATAACGGCAATCTGTTATTTTTGAGTCCGATCGGATAGGAAATAAAATTTCTCTGGGGTTTAAAATCAAACATGCGTCCTAAGTGGACTAAAATATTTAATTTTATATCGGTTCTTGTTAAAAGTGAAGCTTTTGGCAACAAAGTGCTCCCATAATCCCGCGAAATGGATTAATTTCACCGTTAATGCAATCTCTGTCAAAATGGATTATTTCCAGTCTAGAGAGTACCATACAGATATTGCATCGAAGTGGGTTAAAATGTCATTTCATTTACTCCTAGCCTGATTCTCTGCAAAGTAAATCATTAGGGAATCTTTCAATACCTCGCCGTTTTAGAACAAACATTTGCATTCGGCGTGTTATGGGCGAATTGCTGCAATCTTTCACATCTCGAACTTATTACCAGTCTTGCTCTAATCTAACTGGAGCTTCATATCCAGACTAGCTACTGTTTCTGTAGTTCGGATGTGTTCGAATTTATTGGAATTCTTTTATATTACTATCCTCCAAAAAGTCAATAGCGCCAGAGGGACCTACCCATCATTCATTATTATAATATTGAAAATATCAACCTACAAGACAGTTGCATGTATTCCAATGGATTAAACCTGATTCGGAATCAAGAAAGAAAACATTAACATCATGACGTAGCTGTCCGTGAAAATCTACAAAGTTAACTGGCTGCTGTTTGAAAAAGCTCTGTTTTTAGAATATGTTTCCTATTCAGAACGCTCTCCGTTAATCGACGACAGAGAATACAGTTTTGCATATCCCCCCGACAAATAGGTTGTTCTATTTAAATCTAAATTTTAAATCTATATTTCAGTCCTCTTCCGGAATTGCCATATGTACTTCCTCCAAATAGCATTCTCAAGACAAGATCAAGGGCCGGCAGGTTCAATAAAATCACAAAAGCGATCTGATCCGTATATCAAGATCTCATGATAACGAGGTTAACTGCCCTTTGAAAACCAACTTGCGTCCTTGCCCGCCGTATACTAGAAGAATACGTAAAAATTGTGTCCTACTATCCTAGAATCGATATGTATATCTAGTAAAATACCCTCAATCCCCATGTGTAACCAAAATTCTTTTACGCTTGATGAAAACTGTAGCAGAGTTGAGAATATTTTCATTCACATGCATATAAGAGAGTTAACCTGCAAAAATAGTTCAAGATGACCAAAATTTAATTTTCGATTGATAAGCATTAAACGTGCCTTTGCGAGATATGCCTCATTGAAAAATTCTTAAAGGATAGAGGGTATCCATAGTTAAAGTTCTCTTAATATTCAGGAACACCGCTAGCCTTAATGACCAGATCAAGGAAATGGTGGTATTTGTTGATAGGCCCTTCGGTATTCTGTTTACGAAAATCTGATGGAAATAGTTTTTAAATCGCCTCCCAAAATGTACTCTTCACAAAAGAATGAGATTAGTATAACGGTATGCAAACTCATTAGATGTCTTTGGAATGACAGTAAGCATTTTCCAAACAGAAATTTAATACATGCTCTGAGATATGTGTCCAGTACTGTCGAAAAAGGTCCCCATCTAGAGATAGATCTAAGCTAGCTAAGAAGGCCTAAGCCTTCTACTCAACTTTCTGGAAATCAAAATCATGGTTGCATTGTAGCATTCACTGCAGTCTCACAAAATAACAACTTAACTTCAGACGTTCGTGCATCCTGGGGAAAAGACTACATTAGCACTCTGCTGTGCTCCTTCATTAACTTTATAAAGGATCAATTTGCTTTAGGCAATGCATTCAGCATAGTTACAGAATTACTTTTCAGTCTGATTTGAGTAGACTAAATTTTTCGGGATAGCCATAAGAGAGCTTTAAAAAAATCCAGGAAAATCAGTCAATTGGATTTCCTTCTAAACCTCTTATAATTTCTCTGAGCCTCAAAGAACTTGTTCAATATGAATAATTTTGCGGAAAAAATTAAAAATGCATATAACATAAGAAAAAAATTAACAGAGCCATTTGATACATTATCGTGCGGACACAATAATAAAATCTCTAATATTTTCCTGGTCAGTTGTAAGTTGTTTAACCCATTGTAATAACCCTTGCGGTATAAACATCTCCAATGCCAATGTCGCATATTGCTGGAACATATTTGAATCGATAGATGTTAGAAGCTCGCCATTCCCAAACATCTTCAGCCGATCCAATATTACTCAAAGCAGACGAGTTTGCGCATGTTGGTGCATCTTCGGAGGCACCCCCCTCCATCACTTGGGTCATACCATGCCACCTTGTCTCTACAATTGCGACTTGGGCCGATTTCCAGAACAACTGTCTTTGGTTAGATGACCGTTCGTGTAGAGCAATAAAGGAACAGTGGGGTAAACCTAACCCAAAGCTGCTTGGACTGAGCAAGCCTACCCTGAGGGTTCTGGTATCCATTCTTACTGGACAGTCAAGGATCACCTATATAGGATAGAATCTGTTGATAAACCTATATGTACAGGATGCCGAGAGGAATTCGAAACGGTGACTCACTTTCTTTGTCACTGTCCGGTTCTCACCGGAAAACATTATAAATTCCATGGCTCATACCTCCTGGATGAATTGCATGAAGCCGGTAGGGATGGTTGGGGGGCAATTTAATAGTATATCAGAGCGTCTGGTTGGGACCTCTGAACATTGCTCATGTGTCTGGAGGGTGAACAATGGACTTGGTCGTAGCCTTCGTTCTAGGATTCAAATTCCATAAAAATCAACGCAAATCTACAAGTCTTATATCCCACCTAGATTAGAAACATCTGTACTATTCCTGTTAGCCAAATTTCAAAAGTTCCATTGACTTATTAGCTTTAGCCTGAGAATTTTAAATATCGGTTCTATGTTGCTTGCTTGAGTTCAATAAACAAAACAAGAATCAGTTAGCTAACTAGCTGGACCGTTCTGTTAAAAACTATTTGCACTCAACACGATCTCCGTAAGTACTCAATCTACTTGCTGCTCTCAAAAATAAATTGTGAAACTACAAAGCGGGAAAATAGTCAATCCTTTCTATGGAAGGTATCTGAAAGAAATCCAAGTGACACATTCCTTAAACTTTCTAAAAGCGATCTTTGGAAGGAAATGCATTTTCTGTGAAGTACTACAACCATCCGTAAATTGCCTGCGAATCAGAAGTAAAACATTTCTATGACTCACCTGTACCTCAATAAAATATTCTTAGAAAATTGTTGTGAAATTACACTTCGGGTTTTTCAGAGTGTGGAATTCAGTTTTGATTACAAGTGAAAGTGTTTAGATTTGGATTTCTTACTTTATGAAATTATCTTCTTTTTCATCCCTAGAAACAATATTTGCATTATATACCAGAAAACTTTTAGGAAGGAAAAGTCAATTTTAGTCGAGAAATTATATTCCTTTTATATCCCCAAAACTCGTATTTGCATTACTTTTGGAAAATTTCTCAGCAAGTAAAACGCAATTTTAGCCGTCCATTCTGTATTACTTCCAGAACTTACCTTGGAAAGCCTTCCTGGAAACTTACTAGGAAAGTAAATGTATTTTAAGCCATCCATTCAATATTACTTCTCTAAACTTTCTTTGGGAAAGTTCCCATCTACGTGCAAGCCTGTAGAAAAAAGAATGGCTTCTGTATACATGATTGTATGCTTCCATTTCCCGCTGTATGGATAGTCTGTTATGCCAACACAATTTACCGAAATTTTTTGGAGACATAAAATACGTTACGTGGTGTATATACGTAATAGAGGGAAATGAGCCAGAACCCGCATTCATTTCAGCATTGTTGAAAGCAATTTTAACCCTACCTACCGTAAGATTTTATAAATCCGACTTAAGAGGAACAGTGCGCATGTGGAACCGGTTATCATTTATGTTTCCTTTAACTTTGCGCGACAGGTGTTCAATATAACTTTATATTCCCGGTCTCTTTTACCTGTCCTGCCTGATTTTCCCTATGCCATTATAAAGTAGCTCGTGTACTTTAGCATTATTATGAAGAAAATATAAGCAAATGCTTAATAAGCCACCTTGGGTCACGGCATTAAACAGTTGAACTAAAAGCCTATACCTAAGGCCACAGTTATAAACAGAACACATCAATACTAGTAGTCTCATAATTATACCCATGTATGTACATATATCTATCTACCTCCTATACCTCGATCTACTATACTTATATTGCACCCTCGCATGTTGCATCTCATTAGTCAAAACACAGACAAATTTTTTTCATCGTGTCCCCTTTATACTATCAAAACATGAAGACGATGCTTTGCTTTTTACTAAGAACACTTTCTACCTTTAATATATACTTTTCTTTTTGTGATCGCTTAAATAGAAAACTTGATTTTAATTAAAGCTGCGGTCTACAAGATTCCACTCCCATGATTCCGAAAGGAAACCAACCATCCAATTAAGTCATCTAAAAGTTTAAATGGCACCGGGAATATTTACGAGACGTGGCTTAAATCTGCCACTTCACATTCACAAAGTCATCAGTGTGAAAATCCTTGAGGCGTATTTTCCACTTCATAGGACTTTTAAAGTTTTCAGTCAGGGTCAAATGCTGTGTGAAAAAAAAATCTAAGGTTCTACGGGAATTTTGATAATTTTCTTCCTGTTGGCGTTGATCGTAATGGATATAGTCCAATTAAAAAAAAGACAAATTATCGACAGTCTTCAGAGGATTTGAGCTGATTCTTACAGTTCGGTGATTTTGGAAAATTCGTTCAACTTTGTTTCGCAGAGTAGGTAATCAATAAGTCACGACCAGTATCCCTTTCAATTTTCATGTGTACGCTTTCCTTTTGAAACGTGAGAAGGAAAAAGGACGAAAGGAAGAAATACTTTGGAATCCTAGATCGTTTGTAGCTTTTTGAACAGCAGCACTTTTTACTTTATTTCAGACACGTTTAAGCTAACTTTGCAAAAAAAAAATTCCTTGAACGATTAAGCTCATCGCAGGCAAGCAGGCAGGCAGAAAAACAGGCAAAAAAATAGACACAGGATTCATTCGGCAAATTGAGCGATTTCTAAATTGCGAACAAGAAAGTCGGTATACAAGAAACCCACACTTTTTTCGCAATTTTTTGAGGAATTCATTTGGTGCGTGTGCTTGTTGGATCTGTCTTCCCCAACAAGATATTTTACGTACCTACATATCTCTCTGGCTCTGGCTGCTTTAAAAGGCAAAAGGAAAATTACGTGATGGGAATTATATTGGAGTCAAATTTTTCTTCTCTAGATCTTAACGTGTTGTACTTGCTGCCAAATTTATTAACCCTGATTCTAGCTGTCACATGGAAGTGATTTTTCCTCCTGATTTAGTTATCTCCTTCAAGTCGAAGGCGAACTCCTTATTTTCAACTGTTGCAAAATACAAATGATACTGTCAGTTTTAAGTTCATTTTATGGGATGTATTTCTCTTTGATTTATCAAATCAATTGAATCTGCATAAAAAATAAAAAACAAAAACAAAAAACAACAGACACAAAAGGGAACATGCAAATGTATAAACTCATAGGGAGGGTATATTTTTTTTTTGTTACATACCGTATTCATTTAATCTACCTCTGTACCACCACAATTTATTATTCATAGACCCACGAATATAAATATTAACCTCCACGACGGACGAACATAATGAAGACACCAAAATTACCCTCCTTCTATTATAGGTGCTAACGAGGTAACGATACCTTGTGTCCATAAAAATTTGAGACCGGAAGTGAAGTAAATTCTAAATTACTTAGAGGCCAAAATACATCCGGAAATTTATGGATCGCATTAAAAGCATAAAATTAAATAAGGCTACGTGCTTGCCCTGGGCTGTCTTTAATGGATACTTCTTAGGAGTTTATTACCAAAGAGTAAGGATAGCGTACGGACCTTATATACCTACTTACTTAGTTAGAAACGAGATATTTATCACTGGATTCATGGCTTTAAAATATTTGGAAACCATGACGTGATAAACGGGGATCACTGCTTTGCTACACAATAAGTTTCGCATGAAAAGGCGTGCTACTCTCCAGAAGCTCGTTTTTTTTTTTTTTTAAGTGAGAGCTTTACGGAAGTTCCTCTATAGTAACTAGCTGCTAAGCTATGGAATTATCTACCAAAAATAAATTTTATTGTGCTGTAAAATTTTCATAAGGAAGAGGTGTTACAATATGGCATGAAATAGAATTGGGGGCTTTTTGTGGCAGGCATTTACATTAAAGAGCAGTTCTTGTTGGGGCTTTTGAATAAAATTAATTGGACGAAAAATAAATTTTGGTAAAGGAAAAATATATCAAGGAGATTTCTCGTCTAACAGACTGAAATTTATTAAAAATAATTCCAATAAATTTACAAAATGCATTTTAAGTGCAAAAAAAAATTGAACTTTTCGACCCAGCGATCAGAGAGGTGTCATCGGTATGGTTATCTTTGATCGCCAACCATAGAAGTTCACTGTTGGAGGTCACACCAATTGCCCAATCACAATCACCCAATTTCAAAGCGCAATGAGTTATCTTGCCACCATATAATTCACACATACTTTTTATAAAAAGTATTTATATATATATATATATATATATATTTATATGGTAGGCGATCAGAGATAACCATACCGATGAGACCTCTCTGATCGCTGGTCGAAAAGTTGAAAAATGGGTCCGCCAAATAACTTTTTTTTTTTTTGAAAATGTGTAGCTTCGGCTGTGTGTAGCTTCGGCTGTGTGGCACGTAGCGCCGTCCTGTTGAAACCAAATGTTGCCAATATCCTCCTCTTCAATTTTCCTGAACAAAAATTCGTTCAACATGGCCCGATAATGATTGCCATTGACTGTAACGGCCACTCCTTGCTCATTTTCGAAGAAAAATGGCCCAATTATGCCTCTGGACCAAAATCCGCACCAAACAGTGACTCGTTTTGGGTGTATCGGCTTTTCAATGTATGCGTGCGGGTTTTCTGTGCCCCAAATGCGACAATTTTGCTTGTTTACATACCCGCCAAGATCAAAATGAGCTTCATCCGAAAAGATGATTTTTTTGGCAAAATCGGCATCTTCTGTAAGTCGATCGCAGGTCCACTAAGCGAAGCGAAAACGCATTGGATGGTCAGTTGGCTTCAACTCCTGAACCAATTGGACTTTGTATGGCGTCATACCAAGATCTTTATGCAAAATTCGTCTCAATGATGTCTCCGAAATGTTCAATTGTTGAGAACGACGGTGAATTGATGTTGATGGAGCTTCACGCACACTTTCTGCCACACAATCAATATTCTCGGGTGTACGCACTGTTTTTAGCTTTTCACGCTTTGGTTTATCGATGAGGATGCCAGTTTCTTTCACTTTTTTCACAAGATAACGAACATACGGAGCTGACGGTGCTTCTCTTCTTCCAAAATCCGTACGCAATTTTCGTACACATTCTGCAACATTACCATGATTTTCAAAGTAATCTCGCAATATTTCCCAGCGTTGTTCAAGCGTATACACAACCATATTCGTTCAGCGGAAGAATAAAACTAATTATCTGTCAAATCAGACATGAGCTAAGTGTTACCATTCACGAAATAAGCACTAGTTGAAAAAAAAAACGGCGGACCCTTACAATGGCATGCATCTCCCACTGGAAGGATTTGTATATATTTTCAGAAGTTTATTTGCTTAGATGCTTCAACTCCAAACTAAATCCAGGTATGATGAATAGGCAGAATGTAGTAGAATTAGATGAATTTCATTAGCTACCATAAGTAGAATAATTGAAAATATAATATTTGTCAATTTCCACTAAGAGGAGTCCGAAAAGTGGTCGGAGAATTATAGTAAATAATAACATATTTCATACATTATCAAAATTCATAGTTTTGTAACACTCACGTAATTTTTTTTTTTTTTTAATTTCGAGAGTTCTACATTTTTTTCTAATTTTTTTTCACATATGCCCAGTAGCGGAGGATTTACTTCCTTATACATAACATTGATGACGCTTTGGCGGTAAAATTCCATTGTTGTCTTGCTATAATGGAATGTTTCCAAATCAAGTCAAAATGTTACAGAAGTCCTGTGAGACCTGAAGAATGGAAGAAGCTCTGTAAACATTCCTTGAATAAATATGATCATTGACGCTTCCTTTTTGTGAATTTATTCACTGAGTTTATTAAACACTCCATCACAACTTTTCGCAAGTTTTCAATTATTGAAAAACTTTTATTTACTAGCGCGGTCGACATATTTTATGTATTATCATGGAGACCCACTAAGATTGACTGATGACTTCTATCAATCAATCAATCAAAGTTTTAAACATGCGATTAACGAAACAAACGAATTATGACGAAATTTTAAACCGAATCGATATCCCGGGATATTTGAAAAGTTTTTACGTACAGGCTTTTATTTTGGCTTAGGATGCACTAGTGTGTCTTTAATACATTTTACACTTTAATTGTTCGAATAGCTATTAACTTTGGTTTACGCGATGTCAGATAATTATTAACAGCTTGTTACGCGACGGCTTCTAAGAGTTTGTTCGCGCTTTTTTATGAGCATCTCGTTGTTATGGTCCAAGGCGAGTGAGTGGCTTTCGGACGGTAAGTCCAGACTGACAACTGACTCTGTGACAACGTTGCATACAGTCGCGGCACCCTGGCTCGCCTCGACTATTGGCGGAGAGTGCCGGATGGATACCACGAAATACCTGCCTCTGTCACGAAGATATTGTGCCTTCAACAAAATATAAAACCACACCCAGTCCTGAAAGGACTTTCACACCACTTACCTTATCTAACGGAGAGTATTGGTACTGCCATTTCCCCATCCACCCAATGATATTGGAGGCACCAGTTTTTAAATTTGACCTGATAGATAGTGGAAGACCTACAACATTTGGTAATTCCGTAATGAGAGATTGAACTTCCACAATTTAAACGTTATGCCTTCCAGCTAGGTGACCTTGCAATAACTCCCCATTTGGGTGTACAAACTTCCTTTTCAAGTTTAATTTCTCTTTCATTATATTCCTAAATTTAATATACCTACCTACTGTATTAATTAACTATAATTATTATTTTGAACGTTAAATATAATGATCTGTCCAAGGAATGCAACACTATAAGACCTTTAATTAAACTGAAACACTATTGAAATAGACTACTAAATACTTCAACATAACGATTCCACCACGTATTGTTAACGTCAACCAGATAACAGTTTCGAGTAAAATCCAGATTTGAGTTGGTCTATTTGATGCACATAAAAAATCACTAATAACAGACACACTTGTGTAGAAAACCTTTCACTTAATTCTTCCGAGATATATTCCGTTTTCCATATTGGCAGCAGAAAGTGTGAATTCCCGCAATGACGAAATAAAAATCTTTCATAAAACTAAACAACTACGATTAATCAGTATGCCGGAGAAGGCAACAATTATCCTATGTGAATCATAGTTGAAATTGGACAGGATGGGACTGTAATGGACACAATGTGATAATTTTAGCCGACTGAAATATATTACGTTAAAAATCATTACGGAAAGAACAACTAGAATCGTAAATTACTAATTCAACTCTATTCTTACAACTAAGTGATGTAATGCAACTTTTCACAACAACGCAAAAAACCTGTCTCGTTGAAATACTTAAATCTTTGTGCGAATATTCTATGCCTGAACGCTTAACTATCCCGAACTTGGTAAGACATTTGCCTAGAACCTAGAGGTAACGACATGTATGTAAATGTAGAGAAATATGCCTTGGCTATAACCAATATATACGAGGATTAATACAGAATCATTAATTCTATTACTTTCATTAGAGCTCCACTTGTATTCGACAGCAACTACATCCTGTCATTACATCAGTCTGCAAAATGATTTCCAGGATCTTTAGGCGGTCACAATAGCCCTTGACTAACGTATAACCTCAATTCGAGTTTTTTTTTTTCGTTTTATCTGAAGGAACGACCGAATACTTCTTATTTCATGTACCCAATCTCGACTTATTCTTTAATTGTTTAAAGTACGCGATAATTTCCTGAAATTTAATACGTCTCACAACTCTTGGACTGATGACAAAGTAAAGTCGCGAAAAGGAACCCGGCATTGCTGCAAGCAGCTGAAATAGTTATTGCCCGCACATTAAATGTGAATCGAGTACGTATGGAGTATTTTTCGATGAGGGCGAACCATTTTCTTGCTTCCTGGGGCTTCTTTAATCCTTTCATTAGTGAGTTAATTTTCTTTTTTTTTTTAACATACACGTCGCTGGAGTTATTTTTAAATTTTTAGATAGATTTCGCAAATTGAAAATAACTTTTATACCCATTTACCGATTTTAATAAAAATTTAAATACAGATTTCTAACGATATTTCATAACTACCCAATAACCAAAAAAATGTTTTTATGCAGGGGTTGTAATTTTTTATGCACAAGTCGCCAAAACGTTGAAAATTCAACATTAAAAAAACACGAGTTATAATATCTTTTAAGCCGTGCCTTACAAACGGAAAGAATATCACTGCTTTTCTTTGAAGTACCACCTAAATGGGTGAAATTTTTACTATACTCATACATTTACATACATAATACTACACCCTGTAAATTCCTAGTGCAACCTAGAGTAAAAATATTAAAACACCGTTCAAAACTTCTCAAAGAAGTGACAATACATAACTTTCAAACTAACTTCCCTTTTTAATTCCTGCCAGCGCAAATACTTTCATATTAATTAACTTTTTTTTTCAAAGTTTTTCCATTAAAGTTTAAAAAGGATTTTTCCGGAAAAAATTTCCTGTTACTACAAAAACAATAATTTTGTTGTGACTTCTTTTCAAAGAATCTCTCGGATATTAAAAGGAGCTATGTACTTAGGTAGGTAATTATGTTATGCATATAATCAACTTGGCAAATAACAGTGAAATAAGTCATTCCAAAAAACACTGCAGGATTAAAAAAATTGATGAAATTTTTATTGAAGGTGTGGCAATATTGAATGTATGGAGGATAGAAGAATTTTTAAGAACCTCTTTTTTAACAATTCTAAATTAAATCATAAATACATACCGATTTCAAATTCCGTACGAAGCGGTTGTTTTTTCCTCTTGTATTTATGATTTAATTTAGAATCGTTAAACATAAAAATTTTTAAAATTCATCTATTCTTCATCTATGATTGATTCTAAAAATTGTAAGTTCGATTCCCGAATGGGAAAAATAAATAAAAATTATATTGACTATCTCAAATATTATTAGTCATAACTTATTTTGCTATGTTCAAAAGATCTGAAAAATTGTATTTTCATAACAAGTCTGGAGAACATTTGGCACTACTTACAACCAGGAAAAGCGCGGGGAAAAATTCGTTTTCACTTGACAATTTATATAATTTAAATGAGAGCCTGGGAAAAGAAGCTCCAGAGTTTTTTTTTTTCTGGTCTGGCGTACATAGCTATCATCACCTTTTTCTAAGAGTCTCTGTTAAGAGATCCTCTTAGCAGTATCCCTAGAACTCTATTGCAGAGATTTTACCTAAAAACAGTGTAATTATTTTACTTAAATATATTTTTTTTCTCTATCGGTACATCAAATGGTCAGTTATTGACGATGAAAAATGTTATAGTTATCACTGTTTTTCTGTATTTAGTCCTGACTATTATGGGTAATTTATCTGTATCTTTATGTTTTTGGTAAAATAATCAATTATCTTTGTTAAGATTTAATTTAAATCACCGATTAAAACCACAATACTTCTGATACCATTCGACACTACCCAGCTTGATTTTTTTGTTTTTTTTTTAAATTCTAAAAAAATCTGGACTTCAATAAACTGCTAACACCAGTTATTGCATAAAAGTTCAAGTTTAAGACATTCAAACATAATCCCTCGCGACACTGCTGTAAGCCAGATTTTTCGATGCAATAGACGGGAATAACTTTTGTTCTAAAAAAATATGAAATGAATCCTTAAAATTAAGAAAATATTTTCACACAAGAAGATGCAGAAAATGAGGCTGGTAGAAATCATTCTTGGACAGACATTCTACCAGAATAGCTTAGCGAATAGCCTTGGATACGGCGAGAAATGTTGAATTAAAATTCAAATGCAAATTTATTCAGATGGAATTCCCGGCGAATTGTACGAAATTAGTTTACAAGAAAAAGTTTCACACTGAAAAGTGAATATTAACTTAAAAGTTGTGTGCAGATTCCGTTTGCTTTAGAAAGTTTTGTAAATAGCAATTAGGTTATAAGCTGCATGTGTTAAAGTCCATGTATACATGAGAAGAGAGAAGGGAGAAGGGTTCGGCCGGACCTTTATTCCCGGAACTGCAAATGACACCAATTAGAGTCCGTAATTAATCTTATTTCAAAATTTGTATTTAGTTGAAATAATTGAAGCAAGAAGCATTTTTGCATCTTCTTATGTTTTAAATAAGATTGAATTATAGTAAAACTATAGTTGGCAGTGCATTTGAAATGATGATGATGATTTGTATGTAACATTGATGTTGTAATGTATTCCCAGCAATTGTTGATAGTCTTGAGTATCTGTCCTGCCTGGAAGGAGAGCTTGAGACAACCGAACACTTTCTGTGTACTTGTTCGGAACAAGCTAGATTCGCTTGGGTTTTCTTTCCCAACTGTAGATGAGCTGAAAAGCTTACCTCACTTACATTTACCTGAATCACTTCATTACGAGGACAAGTGGTAAGTGCTATTTTCTTATTTTTAGCAGGTTAATACAGTGTTTCACCTTGGGCTATTTGCTGGGGATCTTTCATCCCCTGTCTTAACAAAAAAATAAAAAATAAAAAAATAAAATAAATAAGAATATAAAATAAAAAAAAAAAAATAGAGGCAATTAAATGACAACTTACTTTTGTGCTTTGAGCACCTACGAAAGGTATCTGGAATAAACAAATCCGTGTCGGTACATTCTTTAAGCTTCATAAGGAGTTGCTTTGGAAGAAAAGGTATTTTCGAGTGAAGTAATGGATCCTTTCTTAATAGTCTGCGCCTCAGAAGAAAAACATTTCTCTCATATAAACTTAATGAAATCTCAGACTCTGTCTGTAAGGCGGTGGAATACTAGCATTTCCTTTTTTTAAATAAAAAAACAGAACAAAAGAGGAAATTAAAAAATTTATGAATTTAGGAGAGGATCCCGATATAAAAAACGGGCAACTTTAGCTAGTCTATCAAATATTCTTAGGAAATTTGTGTGAAATTTCACTTTGAATTGAGTTTTTCAGCCTTCCTGGATTCTTACTCCCTCCTCTCTCTGGCTTTATTTACTCAATCTCCCCCCCCCCCCCATTTTCTCTCACACTATTTTGACTCAAAGAAGCAGCAAACGCTTAGCCATTCATGTGAATTACTTGCAAAACACCTCTTGGAAAGGGTTCCACCTGAGAACATACTTGTAGAAAAAAAATATTAAGCTGTATACAAGCATTCATGCAATCAAACCTTCCAAGAATGCTTCTGGACGCACGATAATTGTATGCTTCCATTTCTATTGTCGAAGTTCAAAGTTTAAATTAAAATTAATTGGTATTATAACCGTTGATAACCTCAGAACACCGAGCTAAGTTCAAAAGAGTGCACTTTCCCGTCGAAGTTTACCTTGTAATAACCATAATCAGGGGTAGTTATTGAAAGTGCTCGAAATAGACCCGAGAGAGCACTGTTTCTCAAAAGTTTAGTTCTATTTGGCCTGCCTATTCTTGAGTGAATTCCGTTAACGGTATTATGATCCTTCAACGGGAAGGAATTTTCACGACTTGAATTTATAAAAGAAAGTCGATGTGAATTATTCCTTTTGAATCCCATAAAATCAGAGCCATAACCTTCCCGGCAGATGGCACCACCCTTGCCTTCTTCGGGCAAAATTCGCCTGCAAATGTAGTTTTGACTGCTGCTTAGTTTTTGTTGTATAATAGTGAATCCGGGTTGCATCCTCGGTTACCACCCACCGCAAAAACTTCTGCAGATCTCGCTTGAAGAGTAACAAATACTGCTTCGAAGTTTGCAGTTGTATCAGCTTGTTGTCCAACGTGAGCAATCGTGGCTTCCATCGGGCCAACGGCCTTTTTAACTCCAACTTTTCATGGAAAATATTGATTGCCTATCCATAAGAAACGCCTATGACCTCCGCTACTTCACGCACTTTTAATCGGCGATCAGCAAGAATCATATCATGAACTTTTCCCACGATTTCTTCAGTCACCACGTCTGATGGACTGCCTGGGCGCGTCTTGTCAAAAAGAGATTTGTAGCCAAGTTTAAATTCATTAAACCAATATCTAACTGCTGTCATAGATGGTGGAAGGTTCCCATAAATTGCATCTAACTTCGCTTTTATTTCTTCGCAACTTTTCCCACTCAAAAATACGAAGCGAAAATATCAAGCACATTCAATTCAAAACTAAACTATGAACTCAGTCGATACTCTTGTGTGCTGTCATTTGACAGCTGACAGTATGCAATGATAACAGTAGGAATCCCCCGCAGCGCCATCTACCTTCAAACACGGGTACTTATTGATCTTCCCTCGTATATCATCAGAGCCAATAAAATCCTACCAATTAAATCATTAACAGTGGCCATGCGTAACTATTGTTTGGTCTCGTTAGAGTTTGCATAATCTAGAATGAGTAGTACGAATTCTACGCGTACAAAGTAGCGACCAAAAGCAGTATCAAATAGGATCATAGGAACTATTGGAAACTTTATGAATGAAAATTGTGGGAACTCGTATCTGTGAAAGACTTTCGCTCTCCTAGCCCATATTCCGAAAGGAAACCTACGGAAATAGATACATTCCACTTATTCTGACCAGGACTACGAAATAACGGTAGTTAATTTTTTTATGAATACCATACGCATGCTAAAAAGGTTTAGCACTGAACTGTAAATACCAGTTATCTCTGCGAGAAACATAGAATCGAAAGAAAATGTTTTATTCCTTGTCTATTGTATGTGTGAAAGTTGTTTACATTAATTACTGTGTCCTGAAACAATTTATTTTCACACGTTAACAATCTCATTCATAGTCCAGGTCATCGATTCAGGTAAGAATTCCTTCTAATTTCATTACTGTACAAAGACACGACATAACAATACCATATACCCGCACCACATACATATATGTACATATGCATGTATTCCAAGTAAGACATCCATCTGAACTGTCTAAGCTTCCTGTTTACTGGAACAGTTGTAAACATTTTAATGCGACGTTGATTTCTGTAACTTCTGCAATTTCTGGTAGAGAATAAATTTGCATCCTATCAGGGCGATCTTGATAAGATTACCCAGCCATCAAGCATACAAAGTCTTGGGGAAGGACAAAATCGATAAAATCTGTACAAGCTGGGCTGGCTTTATTGTAAGAACTGAAACAAAACTTTTATCATTGCGTACTCAAGGGCCATAAAAAGCTCATCATCTCCGTAATATATAAAGTTTGTTTAGTTTTAGCGTTAATTTAATTAACTCCTGTCCTGTCTGAGTAGATATAGATTTAGAAGAGGATGGAAAAATGTAGGAAAATTGACCGTTTTTGTTCGTCGTAAATTTCATATGTGACATGCGGATATTTCTGGGATATTCCAGTATCCGAAAAAAAATTGAATAAACAGCAAGGACCGTTCCTTAATTGTTGTTTGGATTTTTTTTTCTTTGAAAATGTGTGCAATGAAAATAAACTAAATATAGACAATTTTGATATATAGTATGTAATAAGGGTGCTTTCACAACGAAGTGAGGCTACATCGCACGAGTAATTAAGAAAAAATGTTTTACACGCTATGGAAGTGTTCATCACAGTACTGCAGCTGTGCTCGTTATTTTTAAATTAACCTGTTTGTTTATCATGTACCACAACTCTTTTGGAAAATCACCCTACAATTTCTTTCTGATATCTTTAAAATCCTTTAAATTCAGATAATACAAAATTTAGTATTCCTTATTGATTTTAATAAATTTTTCGACACCATTTGAATTTGTACTACCCATTTTGCTTCCACAGCTCGCCATTAACTACTGAAATTTTACATCCTGCAATAAAGATTTCAATCGCGAGTCAAACGCTATAGAAATTCTTTGTGTCACTGACCTGGCAACAGTCCTTCCTATTGCAAAGAATTCTTCTCCTGAAACACCAGCTGACTTCCGTCCAATAGGTTTATTATGATTCATATCCAAAGTCTTAGAAAAGCTATTATATAAGCAGATAGTCGAATTTGTCGAATTTGCTGTTAGACTGCAGTTCTGAAGGTGACTTCTGATTTGAGGAAGTGTTTGGATCAGGACAAGTTCAGTATTTTGGTACTTCTGGACTTCTCGAAAGCCTTCAATAGTGTGGACCATCGTATCCTTCTCAAGAAACTTGGTGCTTTTTTTAATTTTAGTAGTAGTGTCATCGCTCTGGTAAAGGATTTCTTGGCAGACCCCAGCCAACGAGTATATATTGATAACTTTACTTTGCGGGGTATCTCAAGGTGCAATTCTGGGACCTTTGCTATTCAGCTTATTTATCAATGATCTGCCAGATGTAGTTAAAGATGTACAGATTCACTTATATGCCGATGATGTACAACTCTATTTAAGCCGGTCCATCGGTCTTCTTGAAGACTCTATTGAACGTATAAATCGTGATTTGGAAAGAATTAACACCTGAGCCAAATGTAATCATTTGATACTAAATCCTGCAAAGTCTCATTGTATTTAATTCTACAATAGCGGTTTAATTGAAATCACACCAGTGACTTTAAATAATGTTTCACTGCCTATTTTAAATAATGTTAAAACGCTTGGAGTTGTCTTGAATCAATATATGAAATATTGTGATTACATTAAAGCTATGGTCAGCAAAGTTTATGCAGGGCTCCGATGTCTATGGCTTTCATCGGGTCTGCTGTCTGCTAGCATGCGCTAACAATTAATTAAAGCTATAGTCTTGCGCCACTTCACCAATGGCAGAAATGAGTTTCCCAAGCTGGATAGAATCTGTGCCAGGAAGGTCACAGTGGCATTCAACGACTGTATTCGATTTGTTTTTGGACTGCGAAGACTTGATCACGTTTCGTCTTTCCTTTCGCGTTTGCTTGGATGCTCCTTGGCTACGTATTTGAAAAGACGAGCTTTGGTTTTCTTATATTCTCTTCTTAGCTCGAACAAACCAGTGTACTTACGCGAATTATTTCAATTTATAAACGTTACAAAGTAACAGGAACATATTGATTCCACGATTTCATAAGTCCTGTATGGAAGGTTCTTATCTTGTTCAAAAAGGTCGTTTATGGAATAATCTTCCGTTAAATCTTCAGAGTGTTGGCACTGTCTGCGCGTTTAAGAAATGCATTGATACATACATAATTTAACATTACTATTTTCTTTTTTTTCTAGTAGTCTCGTAGTACAATTTTTTCAAAAGTATTTAACTTCCTTTTTAATAAATAAGAATTTGCTTGAACTTCCTTTAAATTCTTAAACCTTATTTTAAGCAGTTACTTTTCTAGCACCGCTTTGTATAACGAACAAGAAAAGATGTGAACTCTTGTGTACAATAATCGCAAATAAATATATAATAATTATTATTATTATCTATCGCATTGATGTGATTATTTATGTTGAGAAATATTTTCAGCGATCTGTCGCTGTCCCTTTTTTATCACTATCCCTATAGTGGCAGTAAGAATCAAGCTTTCCTAGATCTAAAATATTTCCGAAAAAGTCAAAAAATCTTAACCAATCTTGAAAAAAAAAATTCCGAAAGGTCACTTAACTTTAGTTTTAACAGCACTATTAAAGAATATGGAGTTTACACACTTCAATCTGCACATTCTACCGAAAGATCTTGTCTTGAAAAGCAAAAAAAATTAATCCACTCACTTGTTACATGGATTGACTTGATTCATACCCGAATAAACCAAAAAGACTCTATAGTAATTATTCCAGGAGTAACAATTATAATAATAATATAATATATTTATACTATCACTGCACACTCAATTTAATATAGAACTATATAACAATATCGGTAAAATTAAATAAAACCAACGGCAGAATATCATCCGAGAGCAACAAACATCTCAGCCCTGTGTACAAGCTGGAATCTGAAAGAACCAGAATAACTCATATTTGGGACAAGAGGAATACAAAGATTTGAAAGTTTGCTTACATGAAAAAAAAATTTACTATAAAAGCCAATGGATGGTCAATATATAAATAAACATAATCGGCATATAGTTCAAATTTACAATATTTAATGGCAGATCATCTACTTATTAAACTAAACAACAGTGGCCCATATACCGATCCGTGAGGCACGCCTTTGAATAGCTTTCTAAGATTGAAATAAGCCACATCCATGCATATCCATTAGTACTATAGCAAAGAAATACATAAACAGAGCTTAACGATGTCAAAAGATTTGAGAAACCAAGAGGGCTAACAATACAAAATCATTCTTCTTATCTAAGGTCTTCCGAATATAACACGACACCATGAGCACCGCTATTTCACAAAGGGTTAGAAAAACTCTGAAAATTACATTTCAACTGTTTTTTTTTTTTTTGTTTTTTTTTTTTTTTTTGTACATATAACTTTCCTGTAATTATGGTACTGAACTATTATTAAATATTCTAAAACGAGGAAATGGAAGAAATCAGCAGTTTTCGGGTGTAAAAAAAATGATTTGGCTAAGTCTTGCCGAAAACTCACTTAATTTTTAATAGGGTATAGCAGGGGGTATATTTTATAGTGAAATCAAGAATTTTGATGAAGTGGGAAGAATGCGCTATTTTCTCGCCCGAGAAAACTAGAAACCTACATCTCGCCTTTGAAAACTATTCGCCTCGTATATAATTCATACTTAAAAACTATTTTAAGTTCATATATGAGGTCACCTTGGCTGTTCACTTTGGCGTATACGGCAGGCAGGAATCAAGCCGTACTGATGAGTATATCGTTTCTGCTGTTACGAAACGCCTGCTCTTACATAGAAATTTCCTTTTTTAAAAGATTTTTCGTTAGTAAAAGAGTTCATTCCACTCAAAAAGATTGTGATGAGATCTGATGAATCTACCGTTTTCAGGTTTGAGAAACAATTTAATTAGATCGCGACTAATTACGAAATTTTTAAACTCATTTATCGAGTTAAATAACCAACTTGATATCTACAAACTAACGCAGTAATGCAAAATGAATCTATAATTTTTATTATTGACGCGTAGGCTTTAGGAATTTCGTCTAACTTTCTAAAATGTTGAACCTTATATTTATTTTTCATTACAAATTTATAACTTACTTTTCATAATACCCAGTCCACCTGTTTTTATCCTCAGTTATTCTTATACTGGTGCTCGTTTCAAATAGTTTCAACAAATTCTTTGGAGAAAAAATGTTGCTCCTCTTCCATCACACTATAAATCTTTATTAACGCTACTTTATAGTCTTCCTTTATTAAAGTCAGATTAAAGTTTTTACATTATGATTAAAAACAAAAATTAAAAAAATTAAATTACTCTTGTCACCGTCTTCAATTCTGTCCCAGAAAATTCTGAGATTCTGGCATAATGAAGAATTTCTTCGTTTAATTCACTGAAAATAAAATTGTAAAGTAAAAATTTGTTTTATAGAACTTTCTTCTTGTTAATTTACTTTACTTTCTAGTTAACATTGGTTTTTTTATCAATAAATCTTATGGAAGAAAGCCCCTACCGTTTTAAAATGCAAGCTAGACCAACCTCTATGCTACGCCACTGTTTTAAATTTAAGATCTGAAATTTGAACATCTCATTGGCAGTAACAGTACCAACGAAACATTTATCTGGTAAGATAATGACAGCGCATGAATACAAATTAAATAATTAAGAGCCACCTTATGAATCAGAAAAGGCTTCCGCTTGACGATTCCGACAGTCGTTTCGGGTTGAATTTTTCATAAAAGAGCTAATTTAGCCTAACGATCCGGGTATGGTTTCTTATTCTCCCTTCAATAGTAAAGTCGGCAAGCAGGCAAAGACAGTGTTATTTACCAAGATATCAATTAGCTGGCAGTTAGCAATCAAGTCCTGTTACCCGCTCGCTTCCGTCTTGTGGTCCCATTAAATTATTCTCATTGAAGTGGCTTTCTTCCCTGCCTGAAATTTGACGACAGCAAATGATTTAAATTTTCGTCCTTCTTTAGTATTACAGGGAGGCGCACATTCAGATAGGCAGACAACGTCGAATTAATTTTGCAAGTTGATGAGATCCTGAAATTTTGGAGCCTGGGGCCTGTTTCTTGAAGCCCTTTGCTTTAAGGCGCACAATAAGGTCGAACAGGAAGCAACCGGGTTTGGGTTATCATCCGAGATGGGCTACATAAAAGTTACTTCCATCGTTTCAATTTATTTTCAACAACACACGTACGCCATTTAAATAAGATTTAAATTGTTTTTTTTTTTTTCTTATTCACCAGGCTGTTCCTTTCCACACCCAGTCCTTCTGCAATGAACGGAAGCTTCTTGGATAGCTTCCAACTCCATGTGATGCTTAAGTTACAAGATTTCGGTTGAACAAAAGGAGCACTCTGAAACTGAGCTGCCGACGACGATGTCGAACTCTTACAACTAGCATAAGGTTTCTGATATCACACGAGGAGTGATTAAATGCAAATAGGTTTTCTGGTGTTAGCATCAGCATCTCGTACGGTGCTTAGATTATAATTTTGGATAAGTTGGATGGGATCGAGGTTAACATGAGATATGTGGTAGATTTAGATCCATTCAACTTTGCCCTTAATAGTTGTGTTATGAGCCGACTAGATGGAGCTTATGGATCCATTATGGATAGATAAACGTGTGTAAGTTCAGTTTAGTGAGAAATTTTACGAGCCATGAATTAAACAAAATTCCAAAAATGTTGGAAAATATCTTTAGACCTAAACGTAAATCCAATGAGGATTCCGTAACTGCACTTTAATATTTGCAACTTTATTTCAGTTTTCATGATAAATGCCTTGTATTGCACCTGTTACCCTCTCTACTAAGTACCTACAGGCTTCTCGGCTCATATATTTATGTACTAGTGATACGTGCAAGGTACACATGGGATGGTTTTGTAAAGGTTTCATCCACAATTTCCAATAAATTTCATGTAAATCACTGCTAATGGCTAAAGTTGTTCTCATAACTAGAAAAGTCGTTTTGAAGGTAATGAAAGTATTTTGTCGAATGATTTGAGTATGGTGGAAGTAAAAATAAATAGTAAATCAAATTCATTGCGAGTGAATTGCAACTTATCTTACATTGAGCCAAAGGACATAGATATAACTAACAGATCCCATTTTTTTCATAAAATGTTGTTCAAGAACATCTTCAATGTCGATAGAGCAGGCAGAAATGTTAAGAGTAAGCGAGTAGAAATAGATAACTGGTAATAGTCAAAAACGAGTTGGATTAAATCGGTGTATGTTTGTGCCCCTAAAAATGTTCTAGAGCCTATACAACAATTTCTATAGCTGTGTTATTTTGGTGCAGAATATAGAAGATTACGAATTGAATGATTTGAAGCATGCATAGAAATTAGAAAAGGATTTGCAAGTAATGGAGAAAATAATCAAATTCCCATGACTTGAATCCTTAGAATATAGAGAGTACAGGAAGTGTGATAAGCCAAATTTAGCATAGTCAAATTCTGGTTGTGTTAAAATCTTTTACCGCTGTGTGAGAGCTCAGTACAGTCGTGTAGTAAAATCACCATAGAGAGCGGGGCAACAAGATATATGGTTGAAAATACTGCGGTTGCTCCCGCCGAAAATGTTCTTAGTCGTGCTCTTAGTCGCTGTCACTGTGCCAGAGTTTCTCAGCCGTTTCAAATGTAGATAGCTAAACATACATTTCTCCAATTCACCCTATTCAAGTTTGGGGTCTTTGAATAGGGTAAATTAGAGAAATGTGTTTATGAAAAGCCACGCTCATGTACATAAGTTTTATAGGTATCAACGAATCCTGTTTTCTCTATATTCTAAGCTTGAGTCCTTGAAAAATGTCAAAATAGAACTTGATAAAATTTAGGGCAACGTTTTACGGATTTAGTATTTTGTAAGAATTAAGCTCATGGCATCATGATTATTTTCTCTATACTTTCAAAAAAACATTCTAGTTCTATGCACCCGATAAGTCACTTGTATTCGAAATCTCCTGTGTTCTGCAATGCATTGCACGAAATCAAAATAACATAGCTACTACTATTCCCTAGATAAAATCATAGGGTACAGTAAAGATAAAGTTACATATTTCAAATTTTGCTGAGAAGCTCGGGGGTTGCAATGTGTAAACACCTCTAAAACCCAAAAAAAGTTGCGCCTACAACTCGATTGCTTGTAGTTTTGATGCTGCAGCAGTCTCGGAAGTTGCAATGTGTAGACATCTAAATAAAAGATTGTAGACGCAGTCTGAAAATTTTAGTTTCGTTGAAACTTTTGCAGCCGTTGCGCATGCAATTTTTCAAGATATTGCTTCTATTTGTGTGGTAAGTAACCAAGAAATACTTCCAGATTCCTCAAAATCTATAGATACTTTTTTTTATTATTATTATTTTACCTGTAAAATAATAACTTGTGTAAATAAATAAATAAAATAAAAAACTTGTATAATAACAACTTGTGTAAATAATTCCACAAATATTTCCTTATATAAATTTACCTGTTGCTATATCTCAAAGTTCAGTGGAAGATATTGCTTTCCTCACTATCCATTAACTTTATAAGTGGAATTGGTTACATTAAAATTTCATCAAAACAGTCAGGTGATAGGACCAAGAAATTTTTATATTATCGTGTTCAGTACCTCCGTAGACAAGTGCCAGCTTGCACTTCGGTATCAGGTTATTTTTCACTTGCAGAATTTTGTCTACAAAAGGCTTCAGAATTTTAATGGAGACTGAAGAAAACTTTGTAACTTTTTGGAAGCTTTTGAGCTGCGTGCAGCAAAAACCTGGAGGTTATGCGCAACTTTATTTCAGTATGTGTAAACACCACTGCAACTTTTGCTGAAATTTTGCATACTGACTTAAAAAAAAAACGAGGAAATTACAGCTCGAAAATGGGACAAATACAATACAAAAATTTCGTTTTTCACTATACATTTAGGCACTGCCTTTGAACGCATCAACATAAAGAGCTAAACTTTTTTATACGGCGTTTTCATACATATACATAGTAAATAAAATTTAAAAAGTTAAGTAAATCGGACAACCCCTTCTTGGTGTTGCCATACAAAACTGTGGGTTTTCAGTTTGTTTAACTTTTATTTTCATCTAAGGTATAATATTTTGGCATAGACTAACTAATAACATTACAAGATTGAGGAAGTCGAACGAAAATCTGTAATGCCTCGCTCGAATATAAAATTGACGATGCTTCGACAATGCTTCGACTTGCTGAGGTATCCGAATGGTAAGTCAGCCAGAGGCTGAACTTTATGGACGATTTACATATTTGCTCTAAATAAACGTCTGTAAACGAGACATTTAATGTTTTAATTTTAATTTAATTTTAAAAAATGGTAAAAACAAAACAATTAACATAAATAAGTTGATTTAATTGAAGCTTTATTCCTTTTATGGACTATATAAAAAATACAGGAATGTGAAGAATAATCTGAGAAAAAATCGGCAGCAGTTTCAAAAGCAATATCTCGCTATTTTAGGCCCTTTTCAAGCTTTTCTCTTAGAAAGGACACATTATTCTTCACATTATTTTACTATTTGGAAATAAAATAATAAGAGCGTTACCGATTTAATTAATATTTCATTAATATCATTGGATAAACAGACGCGTTCATACGTAACGAGCGACTCTTACTGCCGTTTACTTACAGCAATAATTTGACATTTAAACTTACCGACAGCTTGCTTATCGACGCTTAAGGTTATTTTGGTTTACGTCTTCTTAATTTAAAGGTTCGCATTACGTAAGCAATTTTACTAAGGTATACGTTTATTGTGGCTCAGCCTAATACTTCGCTCGAATATAAAATCAACAATGACTTGATGTAGAGATGCCCACAATTTTTTCTCAGAAATTTACTAGATTTTTTTTCTTTAGAATTTTTATGCATTTTTGGAAGTCTACAACGATACACATGAAGTATTTTATCTGAAAATAACTCCAGTCAGCCACCAAACTAAAGTGAATAAAAATTCTGCCCAAACAATTTCTCTTAGATAACAAAATGAAACATGTTCTAAAAAGACACTTTTTGGACACAGATGAGTATTCCACTAGATATGAATAGAATATATTTTTAACATGGATTTCGGAGAATCGAAATTTCGTTCCTGCCTCGCTACAGCAGCGTTCGGGTTTGTATACCGTAGGACATAAAAATTATACGTTTTTGATACATTATTTGATATCGAATTTTCGTTTCGAAACGGAATCTAGGTTTGTGTTCTCAGTCAGTTCTAATGCAGAGTTTGTGGTGGTTTCTAGTGAGTATTTGGTTTTTTATGGTTTTCTCAATTTTTTATTCATTTGAAAACATCCCGAATATGGGTTTCATCCATATCTTTTTAATATCGTTGTGAATATGTTTCTGTGAATGCTCATTTATATCAATTTTCTATCCTTTAGAACACGTTCTGAATATATTCTTTCGGATACGCACCGATTATCACACGATCATTTTTAACCGACGTCCGAAGATTTCGCTCGGCAGGGCGGACATGAGTCTTATAAAAAGCATATAGAAAGAATATGTTTTTTGATATCAAAACGTGTAGTCAGAGAATATGTTCTCATATCCTGTGGAGCATATCGAGAAGATGATCGGAACATGTTCTGTGTTATCTGGGCTGTAAATTTCGAACAAATAAAAAAAAAATGCTAAAAATTCATGGCTTCTAGTAGAGGCATCGTTGGTTTTATATTAGTTACGTCAGCAAGTCGAGGCATCGTCGCATCGAGGCATTTTATATTCGAGCGAGATTTTTGTTCTACTTATCCAGTCTTTGTATATTATTCGTTGGTGATATGATTTTGGTATTAGAACAATATTATAACTTCTTTTCTTGTTTTTTCTTAAGAATTTACTTGCGATTTTTTTCTTTTAAATTTGCATGCACTATTGTTGGCCAACAATGGCAAAAGAGTTGGATTAATATGAGCGCTTGGGTTGGCTAAGATTTACCTAAATTATCGACTATCACTAGATTTTGATATAATATTGTTAGCCCGACCGACGGAATTCCAAAAACAACTAAATGCTAAAATATTCATTTTTTTCTTCTTCCATGTAAAGCTTTAACATTTTATCGAAATCGGAGTTGGTCGCTACTGGCAGCCTAATGATTGAGGTCCAGAAAAACAAATTAAGGTAGCAAGACTCAAATCTCGACCACCGGTGACTGATTTCCACGTATAAGAAATTATAAACTTTACATTCCTACCTAATTAATTTGCATCAGGACGTATTCACCTTGTATAAAATTAATCTATAATTATCGCATTTAGCATTTTGTTTCTCTCTTTATAAATAGATCAGTTTTTAAAATTAAATATCATGTCTATTGATGTGCCGAAAATTGTAAAAATGACACTTTGAAAATTGATAATCTGGTCATTGGTCAATTAGGAAGAGCAATCTACGATCATCGATAAAAAATATTCTGTTATTTAGATCGAATCGATTAATTGTACAAGAAATTCCATTGCAGCCAATCAAAGGAGTTAAAATTTGAGCAGTTTTCCCTCGCTATTAGAAACAAAATCATAGACATAGCCCAGATGATAAACATCGAACTCGTAAAATGTATATTATCACTGTGTCTCAATTTCAATTCTACTATAATAAAAATAGTTACCTTTTCCAAAATTGCACATCGACACTCATTAGCATTATTTAGACAATTTACAAACAATATAAGTTTTTTGGTTGACCTATTCCAAAAATATACATACTTTGAGTTCAGTTTTTACTCGATTCGTTATTACCACACCGTTTTCTGTTAAAAGACTTGCGACTGTATCAAAAGATTACCTGGTCCTTCAGGGTACTTTTCTAAACAAACCATTTATCTCGTAAATCTTGGGGACGAACAGTGGGCCTTGGTATTGATTCAAGATATTCTGGGAATGTCAACCTGTCTCCAACCCAAATGAACCAACGAATTCACCAAAATTATTTTCAACGACTCTAGATGCTTAAGCAAAAAAATATTTTCTTCGAGAAAATAATAAAAATATTATGACTCCATATTTAGAAAGTACTTCTGCTAAAATAATTGCCGATTTTATTCTCATTGGTCGAAAATGGAATGTCCAAAAAATTCTATATTCAGACCTAAATAATCGCTAGTGAGCAATGGAAGTTGTTGTGGTCTACGTGTTTCAGGAACCCTTTGGGGTCTTAACCTCTTTTCAAACCAAGTAATCGCTATTGTTTTTATTTTTAATCTGCTATCAATCCAAAGTCCATGCGCACAATTATCAAAAAATATTTAAAATGATTGAAAGAAACTTAACGAAAGTTCGAATAATTTTAAGACCAAGGCACAGATATTCTTCTTATTGCAAATTGTTTTCAAAATATTGAGATTACATAATTGAAATGAAATATTTGTCCCCCAAAAACAAAAAACAAAAACAAAACATTTTCTCTATGATTTAATTTCATCGACACGATGACTCTGACGGAAATAATTCTTCATCATAATTATACAAAGTTTCGCGTAAAAGAACAAACTCAACACTTTAGTCCAGAACTTCATCTCTTCGCCTAATTAAACTAAATTTAGATAAAAAATAACGAGAAAGTAAAAGTGAATCGACCCACATCGTCAAGGTGATTTCAGGGCTGAATGATCAACAGCAAAATCTCTCCTGACCCAAATGCTTAATGACAAAATAATGTCCCCATTTACACCCTCTTAGGAGGGAGGGCTCCGATTTGAGCGGAAGTAAATATCCTCAGGCTGAGTCCCACTTAACGACCATCAAGCAGAATCTTTTTGTAAAGGACTCTCTCATGGATGAACTTGTGTCACTTTAGCATGTCTAAGTCTCTTTCGACATCATTTCAGAATGAAATTGTTTCGGATGGATACAATTACCAATTCAGTTCCGGTATATGTTGAAACGGCTTAAGTACAATTTCCATGATTGTCCATTTTCCTGGCACAGCTTTCTTATGTTCGATTTTAGCGTTGACAATAAAACTTCTGGCCAAATATAAATTATAGAATTTGTCATTCTAGAATTGTTTTGTTGCTACCGATTGTGCCATCGACGAAGCTTTATTGAGATAAAGGAACATAGAGGAAAGGATTTAAGGCCATTTTAACCAAATAGAAGTAATCACAGTTGAACGAGCATTTTCCTTTTTCTTCTGTTGGATTTGGGAATTTCCTTTATTACACACAATAAATTTAGATTCGTCGGTTTACTTGAGTAATTCCAACGGAATTTTGACAGTAACAGCTTTATACTTATGTAAATTTCATATCAATCATGTTTTTGTAACTGGGATTGAGTGTGTAATGTTGTGCGATAATCTGTTGTAATAATTCCTATCACTTCCTAATCAATATTATCTTTTGCGATATTGTAACTAAATTATCAAATTGGGGAGCCGAAAATGGTACACTTCAAACTAATATCTTTGTTTATACTCAGCGATAAAAAGATTTGACATCACTGAATAGTTTTCGATTATCTGAACTGATGAATCTTGTGTTAATATTTCATCGCCTGTTGTAAGGTACTTTTACTAAGGCATTCAGATGAGTGATCTGATAATAAATATATCAATTTTTCCAAGATTTTTCCTGGATTTATTATAAAAGTGGTGCGATAAAAAGATACGATAGAGGTTGTAGCTGGGTAGTCAATGTGATCCCATTCACTGCGGTCACCATGGGTCTATTGTGATACCTTCAGTCTTAAAGCTCATTGAGTGCAGCTATTTCAACGAACTCCAGTAATTTCTTCAGAGAGTTGAACATTACTTTTATTCGTGTCAAGAAATATTCCCCAAGAAGTCCGAGTGTTCTGTACAATGAGAACACTCAAAAAAAATATAAGTAAGGATGGGGACTGTTTATTTCACAATACGTCAAAGTTAATACACTATTCCAAATTCAAAGGGAAATATAGTTCAGAGATTTCACATTCACGAATATAACTTAAGATGCTTTTAATGTCGACTATATCACTTAATAACTAAAAGCTCACTTAAGTATCAACTTAAATAAAACAAATTATGATAACGTCAAAAGGAATTCATTTTTCCGAAATGGCACCAATATATAAATATAAGTATGTATAAATATAATTACTAAATATGATTCGATATGTATTAAATAATTAATCAAAATGTACTCATCAATATAAAATGTGGAATCGACTTTATGGCGTTGGTAAATAGAGTTTATGTGTTAGTCACCCCCCAGAACAAGATACTTTACTTCAGTCCAGACCCAAAGCAACGTTGTAATTTGGTTAGTAGAATTCTTTTTCTAGTCGTTCCCCGGAACAAGATACTTTAATTCAGTCGAGACCCAAAGCAAAATTGTATTAGTAGTATTTATTCTAGTCGCTACCCAGAATAACTATCTTTATCTCAGTCGAGACCCAAGATAAAGTGATTATGTTAAGAGAATTTATTCCAGTCGAGACCCAGAATAAATATCTTTACCTCAGTCGGTACTCAAGATAAAGTGATTATGTTAACAGAATTTATTCCAGTCGAGACCCAGAATAAATATCTTTAGCTCAGTCGAGACCCAAGATAAAGTGATTATGTTAACAGAATTTATTCCAGTCGAGACCCAGAATAAATATCTTTACCTCAGTCGGTACCCAAGATAAAGTGATTATGTTAACAGAATTTATTCCAGTCGAGACCCAGAATAAATATCTTTACCTCAGTCGAAACCCAAGATAAAGTGATTATGTTAACAGAATTTATTCCAGTCGAGACCCAGAATAAATATCTTTACCTCAGTCGGTACCCAAGATAAAGTGATTATGTTAACAGAATTTATTCCAGTCGAGACCCAGAATAAATATCTTTACCTCAGTCGAAACCCAAGATAAAGTGATTATGTTAACAGAATTTATTCCAGTCGAGACCCAGAATAAATATCTTTACCTCAGTCGAGACCCAAGATAAAGTGATTATGTTAACAGAATTTATTCCAGTCGAGACCCAGAATAAATATCTTTACCTCAGTCGAAACCCAAGATAAAGTGATTATGTTAACAGAATTTATTCCAGTCGAGACCCAGAATAAATATCTTTACCTCAGTCGGTACCCAAGATAAAGTGATTATGTTAACAGAATTTATTCCAGTCGAGACCCAGAATAAATATCTTTACCTCAGTCGGTACCCAAGATAAAGTGATTATGTTAACAGAATTTATTCCAGTCGAGACCCAGAATAAATATCTTTACCTCAGTCGAGACCCAAGATAAAGTGATTATGTTAACAGAATTTATTCCAGTCGAGACCCAGAATAAATATCTTTACCTCAGTCGGTACCCAAGATAAAGTGATTATGTTAACAGAATTTATTCCAGTCGAGACCCAGAATAAATATCTTTACCTCAGTCGAAACCCCAGATAAAGTGAGTATGTTAACAGAATTTATTCCACTCGAGACCCAGAATAAATATCTTTACCTCAGTCGAGACCCAAGATAAAGTGATTATGTTAACAGAATTTATTCCAGTCGAGAACCAGAATAAATATCTTTACCTCAGTCGAAACCCAAGATAAAGTGATTATGTTAACAGAATTTATTCCAGTCGAGACCCAGAATAAATATCTTTACCTCAGTCGGTACCCAAGATAAAGTGATTATGTTAACAGAATTTATTCCAGTCGAGACCCAGAATAAGTATCTTTACCTCAGTCTAAACCCAAGATAAAGTGATTATGTTAACAGAATTTATTCCAGTCGAGACCCAGAATAAATATCTTTACCTCAGTCGAGACCCAAGATAAAGTGATTATGTTAACAGAATTTATTCCAGTCGAGACCCAGAATAAATATCTTTACTTCAGTCGAGACCCAAGATAAAGTGATTATGTTAACAGAATTTATTCCAGTCGAGACCCAGAATAAATATCTTTACCTCAGTCGGTACCCAAGATAAAGTGATTATGTTAACAGAATTTATTCCAGTCGAGACCCAGAATAAATATCTTTACTTCAGTCGAGACCCAAGATAAAGTGATTATGTTAACAGAATTTATTCCAGTCGAGACCCAGAATAAATATCTTTACCTCAGTCGAGACCCAAGAAAAAGTGATTATGTTAACAGAATTTATTCCAGTCGAGACCCAGAATAAATATCTTTACCTCAGTCGGTACCCAAGATAAAGTGATTATGTTAACAGAATTTATTCCAGTCGAGACCCAGAATAAATATCTTTACCTCAGTCGGTACCCAAGATAAAGTGATTATGTTAACAGAATTTATTCCAGTCGAGACCCAGAATAAGTATCTTTACCTCAGTCGAAACCCAAGATAAAGTGATTATGTTAACAGAATTTATTCCAGTCGAGACCCAGAATAAATATCTTTACCTCAGTCGAGACCCAAGATAAAGTGATTATGTTAACAGAATTTATTCCAGTCGAGACCCAGAATAAATATCTTTACTTCAGTCGAGACCCAAGATAAAGTGATTATGTTAACAGAATTTATTCCAGTCGAGACCCAGAATAAATATCTTTACCTCAGTCGGTACCCAAGATAAAGTGATTATGTTAACAGAATTTATTCCAGTCGAGACCCAGAATAAATATCTTTACTTCAGTCGAGACCCAAGATAAAGTGATTATGTTAACAGAATTTATTCCAGTCGAGACCCAGAATAAGTATCTTTACCTCAGTCGAAACCCAAGATAAAGTGATTATGTTAACAGAATTTATTCCAGTCGAGACCCAGAATAAATATCTTTACCTCAGTCGAGACCCAAGATAAAGTGATTATGTTAACAGAATTTATTCCAGTCGAGACCCAGAATAAATATCTTTACTTCAGTCGAGACCCAAGATAAAGTGATTATGTTAACAGAATTTATTCCAGTCGAGACCCAGAATAAATATCTTTACCTCAGTCGGTACCCAAGATAAAGTGATTATGTTAACAGAATTTATTCCAGTCGAGACCCAGAATAAATATCTTTACTTCAGTCGAGACCCAAGATAAAGTGATTATGTTAACAGAATTTATTCCAGTCGAGACCCAGAATAAATATCTTTACCTCAGTCGGTACCCAAGATAAAGTGATTATGTTAACAGAATTTATTCCAGTCGAGACCCAGAATAAATATCTTTACTTCAGTCGAGACCCAAGATAAAGTGATTATGTTAACAGAATTTATTCCAGTCGAGACCCAGAATAAATATCTTTACCTCAGTCGAAACCCAAGATAAAGTGATTATGTTAACAGAATTTATTCCAGTCGAGACCCAGAATAAATATCTTTACCTCAGTCGGTACCCAAGATAAAGTGATTATGTTAACAGAATTTATTCCAGTCGAGACCCAGAATAAATATCTTTACCTCAGTCGGTACCCAAGATAAAGTGATTATGTTAACAGAATTTATTCCAGTCGAGACCCAGAATAAGTATCTTTACCTCAGTCGAAACCCAAGATAAAGTGATTATGTTAACAGAATTTATTCCAGTCGAGACCCAGAATAAATATCTTTACCTCAGTCGAGACCCAAGATAAAGTGATTATGTTAACAGAATTTATTCCAGTCGAGACCCAGAATAAATATCTTTACTTCAGTCGAGACCCAAGATAAAGTGATTATGTTAACAGAATTTATTCCAGTCGAGACCCAGAATAAATATCTTTACCTCAGTCGGTACCCAAGATAAAGTGATTATGTTAACAGAATTTATTCCAGTCGAGACCCAGAATAAATATCTTTACTTCAGTCGAGACCCAAGATAAAGTGATTATGTTAACAGAATTTATTCCAGTCGAGACCCAGAATAAATATCTTTACCTCAGTCGAAACCCAAGATAAAGTGATTATGTTAACAGAATTTATTCCAGTCGAGACCCAGAATAAATATCTTTACCTCAGTCGGTACCCAAGATAAAGTGATTATGTTAACAGAATTTATTCCAGTCGAGACCCAGAATAAATATCTTTAGCTCAGTTGGTGCCCAAGATAAAGTGAGTTTGTTAATAATTCTATGTTGATATCACTAGCCAAGTCAATTTCGAATGATGCGCAGTCTATGAGAGCTGGATACAAAAAGAGAAAGATTCAAGTTGTACTGCGACTTATATTGCCACTGAATTGCGCACGGCAACAGCAAATTATTTTACATTGAGCATATAAACCAAAGTACGTTGAACTTAGCAGCTGTGCATAGGTCATAAGAGTACATTGACCCTAGCAGCTGTGTATAGTAACTGAAATGCCGTTTCTGATTTTACCTAACTAAAGGTAATATGATTATAAATTATACAATAGGATACGTATTGCAATATTGCTAACTTGCAACTTTAAATGATACATTTAACTGCACAGATGACTTAATCTAATTCCAGTTGATTTGCGTGGATGTCCCGGATTTGTTTGTGTGGAATGTAGCCATAATGTGTCGATTGTTATCTCCACTAGAAACTGCCTTATCGACGTGCTTGTACATCGTTTCGTTCCCAACATATTTTCAATAATTAGATATATTTTGAATTAGAATCTTTTAAACGATTTTACTTTCATGTGTGTGTCTGCGCGCGCATATTTGAGTGTGTGTGTGTGTATGTATGAGTGTGGGAGAGTGTTGCTTTCTACGTCGACTCGTTCCACAGCAACGCCCAAATATTTAGTAAAACACGAAGTTTGGTATGACAAACCTACGAAGGAGTTGCCCGATTGGTCTTATTTTAGAACTTTTATTTCCTTTTTTTTTTTAAAAAAGGCCTATGTATTACATTTCAGCTCTCTACGTCGACGCGAAAGGTAGTGTCCAAATATATAATGAAAAACCAAAGTTTTATATAGCAATTCCAAGAAAGGGTTGCCCGATTTGATCCACTTTTGAACCTGTATTTGCAACTTTTACAAAAGCGCCGTGTACAAAATATGAGCTCTTCACCTCGAAGTCAGGCAGCTTCCAAGTTAATACTGAAAAACTAATGTTTTCTATGGCAACACTAAGACGGGTAACCCGATTTAGTCCATTTTTAAAATTCTATATGGCAACCATACGAAGGAGTTGCCCAATTGGTCCCATATTTGAACTTACTTTACACTTTTTTAAAAAAAGGCCCGTGTACAAAATTTCAGGTCTCTACTTGAATTCGTGAAGCAGTGTCCAAATATTTTATTTATTTTAGTCTGCTTTTGAAATATTATTTACTATTGCTATGAAAACACCGCGCACCAAATTTCAGCTCTCTACGTGCACTCATTTTCAGACAGTGTCCAAATATATACAAAACAAAACGAAATATTTATATGGCAACCTTACGAGAGAGTTGCGCGATTGAGCCCATGTTTGAACATGTATTTAAAAATTTTCTGAAAACGCCGTGTACACTATTTCAGGTTTCCACATCAACGCGTTGTCAAGCAATTTTTTATGTCTCGACAATAGCGCCATCTATCGTGTCCAAAACTATCCTATCTCTCAAGCTGGAACCAACCAAACACATTTACAAAATTTCATTGAAATCAATAGGGCGGCTTCGGAGATTAGCGTGTACAAGCGCAGTGACACTGGATTTTTATATATTAAGATATTATCCACTAAATCTTATTAAAATTTGAACTTGGGATCTCAACGGGATTAAGGAGTAAACTCGAAAGATTTTCACAAAAATTCATTTATAACTACCTATAAATAAAAAAATATTGTTTCTATACAGGGTGTCCCGTAAATGGTCTTGCATCTGAAGGCTATAGATAGGCTATACTTAGGCAAGCAAAAAAACTGTATATAATGTGGGGGAAAATCCTTACGGTATTCGGGTAAAGGGATTTAAAAATATTTGGGTATGTTTTTATATATCACCCTGTAACTTCTTAACGTTCCAGCCTATGATGATTATTTAAAATTTCATAGATAACTAATCGTTGGACCTATCCAATTGTGTACAAATTTTACCTCTCCTCTTCTGCGTTTTCAACAAATTTAAAATTTCGGAATTATAACTAGGTTTTTTTAACTACTATATTTATCAAAAAACACGTCATCAACACCAATTTTTCATATTGGATTTTAGAAGCCCTAAAGTTTTCCTAAACCATAGCTCTTTCTGCGTTTTTTGCACTGTTTCTGGTGATGATTATTCCTTATGAAAAATATTAATCATCTTATAACGATTATTGATGACTTCAAAGCATAAAAGTCTTATGAAGTTAAGTTTAAGTGTTTCCTTCGGATTTTTGTAGTAAAATTTAATTGTTTTGCTATGATTTTTATACTACTAATCACGAATTTTGTAATTTTACTAGCTGCAAATAGGTGGAGAAGAGATCTTGATTGGATAAATATTTCTGTGTGATATTTTCCATGAGAATTTTAAAAATAGTTGCTATTTAAAAACCCTATTGCAAATACATTATCTTCTAACAACGTGACCCAATCTTTGCACTCTTATATGATTTTTTTATCATTTTCATAATAAATTTTGTTTTGTATTTTTTTTCTTTTTTTTTCGACGTTTTCTCAAAAATTTCCATTTTTAATTTTATTTTATTGCAGTAAAAATAAAGTCGACAGAGTGTCTTTGTCCCGTTATAATAATGATAACATATTTAAAAAAAAACACTTAAGAAATAAAGACATTTTCTTATTACAAGTCATAGGGGTACAGGTGAGAATTTCGGAAAGATTCCAGAATTAATACAGAAAGTCATTTTCAAATCTAAGCAAAGCATCAAATCAATTCACTTTTCAACGGATATTCCCCTTACCCAGCATCCTTACCAATATCTTTATACTTTTTTCGAATTTATAACGAAAGAGGGCACTTTAGGCTTATTCAGAAGCAGTTTCAATACAATTTTCAGAAAATTGAAAAAGTGGCGATAACTACTTCAAACTTTGCTAGGAGATAAGCAACTTTTCTGATGACAAAAAGTGTAAAGTGAAAGCATTCCAGAACGGGGTAGGTATACAAGTTGAGCATAATAACTTTAAAACTCCTTCGTGAGCACTATAGGTAAGTAAGTGAATGGTTTCTAGGAAATGAGTTTTCTTCCAACGAACCAAGGTGAAAAAATACCTACCTATATGAAGTAGCATATAGAGTATGGCTACCTATACAGTGCTAAAGAAAGTCAACAAGTTGTTATGACATTTACCATGCAAAGTACCACAGTCTCAAGAGTTTTGCTCTCCAGAGGAGTTGGTCGGTGTCACGAACTGCATACAAAAGATCATTTTAAAAAACCATCCAAAGTCACTAGACTGCAGCAACAAAAATACTGCTCGGCTCAACCGAAGACTTGTCGACATCCTTTACACCTGCAACAGAGATAGGGTACACTTCGTCGACCTTTTACCGTTTTATAGCAGGTTAGCATGCAGTAGAAGAAAATTCAAGAAAACAACGACATCTTTAGGTAATTGCAAAACGGGAAATAAGGGCGTGACGGGTAGGAGGGAATTCTCATTGGAAGCGAATTATGCATGTAAATTGATATGCTTCCTTGGATACATACCTATACAGGATATGTTTGCTATGAACATTCCAGATAGTGAAATATGTAGAGATTATGCTTTCTGCATTCCGGGATTGAGCAACGCAAGAATAACTGCCTAACTACAAATATATCCGTAAACGTTTCCATACCGGGCTCAAGGATAAAGCTATTAATTAACGGACGCAATTATAAAGTTCTGCTTTCAAGTACATTGCAGTAGTTGATATGTGTTGCAGTGGCATCAATAGACTAATTTGTATTAAACACTATGTAAGTTCTATTTCGAGAGTGAAACTGTTCTGAAATATTTGAATAATGCAAGAAGATAGATAAAGTGTAGCAGATTTATACGCAATATGCAAAACGATTTATACTGCAATAGAGTTTGTGATTCAAAACTTCTACTGCTTACCCGTTCTGTGAAGAGTGCTCTGCTGTTAAGATCATACTGTTTAACTTTATGGATAAGCATATCAACTTTACAAAGCATTGATAAATCCAGCTCTTATTAAGCGTTATTGTATGAACGCCTTTTTAGCCTTCCAGTTGTATGTGTCTTAACGATACCATCTATACAGCCTCGATGGTAACTCTAGGTAGTTACGAATAAAAATCAGAAGGTAGTAGCTTAAAAGTGCTGTCCAATCACTATAATCAATTCTGCTTCTTAAAAGACATCTCCTAACTTCAGCTTTGTATTATCGTTTACATCCCCAATCAAGGGCGGATCCAGCTAGGTAGCGCGGAGGGCGCCCCACATGAAGACCACTGAAAAAAAATTGCAGTACATCTTCTTAATTTTTCCTAACAAAATGATTCATATCTATTCTACTGCACCTTTTGTAAAAAACGTAGCAATTTCTGGAGGCGTTCAATATGATACATTTAGGAACGAAGGCCCTAGATAGTACCTTGGGCTTCGGTCATGGTTGTTGAAGTCTATAGAGAAATCAGGAAACTCAGATACCTGTACGTGAGCGTCCCTTTGCTCGGGGTGTTTGAAGCAAGACAGAGACTACCCAAGTTAACGCGATGGAAGATTTGTTTTAATTGAAAACAGATTCCAGAGGGTCTTTGATAAGCTTTCCATGTAAAGACGGATTCTTAGAACATTATCGGCGTGGCGTGGCAAAACAAACATTTCAAGAAACAATTATTAGTCGTAATTGGAGAAATTCTTGCAAACTACACAACAGCGAACAAGTCATTGTGCATTGTTGTAGTGAGTGTTATTACATTAAAAGTAAGAGATTAATTCTTAAAAAAAAATGTTATTATTTCGTAAAATGCAATAGTTTTTATAGAATACTTAGGCCAAACGTTAAATAAAAACAAAATAAATCTGCAGATTGGGAAAGTCTCAATGAGTATCCTAAAGAATTTGATTGGTTGATCTGTTTTGCTTCAAGGGATGTTGATGAATGCACATTTGATTTTAGTACAATTCTAAGTCATAGCATGCGTGAATACATTCAGTATTTATACATAAGACCTTAACAACAGCAAAATCGCTGTTGGTTTGACAATAAGTATTACCAAGAAGTAAAAGCGAAATAGTCTGCTTTTCGCACCTACCAATTCCATCCATGTCCAGAACTGAAAGACTATCCAAAGAGAAAAATTTGTTTTTGACCAGAACGTTAGAATATTGGCAAGAAGTAAAGGCAACAAAGGTTTCTCGTCCCAGGTCAAAACTATCAGAAGCAAATTCAGCAGTTCCTCTATTCTTTCACTACTTTACAATGAACTGACTGTTGACTCCCAGAATAAAACTAATATTTAGACTGTTAGACTTACTTCAAATTCTCCTTTCCCACCCACTTTACATTTCCGTTATAGATGTGTACAAGAACCAATACACATCCATACGAGAGATATGTTAAAGGTCCTTAATGAGGTCAACATCTCCATCAGCTGCAGGTCCTGATTGTTTCAAGCCCCCATTAAATAAAACATGTGCCTCATTCTTGGCTAAAGCTCTGCGAAAACTACTCTACTTGTCTTATTCGACAGGAAAATTTCCAATTGATTGGAAACTACTTCACGTTCAGCCAATTCCCAAGAAAGGCAAGGGAAGTGATCCCTCAAATTATCGACCAATTACAATCACTTTGATTCTTTAAAAGGTTTTTGAATCTATCATGAACTCCAAATTAATGAAGTATCTAGAAACTAATCACCTCATCAACGATCGCCAATATGGCTTCCGAGCAGGACGCTCATGTGGAGACTTGCTGACTTTTCATACGGAAAGTTTGACCCGTAGTCTTCACAATTTTGGTGAGTCCAAAATTGTTGCCCTAGATATTTCAAAGGCCTATCATAGTGTCTGGAATTCAGCTCTTTTAGCCAAACCTAATGCACTTTGCCTCTCTCGTCCTCTTCTAATATGAATGTACATTGTTTTATCTGGTCGCTTAATACGGATTATATTAGATGGCGTTACATCTCAATCTAAGCCAATAAATGCCGGGGTGCCTCAGGGCTCTGCTATCTCTCCAGCTCTATTCTCAATTTTCATTAATGATCTGCTTTTTCTTACTTTCAATCTCATTCATTGTTTCACCGAAGACAGTATCTTTAGTTTCTCTTACTCCCTTGACACCCTTGGGGATTACAGAGGAAATGTCACATCTGTCAAACTAGGTTGCATGATTAGATCCTTGAATAACCCCCTTGATAATATCCTCGCTTGGAGCAAACCGAATCGTATCGAATTCAATATATCTAAGTCCCAAAGCTATCCCATCTCTTTAAAACAAGATCATAATGTTTCCACTCCCATTTCTTTTGATGGAGCACTTCTTGGCGATTCCCCGTTTTTATGCATTCTTGACATTAATATTTGCAATATGTTAAGCTGAACAGATCGTAACTCCTCTCTTGCCAAATAAACAACGAAATATCTTAGATTTCTGAAAAGTTGTAAGAAATATTTCAGCCCATCGATTTTAGCGGTCCTCTACAAGTCTTACATCAGACCAAGAATGGTATACAATTTCCATATGTAGCCCGGGGCTGGTCACAGAGCCTTAGCTTCGTTGGATATTGTCAAAAGGAGAGCCTTCAGCTCATTGGCGATGTGGCAAACACTTGTCATATGGATTTATACGAGCACCGCCGCAATTTTGGTTGCCTTTCGCTCCTATATTGTTACATGCATGAACAATGTTCTGATGAAATGTCTAGTATGATCCCGGATTCTTCCCTGTAATACTCGCACTGCCAGCCGCGCACATCCTTTTACCCTTCAAAATACTTTCGATCGTGCGTGCGAATGTGGAACAGTCTCCAATCTTCTGCATTTCCTCCGGCATGCAATCTGCGAAAGTTTCCATCAGCACCTTCGCCACCCTCCTTACGTTCCCTAATTCCTTTCTTTATCGCCTTCGTGCCATGCTGTGCTTTGCATCATAGTTCATGGGATATCTCCTGAGCTTGGTTTAATAATATAAAAAACAAAGAAGTCACACATTCATACCTTGCCGACGAAGTTATATACGTACAAGGTATGTATTGCATCTATTCTGTGACTGCTATTTTAAATAATTGTAAATTTTTAATTTCTGTATTTTACATAGATATACAATTTATGATGGTTCGTGAATTTGAATAAAGCACGTTTCCCTAGTTTTACTCACTAAAATTGATAATTGGGAAGTTTTACACTTCCACCATTTACAAACCAAAACAAAATGAAGAATCTAACATCTCCTTTGACTTTTCGGGGTAGCAAAGAACCTTGAGCAACTTTCTTCGTTAATCTGTTCGAATCGTATCTTTTAAATGATAAATTTTGTGCATTTCACATTTGCGAGTGGTGGCGAGTGTCTTCAAACTTTTGTTCAGTTTTCAGCATATACCATTTTTAAACCATAGCTGCGCCACCTCCTCACCGGAATCCTGGATCCGCCACTGTCCCCTATAAAATCTTTCAAAGAAGTCCATAAGCACGAGCAGATATCATTAGTCAGAGGACTTAGTTAATAAATTCGGGGGATACAGTCTGGAAAGGATTCATTCCCAGACCATTCACTCCGAACAAATCATAAAAACTTTCTTTCTTATTCCGAATTAAGCTTGCTCGCTCATTCATTTTATCTAAAAACTCAGGCAGAGTGATCTTAAACCTAGAAGTAATCAAGGATTTTTTTTTTTCATCACATCAATTTATTGGCTGCTTTGAGACGATTCATCTCTTGAAGAGGTAGCAGTCATTTTATCAATTTCAAATTTATTTGAAACAAAATATCAACTGCAAATATTGTGTGATGCATTCAATTTGTCAATTTGCAGATTCAATTATAAGCATTTCGGCAGAAAATGTGATGAACTTCAGAATAATCTGTCGCAGAATTCTCTTATTTCGAAGAGTTGTCGGAGACCGTAAAAATTTCAGCAGAAACTTATCTAATAAAAAACACAATTAACAAGTCGATTCTAATTACCGACTAACTGTCAACAGTTCGTACACAAATTGAGACCATATAAAATTTTAGTTGTTTGATATTCCGGGTCCTCTTATAAAACAATTAAATTAATGGAGCCATTCATGGTATCCAGGAGCAGATCTAATCTTTAAATGCATAACGATTCACATATTAATCAATGTAAATATTTCATTCTGCTCCTAGTGAATTATTTGTTTACGCCTGCATTGTTAATATTATTAAAAAATCATATTCCTAGAAATCGTTTTATCCAAAGAGAAATCCAGCCTCAATTTCGCATTTATGTAAAGTACGTGAAATTTTCAAATCGCTACTTTCAACGGTAAAGTTATAGTCAAAGATAAGTTTTAAGGAAGTATTTGATATCAATACTTTAGGTGGAACGCTATCATGAAAACTAGATTAGCTTGATTTGTGGGAAAACAATTATGCATAGAAAGGAGTAATATTCAATATATGGTAGAGTATCAGGGGCTAATAGAACTATAGGACGAGGGGTACCCCCCCCCCCCCTCTGTCGACACTGAAGAAATATCGCAGCAGATTTTCTGCAGTTTTCCGAACAAAATGATTCACTGAGAAATAAAACTATTCAACTGCATTTTTATAAAAATTTGATACGTTTCAGGAGAAAGCAGCCCTTATGGTTTATCGGATCTTTAAAGCCCCCAGGCTTCTTAAGTTGACTTGATATTGATGCTGTCGAAGCGTCAGTTTGTGGTCCTCTTCAGCCCAGACGGTCCCAATGACACCTTGAACGAGTGCTATTCCTGCAAGCGATCCGAGTTTTGTACCAAGTCGACCCTTTGTCGCCTCGACGGTCGTAAGAAGAGCAGCTAGTATACTTACACTACCAGCGGGATCAGCATCTGCATTACCAGGTTGTCAGTTCGTCTATGTCGGCCCTAAAAATTGCATAGACTCTGAAAATAAGTTTAGATTTAAGCTGTCCCAATGAGAAAAGGATGTCACCAAATATAATATCTCCCGAAATTCTTCAACAAATATATGGGAAGCCCTTCAGAAGTGGCAACACAAATCACGATATATCCACAAGAAAAATGAAAGCGAAGTCTATGAAATCGCATAGAGGAAATCCACAAAGCAGTCAATGCGAAGAGCAGGCGACTATTTTCTTGAGTTTTCTATATAATTTCATGCACTTTTATTTGGTTATTTGGTTTTATACACTATATTTGATTTATTCAAATACATAAAGTTTAATTATAAGACCCCTGTACTTCCTCAAGAGAGAATTATAACTAGATTCATGAGTAATTGGAAATTCTAAGATTTTAACATTTTACCGGTGTTATTCCAGTGTTATTATAAGATTGTGTCTGCATTGTGAAATAAATATTTGTTTGATCCGTACTTTTTAAATAATAAATTTTGTGCATTTCACATTTGCGTATGTTGGCTAGTGTCTTCGAACTTCGATTCTGTTTCCAGCTTAAACCATTCCTAGACCATAATGGCGCTCTTCACAAGGATTTTGTAACCACCCCCTGCATTATTTTCACTCGTACAGGGTCTAAAGGAGTCAATATATGCACTGCAGTAAGATTCCGCACATCTCTGTGATTCCTCCTTATTAGACCTGTTATCTTTCTAGGACATATCTCCGGTCATAGTTATCATCAATTCACACATAAGATTAATTCTCCCCGATTAGTCAGCTGAAGGCCTACAGATCTAGAATTCTCTTCGGTGGTTTTATGGGCCTTGCTGCCGATTGTTACGCTAATCATATATTCATGGCTGAACCCTTCCTCGACAGAACATCAGCTGCCAAATTCTTGGTACATAACTGTGACCCAACACCCAGCAGAGAATAACTCTGTGGTTATTGGGTTTTTGTTTTTTTTTTTTGTAAGACTGCTCAAACTACCCATATACAGGGTGTCCCAGATTAATATGGCTATATTTTGCCAAATGATTCCTCTCATCCAGGCAATTAAAAAATTGTATGGGGGGGGGGGGCTAATGTCACCCTGTCGAGTTACACCCCCGTACCACTCCCCACTCCAAAGTTATGTCGCTTGAAATTACAAATTCGGTCTTTTTATTTAATTTTTCCATTTTATTTTAAATACCCTCACTAACATAATTACACTTTTTTCACAAAATTTCGAAAGGCCAGTGTCTCCTCTTTAAGTTAACCTGTTACACTTATGTTGTGTCTATGACGATTAAGTAGTGCGACATAGAGAACAATATTAGGTATTTTTTGAAAGGAAATGTTTATATTTTTCAATAATCAAACACGCTGTTTTTTGCTTACTGGCGAATAAGCGTGTAGTCTTTCATTTTAAATTGTAGTGTAGTAGTTTTTGCATGTATCTATGGCAAAATCGAAATTGCCTACTTTTGTTTTGAACGACTTTGTATTACACAACTAATTAGAGCTACCATAAGAAATATTGGGAATGACATTTTAATTCTATTAGCACACAAAATTTATAGTTAAACACAATTATCAGAAAATAAGTTTGTATTTCTAGTCCACGGCGGCGAAGTACTGCAAGATATTTCAATTGTGAAATGAGAAATGTCAAATCCATTTCCCCTTATTAGAAAATTTCAGGGTGAAATGAAGGAAAGTGTGCAGTAACTATAATTCATTTCACTCTTTATTCTTGTTTTAATCTTGCTATCTTTAAATGCATCCACATATAACAAACATCGGAAAAAATATTTTTTAAACATTTGACAAACTATTAATAGGCCGTTGACAAAAGTTTTTCAAATGTTTGACAAATGTTTAACAAAAGTTTGTCAAACAAAATTTAAGGAAAATTTTCTAAAAAGGAGATGGCGGAACAGGAAATTCTTAGACAGAAGATTACAGTGCAATGGTAGTGATTTATTTATTTTTATTTTATTATATTTATCTTATACCATTTCTCTTTCATTATTAAGCTTTATTATTAAAAAATTCCGAAATGAACTTACGCTGTCCACAGCTGTTCAAAACTGACTGAAATTACTGTACAAACTTTAGCATACCTACATCTAATATTTTCCATTTCATTTGGATTAAATTCGAACTTTTTTAAACATACATGTAAAATTTGCGTCCACGCACATCAAACATTCTACAAATGTTTGAACAATATTTGACAAATGTTTGACAAATGTTTGTCAAAGGTTTGAAAAATGTTTGACAAAAATTTGTCAAACATTTGGGGTATGTTTGTTATGTGTTACGCGCCTTGTCGGAAAATTATTCAGTACACGGTAAAAATATGTGTCATAATTCTACAGGGTGGGTCATTACAAATTCAATTAAAATTTCATTAATTAGCTATTTTTGGTTTCAGTTTTTCTATATAGACATGGAAAACTTCTTTTATGTAACAATAAAATAATCCCACGAAGTACCTATACACTATTTATTGAAAATATTAATGTATAAAAACATTGAAGTTTTTATAAGTACAGTATTTGTGATCCACTTCGTATTTAAGAATTTTTTACACGCTATTGGCACATAATATTGCTTTCATTTTGTTAGACAGAATGATTTTAAAATTTGGTTTTGTTTATCTGATTGATAGTAATGGTGCTCATTTGAAGGTCAGCAACAGTTTTTCATTGCCTGGTAGGAAGAGTTTTCTCTTGTTAGTATACGCTCGCCGGTTTTGTGGTGAGTAGAGACAGCTGTTTGCTGTCTTCTGCTTTCAATATTGAAACTTGATGTTGACATCATATTGGAAGCTGATTTTCAGATAAGTAATTGGTAATTCTATATAAAAAAGAAAAATATTATTTTGTGTTTTTTTCTTTCCTATTTTCAGTTTGTAGAATTTGTGCAGCTTGGGGAAGTATCTCGTCTAGCTGTGGAGTTGTATTCTACACTCAGTATATCTCCCGGCAGATTTTTTGATTAACGAAGTAATGCTAAACGTATGAATAGTTTTTTTTAACAAGGTAACAATTCATACATTTGGGGCTAAAATTCCACGTTCTTTGGACACATTTTCTAGTAATATCGAGGTGATATAAAAATAGTTGCGGAAAATTTTCACATTTCGATACTACCCTGTTGGCAATGGTGCTGCAGAACTAAATGCCAGCTTTCAAGATTTATCAACTCATCAACTAGTTGTTCCTGAAAAGAGAATAATTTTCTAAATAAATGTTACTTTTGATTTATTTAATAAACACCCTGTGAAAATATGACAACTTACTTAAAAAACACAAATTCAAACCAGCAATGTATGTAACTAAATTTTTAACAGTTAAGATATGGTGCTCCATACAAAACTCTCATATTACAGAGAAACCTTCAAGCAACTGTGTATAGGGAAGAAAATACCATAAATAGCGAGTCTTTATATTGCAAACCTATTTAACAAAAAATTTACGTTTTTTACTCATATTTAGAAGGACTTTAAGTAAATATTACAGTCATTTTAGGCGTACATGTCCTTCACTCCTCACATTGTCATTCCTTACAAAAAATCAATTTTAAAGAAATTGACAATAATATATTAACTACAGCTATAGGGACCTACTTAAGTACATTCGACAAAAGAGAGAAAAAAAACAACAATAAATTTCTACACCTTTGAGTAGAACACTTACCGTCATTTCGTCATTATTATTGACAATATGAAAATCTTCGTTCCTTTCCTCCTTCGTAGAGTGACTTTTCCCAACAATTTGAAGGAGCGAGCATGGGTGTGATAATATTTCCTTTGCAAAGAAGTTAACGTCATTATTTTTTACGTTTTCTCCCCTAACTGAAAAGTCAGTTTCTTCTGAAAGTGTAGGTAAATATATATCGGATGATGTGAGAAGTTTCTTGCACAGGTGCCAGTACTTATTCTTACGATAAATTTCATTTTGAACAGAGGAAGTAAGGATGATGTCAGGAAAATAGGTAGGCACATATACTCGTACATATGTGTGTCTATCATAAAAGCAATGAAAAGTATTTTGTTTGTGAAAAGCCTATGTACATGACACAGTAGAGTAAGTCTTCTACAGTAGGGCTAAAGGGCTCCCCGACCAGATGGTGTATTATGTTACAAAACTTCTGGTTTTGCGTAAAGTCAATCCTAACCCAAACCCAAAATTTTGACGAATCAAGAATATACATTCGTCCCCTCAAAAACCACAGCAGTTGCCAATGCCATGTAAAATTTTCCCATGGGTTGCTTACAGTTTGAGATTAGCACCCTTCTAATCTACCACCAACTTGTCTGGTGGTAACAGCACTTGGAAGACAGGAAATCGATTACGTAATCCCTCGAAATTTGAAATTCCTCTGATTACGGTTGATTGAAATTAACTTTTGCTGATAGGATTACGGTGATTTTACACAACAAGGAGCTTAGGTGTAGTTTTTTTTTAGTATTGTTATTGTTTAATTAAAAGCAGTTTAAACAGATGCCTATGGACTCATGGTTTATAATACGATATTAACATGGCTATGTTTTTAAGATGTTAGTATATGTAAATTGCTTTTGCTTACAGAAATAATCCTGTATTTTTAGAGAAATGAGCTATGAAGTACGATCAGTTATGTGAAGAAAGAAATAACGTTCATAGCAAAAGCTACATGTATTAGATTTACGACAAATGTATAATCTCATTTATAGGCAATGAAATTCATTCTTGGTGAAGGAAACACTACAGTTTCACTAAATGAAATTTTTTTCACGCAAATGTAATATAACGTTTGCTATAAATGTCAATTATTTGTATTGAATGAACTTGTGCAGCAATCCCAAATGTAATTACAGTCTCTTCAAATGAGTCTCGTTTGCGGTGATTACTAGTTACTCTTACTTGCCATAAATCCGGCTCGTTTGCATTAAATGTTGAAGTACATTTTTCGTAAGTAAATATTATTTACAAAAAATGCACAGCCACTTTTGAAGCTGATATGGGTCATTTGTGGGTTACCAATAATTTCTTCCTCCTGTTCCTTAAGGAGGTCATCCCGTATGATGGATTCAAAAAAACTTTTATTTTTATTTTTTTGCATAAATTGCATCCAGATATAGTGAAAAATATGTGAGTAAAGTGATTTTCCGATATTCGGAGTCGTTCGAAAGTTATAGCGTTGAACAGGCCAGGTGTTTGGAGCGTGCGCTCCAGCATCGGACCCCTTCTATTTTGCTTAGATTTCTTACCTGTGCCGTTTTAATACAAACGCAGGTATAAATGCCGTTATATCTCTAAAGTCATTTCTTGTTTCGAATATAACTGTTAGTTTAGTCTTGATTGAGTACCAAAAGTGTTCGAATTTTATTGGTGATAATCGTATTTGAATTTTTAAACTCGTTTTTCTCAAAACAGTATTTTCAAACTGGTAACCACGATATCTCGAAATTTATTGAACGAATTCCTTTGAACTTTTATTGACTTATTCAGTACTCTTGCAGACTAGGATAATTCAGATTCATCAAGCCGTTTTTTTTACATGTTGAAGAAGTAGTGAAAAAACACCCAAAATTCACGAAAAATTGTTCAACAAGATGCCAAAAATTTACCTTTCAATAGTTTTTTAATAATCCTAGTTCAGAAACCAGTTCATACTTTACAGATTAAAATACTGTTTGATTTTTTTATTTTGGATAGGCTAAAAGGCCGCAATCATGCTTACCGAAAAATGCTTTTTTTGAAAATGACTAAATTACCGTGTCCTCTAGCAAAGAGGGACGATTTCGGGCTGAAGCAATTGTAGAGTATACTCAAGGTATAAATCAATATGTGGTAATGGTATGTTTATTGAGTTCGCCAGAAAAAAAGTCCCAAAAAAAAAAACGAAAAAACTGCCTTCACACGGAATGACCACCTTAAAGACATTAAAATAGTTGAAAAGCTCTGCATTTACATACACCTATAGCGTGCAAAAGGGCAAGTTCAGTTTTCAGTGCAATTCATATTCTGTCGAGATAAATTTATCCTACCTGAATGAATTATAAAAAATATATATATGTACATACAAAGAAATTAAAAACAAAGCGATATAGTATAAATTAAGTTTTATTACAAGAATACTTGTAACTTTATATTAAAGAATTCCAAATTCACACAACTTACCTATATATATTGACCAGTCGACAAAGTAAAGTGTTCGAAAATTAACCACTTTGGTCGTAAATTGGCTATTTTATGTTTTCTTGTAAAGTGAATCTTATAGTAGTACAAGTTAAAAATACGTGAGCACATATCGCATGGATATCTATTTAAATTTTTATGTCATATTCTCAAATGCACTATAAACAAATTAATGCTAGTTTAATTTTTTCTACAAACAAAACAATTTAATGTAGATGCCATTCTAAATTCCTAATTAATATAACTTTTTTATAAATAACTACTTTTAAAAATAAACTGCTTTCAAGCAGGTTTTTATTCTAATGATTCCAAAGTCTTCAATGATATATAAAAACAGAAATCCTTGTATATATATATATAATATTTAATATTATTTGTAAGTAATTCGGTTTTACATGTTGTCAGAGGAAATCTGAAATGGATAATGTCATAAAATAGAGTGTAGGTGTTCAGTCCACATACTGAACTCAAATCCGTCGGTGAAATATCCCTCCTACAAAAGATAGAAAAATTCACAAAGAATTTAAAACTTATAACAAATCAATAAAAAGCACTTATCTGATGCTAGAGAAATAAATTTCTTTGGTCCATCGACATCCCAACTTCCCTCCAAACACATATATTTCCTGAAATATACTTACAAAAATATCATTACTTTCTTACCCAAATCCCATTTCCTTCCTGCATTTTTACAATTCGTAATGTCATTAAATGACATTACGTCACATCATATGGTACCACCTTCGCCGCAGTCAGAGTTAAATGGAATGCAACTTTGAGATCGAGCGTTGCCAGGGCAACCTATCATGAAGCACAGATATAGCTGTTCACGATGGCTATAAAAAGGCGACGATCCACAGCAGAATCACCCATTCTTGTTTCAGAACTTACTCTTCTCCAATCCTTTGCAAAATGTCTAATTTTTGCTTCCATCTAAGTAGGAATTTACTCCTACCCCAGCAATTTACTTCTGCTGCACTTCCATCCTTCACCTGAGCAGCAACTTACTCCTGCTGCAAAAAGATACTTCTGCTTTATTTTCGTCCACATCTGAGCAGAAATTTAATTCTGCTACTGCTCCCGTGCTAGCATGGGCAGCATAGATAAAACTTCATTTTGTTGCACAGTATATGTCAACTTTGTTAGAAGTTCAACTCTGCTCTCACACTGCAGTAGACTCAATGCAGCTACTTGCTGCACCGTTTTCAATTATTCTAGAAAGGCCCATACGTAGCAGTATACTTTGATGAATCATATTCTATTGAATTTATTCATGAATTTAATAGCGAATTTTCTTCTGCTTTACAGAAATAAAGGGAGCAAACACAGTGGCGGCACTTGATGTGTTTGAATTTTTGTTGAATTTTCTTTGTATAGTTTGAATTATTACATTTTTTTTGGGTTTTAGAATATTTTGAATTGATTAGTAGATTTAAGTGTATTCAATTTTGTAATATTAGTTGTAAGAAATATATAGAAATAAAATTTTATATTTAAATTAAAAAGTTAAGCTGTCCTTTTACAACCCCCCTTTTGCTTGAGCACAGATCTCACAGTAGGTTTGTTGTAAATACTGAAAAGTGAAAACATATTATTACAAGTAAAAGAAAGATGACTGAGTAAATCTTTTTACCTCTATACCTTTTCAGTTTCAATATGGGAATAGTAAACTTCAAAGTGGAATAGTAAACTTCAACTTGAGAGTAGTAAATTTCAATATGAGAATAGTAACAATTTAGTACAGAATCGAATTCTTTATGTCCCACGAAGAAATCTTAGTACCCACACTCATATACTCGAAGACTTAAATAGCTATTTATAGCCATCCCCATATTCACATTTTTAGTATTTCCCTCTTTTTTTGTTCGAACTGAAGTACTAGATTTTTCGCACATTTGATCCGCTCTAACTCGGTAGGGCTATGTCCCATCGGAAAACAGGTTTCACAGTTCGCGTCAGCTCATTACCAGCTACAATTCATAGAAAATTTTTTCTTTGGATACCTTTTGGATGGGGGTAGGAACACCCGACGGGCAGTGCTTCTAATGCGGTATGTTGCATATCACTATAAAATTCTCGTCGAGTACTATCCATTTTCATACACTTGGGTTACATACACCCCAGTTACTACATGTCACATGTATTTTTGTAGTTCAAGTATAAAGGTCATCTCTCATGTCTGTTTTCAAGTTGTATGAAAAGTATGTATTCCCATTTCTTATAAATTCATATCCAAACTAGATTTTGCGAGCATGTTCGACATGATATTAAGACACCACAACTCTATACATGGGCAAAGATCATCGTCATTATCTAAACTACTAAAATATCCAAACTACTCTCACAGTCATTCACCTTATCTATAGATACAGAGTGATTCAGATCAAGATACCTTCCGGTATACCACGCGATTCCTTGAGGTAAGCTGATCAAAAACTTGTTGCACATACCCCCCCCCCCCCCCGCCCCCACCCAGAAACCAACCTTTAGGACAAGTGGAAGACTTCTCCAATATTCGTGAAACACCTGAATAAATAAGTATATCTTTTGAACCACCCTATAGATTTTGGTTATTATTGGCTTATTGTATAGCCAAGAATAGTAGCTGTCGGAAAGTGTATTACTCTATATTTTTTAATTAAGCATCTTTAAGTTATTCTCAAATGTTTCCAAAATTTTGATTTTTTTACACACAAATTTCATAAATACCGTTATTTATTTCAAAAACTTTCTTCCATGTAACCCAAATTTATTGTTTCTTATTACAAATTTATTGTTTCTTATTAATGCCCCTACTACCCTCTATGACTGGAGAAAAACCCGCATGCCAATACCTGTAACAGTTTCAGCAGTGGATATTTATTGGCACATTCAAGCTGGATCATAAAATTGCATACAAGCAATAATCACAGGTAGGTACGTATGATCAATGTAAATTTCGGTATCATGTAAAAATAGAATTCTTTAGCAACTCTATATGAAAGTATGTGTAATGCAGTCATATTTCTAAGACAGGGCCTCTAAATACAAAAAAGTGCAAGAATTTACCACATGAACCAGCTTTTCTATTTTCACACAAAGAATACTTTGACACCTGATTTGATACATTGAAGTCAGCTTATAATTACTGTGTCAACTGAAAGAAAAGCCTCCTATTAATGCTGACACCAAAAGTGGAGTGGTTGTTTTATAAATTATTAATCTGGGTTAGGTGTAGGGGTGAGGTCATGGTGGTGAATGGGGGTTGCTGACATGGCCTTACGAGGGCTTGCAATGATATCTTTTCGCAATAATTCTATTCAGTTCTGTTCTGCATTTCAAAATGTTCAAAAGTTTCCTGAGCCAATTATTTGTCGCGAAGACCACAAGTTGGGCTTCTCAGCCTGATTTCATTGAAAAAGTTTTGGAGACACCTTATTATAACGAGACAACGAGATCTGGCCACACTATTGGTTATAAAGTTTGGTGTGCTCTGAAGTTTTTGATTCTTATTTCGTTCCTATGTTTTTCTATGATCTCAGTTTTAACAGAGAAAAATCCTCAGCTTCGTTTTGATTCTATTTATTCATTTTCGGGAGCAATTCACGTAAGGAATAATATTGAAAATATCCTTTTAAATGTTAGGCTTTACGATAATTTTGTTTTTCTTTTTAATTATATTAAAACTTTTATTCAATCTTTATTCGAGCTCGTTGTTAATGTAATGCAGATATCAATGAAGTTTCTGATTTTGTGGCTCCTCAAAGAAAAACGAGAGAAATTATCGAAGTACGTAATCGATTTTACATCCTCCTTAGAAGCAAGCAATAATGAGAACTTTAAGGAAATTAGCAGAAAGTACGGAATGTATTCAAGGTGAGTATTAAATAAATTGGAGTACTTATAAATAGTTATCTATTTACACATGAATTATAGGAGAGTTGTGGCTACTATATTTGTTGTGTACATAGTAGGACTACTCGCATACAATATTTTGCCACTTTTTTCGTCAGATGAATGGAAACTGCCTGTACAAGCACCTATTTATGGGATTTCGTAATATTAAACAAATTGCAATTTTTTGAAATTCGTTCATGATTATTTGCAGATACCGAGGTCATCCCGGCTACGAAATGAGCTATGTGTTGATTGTACTTCAGTTTTTGATCATCGCTCCAATCGCTTTTGCATTCGACTCATTTTTTTATTTATATTGTTTATTTACAGTTCTAATTTTTGAATTTTGCAAAATATCGTGCGTAAGCATAGGCGATATGACGAGCAAATATGATACCGAAGAGAAACAGCGAGAATTCGTGCAATTTGTGGGTAAAATGCACTCAGACGCACTCGAATTTTTACACGATTTTAAAGAATGCTTTGAAATTGCCGTTTTGATGTCTGTTTCCACATTTATGGCAGCCGCTTGTTTCGCTATCGTTCAAATAGCTTCGGTAATTATTGAATTAATTGAAATTTTAAATATCTATTTTAATTAGGAATATTTATTACGGTGCTCTATGAAATAACAACCCAAGAAAAATCTCTGATGGATATAATCAAAAAGACTCAAAAAATAAATTAGGGCAAATATATTCAAAGAGAAAAGGAAATCCAAAATAGATTGCTAGCGTAGATGGGCCCCATAATGCGGAATTAGGTGTGAGCTTTTTCTCTAATTGACATTCAGACACAGTTTTCAAATTACAATTGGTGATTTTTTTTTTATTATTATTATTCAAGCAATTGAGTTCCTATGAGTTGTTTAATTTAAGCGATCATGTTTACTGGTTACAGAATTAATAGTGTCCTTATACTCGGTAGGAATTTGAATAAGATTGAATACGACTATTACAGTGATATTTTTTATCTTATCTAAACCAATTAAAAACTATCGACATTGAATTTGGTAAAAAAAAAATAAAAAAAAAATTGCATTGATCGGAGTTGTACGGGGCTTCCAGTGTTTTGTTTTTTTCTTTATTCTCGCGGATTTGAATTGTTCATTGTTATTTCATTGGATTCTATGACCAATGAGCTCTTTTTTTATTAGAACTTCATTTTATATATTTTTGAAGATTAATGCGATCAAGCTTAATATATGATTCATGGTAACTCAATTGATGTACAAAGAAAATAAAAAAAGAATAACCGAAGTCACAAATTACTGACAATGACACCATCATCATCTCTCTCCAAAAAAAGGAAAATTAAACGGCATCAAAAGCATATCGTAAGATTAGATGTTCCACAATTTCATTTCATTAGGACTGAGATTATTATGATGTGACATAAAATTCGTAGTGAGTCGAAATGAATTTGCTTGATAAGCTTTCTATAATATTAACTCTGAACTAAATTGATGGAGGTAATTTTGCAAGCACTACTACCATATCGAGTGTTCATGTGTAAAAATTGGGGACATTTTGCTAATTTGTTTCCACTAAATTTTTACATAGTAATAGGCGCTACGTGTAGCAATAACGACGATATTCATCTGCTCTGAATTTAGAAATTTTATTCTAAAATAAATAATTTTTTGGGTGGACTAATGCACCATAAAAGATTTGCTGCGATCAGTGATAATAATAAAGGAAATTTTGTACTAATGTTGTTTGGATTTGCAGTTAATGCAAGCCTCTAAACATTTATCTGAATTAATAAATAAACTGATTACTTTGTGTTTAATTGTCGAAAAACTAGGATGAGTGATAATAACATCTTGCTGGTCAAATTAAGGATGCAATTAAGACTCCGAAAATGCAAAAATTACATACTCGGTACATCTGCTTTTCATTTATTGACCACTGAACATTCTGAAAGTATTTCTACTACTACAAAAGAGTCGAGTGCAGAGGGTATAACGTTCAAGAATTAGCTGCATCTGGTGCTACCACAGATTTTGCAGATCTGTATACCCTTTATAATAATCTATAGCAATTATGATTGCAATGAAGTTAGTAAGTGGGGTCGCAAAATCAAGCTTTCAATGTATTGTTTAATATGTGATCTAAGCTTCAAAGATCTCAAAGTAGTCAAGAATTTAGTTCCTCGCTTTGTGTATGTTTCCTCGGATTACGATTTAATTAAAAAGTGATTTTAATTCACGTTTACTTGATGATTTCAATCTAACTAATATAAAATGGATATTGCTACGTACCTGCTCCATCCTGTTCAAACTAGGAGGCCAGGCGGTTCTTTGGTGGAAAATTTTTATAATTATACTAATATCGCTGTACTTTGACCATTTTCTAGTCTTATTTGTGGGTTTAATAACAGCTTCTAGACAGTAAAGCCTAAGATATTGCATGAAACACCAGAGTCCAAAAGCCCAGTAACTTCTCACTCGAATGCTAGTCTCTTCAGGCAGGTATGTAAGCAGGGGCGGATTTCCCTATAGGCCGAGTAGGCCCGGGCCTAGGGCGGCAGATTAGGGGGCGGCGATTTTTTCTTGTAGTTGTGGGTATTTCATTACATTTTTATACTTTTTCGTTTTTTTAACTAAAATAATTCGTTGGAAAGTGTTATTTTTAATTCTACTCCATTTTTTTCAAATCTACTCCGATTTATGAGGCAGCCTACTCCGCTAATTCTAGCCTGGGGTCCCTTCACTGGATATAGATCATTCAATTTTTCGTGTTTTACAGGGAGTAGGGGGGCGGCAATCTTCCATAGGCCTAGGGCGGCCAAGTGATCAAATCCGCCCCTGTATGTAAGTGATCAAAGATAAAAGCAACTAAGAGGTGCGATGTTCTGAACCTCCCTTCGTCTTGCATATCGTATTCGGTCGATGTTTCGAGGCATAATAGGGCTCCCTTCATCGTATACTAACGTATGCCAGTAGCATTTCTCTTGCCTTACCTAATGATTTCCACGGTATCACATTCAAAGACCTAGTAGAAGATGCTGTACTTTGGACCAAGCTATACGGTCATTTCATTTTCCACACGGACTATAGTTACGTCCTATGTAAGCTCACTTTTATCCGATTTTACTAAACAACAGATGACACTTAAGCTATTTTGGGAGTAAATATTTTCCAATGATAAAAGATTGAAAGTATTGGAGTTCTATTCTTCCGATATCTATGGATTTCAGCTCAGGTCAAACTTGTTTATATCTACTATTATAAATCGTGCATCATGTGGTGAATTGTGCGCCTTAAAATATTTATACCATGGACATGTTAAATAAAGCTATAGATCGTCCTTTAGATAAATGATAAATTAAATATGTATATGTATAGCAATTTTTTGTTTAGTAAACTGCTTTTCGAATATTGTTATTCTTAAAGAGTTTTATTTAATTTAACTCTGTTGATATAACAGCATTTCTGCTCAGTAAATTACAAATGTCCCAGGCACAATACCCCACTGTCCATGGGATAGCAGCATGTTGTACCTTCGACCGAAATCAGGACCTTTATACTTCGTTTCATATATCCTGAAATATAAAGTTTTAACTGCATATTCGACTATTATTGGAAAGGTTATGGATTAGACAATCTATAATTATCGGCTGCCTAAGATTTGTCTCATTAGTTTTGTCAAAATATACTATTTCAAAAAAGGTACCAAGGTACAGCACCCTCCCCTACTATCCGTCTATGCGTACCAGATTTCGAATCAAGTGGAACATTAGTCAATTCAAGTGCAACAATATTTAAAGTGGCATAATTAAATTCAGAAGGAAGCCCATACAAAATGATCAGTTTTGAAATCAAAAGTACATAATTTAGCATATAAAATTTCACAAATCAATGAAAATATCTCTCGATTCTACATAAAAAGCCTTTTAACTTCTAAAGTTAAAGTTATTTTTTGTATTTGCTAACGCTGTCCTACGTTTCATTCCTATCAACAAGAATTTATTTCGTTACTAGTTGTAGTTTCACTACTAAACCCGTGACTCGGACCATAACTATTTCAACATTAAATTAAAGGTATTATTTCAGAAAGCCATAAGTTTATATAAGCTTATAATATAAACCAAATATAGAAATTAGTGCAGCACGCAGCCGAAATGCTAATGGATGTGGCAAATCCACAAAACTCGTGAAGTTCGAAAATTAGTAGAACAGGCTTGGCATATTGTAAAATGTTTTTCACCTTATTCTCCTGTGCTGAATTCTATGGAGAATATTTTTTCAAAAATGAAAAATTCAGTATGGGTAAGATTAAGCGACCCCTCTGTGGATTTAAGCTTACCGCAGCTTATAGAGGAAGACACTCACAGCTGATAGCTTGTCCAGTTCTTTTATTTCAGATATTGCAATCTGCTTTAGTTTAAAAAAAATAATATAAATCATGGATAAATAGTGATAAAGATCTTCATTCATATAAGTGAATCAAATTGAAATAAATTTTATTACTTTTGTACTTCATATAATTCTGATTTTAAAACTGTTCGTTTGGATATGAGTTTCATCCCTCTTGAATTTAACAATGTTCCACTTGACTTCGATATTAATGCGGTTGAGTTTAAACAGGAGAAAAAGTTACAATTTGTCTAAGGCCAATAAATTATAAACAAAAGTTAAAGAAAGTGAAAACCCAAAGTTTGGTATGGCAAGCCCATGAAAGGGTTGCCCGATTTAGTTTGATTTTGAAACTTCATTTTTATGAAAACGTAGTGTATTGGGATGTTTAAAATATATAGTGAAAAGTCATATTTATGTATGGAAGCAGCAAGAAATTTACTTTATTTTTTTTTTTTTTTTAGTCCATGTGCAAAACTTCAGTATCCTAAGTGAACGCCTTCCCGAGCAATCGCCCGAATGGACAGACAGACGGATAGACGAACATGTTAAAAATCAAAATAACTTTTAATATTATGCTTAGGTGTCCAATCCATTCTGCTCTGCTATTATTATTTCAGTACGTTACAAATGGAATAACAAACTTGATATACAGCCCAGTCAGTCGGGACTAAATAAGGCCTTTGCCCTACAAAAGCGGGGGCAGTTCTGATTTTTATATATGTTACTAAGTTCCGGGGCCCGATGAAAAATCCTAGTTTCCACCCTAGGGGGAAAGCAACCGAGTTCAACACATTTTTTCATTTTTATGTGCAGTGTTATGTTTGAGTCAACATATTATTTGTACTCGATTATGTACTACCTTCAGCTAGATTCCCTTCAATGTGTGATTTTTACATGACTATGTAATATTTTTCGTGCCGATCAAGGTAATGGATATAGCCAATCACCAATGAGATGAATTAAAAATGCTAAATTAATTAAAGTGTAGCATGAGGTTAAGAGGAGGGCAATCAGAAGCGGAGTCGTCAGTCGTTCTTTAGAATATGAAGACTAACCAACACATGGTGAAAGAACTCTAGTAATTAGAGGAAATGAAGACGTAAAACTTTGTTCACGAAAATTGATAGATCTGGAGTATTCCCCCTACAAGTGGTAGGGCCTCAAATATTTTGTAAAGAATCGGTACAGCAGACAAAAAGTATTAGAGAAAAATTACAATAAAAAGTCTGTAAAGGAGTCGATGTGTTGTTTTTTTTTTTATAAAATAAAAAAGGGTATTAGTGAATCTTCGCAAGTTAAGCTAGCACTCCTAGGCTCTAGGCTACGTCTGCCTGCAAGAAAAAGTATGACATCCGGGATTATTATGTACGCTAGATATTAACGAAAAAAATGAGGGATCTACATAAGTTTTTGAAACTGTTATATATTTTATAGTTTCCTGCTAAAGATTACCATACACTATAAAATTCCCAGGCTAGCCTTTCTTATCCCTGGTTTCCTGTGTATTACTAGAAATTTGTCTCCTAGAAACCAATTCTGTGAACTTTTGCAGTTAGGAATCTCTACGAAGTGTAGCGCTTTTAAAGAACCAATTTGTTTATTTTACAAGTCGATGCAATCCCAACGAAGATCAAAGCTGTTCAGAGCTGTTCATTATGGCAATGATAGAAGTAATTAAAAAGTGCGGAATAGAAAGCATATGAAGTGTCCTAGATGAAAATATGGGAGCGCTCTAAATTAAATTGGAAACCATGATAATAAGAAATGATTGGGGTCATTTAACGTACAGAATAATATTCTTGTCATGAAATTGTTAGAGAATTGTTTTGGCGCATTAATTTTGCCCACCCTCTTCCGAAATACAAAATCAGTGTTAAATTTTTCTCAGATCTGTCTTAAAACCCTTATATCCTAGAAACATAGCACAACCTAATGAACAATTTGTACGAATTATTCATTAAAATGCCGTGTGTCACATAGTATACGTCATTATAGCTCGAAAATCAGATGATAATGAAGTACACTAATGAAGTGTTTTCCTCCTTAATTATAGCCAAACGAGGAAAAATATGCTAGACTTGGCATACACATAATGTAAATCTGGAGCTACGTTTTGCATCTGCCGATTTGAAAAATAAGAAGAAGAAATGCAAACAAATGCAAATCACAAATTATATTATCAATATTTTTTTTTAATGTAATGTTTTTCTCATTTGCGAATTGTCAAATTAAAAATAAAATAAATGAAAAAAAAAGTTTATCGCGTTAATTCGATCCATATTGCTTCTTTAATGTGATAAGTTTATCAAAACCAATTTGACAGACCAACTTCATTAAAGAAATGGCTGTGTGTCTACAGTTTATAATGAATCATTATAGACTAATGAGTCGTTAGTTATTTCTTCATTAAGAGTGTGTCTGTGTGTCTAGGCCATTATAAAGGCCTTTGACTTGAATGTGTGCCAGAAATACTATTTTTTGGAATATGTTATGCAACCTATTTTGTCAAGTGTGTAAATGGAAATTTACTTACCGCTTAACTTTTCAAAACTGAATTCCACATTTTATTATCTTTCTATGTAGGACAATCAATTATCAGCTTACTTCGGATTACTTGTGGTTACTCTCCAATTATTGCTGTATTCAAGTTTCGGGCAAATGATAATTACAAAACAGGAGGAGCTCGTTGATGCTATCTATTGCAGCTACTGGTATGAGCTTAAAACTATTTCAACGCGCAAAATGGTTTACCTCATTTTGATGAATGCTCAAAAATGTGAAGGTATCAAGTTGGTGGGATTTATGGATCTATCTTTGGAAGCCTTTTCTGAAGTATGTTGGTTTTGAATGTGCAGAAATTTCAAATTAATTAATTATTTTTTTTTTTTTTTTTGTATATAAATATATTCCACAGATGGTGAAGGCCTGTTACAGTTTTATTATATTTGTAATGAACTTTATGTAAAATTTTCTATATTTATCACAATTACAATATATCACATTCATAATTTTTCTATTTAATTCTTGATGTTTTTTAGATTACACATTATTAAAGATCAATTAAATTCTTGTTCGAATTCAATTTGAAGTTTTTTTTATATTAATTAGAAACAGCGCAACTATTTATTATTCCATTACAGTAACGTGCTGTACATGTAATGTTCAGAAATGGCAATCATTCCATTCTTGAGTGTTATTTATTTGAATCGCACTCTCGCTGCTGATAACGAACTTCTACTATATTTGAAATATTACAAACAGGTTGATCATGTAATCTTACTAGCTACGGATAAGAGATAATTACTATGCAGACTTATATACCAGCACATTGATATCAACTAGAGTCAACAAAAGTGGATTCCTGAGTAGAATTCTTTCTTTTTCTTTCAACAATTCTTCTCATTATTTGTTAATTTTGTTTTACCCTTTAATGGAAAAAGGAAATGAATTTCCTTTTCGTCAGCAAATTACCAAGTCTTCCTTTTCAAATTCCCGATTATACCAATTTCGTTCCAAAGATTCAATTCTAGAATCATGCTAAGAGAAAATGATTGGATTCTTTTTGCTTTTGTGCGGCAGGGGACAGGAGATCCCAAGCACAGGGGTCAAATGGGCCCATTATATTGTCCTGATAGAAGCCCTCTCAGCAAAACCATCCTGTCCTCTTAATGAAGCGCATCAGGTCTTGGTGAGGAAGGTTTTACAGCTCATCGATAGATAGGTGGGCAGACCCTAGATTATCTAGCCTGCTCCGGACGAAGGCCGGACAAGCACACAAAAAGCATTCGGTTATCTCAGGCGCTCCTTCCAAACAGGACAGATATTCAGGGCTCTCAATTACTCCCATCGTTTTTAGATGAGCGTGAAGCGAGCTGTGGCCGGTGATGACGACAGCCACAATTCTACATTGTTTCCTTCCGAGCCAAATGAAAAGGTCAGAGATATTCCCATTGGGCCCATTAAGAAACAGTTTTGTGTATCCCTAAGTACTCAGGTTAGCCCATCTCTGTTGATGCTTCCTGTGAACATCCGCTTTGATGAGTGACCCGATACTCGAAGCGACGATGCCTACGGTGGGTCCCGGTTCGAGGAACGGAGAATCAGAGCCAGCCCTAGCTAAAAGGTCAGCCCTTTAATTCTCCATGATGCCTATCATTCCCCATGATTAACTTATCCACAGACGACCTGCAATCGTCCAGTAACTTAGTGGTTATCCGAGGGCCACTCAGAGCCATCAAGGATGCCTGACTCTCCAAAAGGATAGAAATGTCCTTCCCCTTGATCACTATATAAAGAGCTATTCTTGCTGCAAGTGGTGTATCTTCCAAGTGAGTACTCCATCCCAATATCAGGTTGAAAAATATAAGATCCCACCTCTGAAGGTCCGCCAACTTCTGGATCACAGTCCTAACAATCTTCCTCGGACACCAAGGATAGGAGATGTACTTGTCCAACGATCGAGGTGTACATCCTGTGTACAACAGTCGGTCTTATACCCCATGTGCAGCCAAAGGTTCTCCTGCATTGGGGGAAGAACGTCATAGCCGCATTTACCTTTTCCTATACGCGCAATCCCCGCGTTAACTTCGAGTCAAGTTGACTGTAGGATGCTTGCCATGAGGAGAGAGATGCAGAGTGTGTCCAAAGAGATTTGGAAGAACAAAGTACCCAAGAAGAGCACATGGCTAGTATTTATTAGGTTCACCGTTATATCATGTCGGGTGCACTAGTCCTCAACAATATTGAGGCCTTATTGCATGAAGGCACAGGCCGTAGCCATACTGTGCCTAGAGATGAGCAGAGGGATGTTATCCGCATACACTAAAAATCTTACGTTTTTCAGCACCGTGATGACTGAGTCAACCAACATACGTCAGACTAGCGGGGAAAGCACGCCACCCTCGCGCAGCCTCTCTGCACCAGTACACTGAATAGTTAAGTATCGTCGTCTTAACATTTCGTCGATTCATCGCACTGCAGAGCAGTCAATACCATGTCGACGAGTTGCCTCACATAGCGCTTCGACAGTGGCCCTATCAAAAGACCCTCGATGTCCAGAAAGGCTAAAAACGATTGGGATTGGTTTACGGAAAAGACTGTGAATCACAGTGCTGCCAAGGTGAAACGTGTATAACTTGCATACCTGATAGAAGAAATTTTTTGATTCGGAGTATTGGAGTTTTAGAAGTACAGATGATCGTATTGGCATCTCCTACGATGTACAACAGTACGGTAGTATGGCTTAAAGATATCATATACACAAATTGGTTCCTCTCATGGCGAAATAAGTATACCTTAGTGACATCAGAATTGAGATTTTGGCCTCTGTGGGTACTGTAATAGGGTATGAACGGCAAGGAGGTCATGGTCATTATACAAAGAAGTTAAAGGCTCAAAATAGTCAGAAAAATAAAATCTCATATCTAGTCCCAATGATAGGGGACGAAAACGAAGAAACGAATTTATGAAGGTTGATGAATATTGGAAATCGAGTATTTATGTTGGTAATGCTTTTATAATGAGTATACATGGTATTCTAGAAAAATATGTAAATCTCTTAGCCTCTTCAGTCTTGAATACGGGCATATCTGAGCCTTCTAGTGGTCCTCGCAAATTAAGGTTATGTTTTGCCTGTATAGGATATATACAATCTTTTTAGATGTTACAAATAAGGTCACATTACACAGATATCCACATGCAAAGATACCATTGGGAGTACTCATGACCTTTTGGTCATGTGCTACAGAGCCATACCAATTTGGTAGCCAACATTCCTAACTTGGAGCTACGAGGCTGAGGAGCACGGGATAGTACTGCTATAGTAATGCTATTCACCTCAACATGGAGAAGGCTTCCTTGTGGGAGCATCGTGGTGGTACTGGTAGCCTATATGCGGGCAGAGTGAGTTTGCCTGAGTCTGCATGACTTAGGCTGACATTCTACTTTGAAAAGAAGATTTTGTATAACTACATACTTTGTCCGAGAATTTGAGGCATGGTCGCTTATTAATGTATGCTTAGAGGATTGGCTTTCGGCGTGGAGTTGCGCTAAATCAACTGGATGCCGTGACTTAGAGATCGGTAGAGATTTTAGATATGTCTCGGTTCGACCAGTAAGTCCAATATCAAGCATGCACTGACATAAACTGGTACTCTAGAGACAGAATACAATATATTCTGTCTCTTGAGTGCACTGATTGTCGATTGTTCACTAATAATTCCTGTATTAAGACAGCCGCGAGATACAGGCTGATATTATACTATCGAGCATTTCCTACTTTTCATATACGTAGTTCGTCCTTATATTTACTAGCTAAACTGGCCCTTTCTTATAACGAAAGTAAATGTTTTTGTTTTTTTGTTTTTTTTTTTTTTTTCATTTAAAAAAGCCATGCGAATTCCTCCGCGTTACAGATAGAGTCTGGGCGTTTCTTATGTTTATGGCGCCACGTTCGTTCCATCTTTTCCTTTGTCTGCAATATTTTTAATATTAAGCTTGACTTAAGTATATCTTCAATTGACGAAAAGGATGCCTATATTGCATAAAAGATGCAAAGTCAGGCTCTAATAAGTTGTCATGCTGCCGGCAGCGTTGGAAGGATAAGACCTCTACAGAAGCCCTAATCAATTCTTGTTTCCTACTTTTGTCACTTAAATCTAACTATTGTATGAGATTCATTCAGACCAATCTGACTCCGCTACACTGTTGGCAAATATAGATATGATTGCTACATAAGTATCCATTGAATAATTTTGGCCATGTGTATCGCCATTTATCCCCTTCGTCATTTCAAGGCTTAGATCCTTGACAAGTTCGATAGATTTGAACTGATGTTTATATGTCCTACACAAGGTGAAATCTCAAAAATACCTGAAAAGTGGTTGTTGTAAAACAAGCAAAGGTTAACTATGTCGCTAGCCCTAAAACCAGATTAAGTGATTGCTCGTTCTCACCCCAATATTGTACAGGTACCTCATTTATAAATTGGAACCTTGAGATTAGATTGACGCTCAAATTCTGAGCTTGATGACTCATTTAATCAGGTGCTCTTTTTGAAATTAAAAACTGCAACCTAACAACCTTTTTCCATATCCATTCCCAATTTCCAGCGTGATAGTGTTATAAACTTGCAGCTTTATGTTTTCTGTAGATACTACGATATACGACACTGACAAATGATAAAAGTAGTATCTGTTTTAAACTTAGATATGTTCTGGGTTTTGTGATTGTTTATTTGCTACCATGTTTTTTTGTTTTTTTTCTCCTAATTTTATTCCCTAGACTAGACAGACTGTATCCATAATGAGTTAATTTTTAATTAAATAAAGTCAAATATGCGTGTATCTCACATTTCGGTTCAACATAAAATGGAGAAAATTTTATTCCATCTTTGTGAAATTTTAGTAAAAGTTCCACCTACCATCACTAAAATTGACTGAATTTATTGGAAAGTGAAAAGATTTCCTAATAAAATCAGCCGAGAGGGAGATATTATCATGAATATAATCTTTTTGCAGCTTTTCTACTATTTTCGCCTGTTGAAAAAACAATCTTCTGTATAAGGATTTGCAACTAACTCCATAATACTCGTAAATTTTCTGAATTCCATATAATTAAATTATTGAGCTGTGCTATGATTTTTACTCACAGTAAGTGTGTCAATGGCATTTCAAATGAACTAATTTTCGCTCACAATCTATCTTCATTTCCTTCAAATGACTGAATTTCAAATTAACTCATTATGGAGATAGTCTGTCTTGGGTATTAAAAAAAAAAGTCCTCAGCTTCGATTTGACTCTGTGTTTTCATTGGCCAGAGAAATTCATGTCAGGAATATTAATATTGCAAACATCCCTCAAATGCTGCGATGTTTTTGGATTATAATTATTTATTAGAATTAACAAGAAAACTCCTGAGTTAATTATATTATTATTTTTTCAATTGCATATTTATAATGCGGGCATTAACGAAATTTCTCTTTTTATGGCTTCTTTAAATAAAACGAGAGACGGCAATTTCTCTCGTTTTATTTTGAGATAATTATTCGAAACGATATCTTCCTAGACACAAGTAGTAACACGAGTTTCAAAGATATTGTCAAAAGGTACCGAATACTATCACGACTTATAAATGAATTATAGGAAATTTATGGCCAGTACTGTTACGTTATTTTCCCTTGATTGCGGATCAAAGGAAATTATCGATTGACGTGAGTACCAAAAACTGATATTTATGTACATGGCTTTCCAAATTGCCATATTTGTATAGGATAAAAATCTTCAAAACTTAAACCAAATTTTTTCAGGCTCTATTTCGACTGTTTGTAAAGATTGAAATCATAGGAATTTGTTAATTTGTCCAATATGTATGTAAAATCATGGCTGCCTACCACATCATGTAAGTTTTTTAAAAAACCAAATCAATTTGAAATTTCGAACGAACCAAAGCTTTGGATTTTACCTCTTCATTCGCATATTTTAGAATTTCGTAATATTAATCATTCGAAAAATTTAACAACCCTCCTAGAAGGTTTAGTTAATTAAATGATGTAAGTTCCTTCGATTACTCGTTGAGAACCTCAAGGATCAATATTAGGACCCCCACTATTTTCTATTTTTATCAGCGGTTCATCATTTATTGTCAAGCATATATATGGATATAGTTCACTACATCTCTACGCTGAGATGTCCTCATTTACGTATATTTCTTGGTGCAGGCAATTACTCTCAAGGTATTCGAAAAGTGCATCCTAATAAAATTTCTTACCGTTATGCTATTATAACATAGGTTTGTTTTTTTTTTTTTGTTTTTGTAACAAAGTCGCAGATGAAGATTTAGATAGGGAAAAGCCTTTACTACTACTACTACTAATTTGATATTTTAGTAAGAGAACTCATCATACCGTAATATGCAAGCACTTCCATTCCAGAATCATCCCTCCACTTAAGTCCCTCTATATTGCCTAATAATTCATTTAACTCCAAAATTTAAAATGAACTTTTCAACAATTTCACATTAGGACATGTAGCCACCGTGGCTGGCACAATAGCATGATATCCTGGAGCAGTGCATGTATATAAACTGCTACAAGACAAAAGGACCAAACTCCACTCTCCGGATAAGTGTTACAAAATGATACCAATAACCACGTTAGCTCGCTTAATTGAGGCCACAAAATCTCTTGAGTGCAGCTGCATCAGCACATTGTGTCGCATAGCGATGAGAATGTGTCCGCATTAGCAGCTTATTTCCGTCGATTCAGAATCAATTAGACATCAATTACACACGGATTAAGGACTAATCTGGTTGTAGAGTGGAAAACCACCATGAAATTATCTGTGGATGGGATGGATCAATGCCGTGGGAATAGTCACCAGTTTCGTTTCATGCGAGGTTAACTACTCCTGGAATATTACATGCTCGCAGCAATTAGATTGACTCCGGTATAAAACTTATCTGTACATGAACACACGAATGGGTGAGTCTTTTATTCATCCGGTCCGGGATGTGTCCAGTTCCACAATGCTTTATTCTCTATCCCCGGTATAATATGTATTCGGACACTGGGAATAATCGTTTTCATGTATTATACCAGGATTTTAAAGTACTCTCAAGGTGAGTCGTACAGCTGCGCATGACATGCACAGTGGCCTGAATGCAAAAAGTTGGCCAGCTTGAATCGATTTTAGGTACACGATTGTAAGGACACTCTTATGCCCCTTACACCCATGTCACACAAATGTGTTTGCACTTTTGAGAATTCTGTCATTTCATGGTCGACTTCTTATATGTAAGTAGGTATGCACGTATATTTGCTCTTCTTTAATGGTGATGTTAAATTTTAAACAGGTACTCCAATGGTCATTATTAGAATCCTTTTCTTGGCTGCTATTCAAATTGCCTGGTATTACTTCCAGCCCCCGCCCCCAATTCCCTGCAAATGGGGTCATCTGGCATCGCTAATGACATTTTATAAATGCCTGCTTTTCGTATGAAGTTCTCCATGGGAAAATTTACAAGTTTAAATGTTTTCATCTCAGTATCTGGAAAACTGTGCTTTTCCTTGTACTGATTTCATGAAACCATAAATAAGGGATGATGTCAGATGAATGCTGCTACAGTTTCACATGTTGTTACCATCAATTGAGGACTAGAAGGATTTTGAATGTGTTTTCAATAATTGTTTTCCTAAAACAGAGTATGTGCTTTTTTTGCGACTCTATATGAAACTCTTCAATACTAAGTTTCCAATTAAATGTTAAATAAGAGTCCGAAGCTAAGACGATCTACTCGATATCAATTGTCATAGTAAAGTGGATCTCAGCCACGGATTACTCTTCGTTTTTCCGCAACTCATTAGAATTCTGAATATGCCAAAGGATAACTACAACTAGAAAATTTACTGAGGTGTTACGAGTTGCCCGTGAGAAACCTCTATCCCCTGGCTAATAGCAACCTATGGGAACTCAACCCCAGCTATTGTCAGATATATTGATGATATAAATGGTGTAGGCAGTTACATATCAGATAATTACGGATTGCTCGGGTAAAGGAGATGAAACGGAGCTCTTCGATCCATATCCAAAATAAAAGAAATCTACAACAAAAAACTCCCCGATCTGGGAAATATAAAACAGTGCAAAAAACCAAGATGCTACTAAAAATTCGCAGCGAAGGTAGCATGACCCATAAGAACATGGAGGCGATAAAATAAGAAGAAAATATATTAGCTCATGATATCAATTCTGATTTGCTCTCAGAGAGATCTAACAATGACAGTACAAGTTTTGCTACTGGTAAAAAAATGAGATCATGAGATGAGAAACATAACACAGTTAGGAAAACAGTTGCTCGACTTTCTACCCTAACGTGCCCGAAAACATCTTCAGTGGCCTGTACCAATCGTGCAATAATTTCAAACAGCTCTATTAGAGTTCAACTAAAAATTCCATTAGAGCAGTTCCAAATGTCCGCAATATGCTTGTAATATTCCGTATATATATGTATACTAGGAATTATATAATAAATTGGAGGTTGCTGCTATACACACGACTGTTAGTAATACTACTTGGTAGATTCTAAGAGCAGCAATGATCTGCAAGGGCAACAAAATCTAAAAGATCGGCATTTTATGAACGAAAACTCATTGCTATTCTGATAATGCATGGAATTCCGCAATTTATGTAAGTTTTAGTTTTAATTACACACATATTAATTGTTTCATTTTTTTTTTTCGACGAAACATCTAGTGTTTGTTGTTATTGAAAAGAAGCAAAAGTACCATTTTCAACCGCTAGATGCTACTGTCTCCCAAACTGATCTATATATTTTATCGTAATCTCTTTTAGTAATGCAATAATTCATGAACATCATGAAAAATATAAGGTATGGCTCAAGAAGTAATCAGATATGGAAGACGTAATGGCAGAAACACATCCAGGCCTCGAGGTCAAAATTTCCAACACGGGATGCTAAATGATGCAACACAAAACCAAGCCAGCGGCTAGCCTCAAGGCCTAGCCGCAAAGCTCGCTTTGCTCAATGTTCGAAATTTTTCTCTCTCAGGCCTACTTCTGTCAACAGATTTACTAACAAAATTAAAATGACAGCACCGAGCCACAGTATATTCTACGGAGCCCGGTGGTATCATTTTGTTTTCATTTTTCTGAGGTAAGCCTTAAGGCGAGCTGCGAGGAAGACTGAGAGAGCCCAGGCCTGAGGCTTGCTTGGATGTGTTTCTGCCTTAAGGCCGAGTTACAATGTGACGCTGTCGCGAGACGCGGTCGCTGTCGCTAAACCTGTCAAAAGTTGAAATATATGAAAGTGCCCAAGCGCGGGTACAGTGTGTCGCTAAGGGTGTTGCTGACGCTGGTCGCGTTGCTTAAAGTTGAAAACATTTCAACTTGAGACGCGCAACAGTTGACATCTGCAGTGGAAAAATTTGATTTTTGCGGGAAATTTAAATTTGTAGTGAAAATGGTGAGTTTAAAAAAAACTGTAGTATATAATAACTAATTAATTTAATTATTTCCTGTTTGTTTTTTAAGATGTAAACAAAATTAACACATGTTATATTAATATATATATATATATTAATATTATTAAATGTATTAATTTTGTTACCATCTAATAATGAAAAATACATTCGTGCTTATACTGTTTACGGTACCTATAAAATAATACAATTTTGTAATTTCTTTATAGGAAAAACAGAATGTGGAAAAATTTATTGAGGATGTAAGGGGTCACCCCATTATTTTCGATTTGAGTCCTCTTTAATCAAATTTAGTAGCAAATTGTACTGGACGTGATTCATTCGTGTAGCTTTGTAAAACAATTCATTATCGTTGTCCTTAATGTATTTAAAAGTTTTCTCGTAAAATCCTAACTTGTTTCTTTTTCGATACAGTGGACGTACCTACCACCTGCGTTTCACTTTTCTCTGCCGCAAATATAAGTATGACATATTAAGTAAATAAAGAATAAATTGAAACTCGTCTGCTTCCTTAATTTTATTCATTTTATTTCAAATTTTATATACAAAATTTTGCACATATAACTTCCTGATGACAGCCAACTTTGACACTTTAAAGCGACATCATTGGAACAGCAATAGCAACAGGTACTGCGTCCGCGTCAGCATCAGCAACATCATTCGCGACCGCGTCTCGCGACAGCGTCACATTGTAACTCAGCCTTTAAAGTCCTCGTCTGCCAGCATGAGCTGACAGCTCACTCCGTGACTGCTGTTATAGCTGTTATCAGGACGGCACGCCAGCACCTCGGTTATGAGCGGAGAGTGCGGGGTGGATTCACCAAAAAAACCTGACTGTCATGTCACCATAGACAAAACGAAATTGGTGCCTAGTGTAAAAACGAAGATCTACAATAAAAAAAAGCGCACCACACGGGCACTGAATGGACCGTGTACACCACTCACCTGAAGCTTATCCAAATAATCAGATGTTGTGATCATTGTACCATCCGCGGCCTTCGTGAGCACATGATCAAAATTATGTCGCTTTTTAATTCACATTCGTGGAAGAGGAGAGATAAGAGAGACACCGATCTTATTTGTCTTTTATGCCCAATCTACAATGCATGGTTAAACCACATCGTCAAAACGATATCGTTTGCTGAAGAATGCATATAAATACACGAAATATGTAAGTAGTGGTAAGCTGCCAAATTAAACAGCTGTTTACCTGTCAATTATCATAAATGTAATTGTTTCCTCGATTTCATTGCAGAATTACATCGAAGGAAGTATTTGGTCTCAATAATTTATACTATAATTTAGTAAACTTAGTAAACTAAGAAATTGCTTGGGACAAGTCAAATAATAAAAAATATTTCTTTTAAGATTGAAAGTACAAGTCCCAGTTTACAGCTGTTTTGTTCTAAATTCCCCTACATGGTTCTAAATCATGCTGAATACACCTGAGGTATTACTATATCGTTTTTGCTGATTAACTACTCCACATAAGCTCGTGCTCATGTCGTCAAATGAATGAGAGAGAAGGGACATTTTTGCAAGAATAAATTTTCAAATGCAAGAGTGGGAAGCAAACACAAAAATCCATATCGTTTTGACGACGTGGTTTTACCATGCATTGTAGATTGGGCATTAGTGTCCGATGACGCTCTCCTCCCTGAATTAAAAAAAAAATAAAACTTAATTTTTCTATCTCGTACTGACTGTTCACGCCCACACATTTCCACGTAATTTTCGATCACTTTGCTAACGTTATATTCCGGCCACCCCGATTTATCTTCTTATTTTTTCGTCCACGATCGCGCCCGTCATCTTTTAATCTCACAACAGCTGCGAAAAGTGGCAGCACATTCGCCGTGTCGGAAGTTGCCACCACAAGATGGTAGTCACTTCCACGTTCGCACAGTTCTGAATGAAAAATCATCACGGAAGTTTACTCTACGTCCGAAAGTATTTTGAAGGGTAAAAGGTTGTGTGCGGCTTACAGTGCGGGTATTACATGCAGGAATCAGGGTTCAGACTAGATATTTCATCAAAACATTGATCATGCATCTAGAAATATAGGAGCGAAACGCAACCAACATTTCGGCGGTGCTCGAGTGAGTCCATATGACAAGTTTTTGCCACATCGCCAATAAGCTGAAAGCTCTCTTTTGGACAATATCCAATGAAACTAAGGCTCTGTGACAAGCACTGGCCTACATATGGAAATTTTATTCCATTCTAGGCCCAATGTACGACTTATAGAAAAGCGCTAGAATTGATGTGCTGAAATATTTCTTACACCTTTTCAGAAATCCAAGATATTTCGATGCTTATTTGGCAACGGAGAAGTAGTAATCTGTTCAGCTGAACATACAACAAATATTAATGTCAAGAATGCATAAAGACAGAGCATCGTCAAGAAGTGATACAAACGGGAGTGGAAAAACTATGATATTGTTTTAAAGAGATGGGACAGCCTTGGAGCTTAGATGTATTGAATTCGATGCGATTCTGTTTGCTCCAAGCGAGGATATTACCAAGGATTTTATCATGCAATCTGGTTTGACAGATGTGGCGTTTTCTCTGTAGTCCGCAAGACTATCAAAGGCGTACGCTAAATCAAGGGTATTGCCATCGGAAAAACAATGGATAGGATTGAAAGTAAGGGAAAGCAGATCATTAATGGGAAATTGGGAAGAGACGCACGCTGGCATTTATTGGCTGAGATTCAGATGTAACGCCATCTAATATAATCCGTATTAAGCGACCAGATAAAACACTTTACATCCATAATAGAAGAGGACCAGAGAAGGCCAAGTGCTTTAACTTTGGCTAAAAAGGCTGAATGCCAGACATTATCAAAAGCCTTTGAAAAATCTAGGGCAACGATTTTGGACTCACAAGAATAGTGAAAACTACGGCTTCAACGTTCCATTAGAAAAGTCAGAAAAAGAAAAGCCTTATTGGCGATCGTAGTGGGTTTGATTAGTTTCTAAATACTTCATTAATTTGGAGCTAACAATAGATTCACAAATCTTTGAAAGAATCGAAGTGATTGTAATTGGTCGATAATTTGAAGGATCGCTACCCTTTCCTTTCTTGGGAATAGGCTAAACGTGAGCTAGTTTACAAGCAATTGGAATTTTTCCTGTCGAATAAGGCAAGTAGAATAGTTTTCGCAGAGCTTTCGCCAAAATTGAGGCACAGCTTTCATATAACGGTGACTTGAAACCAAAGGATGAATGCTCGGGCTATCGATCTTTCTTTTGGACAACCAACTATCAGTACCTGAAGCTATGGTGACGGTGATCTGCTTAAGGACCTTGACCAAATCTCTCGTATGGATGTGTATTGGCTCTTGTACACATCTACAAGGGAAATGTAAAGTGGGTGGAAAAGGAGAATTTGAAGTAAATCTAACAGTCTAAATATTAGTTTTATTCATGGAGCCAAAAATCACTACATTGTAAAGTAGTGAAAGAATAGAGGAACTGCTGAAGTTGGTTCTGATGGTTTTGACCAGAGACCAGAAACCTTTGCTGCCTTTGCTTCTTTCCAAGATTCTAACATTCCGGTCCAAAAAAATTTTCTCTTTAATTGATATTTCAGCTCTGAACATGATAGGTGCGAAAAGCTGACTATTTCCCTTTTACTGCTTGGTTTCACTTATCGTTAAACCTAAAGCGATTTTGTTGCTAAGATCTTCTGTAGGAATAAGTAATATATTCACGCATGCAAAGACTTAGAATTGTACAAAATTCGTTAATATCCCTTGAAGCAAAACAGACCGAGCAATCAAATTCTTTAGGATACTCATTGAGACTTTCCCAATCTGCAGATTTATTTTATTTTTATTTAACGTTTGGGCTGAGTATTCTATAAAAACTATGATATTTTACGAAATAATAAAAAAAAAATATTTAAAAATTAATCTCTCTTCATACAGTCACTACAAAAATGCACAATGACTTCGTCGTTGTGTATTGTTTCGCTGAATTTCTCCAATTACGAGTTATAATTGTTTCTTTAAATGTTTGTTTTGTCACGCCGCGCCGATAATGTTCTAAGAAGCCGTCTTTACATGGAAGGCTTATCAAAGACCCTTTGGCAGCTGTTTTCAATTAAAGCAAACCTTCCATCGCGTTAACATGGGTAGCCGCTGTCTTGCTTCAAACACCCCGAGCAAAGCGACGCTCATGTTCAGGTATCTGAGCTTCCTGTTTTCTCTATAGACTTCAACAACCATGACCGAAGCCCAAGGTACTATCTAGGGCCTGCATTCCTAAATGTATCATATTGAACGCTTCCAGAAATTGCTACGTTTTTTACAAAAGGTGCAGTAGAATAGATGTGAATCATTTTGTTAGGAAAAATTCAAAAGATCAACTGTAATTTTTTTTCACCGGTCTTCAGGGGGGAATGCGCGCAACCCGCGCCACATACCTGGATCCGCCCCTGCACTGAGCTATAATATAAGTTAGTAAACTATAATAAGTGAGTCATACCCTGTAAAAATACACAAATTGTCACTGCACCAAACAGCTGTTCGCTCACTTAAAATGTGGAAAGAACCAGGCTGGTTGGAGTTTTATGTAGATTGAAAATGACTATTCGTAGAATAAGCACAAGATGGAATAAAGTGTATCCATAGCATTGAGATCTTATACCTTACAACACGAGACATTAATCTCTGGAGACGGCAAAAGTCTATAAAAGAAAAAAATCTCTTAAATTCCACTTTGAATTATCTGCTGTCCAAGAAATAAAATAAAAAAATAATAAATTTCCAGTCGTTCATTAACACTCCAAGGGCATCTAATTATCCTCCATCTTAATGAGATCGAGATTTCTTACAAGAAACTAGTTATGTAGTTATGTATCCATCTACCTATAATTTTAGTTTTTAAATAAAAATGTTTCTCCTTTCCTCGAACTAAATTCCGCTCCAAAGGATCTCCTTTGAATGAAAAGAAAATCTTTTAATTACTGCAAAGTCGCCTTTTTCCTATGACTTTTTTTTTATTATGAAACTAGAGTGCCCTAATAGCAAATTTCCCCGTGACATCCCATCTTAAGCGTTTCATTTAAAGGGATAAATTGCCTTATTATCTACTAAATAGCTTAAAGCCTGATTTAAAAAATCAATAATCCCACGCGGGGTGAAAGCCGGAGTCTTTTGAATGCATTTCCCAGGTGGGCCGTGGGGCATAAATTGGTAACAATTTATCAGCAAAATGTCTGCAATCATGACGCGTTGGCATGTGTAACACAAGTTCAACCCCTTAAGCAAGAAATTGTTACCCTTAGCATCCCGCAAAGGCTTCACAACAGGGGGTTGATAGGTGATTTAGATGTGTACATGTTTCATGTCACCAAATCAGTGACATATTCTGTCACGTGGGTCGCTTATGGCAAATCCCATATCAGTGGCACTTCAATCATTGTTGTTGTTTTGTTCATTTTATTAAAATGTTTTCCTCAAAATGGAAGCTTGCGTCTAATTTTAGCTCTTTTGAGTTTCATCTTTAAAGTTCGCAGAAACTTTAAATTAAGCTGAATCGAGCTGAAATTATTTATGAAACTGATAGCATTAAAAACGTGAGCATTGCGGGTGTTATTATATGCCCTAAGGCGCTTTTTGTTCTTTGTTGAGAATTGGGAGAAGCAGGAAATGAGACCATAAAACATAAAAGATTAGTGCCCATAAAAGCTTATAGCCTCTAAGTATTACTTATAGGGCCATCTTCATTCTTTACCAACATGCAATTTACCTATTTGAGGGGCAACTGGGGGTGTAATTTTAACTAGGTACATATGTACACTAGTCACGCTATGACATTATTTACTGGCGCCAGTTTTTGGGTAGCTCAGATCTAGATATAGGTATGAGTGATGCTCAATCCAAACATATGTATCTAGCTCTAAGTTAATAATACATTGTCACTGAGTAATTGCGGAATTTAACTTGAGGCTTTTTGTACAAGTGGACTTGTAACATTTAAAAGGTTAACTAATTTATTTTTTAGTATCTTGCTCTCCTATAGGTAGAAAAATATGAAAACATCAATCATAAAGTTTTGGCTTAGCATAGTAGCTGGAATCAATCAATTATATAGAAATGCATGATACTACAAAGATAACAAGGTATGGCCAGTGAATTTGCTTTGAGTTTTTCGTATTATATTGACTGAAATACGTTTTGAATATTCTTACGAGCGTGGCCATAGTTTGTTAAAACACAATATTTCAGATATAACTCACCAGATCTTCTTTTATTCAACTATACTCTTACCTTTTGCAAAATTCACAAACAAACATCAATCAACAGATTGTTTGGTTGGCTATTGGTGTAACCTGATTTTCATAAAAAGAACAACTCAAAACACTTGTTATGTTGCACAAAAATTAAAGTAGCTTGTGAGTGTTGCCAAATACCAAGATGGCAGTATAGATGCCAAATCTGACATCACGTGGCCTCGAAATCATTCGATTTTTTAAAAAAACCATTTGGGATTTTTTAACATCATAATAATTTTTATTTCGAAAAATTTGATTGAATGCTTTTTCAAATGAAATGAAACCGAATAAAAGTGCAATTAACTTAAATGTATATTTCATTTTTTCTACCAGAGTAATTAATTTTACACTTTTAGTTTTGAAATGTAATAATATTTGTAGTGCAGTGTGGATTTAGCACAGTATTTATCATTTCAATACCAGGAAAATGTTTAGAGAAGAAAAGTTTTTCAATAAATTCCAAGAATAATGGCTTAATAAGGACCGGTTTACTTTACCTTGCTAATGTGATGATAATAATTAAGTGAGAAATACTAAAAGTGTAACGCACTACAACGCGCCGAATTGTGTATATCATTTCAACATTTATTTATTTTTGAGAGGGTTTAATGAAATATTGAAGATGAGTGATATTAGTAAACAAAAGAACGAAAAAGTTAAAGCTTCAAAGAGAAAATGAAAGGGAGAAACGAAACCACTTAAAAAAAACGCGAAAAGTTGCGATAGAATATCGGATTTTTTTAACTGCGAAAACAAATATTAAAAAACAACAAGTAAAAAAGCTAGAATTGGTCTAAGTAAGTCCAATTCTTATGATACCCTAGATGAATGCCAGCATGTAATTTCGCATACCCCTCTGTATAAGTTTGAATTTTGAAATGTATTTTCGCATATATTTCTAGAATGGTTTGTCGGACAGTAAAAATGATTATACCCAACATGGCCACACTAAGAAGGACTTGCTCGATTTAGCCCATTCTTAAAATTACTATTACTAAGCCTTCGTTGTCCATCCGTCCGTCCGTCCGTCCGTCCGTCTGACCACCAGTCTGTCAGCGGGCTGTATCACATGAAGCGTAATAGGTAGACACATAAAATTTTCAAAGAGTGAGTAATACTATAGCTGCTATAACAACAAATACTGAATGTAAAATAAAGTTAAAAATTAAAAGAGGTCCCGATACAATAAACTTTTAATTTTTGCTCGACTAAAGAGTGTTAAATCTAAAAATAAAGTTAAAGAAAAATGCTTGGAGAAGACTAATCTTGTTTGGTTGCAATTCATATTGGACCACGGGGTCTGATTTTGATCTATTTGTTTGTAGATTAGGTGTGTATTTTTGTAACATATCTTGACATGTCACCTCAAATTTGTCGCACTTTTATATTCACCATTCATTTTGATTTATCCTTTTCATCAACCACAAAATAAACTAAAATGAGTTTGTAATGAAATCAATATGTCAGAATATACGAATAAAAGTACGACATTATTAGTCAACAGCTTCAGACCCAACAAACAATATGCGACCTTGCTCATCAATTAGACGTAATTTATACGACGTCTTTATGGCTCTGACTGAGTACGTCTCCTTTTCGTCTTTTTCATGTACTTTTAAATTATTTTAAGCCTACTGTAGCTAAATATTGTAAATTTAAGACTCACATGAGCCAATTCCACTTGAACGTCATACATACGCCTATGCAAAAAATGTACCTGAGTAATTCTAGTTTTAAAATCTGAAAAACGTAATTTTTAGAGCGTTTTTACGACTCTTGCTATTGACGTCGGTTTGTCATCCCTTTGCTGACATTTTAAAGAATTCTACGACGACTATAGGCCTAGATACACTTGATCAAATTAGAGCTTGTATTAGTCACTTAACTTGGATGGCTTTCATAGTCATATATGCTATCTGAAAATCGTCATTCTTAGAACTCATTTACGACTCTGGTTGTATACAACGGTTTGTCATCTTTTTCCCTACTTTTGAATGAATTCTACGATTACTGTAGGCACATTTGATTAAATCTGAGCTTGTATTAGTCGCTTAAACTTGTATTCCTATCATAGTCGTATACGCCATTTTGAAAAAGAAAAAGAAATATAAAAATGTTCATTTGCGTTCATGAGAAATCTTATTTGATTGCATCACAGTTAGTTATGAACAAGTGTACTGGAAGTACGACGTTTCTTCTTCCTGATACAGTTCAGAAATCTTGGTAAAAGTGTTTTCAGCTTATATTTTTTTTAAATTTGTGAGAACTATCAGGTACCTCAACATAAATATTTTCCTTATTTTAAGCAACTGTGAAAAATAAAGAGTGGAAGCAAGTTTATTTACTGATCTAGTATATTTTTAGTTCTTAAGTAATTGATATTGGTTTTATTGGGCAAATTTAAGTGTAAATTCCTTACAATATCAAGTATTGTGAAACAGTGTTAAATATAAGTACATTAAATAAAGAATTTATAACAAAATAAGGAAGCAAAAGTAATTCTAGCTTATGTTTGTAATACAAATATGTGCACATTTACGTAATAACCCACTTCAATCGTAACAAAATAAAAAGTTTTATAAGATGAACAGTTTGTTTAGTTTGAAAAATGAATAAATTTTTTATTGCTTTTTGAATATAATTGTTGTATTTTATTAAATGTAGTATACATTTCTTTTTATTCTATTTTTTAACAGATTAATGCTTTCCTAGTTGCTTGATTTGACACAATATAATCCTAACCTTGGTAGATAAAAGCTGATATATTCACTTCTGCTTTGCGCAAGTATAATTTCATTACTTTGTACAATGTGCATCAAAATGGTTAGATAATATTTTGAATAAGGTTAGCTAATCATACTTCTGCCATTTTTCTTCAAAATTCCTTAGAAAACTCTTATTTGATACTCTCTTAAGCGTTGATTGAAGTTTAAGTAATAAACGGTGATATGACGTTTTTTAAACGAGAATTTATATACGTCATTTTATTATGGTTTGACTTCAATAGCTGATTCGATTCTATGTTAAAAGTGCGTATAAAAGACGACATAATGTCATTGTTTAGTTTAACTACAGAAGCCAAAATGTCGTCGGTAATGACCAAATTTGGTACCTACTAAAGCATTAAATTTTCGAAAATTAGACGTTAAACTGGCGTCATTTATGTCCAATAGAGACGTCTAATATGTGCACAAAATGGCGTCGCTTCAGACCACATTTTGGTGTTGTACTTGTTGACAATAAAACGTTGAATTACCGTCATTAATTGCTAATAGCGACGTCTATAAATACACAAAGTGGCGTCGATATCGACTACCTTCTGTTGGTTTGCAAGTGGAAGATTGTCGAAAATTAGACGTTGAACCGGCGCCATTGAAACGTCTATTGGTCTCGGACCGGTTTTTGGCTTTCGGTCAAAAGGCGGTTAATTGGTAATCCTTTTGCCCTCCAAATGTTTGTTGGGAGAGCATTTGAAAATAATTTGATACTGTAGTCAATGGATATTTGACCCCTAATTAGAGCAATACATTTCATTTCATTTAGACGTATATTTTGACATTAAAGTACGACAAAAGATCATTCAGGCAGCAGCAGACAAAATGACAACAAGTAAAAGTTTTTTTTTTATCTAGCGTGAAAAGTAGAAGCTAAACAGAAAAGAGATATTAATTAAAATTCGCACTTAATACTGGTACTTGTTGATTGAAAGTTGTGACAAAACAAATATCTACTAAACGGTTTAAAAGGAAAGATGCCATTCGGGTCACACGTATACTGAGTGTAAAAATGACGTACGAAGAAAGATCTATATTACTCTGCTTGTTCTGGGCTCAGTGGGAAATCAGTCTAACAATCTGAGTTGTTTTCCTTAGAAAAGTCATTTTTGAAAATCCAATGAGGCCGGTTTGGGGTGATTTGTCCGGGGCGGTTGAAAGACCCAGTCCAGCCCTGATTATGAGTTAGTGGGAAAGCGAAGAAATTTACAATTAGAAATTTTTTTTAATTTTGAGAAGGTCGCTTGAAATTGAGATCAACAAATTTGTGACCAATTGATTGACAATTCGCCCATACCTTGTTATAATGACACAAATGTACACTATATACCAATACACATATGCGTCGCCCCTAACTTTGGAAATTTTATTTCAACTGCATTTGTCGCTTTTCCTAGGTTAAGTTGCACATATGTCTAGGTTGCCACCTGCTAATACGTTACGATTAGCACACTTGGATTAGGTTTGGTTTTAGAGATGGCGATAGGATGATTCTTAATCTGTTTCTCTTAGTCATCAGATCCATTATGCCTCATAGATACATATAGGAATCTGCCCTGCGGACCACATCCCTATATCCGCTGTTTTCTTAGGAAATATCAGAATACTATATATTTAATCTCTGTACCTTGTAGGTCTCCAAGCTTCAAGTACCAAGTAGCCCACCTCTTTTTATCGGAAGCGCAGGAAATTCGCAGAGCATATGTCAAATTTATTTTACTTCTTCAGGAACTTTACAGCTTTAATAGAAATCCTTTGACTCTACACTTAGTCTCCTAACATGGACCAACGATCCACCATCTTTCTTACTATTTTTTTTATGTCTCTAATGAGCGCCATTGACGTACTCATGTTATATACAGATCATAATTGAAACGGAATACATCAGGTATCTGGATTGAGCCACCGATGATTAGCCTTATTGTAGATATCGTTGGTGATGCCGCATTTTAGGATTCCGATTCGGATGCTCACATACGATATTGCATCAAAGATAGTAATTTCAAAACTTCTTTTGCTATTATATGTAGATTGTAGATCTAAATCTTAGGCAAAACTCATTCTTCATCTCTAGATAAACCAAGTCATTACCTGCTTTGTTGTTATGGCCATGTTCCCAGCATACAATAAATATATGGCAAGACAAATATTACAGCGATTACGCAGTGGTTCTCAAGATCGGAATGGAAGGAGAAATAAGAGAAAAGTTATAAGAAAGCAATATAAAAAATTATTTACTAATCGGAAAGTGCAATTCAATAAAGATCTTTATAATTTAAATAATAACAAACCAGAAGGGCAGTGATTTTCAATAATATTTTATATAATTTTTAGAAATATAACTACGTAGCACAGTTGTCACAGAGGTATAGCGATCCCTCAAATTATCGACTAATTTCAATCACTTCGATTCTTTCCAAGGTTTTGAATCTATCATTAACTCAAAATTAATGAAGAAACTAATCAACCCATCAACGATTGCCAATATGACTTTCGAACTGGACGCTCATCTGGAGACTTGCTAACTTTTGATAAGTCCAAAACCTTTGCACTTTCAAAGACCTATGTGTCCCAGAACTCTGTTATCTCGTCGTCTCTCTTTTTAATTTTTTTTACCTTCCTATACTCAATCCTATCCTCAGTTTCGCTGATGAGAGTACCCATGATTTCACTTATTCCGTTGGCACTCTTGTGGACTCCAGAGGGAATGCCGAATATGTCAAACGAGATTGCATGATTAGATCAATGAATGGCCATCTTCATAATATCTTCACTTGGGGCAATACGATTCGCGTCGAATTCAATGCATCTTTGATAGAGCATTAATTTCTGATTCACTGGCACTAAGCATTCTTGGCATTAATATTTCCAGTAAGATAAGCTAGACACATCACAACTCTTCTCTGTTGCCAAAGGAGCATTGAAATGTCTTGGATTTCCAAAAAGGTGTAAGAAATATTTCATTCTGTCAAATCTAGCGCTCCTCTATAAATCCTACATCAGACCTAGAATGGAATACAATTTGCATATATTGGCCGGGGCTGATCTCACAGCCTAAGCTTCATCAGATATTGTCCGGAAGTGGGTCTTTAAGCTCATTGGCGATATGGCAATTACTTGTCATACCGACTCGCTCAAACACCGCCGCAATGTTGAATGACTTTCGCTCCTTTATCTCTACATACTTGCTAAATGCTCTGATGAAGTATTTAGTCTGATCTCTTCTACATTAATACCTGCACGCAAGACTCGCGCTGCAAACCGCGCACAACCTGTTGCACTTCAATTTACTTTCGACCGTACAGAAAATTCCGTGATGCCTTTTTATTCCGAACTGTGGGAATGTAGAACAGTCTACCATCTTCTGTCTTTCCTCCGGTATACAATCTGAGGAAAGGTTGACATTCATCGGAACCTCCGCCACTCTACTCATATACCCTAATCATTTTCCTATTTCCTTCCTGCCATACTGGGCCTCGCATCATAAGGTTGGACGAGCTCGGCTTAATAATAAAAAAAAAATATCAGTTCTTCTGAAAGCTTGATCTATTGAAACAAACCGTAGACTCACCCCGTTCTGTAGAACTAAAAATTCTTCGGTTCAGAATATTTTTGTCTTAAATGTGAATTAACAGATTTCTTTCTAATTCATTTTAATTGCAGAGCCACACCAATTTTACTACACCTACGCACTACAATTTTATTCAAAATATATGCAAGATACAATAAGTTTTTTTTTTTTTCTTTTAATAAAAAATTTAAAAAATATTTCCATAGAAACTATCGACATTCCATTCCACCGTCCCTACCGAGAGTACTTTGCAGAAGAGTTTGCACTTAAAATTCAAATGAAGCAACACGAATACATTTTTAAGAGCATCACTTCAGAAGGATTTTAATAAGATTCTTCGCTATGGACTCGACCTCCTCCTACTTTATGTCACAACAGAATTGCATTCTTCTTACACCTTGAGAGTAATTATAGATTCTGAAGGTGAGAAAACTCTTTCCGGAACGAAAGCATTTATGTTAGAAACACGCAGACAGCACAGCTAGAAAAAAAAACATATCAGAGGAGAAGAGAAATTACTGAAATGCTTATTTGCGCTACCCTCGTTAGACTTTCGCACAAGGTATGTAGGTACATCATTAAAATTAAAAGGAAAAAAAGATCAACAAAACTGGACGAAGGATTGGAATAAAACATGTTTAAAGGAGTTTCAAGAATCCTCTTAGCTTGTCACTTGATTCTGTTACCTTCAGAGCATGGACCTTATGCTATTTTAGTTATTCTAAAAGGAAATAGTGCGAGGGATTTGTAGAAAAAAAAAGTATCAACGCACCCCATGGACGTAAAGTTGAAGACTCTTTTCTTTTACGATTTTATGTTTTCTCATTTTTTTTCCCTAAGCATTAATAAATATAAAATTTCTGCAGAAGAAGTCTTCATTAAATACTTTTACCTATAAAGGACGTCAATTAATTTAGTCTCCATGACAACAAATTGCCTGCAATTAATTTCAGGTAATACAAAATGTAATTCCAGTAAATTAATTAAAGCCTTTTATAAGTTATGCCATCGTTATCGCACTTTTCCATAGATGGATAATACGGTAAGTGTCGGTTTAAATTGATAAATTAACTTGTTCTTGATAGTAACGCGACAAAATATAAATAATAAGACTTTAATGTAACTCTAGTACACACCGATAATGATCTTACCTTACCAGTTTAGTCACTACAAGGTTTGTACATTATTTCCTTCCATCTGCATCTATTTTAATATATATTCCCTTTCGGATTTGTAACCCCTAAATGGCTAAGATGCCTCTTCCCCCTTACCAAAAACCGACGGCGACAGGTAGGATTTTGCACTACAAATCTTGTCATCCTGAGCACCAGAAAAAGAACACAGCCAAAAACTTTATCGCTAGAGTTCTAAAGCTTAGCCATAAGAAATTCTATAGAGTGAACACAGAAAAGATTCGTAATATATTGGGCGAGAATGGCTTTCCGAAACCAGTAATAGGGAGGTTGTTGTTTCAACATCGCATACACAATGTTGGGGGTAGGAATAGTAATGAAAGAATAGAAATGAAATTTAAAGGTGCAACATATATTCCGGGGTTTTCTGAGAGGTTTCAAAGAATCCTTAAACCACAGCATCACCAAACTAAACTAGGTTTCAAACCGCTCAAAACATTGAAAAAATTGTTCACCAAGTTGAAAGATCGTACTCCCAATAAACTACGTTGTATGTTGTATACAAAATTCCGTGCAAAGGCAATAATAACACGAACTGTCCGATGAACTATGTTGGACCAACAGGACAATTCTTAAAGAATAGGATATCAAATCATAAATCCGACTTAAAAGGCAGAAACCATAATAAAACCGCTCTAACGACTCACTGTGCGTTATCAAACCATGCTCCAGATTTTGAAAATACTTCTATTCTACATTATGAAAAACATTATAAGAAGAGACTATTAATAGAAGCACTATACATTCAAAAAACTCCAAATACTCGTACAATGAACAAAAAAACGGATACAGATAATATCAATACGATTTACTGCGCTAACTTGGAGAGTTTTGGAAAACGTTAAAGCAACTCAATATCAGTTGAATTTGACGAGTGGTTTTCTATAGTTTTTATTTATTAATTATTTCGTTAATAGTTTTCTAATGTTTTCAATCCGTAAGTAGATCTTGGTTTTTTAATTTTTTTTTTATTCCTATAATAAACGAATGTTTGTAATAGACTGCGTCCTTGAGAACGGTTCGAGACATCGGCCGAAACGTCGGAGAAATAATAAAATTCTCGCAAAATAAAAGAGGAGTTTTCCTCATGACCGCCTAGCCCAAAAATATTCAAATCCACAAAAAAAAAAAAAAAAAAAAAAAATGAAAAACGGTCAACACACTCAAATCTAAATTAAAATTTTCTGTTTGACTAGCAGTCTACTATCGCTTCCGGTCGTATGGACCACCATGGACGAAACACCCTGTATAAATGGAAGGACTATATGTATACATTTTTTGGAAGAGTATTCACGTCTCCGCCGCTGTAACTCGCCACACATCAGACTTACAACAAAAGTGTTTTTACAAAGAATGTAGGGACTTTAGTCTTCTTCAAATTCATATTTTTACATTTTTGTAGTAGGATCAACCGTTGATGAATTATTTTGAAAACCAAAATTTTTGGTACCTTTAATCCAAGATGGCGGACCGCACGGAAGGGTCTAAACTTGGATTTTTCATCGGGGCCCGGAACTGAATAACATATATAAAATCACAACTACCCCACCTTTTGTTGGGCAGAAACCCATACTGACTGGAAAATAAGGCTCATGAGATCAATAGTCTTGCCATTCTGCTACAACCAGAACATATTTTGGAAATTTGTATTATGCCTGGAATAGCAAATTGAACACTGGGTTATGTGTCCCATCGTCCTGTTTAACGTAGTAATGAATTAGCATTACTTTCTAATTATTTTTTCTTTTCTGTAGAATGCACTGAACATACATAATTTATCACAAATGATACCAGAAAATGGACCTGTGTTCCTATCCTGGAAAAAAAAATAATAACTGCTCCATTCGCAAAGAAAATAAAACCTTATTTAGTAGCACTTCATAATCTTGAGGGAACAATAATAGAACTTTCGAAAGAGATCAATTATCTAGATATTAGCTTAGGGTACGTGCCCAACTAAACGAGGCTAGGCTTCATCAACAGTTGAGCCAGCCGAGATGAAGAAAACTTCGCTTATAAAAGAAAGAACTTGTGAAAATATATCGGTTATCAGAATTAACGCGACGCATTTGTCGAAAAAAGAAAATTTTCATTTTCAAAAGAGATACCTCGAAGTATTTCGAAATATCGCACGCTCCGACAACGTTGTTATAAAAACTCTCATAGGATTAGCGTGCCATTATTTTATTTCTTAACTGTTGATGAAGCCTCATGCAGTCTCGCCTCGCTACGTTATGCACGTACCCTTAAATAGGAGATTTACTAAAAAAGAATCTTGTGAAGAACTACAGTGTGACCATATGGATGTGTCGTAGGCTCTTCCATAGGACTTCTCCGAGCATACCTTGCGATTCGAGATGGGAAAAACACTTCGTTCGAGTTTGCATTCGATCTAAATTCTAGATGTCGCCCTCGATTCAATTTCAACCTGCCTATGACTAAAAGCAACATTCTATATCGAATCGTAATAATATTCGATGACAATTCGCAAAACCGATTCGATAACGATTCGTAACATAGACATATGTAACAATTCGTGATAACGTTTCGAGCTAATTCGTCATCTCACATTAAACTTGACATATCCACTTGTCGGTGATTTAAAATATTTCACTAATGCTTATGATACAAATAGGGTAAATATAACTGCTTCAAGGTAATTGAATTACCTAGTTAATTGGAGATCCGTCATACACATAAATCGGGGTAATTTGGATAGTAACGCGCATGCCTGACGTTTAGTATGGATATATAATTGCATTAATTCTAGCAAAGATGCAGATAATAATTATTGAATTGTCACTTTTCATATCCACTTTGGTTTTGGGTTGTCACTGTCTATTGCTGAATATGTGCTTACACAAATTTTATATTTCTAGCGACTACCAGTTGGCGCTGTTTCCCTAAGGTAATTGCAATTACCCAGCAATTTTTGAGGATACAGAATAGCCCGAAATTACTCGATTATTTTTTGGGGTATTTGTCAGAATACCTGGGGTTTTTGGTGATACATAGAGTAAAAGTAGAGTAATTTATTAACCAGTTAAATTTACCTTATGTGTTGACAGTGATAAGGTCGCAATGAAATGAGATCGTATAGGTCAAAGAAGGTAATTTTTCGAATAGGAATAAAGGGAAACTGTGCTCATATGTTGCAGAAAATTCTCACTGCACTGTACTGCACACTTTTAGACCAGAAATGATATTTTATAAAAACTTACTTTAATTACTTCTGAGAATTGAACAAAAGACAAAATAACAAAAAAGCAATTCTTGTGATACCCCTTAGATGAATACCCGTATGTAATTTGGTATGGTCACCGATCAGTGCAAGTTTGATCGTTGGAATTGTTTTTCGCATATATTTCTAGAATAGTTTGCCGGACAGTAAAAATGATTATAACCAAATGGAGAACTTTTCAGTAAAATGAAAACGTTTAGGACTGATCGTTTTCACAATATACGTAAAGATTCTAAATATTAACATGACAACACAAAGAAGGGGTTACCCGATTTAGCTCTTTTTTGAAATTGTATTTAGCTTTCTATGTTCACGCGTTCTCAGGCAGTGTTAAAATATATAGGGAGAAACGAAATTTTTGTATGGCAACCCTACCAAAGAGTTACCTGATTTGTCCCATTTTCGAACTTAATTTTACCATAATTTTTTTAAAGGCGTTTGAAAAATTTCAGCTCTCTAAGTGACTGACAGACGGACATGAAAAAATCAAAATAACTTTTAAAATTATGCGCAGGAGTTCAATCCACACTGTTCTACCAACATTATTTCAGTGCATTATAGATTTCATCTAGGGTATATAAAAAAAGGAACGAGCGTACCGACGACAGGAACACATCGCTAAATGTAGAATTCTCGAAAGAATCTCCAATTTCAGAATTCGATAATATTTCGCTAAAAACGAAATTCTCCAAAATGTTTGCTGGGCTGGATTCAAAACATAACTGAAACTGTTGCTATATGTATAAATGTATTAAACATAATTATAACGCCCATGGTCACTGTTGAGACTTCACCTACATAAATCTAAATTCTCCAGTTAAATTCACTCTAATGTTGTTACTTTTAGATCACTCTGTAACGTTATCTATAAAATGCTCTTTGCCTAGATTATCATCACTCTCAACGATATGGCTATTGTTGCAAATTTTTGAACTGTACTTGCATTGTATTCAAATACCAAATTAGAATTCATGATCATTCAAAGCTGTATAGATTTTTAGTTTTTCGTACTTCTCGCTATCGATCACATCGTCTATCTCATTGTACTAGTTCTTTCGTTTATAATAAAGAAATTCAAGCAAAGTTTTCTTTTATTTACTACATACCTTTCTTTTTCGTCGAACAGGAAATTTTAAAAACGCTTAAAATTGCACAGTCACATACGCTGCACTCGAATGGTAATTAATTTGTTCTATGCATACAATTCCAGACAGAGTTCGATGCCATATCATTTTCGCAAAATCATTAACAAAAATATTCTTAGAGCTAAATAATACAGAAATTCGGAACTCTTCAACAAACGTAATTAAATTCGAACCCTCGGAGAAACATCCCAAATCTCCATAACAATAGAAAAAATTCATAATGTATATGAATACTTAAAGCAGATAACAAAAGCACTTTTTCATTCTCGATGACGAAATAACCAAATATATCCTTTTTAAATTCATTAGGTCATTCACAACATTTCACTTTAGAATTTTATGTTTTTCCTTGAAGATAACCAAAATAAGAAAAAAAAATTAATAATAAAAACCAACTAATGAAACATATCTTTTCTTGTAAAACAATTACCAAATAGCAATTATCGAAAGAAATCTTTGGTACCCTACTGAAAATGTAGAACGATTCCAAGGAGTAATTAAAAGTTTTTGTTTACACAACTTCCAGCAGACCAGACCTAGCCAGACAATTTATTCCCTCTATCTACTATTTACGGTGCCATAGCTGTGTAATCATCTGCTTTGTGCTGCACAGTCTTCCTTCGAATAGTGTACGGTGTATTGTCCTGGAATTTCTTATGCTTATAGGATACACAACACCCCAGGGATTTGAGACAAAAGAAATTGTTAATTGGAATTCTCTATTAGGAAACTACACATACATACCTACATATATAAGTATCCACGAACAACACTACAAATTACTTTAATAATGTTTTCTCGATTCTAGATTTTCTCATAATTTACAATATTTTATGTGTTCCTAATTATATAGTATAAAAAAAAAACAATCAGATTGTATTAGGAACAGATTGAATTCGTCCTTTATTTCTACTATTAATTAGTTGTTAGGTTTTGTTTGGTTTGTAAAATGTAGGAGGAAAAGTTAAAATAAGCTTCTGATTTAATAGATCTTAAATCAACGTTATATTTTTTGCATTACGTCTATACTTAGTATGTATTTCACACATTGCATTTTAATTATAAGACTTAATTGCCATGCCAATTTATATTCAAAATTGTTTATAAAACCCTGAATTTTGAGATGCGATTCTACGACTCTCTAACTTCATTTCCTTTTGTACTTTGCATATTTGCGGCTGCAGGGTTTACAATTTTTATCTATTCTGCTTAAAATTTAGTTTTTGAATCGCTTCCAGACAATTTGCATATATCACAAAATTTGCATTACATTCTCGCCAAATATGACTGGGTTTTAAGTACTCTGTTCAATTTGTGGTTATAGCTAATTGACAATTAAAGCATATTACATTGTACATTTATTATATATTCGAAAATCATGCATGTATCCGAATCAAATTTCAATTTTTTTTTCTTTTCGTATTCATAATCATTTTAGAATACTCACGAACTACTTCCATTATGGTATTGAATGATATCTGCTTTCATTTTTTTAATTGAATTAAATAATGGCACTTTTGTATATTGTGTTTGTAGCGGGCAAGGGGGTGGGGGGGGGGGATAATTATTAGATTTAATTTTTATTCGATAGTTCCTCAATAATTTTAATTGAATCACTATTTTCCCGCACAGTTTCGGACTGAGATTCTACAGCAAATCTAAATAATAAATTTTCGACTTAATCAACACGCTGGATTTTATAAAACATTGGTCCTGAGAGTTTTCGAATCCTACCATAACATTCCTGGTAATAAGAAAGTGAATCTTCTGCGTTTCGTAATGTTTGCTGGGTATGTAGTACGGAAGTTAGTGTAGGGTGTTAGGCACCCTCAAACAAAATAGTGAAAAACAATATATGACTTGTTTTCAAAAACAATGTGTGAATTAGATTAACGAAAATATATTTGCATGTATTCCATAAAAAATGTAGAACAATACCTAATTTATTGAATGTACTCTTCCTTATATCCGAGAGAGCTTAACATTTCGGGAATTTTACGTAGGTTTTTTATGTAGGTTTTCTGGGGCAAAATACCTAAATTTCGGAAATTAAACTAATTTCCTCGTTCTTTCAGAGAAAATTACATTTATTTTTGAATTTAGGGAATTGCGCTAGTTTTTTTTTTAGTAATTGGAGAATATAGGCATATAAGTAACCTAGGTATGGAAAATATATCCAAGAAAGATGTCCTTTTAGAAGATGTTGTTGCTTGAGCTGTACATAGTACCACAAAACACATAAAGATGAAAGTTTTTAACACTATCGCGCGGGAAATTAGGAATGGATTTGGAAAAAGGTTGTTAAGTTGCAGTTTTTAATATCAAAAAGTTCACCTGATTAAATAAGTCATCAATTTCAGAAGTTGGGCGTCAATCTAATCTCAAGGTTCCAATGAGGTACCTATACAATATTGGGGTGAGAATGAGCAATCAATTAATCTTTTTTTAGAGCTAACAACATAGTTAACCGTTGCTTGTTTTACAACTAGCATTTATCAGGTCTTTTCGAGATTTCACCTGGTACAGGCACCGAGAAGCACATGTATAGGACATATAAACACCAGTACGAATTTGTCAAAGATCTAAACCTTGAACTCACGAAGGGGCAAACGGTGACACACAAGGTCAAAAATATTCACTCGGTAGTTATGTAGTAATAATGTCTACTTTGTATTCAAGGCTTTCCAATAATTTGCCAAAACTGTAGCACAGCTATGCATTTCAGGAAGATTGGTGTGAATGAATCTCTTATAATAATTAAATTTAATTGGCAATAGCAGAATAAAAGAATCAATTAGGGCTTCTGTAAAATCTTTATCGTGACACCACTACCTGCAGCGTGCTATCTTATTATTGCCGGATTTTGCATATTTTGTGCAATATAGAAATCCTGTTCATCAATTGAAAATATAAGTCAAGGGCTACATTAAAAAAATTGCAAACAATGGTGAAAATTGGATGGCGCCATCAACATAATAAAAGCCCACACACGAAAAATATAAATAAAAAACAAAAAATAAAACAGATATTAAAAAAATTAACCAAATTGAAAACAAATACAGAAAAGTAAATGAATTATTAAAGAAATATGAAACAAAACATTTTTTTTTTTTTTTGCATAAAGTTATTCAAGAATCCCGTTCTAAGAACGGGTAACTTTAGCTAGTAGGTATAACAAGCACGATCTATGTACATGAAGTGTAGGAACAGGTCGATACTATCAGGAAATTATAAAGAAAATGGCAGGAGGTTAACTAATGTAAGAAATTCCTATATGCTCTAAGAGAAAATCTATGGTCATCAATTTCGCAAGGTTGAAGTAGTTCGGAATTTTCTACGAGCAGCATATGGAAAACGCAAGCGTACTGGATTATGAACTTTCATAATCCAACAACGATAGCAAGATATTTCATAGCACGAATCTTTTGGGTCTTCTTAAATCTATGAAGCCTCCCGTACTATACTTAGTAGATCCGGGGTAATTTTATTAGCAGATTTAGGGTTGATGCTTAAGTCTTCACGCAGACTAAAAGCGTAGCAGAGCGTTGCATATATAATCCTATGAAGGCTTGTGCGTAAAATTTGAAAATTGAGAGCGTATCGCATCGGAGCGTAATGATAATACGCATTTATTTAGTTATGAAAAATGCTTAAATAAAACAAATATTTTGCAAAACAAATTCATGATCACTTCTCTGTTGTGTTTTTTTTTTTTTTTTAATTTTCAAATCAAACTATTTACTGTCAATAAAACTGTCATAATTAAAATAAAAATAAAATTGTACTTACTTGTGTATTTTATTTTTGCGGCAACTTCTACCCACAATCTGTCCGTTATAACGCTATTATAATAAAAACACACACTTTCACTAATCACTTTTTAAAATTTCATAATTCATTTTCACTTTTCAACAAATGAATCGCGACTGTCGCTTTCTAATCCAGTCAAATTAGATTAAAATGATGCAAATAGTAAAAGTCTTGATCTCTACCTCAAAGGCTCGATCCGCCATCTTGATAAAAAGGTGACCAAATCAGTTTATTCATATCTCGGTAATCGTTGATCCGATCGCAATGAAAGTTATTACAAAAATTAAAGCTCATTAAATTCTCTATAAAAAATATATAATTCATTTTATTCATATCTTCGATATTTTTTCTGTTCTGTGTATAACAGAATATAAATGTATATTCCGTCTCAGGCTGTCTATAGTCTTAAAAAAAAAGATATTAGTCAACAAAAATTATCAAAATTAGCACGTAATGTTTCTATTTAGTATTGTTGAATACGACCATTACCTTTTGTTGCTGCAGGTTGTGAATTGCTTTCCTACCCTACAGGATAAAATGCAGCTCTTTTACAATTACACGATATTAATGTCAATAATGAGTGCGGAGCAGGTGGCTTGAGTGCCAGGCAGTACTGGTTTAAGACGGTCATTAACTTTTTCCAACCGGAAAATTCAGGTCATTTCTCATTACCGCTCAATTTTTCAAATTGGAAATAAACGCAGAGGAGTGCTGCTAAGCTACTGCCACTGTAGGGGGCAGCGAAGCTAAATTTAGTTTACTCTTACACGCTGACTTCATGAAAATATTGTATCGATATTTTCTGAACCCTATAATGAATTCTGCAACTAAATCGATCCTAATTTATTTTCGCAATTAAATCAATTTTAATATCTTCCTATAAAAGTCTAAGCATCTATGTAACAATTACCATAAAATCATTCTTAGCAATTGGCATTACTCTTTCATGCATACAAATCTGTAAATTTTTCTTTTGTATTGGCAAGCATTGTTTGGAATTCTTGTGAAAATGGTAAAACCGCTCTTAGCTTTTTCTGTTTCGGAACTCCAAAGTATCACCATCGAAGCTGCAATAAAGTTGGTAAAGCATTTTCAATCAGGTCGAGTTTTATTAAACCTTCCCTTAACGTCCTAAGGAAGCATATCACATTTAAACTGCACCAGACGTGCTAATATCAAACATAGCGAAACAAGTTTTTAACAAAATTTAATTGAACGTGCAGCAATCAAGAGTGACCTAAAGGAGGTTAGCAGAACATTCTGGTCCACATATCCGACAGATATCGATGCAAAGATGTCTCGCTTACATGCGCTTCGTACATAGATAATAAAAAACGTTCTCCAGCCTGATAAAGGTCATCATGAGTAGGGCTGTCGTGATCAAGTTGAAACATAGATTCAAGAGCAAATCGTATAAAAATTGTTTCTGTGTTTACCTATCTATTACAGAGATACTAGTGAAGATATGAATGAAATGAATTTGATATTTTTTATAGAGAATTTAATTAGCTTTAATTTTTATAAGAATTTTCATCGCAATCGGATCAACGATTACCGTGATATGATGAAAAGACTGGTTGAAGAAAAAAAAATTTTTTTCAAGATGTCGGAGCGAGCCTTTGAGATAGAGGTCAGGACTTTTACTATCTTCAAAAGTATGCGAAAATAAAAGTCTCCGCCAATTTATAGCTTTTTACCTGTTAAATTTCCTATTTCTGCTAATTTGACTGGGCCTGCGTGAAAATTCACACCAATCGTGTGGTTTAAATTACCCTCATCTAGGCTACGCTGCTGTAAGCTGCGGTATGTTTGCGGTATACGCAATATCAAAGAAACAATGGATTTGATAATTACCCATTTACGCTATGCTGTGTTACGCATTTAAGTCTGCGCGAGGCCTTATTAAATGCTAATGTGTAACGTTATTACATGAAAACATTGTTGATATGTTGGATGCTGTCCACAGAACCACATAAAAGTTTTCAAGGTTTTAGTAATCCCTTCGTTTCCTATTAACACGATTCGAAAATTAAATTTTTGGAACGAAATGGGGGTAATCATGGATTTGAAAAGGTATTCTTGGCAATTTGTTCATGAAACGGAAATTCATTTCTTTTGTCCATTAGAGGGTAAAACAAATTTAAAAAGTGATGAAAGGAATTGGTGAAAAAAAATAAAGAAGAATGAGAAATGGTTTGGACGGTTGTATAGAGGTACTCCAAAATCCACTTTGGTTGATTCTCATTGATATCAATATGACATAGTTATTAGATTATCTCTTATCACTAGCTCATAAGATCACATGATCAACCTGTTTGTAATATTTTCAATATACTAGCAGTTCATTGTCAGCAGCTAGAGTGCGAGTCAAATAAATAACACTCAACAATTGAAAGCTTGCCTTTACTGAACATTACATGTACAGCACGTTACTGTAATGGAATAATAAATAGTTGCGCTATTTCTAATTAATATAAAAAAACTTCAAACTGAATTCGAACAAGAATTTAATTGATCTTTAATAATCTGTAATCTAAAAAACATCAAGAATTAAAAGTAATTCACATTCTTAGTGAAAAAAATCTCCTCTATGAGAAGGAACTTCAAAAACGTTATTTTGTGCTAATTAAATTATGAATGTGATATATTGTAATTGTGATAAATATAGAAAATTTTACATAAAGTTCATTACAAATATAACAAAACTGTAACAGGCCTTCACCATCTGTGGAATATATTTATAAAAAACAAAATTTAATTAATTTGAAATTTCTGCACATTCAAAACCAACATACTTCAGAAAAGGCTTCCAAAGATAGATCCATAAATCCCACCAACTTGATACCTTCACATTTTTGAGCATTCATCAAAATGAGGTAAACCATTTTGCGCGTTGAAATAGTTTTAAGCTCATACCAGTAACTGCAATAGATAGCATCAACGAGCTCCTCCTGTTTTGTAATTATCATTTGCCCGAAACTTGAATACAGCAATAATTGAATAGCAGTCGCAAGTAATCCGAAGTAAGCTGATAATTGATTGTCCTACATAGAAAGATAACAAAATGTGCAATTTAGTTTTAAGAAATTAACCGGTATGTAGGGTGGGGGGCAAAATTAATGCCCCGAAGCAATTCTCTAACTATTTCATGACAATCAATATTATTCTTCAAGTTAAATGACTCCAATCATTTCTTATTGTCTTGATTTCCAATTTAGTCTAGGACACTTCCTGTTTTTTTCTATTCCACACTTTTTAATTACTTCTACCACTGACATAATGAGCAGCTGAATTTATTTGGCCTTCATTGAGATTATATCGATTTGTAAAATAGTAAATAAAATCCGTTTTTTGTATGTTCTATATTTTGTAGGGCTTGTTAACTATTCACGAGTTTCTAGTAATACACAGGAAATCAGTTTAGTAGGGATAAGAAGAGCTAGCCTGCAATTTTATAGTGTATGACATTCTTTAGCATGAAACTATAAAATATAACAGTTTCAACAACTTATGTAGATCCCTCTTTTTTTTCGTCAATATCTAATGAAATATACTAAGGGCATCCTTGCATAAAGGTGTAGCCTATTTAGAGTAGCGTTCCTGACATATGTATTTATATGGAAATATTTTTCGTTGGAGAAAGTGAAAGGCTATTTTAATTTTATCTATATTTGCCGAGCTCATTGATAATAAAAGCTTAAGATCAGGGCCTATATTTCATTCTCATTCGCTTACGGTTATACGACTGATATCTCTCACACCGATCTCATCACCCACTAATTAGGTATTCTGCAAAACAAATGTAATGATATGTACACTGTTAGTTAAAATAATCCACCACGTTAGTGGTGAACAAATTTTGATGTGTCAATTAATTATCTCTTGTACTTTTCTGTACATTGTTGGGAACAGGCATTGATTATAGATTGTAAAGCTTCCTTTCCACTAATAATAATTATGTCACCTTGTTCGGCAACATGCTGTGAACTTATTGGTAGCCAACTTGCTAGCTAAACGTAGCTAAACCTAACAATTGTTTCCATTTAAATGCTAGCCAACTTCTTGGCTTAACTTCTTACGTTCTTTGCTTGAGAATCGGATCGATCGCAATGGAAGAACAGGTGTTATTAGCGTCTTCAGCGTTGTGTTATTCATGCCGTAAGTTGCTTCGGTTTAAGTAAAATGAAAAAAGTGCAACGTAATCGTTAAAGAAGTTTTCATGGAGAACGTGAAAAGGATTAGGATTAATGGCAGTGAAAAGATTAGGATTAATGGCAGATTTGCGACTTAAAAGTTTTATTTATTACAATTGGTTACGCCTATTATCAAGAAAAAACATCCAATGTTTGAAAATCTGTATCACAACTGTATACAACTTCACGATTTTTAGCTACTGGCGATAGTTAAGGTCGGAACACAATGTGGCGGGGTAGCCAGACCTGTCAAAATTTTAAAGCACGGAAAGTCGATGATGGCGTTCCAATGTCTAGCTGGCGCTGGCGCGTGGTGCTGGCGCAATAGCTCATTTTTTCCAAATTTTAATTTTTGGCGCTCGCCAAATCTGACAGTCGTTGGAAATTAATATTTTATTGAAAAGTTCGTCATCATTCTCCTTTTTATACTTAAATGTTTTTTCGTGGAATCCTGAACTCATCCTCTGTTGATATAGAGGTCTAACCCTCCACTTTCTGCGTTTTTTGTCTTTAAATATTTATAAGTGAAAAAGCGCAATTGCACTACACATTCTAAAAAGGCCATTTCTTGTAATTCTTCCATATTAAATAATATTTTCAAATTCCATAAATCAATGTAAAAGTAAATAATGAGGTATTTCACCGTCCGTACCATTGGCTACAAGCTGCGTCATTGTAACCAATGTTAGCTACATGGCGCGCGGCAGTGCAAGCTACAGCACCAGCTACCGCGCCAGCGACGAGCTTCCGCGCCACTTTGTTTGCAAAGTTATTATGCAAGAGTTTTGCGATCAAGTGCAAGTATGAAAAGTAAAAAAATGTATGTAAATGCAATGAGATAAGTTTATTTATAACATGTGTGTATGAACAGATATCATTTAGCATGGAAAATAGTTAATCTGCGGCGTATTTTCCAGCACAGACTTTTACAGTGCCCTGCATAAACATGAACTCAATATACCAAAAAATTAATGCTTGCCCAATAGAAACACCGAAGTTCATTACGTTATTATGGCAGACGACACTTTTGCCGAGTATTGAAACAGTTTCCTGGAAAATTTGTCAAGGGTTCCATTGAACGATCCTACAATGATCGACATTCTCGAGCGCGTCGATTGATAAAAACGTTTTCGGTAAAATGTCATCAGTGTTTAGGGTCTTACGGAAACTAATGTTGCTAGAACCAGAAAAGACTAAATGGATTGTTCTATATTGTGTATACTGGCATAATTTTTTGAGAAAACAAAGTTCTACTAGGAATATTTATTATTTCACGACGTCGGTCTACCATGCATTGTAGATTAGGTGTTATAGTCGGTGGAATAAATGCATCGATGAAATATATAAATAACAACTACGCCCTACAAGGTTTGAAACTGGAATAATAACGTTACTCATAATAGCTGTGCTGCCTTCGAATTTAAGTTGCACTTCATTACTGCCCCAACCATCATCCAACCCATCAATTTTCGGCCGGCAGAGGCACCATCGTGGCCCATCTGACTCAATGGAAACGATGCTTAATAGATATCTTCAGAATCTTTTCGGTGTTACATAAAAGATGTCTCTACTTACATTGATTTCAAAAAAATTACTTTTGGATGCTTTCGCATAGTGTAAAATATTTTTTGATAATCAGATAAAAAAATAATAAAAATACAATTCCTAGTTAACGGAGCTCCAATTTTTTCTTAGAAATTTACTGATCTCACTGCAGAATATAGATTGTCCCTAAGCCCCTTTCTGGAACGGTTAATGGAATTAGCTGAAACTAAGACAGTAATCAGAAGCCATGTTATAGTTACAGTAATAAAGTATGAAGATATTGCGTAAATAAGAAAAATGAAAAAAAAAATTGCATCTGTTGTTGAACTAATATTTACTATTGCTATAAGAATACTACGTACCAAATTTCAGCTCTCTGCGTCTATGTGTTCTTAGGCAGTGCCTTAATATATATTTCGAAAAACGAAATTTATGTATGGAAACCCCACACGAAGGAGTTGCTCGATTGGTCCCATTTTCAAACCCAAATTTACTTTTTTTCTAAAACAGCCCGTGTGCAAGATTTCTGCACTCTAAGTGGAAGCGTTCTCGAGTTATCGTGGAATGACTTAAAGTTATATACATTTTTCCGCGTCTTTGTTGGCTACTGTCACCACCTTCCTACCATCCAATGTGTCTGCCATTTTTAGCATTGATTATGAAATATAATTCTCATCTGCTATACCAAAAATCAGCCTTTATAAAATCACGTGAGTTAACCGATTTTTTTAGGACTCTCTAAGCCATCTCGGAGCACCCTCTACCACTCGAAGCCAGACAGACTTCTCAATAAGTTATCAACGATGTTAAGAGAGTATGATAAGTGGAAAATTTTGTTTATGAAATAACGTAAGTATTTTGATCACCAACTCTTAGTCTATTACTGAATGAGCTCTTCCCGGAGTATTATAATGAATACTAAAAGTACTGGACAATGGGAATTTATGTAGCACATGATCGAAATCGAAAGTAGAGTTCAATGTGTCATAAATGCGGGCAAGAAGATCATATATATCTTTTTCAACCGAAAAGTGACAGATTTCGAATCAATGGAAATAATTTTGAATTCACTTGGAACATTTTGAAATGTAAAGGGTGTGGTTAGTTTGTCATTCCGTTTGTAACGTATAGAAATAAGAATAGTAAATATTAGAGCCGAATGGATTGCACATTATTTATTTTGATTTTTGCATGTTTGTCTGTCCGGCCAAACAATAACTTGAGATCGCGTTTACTTACTGAAATTTTGTACACGTGATTGAAAAAAAAAAATAAATTTAAATTCGAAAATGGGAAAAATCGGGCAAATACTTCGTAGTCTTGCCGTACAAAAATTTAATTTTTCACTATATATTTGAGCACTGCCTGAGAACGGGACGACGGGGGAGCTGAAATTTCAAAAATACACCGTAAAAAATCATGAACTAACTTTGTGGAAAATTACTATGGTTAAAATAGTCACTACCCCTTAAAATGTATGTATATACACATAATCATTAAGAAATCAAATATTTTTTACGTAATCTGCAAACTTCCTACTTTTAATTGCAAAAATAAGTAAAGTAAGTAATTTTTTAGATAATTTATGTGATTTTACATTTAATTACACAGACATTTTGTATCGTACTGTAAATTTGTGTAAAATTACATACAGTCCTGTGATTTTACATTTAATCATACAAAACTTTTGTATTGTACTGTAAATTTGCGTGAAATTCCACAAAATACTGTAATTTGCATTGTATTCCCCATATTTAAAAAGGAAATTTCAATACAACAAAGTAATGACGTTTGCATTTATCTCTATTCTTTCCTTCAGTACTCTGCTCGTGCTCATACATTTATCAGGATGCGTTGCTATGAATTATTATACGGGAAATTTTATCAGAATGCGGTCACCGGTCAGTGTATAGTTTGATTTTGTGGAGTGCAGTCATAAAACATGTAAAAAAATGTTACTAGTTTCGATCCTAATAGTTACCTTAAAAACCGTTTTAAAAATCAATAAATATTTTTAGGTACGCAGTATTTTTATAATTGAATTTCGCTCAAAAAAACTCAATCATGGAAATACTGCATACCTACTAATATTTATTGATTTTTAAAATGATGATTTCTTAGGTAGCTGTTAGCATCGAAACTAGTATTACTTCTATTATGTGTTGATAATTAATCTATACTTATTAGTGCCATGGTCATTAGAATTGGTTTTAGATCAATTCTAGCTTTTTTACTTGTTTATGTATGTAATTTATTAATTTCCGTACGAAACATTACATTGACAATTGAAATAAATTACAAAACTATTGGTAAATTTACATATTGTGTACTTTACATACGGAATTGAAGAATTCATAAATAATGTAAAATTACATTAAACTTATCAAACTTAGTTCCACAGCATGATGTAAATTTACATATCGCATTTTACATCGGAAATTGAAAAATTCGTAAAGAGTGTAAAATTACATGCAAATAATGTAACTTAGTTCCACAGCATTATGTAAATTCACATATTGCATTTTACATCGGAAATTGAAAAATGCATAAACAATGTAAAATTACTTACAGTGCGAAATTGCTTTACATAAGGTTATGCAGTGCGCATAAAGTTGTGTAAATTTCCGCTACCATTGTTGGCAATTTGTTACCTATTATAGTAGCGGAATTTTCAATAGATATTTTTTACGGTGTCGACTAAATCTGGCAACCCCTGCATGGGTTTGCCATATCAAACTTTGGGTTTTCACTTTATTTTAATTTTTTTTTCGTCTAGATTATAATATTATTGGCCTTAGTCCAATTGTAACTTTTTCTCTTGTTTAAACTCGACTGCGTAAATCTCGAAGCCAAACGGAACATTGTCAAATTCAGGAGAGACTCAACTCATATCAAATGAATCATTTTAATATCAAAAGTATATAAAGTATAAAAGTCACAAAATTCATTTCAATTTGATGCACTTATATCAATGAAGATCTTTATAACTATTTATCCATGATTTATATGATTTTGTGTAAACTAGTGCAGATTGCAATATTTCAGAGAAAGAACTCGACAAGTTATCAGCTGTGAATGTCTTCCTGTATAAGCTGCGGTAAGCTTAAATCCACAGAGGGCTCGCTTAATCTTACCCGTACTGAATTTTTCATTTTTGAAAAAATATTCTCCATAGAATTCAGTAAATATTGTTGCACTTGAATTGACTAATGTTCCACTTGATTCGAAATCTGTTACGTATAGACGGATAGTAGGGGAAGGTGCTGTACCTTGATACCTTTTTTGAAATAGTATTTTTTTGATAAAACTAATGATACAAATCTTAAGCAACCGATAATTATAGATTAGCTAATCCATAACCTTTCCAATAATAGTGGAATATTCAGTTAAAAATTTATATTTCAGGATATATGAAAGGAAATATAAAGGTCCTGATTTCGGTCGAAGGTACAACATGCTGCTGTCCCTTGGACAGTGGGGTATTGTGCCTGGGACATTTGTAATTTACTAAGCAGAAATGATGTTATATCAACTGAGTTAAATTAAATAACACTCTTTAAGAATAACAATATTCGAAAAGCAGGTTACTAAACAAAGAATTGTTATACATATACATATTTAATTTATCATTTATCTAAAGGCCGACCTATGGCTTTTTCTAAAAATGTCCATGGTATAAATGTTTGAAGTGTCCAAAGTACCTATCCCTTGCAAAAGAAACAAAACCGCCTGTGAAATATTTTAAGGCGCACAATTCACCACATGATGCACGATTTATAATAGTACGTATAAACAAGTTTTACGTGAGCTGAAATCCGAAGATGTCGCAGGAATAGAACTTCAATACTTTCAATTCTCTATCACTGGAAAATATTTACTTGTTTCACGACTTTTCTTTAAAGCTCAATAACTGCACATTAAGCCGACAAACTAACTCCCAAAATAACTTAAATGTCTTCTGGTGATTAGTAAAATCGTATAAAAGTGCGCTTACGTAGGGCGTAACTACAGTCCGTGTGGAAAATTAAATGACCGTATAACTTGGTCCAAGGTACAGCATCTTCTACTAGGTCTTTGAATGTGATACCGTGGAAATCATTAGGTAAGGCAAGAGAAATGATATCAGCACACTCTAGTATACGATGAAGCGAGCCCTACTATGCCTCGCAACATCGCCCCAATAGTATGTACAGAACCGCCTGGCCTCCTGAACTAGTTTGAACAGGATGGAGCAGGTACGTAGCAATATCCACTTTATATTAGTTAGATTGAAATCATCAAGTAAACGTGAATTAAAATCACTTGTTAAAACAATCATAATCCAAGGAAACATACACAAAACGAGGAGCCAATTTCTTGACTACTTTGAGATCTTTGAAGCTTAGATCGTATATTAAACAAGACATTGATGGCTAGATTTTGCGACCCCACTTGCTAACTTTATTCCTTTCATACATACACTTCCTACAGATTATTGTCGAGAGTATACTGCTCAGCAAAATCTGTGGTATCACCAGATGCAGCTAATTCTTGAACGTTATACCCTCTGCACTCGACTCTTTTGTAGTAGTAGCAATACTTTCAGAATTTTCAGGGGTCAATAAGTGAAAAGCAGGTGCATCGAATACGTTATTTTCTCATTTTCGGAGTCTTAATTGCATTCTTAATTTAACCAGCTTTAACAGATGTAATTATCATTGATCCTAGTTTTTCGACAACTAAACACAAAGTAACCAGTTTATTTATTAATTCAGATTAATATTTAGAGGAATGCTTGCATTAACTGCAAATCCAAGCAATATTAGTACAAAATTTCCTTTAATATTATCATTGATCGCAGCACATCTTTTATGGTGCATTAGACCACACAAAAAAATAATTTATTTTAGAATGAAATTTCTAAATGCAGAGCAGATGAATATCGTCGTTATTGCAATATGAAGCGCCTATTACTATGCAAAAATTTAGTAGAAACAAATTAGCAAAATGACCCCAATTTTTACACATGAACACTCGATATGGTAGTAGTGCTTGCAAAATGACCTCCGTCACTTTAGTTCAGAGTTAATATTATAGAAAGCTTAAGAAGCAAATTAATTTGGTCTCACTACCAATTTTGTGTCACATCATAATAATCTCAGTCCTAATCAAACGAAATTTTTTAACATCTAATCTTACGATGTGCTTTTAATGCCGTTTAATTTTCCTTTTTTTGGAGAGAGATGATGATGGTGTCATTGTCAGTAATTTGTGACTTCGGTTATTCTTTTTTTATTTGCTTTGTACATCAATTGAGTTACCATGAATCATATATTAAGCTTGATCGCGTTATTCTTCAAAAATATATAAAGTGAAAATCTAATAAAAAAGAGCTCATTAGTCATAGAATCTAATGAAATAACAATGTACAATTCAAATCCGCGAGAAAAAAGAAAAAACCTAAACAGTGGAAGCACCGCACAACTCCGATCAATGCTAATTTTCCTTTTATTTATTTTTTTATCACAAACTCAATGTCGATAGTTTTAATTGGTTTAGATAAGATAAAAAATATCACTGCAATAGTCGTAATCAATCCTATTAAAATTCCTACCGAGCACAATGACACTATTAATTCTTCAACCAGTAATTATGACCACTTAAATCAGACAACTCATAAGAACTCAATTGACTGTGTCTGAATGTCAATTAGAGAAAAAGCTCACACCTAATTCTGCATTATCGGGCCGATCTAAGCTAGCAATCTATTTTGGATTTTCTTTTCTCTTTGAATATATTTGCCCTAATTTATTTTTTGAGTATTTTTGATTATATCCTTCAGAGATTTTTCTTGGGTTGTTATTTCATAGAGCACCGTATTAAGTATGTATGTATAAAAATTTGCTAATTAAAATATATATTTAAAATTTCAATTAATTCAATAATTACCGAAGCTATTTGAACGATAGCAAAACAAGCGGTTGCCATAAATGTGGAAACAGATATCAAAACGGCAATTTCAAAACATTCTTTAAAGTCGCGTAAAAATTCGAGTGCGTCTGAGTGCATTTTACCCACAAATTGCACGAATTCTCGCTGTTTCTCTTCGGTATCATATTTGCTCGTCATATCGCCTATGCTTCGGCACGATATTTTGCAAAATTCAAAAATTAGAACTGTAAATAAACAATATAAATAAATAAATGCATCAAATGCAAAAGTAGAAGGAATGTTGAGCAAAAACTGAAGTACAATCAACACATAGCTCATTTCGTAGCCGGGATGACCTCGGTATCTGCAAATAATCATGAACGAATTTCAAAATATTGCAATTTGTTTAATATTACGAAATTCCATAAATAGGTGCTTGTAGAGGCAGTTTCCATTGATCTGACGAAAACAGTGGCAAAATAATGTATGCGAGTAATGCTACTATGTACACAACGAAAGTAGTAGCCACAACTCTTCTACAATTTATGTGTAAATTAATAACTATTTATAAGTACCTCAAATTATTTAATACTCACCTTGAATACATTCCGTACTTTCTGCTAATTTCTTTAAAGTTCTCATTATTGCTTGCTTCTAAAGAGGATGTAAAATCGATTACGTACTTCGATAATTTCTCTCGTTTTTCTTTGAGGAGCCGCAAAATCAGAAACTTCATTGATATCTGCATTACATTAACAACGAGCTCAGATGAAGATTGAATAAAATTTTTAATATAATTAAAAAGAAAAACAAAATTATCGTAAAGTCTAACATTTAAAAGGATATTTTCAATATTATTCCTTACGTGAATTGATGTCAATAATGAAAAAATAGAGTCAACACTAAGCTGAGGATTCTTCTCTGTTAAAACTGAGATCACAGAGAAACAGGGCAACGAAATAACAATCAAAATTTTCAGAACGCACCACACTTTATAACCGATAGTGTGGCTAGATCTCGTTGTCTCGTTATAATAAGGTGTCTCCAAAACTTTTTCAATGAAATCAGGCTGAGAAGCCCAACTTGTGGTCTTTGCGACAAATAATTGGCTCAGGAAACTTTTGAACATTTTGAAATGCAGAACAAAACTGAATAGAATTATTGCGAAAAGATATCATTGCAAGCCCTCGCAAGGCCACGTCAGCAACCCCCATTCACCACCATGACCTCACCCTTACACCTAACCCAGATTAATAATTTATAAAACAACCACTCCACTTTTGGTGTCAGCATTAATAGGAGGCTTTTCTTTCAGTTGACACATTAATTATAAGCTGACTTCAATGCATCAAATCAGGTGTCAAAGTATTCTTTGTGTGAAAATAGAAAAGCTGGTTCATGTGGTAAATTCTTGCACTTTTTTGTATTTAGAGGCCCTGTCTTTGAAATATGACTGCATTACACATACTTTCATATATGTAGAGTTGCTAAACAAGATAATACCATCTATTTTTACATGATACCGAAATTTAAATTCTCATTTTATACCATCCCAAGAGTTTTCTTTTTCTCGCCAACTCAAGGTTCATTGTTAATTTCACACTTATTCTTCTACAGATAAGGTGAAGGACTTCGAAACTGTGAGAGTAGTTTGGATATTTTAGATAATGACGATGATCTTTGCCCAAGCAACGAGTTTTGGTGTTTTAATATCACGAACGTGCTCGCAAAATCTAGTTTGAATATGAGTTTATATGAAATGGGAATGCCTACTTTTCATACAACTTGAGAACAGACATGAGAGATGACTTTTCTACTTCTCGTGATTGCGCGGAATTTGTGCGTTATGGAAAATGACTTCCTACGAAAAAAAATGTTCACAATGGAGCACTAATGGCAATGGAGGAGTGAGCTACAAAAATACATGCGACACTAGGGTGTATGTAACCCAAGTGCATGGAAATTGATAGTACTCGGCGAGACCTTTATACTGGTATGGAACATTCCGCGTTAGAACCACCCACCGCCGGGAGGTTCCTACCCTATCCTGAAAGTATCCAGAGAAATACTTTCTTCTATGAATTGTAGCTGGTAATGAGCTTTGGCGAACTGTGAAAGCTGTTTTCAGATCAGATATAACCCTATCGAGTTAGAGCCGATATAATGTGCGAAAAATCTAGTACTTCAGTTAGAATAAAAAAGAGCGAAATACTAAAAAAGTGAATATGGGGATGGCTATAAATAGCTATTTAAGTCTCCGAGTATATGAGTGTGGGTACTAAGATTTCTTCGCGGGACACAAGACATTCGATTCTGTACTAAATTTTCCAAAATTTGCTGGATCATGTCTGTTCATATTTTTTTTTTTTTTTTTTTTTATATTATTAAGCCAAGCTCAGGGGATACCCTATGATGCAAAGCACAGCGTGGCAGGAAGGAGATAGGGAAAGGATTAAGGGATATGAGGAGAGCGGCGGAGGTGCCGATGTATGTCGCCCTTAAACTTTTGCAGGTTGTATGCCGGAGGAAAGACAGAAGATGGTAGACTGTTCCACATTCGCACAGTTCGGGATAAGAAAGCATCACGGAATTTAAGTGTACGGCCGAAGGTAATTTGAAGGGTAAAAGGATGAGCGCGGGTATTGCGTGCAGGAACTATTCTACAAGGGATCAGACTAGATATTTCATCAGAACATTGGCCATGCATATAGCGATAAAGGAGCGAAAAGCATCCAACATTGCGACGGTGCTCGAGCGAGTCGATATGACGAGTAATTGCCACATCACCAATGAGCTTGCAGGCTCTCTTTTGGATAATATCCAATGAAGCTAAGGCGACCAGCCCCGGCCCAGATATGGGAATTGTATTCCATTCTGGGTCTGATGTAGGACTTGTAGAGGAGCGCTATATTTGATGGGCTGAAATATTTCTTACACCTTTTCAAAAAACCAAGACATTTGGATGCTTCTTTGGCAACCGAGAAGATGTGATCTGTCCAGCTTAACTTACTGGAAATATTAATGCCAAGAATTCTTAGTGACGGTGATTCAGAAATTAATGCACCATCAAACGAAACGGGAGTGGTTAAGTGATGGTCTTGTTTTAATGAGATAAGACAGCTTTGGGTCATAGATGCATTGAATTCGACGCGATTCACTTTGCCCCAAGCGAGAATATTGTCAAGATCGTTATTCAATGATCTAATCATGCAGTCTCGTTTAACAGATGCGGCGTTCCCTCTGGAATCTGCAAGGGTGTCAAAGGAGTATGCGAAATCAAGGGTACTGCCATCAGCAAAGCTATGGATAGGATTGAAAGTAAGGGAAAGCAGATCATTAATGAAGATTAGAAATAGAGTCGGAGAAATAACAGAGCCCTGGGGGACACCGGCATTAATAGGATGAGGATCAGATATAACGCCATCTAATACAACTCGTATTTGGCGACTAGATAAAAAACTTTCAGTCCATAATAGAAGAGGAGGGGAAAGGCCAAGTGCTTTGAGTTTGGCTAAAAGGGCTGAATGCCAGACTCTATCAAAGGCCTTTGAAATATCTAGAGCAACGATTTTGGACTCACCAAAATTGTGAAGACTACGATTCCAACGTTCCGTAAGAAAAGTCAGCAAGTCTCCAGATGAGCGTCCGTGCCGGAAGCCGTATTGGCGATCGTTGATGAGCTGATTGGTTTCCAGATGCTTCATTAATTTGGAGTTAATGATAGATTCAAAAACCTTTGAAAGAATCGAAGTGATTGCAATTGGTCGATAATTTGAGGGATCGCTACCCTCTCCTTTCTTGGGAATAGGCTGAACGTGAGCTAGTTTCCAAGCAGTTGGAAATTTTCCTGTCGAGTAAGACAGGTAGAATAGTTTGCGCAGAGGTTTAGCCAAGGATGAGGCACAGCTTTTAATTAATAGGGGCGAGAAACCATCAGGGCCTGCGGCTTTAGAGACGTTGATTCCTTTAAGGACCTTGAACACATCCCTCGTACGGATGTGTATTGGCTTTTGTACACATCCGCATGAGGGATGCACGACAGGTGCCTGTGAAGTGGGTGGAAGAAAAGAATTTGATGCGAATCTAGCAGCCAAAATATCAGCTTTATCCAGGGAGTCAACAACCACTTCACCATTATTTACTACCTTTGCGGCTTGCCAAGATTCTTTGTCTAACATTCTGGTCAAAAAGAAATTTTTCTCTCTGGATAATGGACTTGCAGGTGTTCCGTGCAGTCTTGTAGATTCCTTTCAGTTCTGGACAAGGATGCACTTGATAGGCGCGAAAAGCAGACTCTGTCGCTTTTATAGCTTGGTTGCACTTATCGTTAAACCAAGAGCGATTTTGCTGTAAGAATACGGAATATATTCACGCATGCCTAGACTTAGTATGTTACTAAGTTCTAATGTGCATTCATCAGCATCCCTTGAAGTAAAACAGACCGACCAATCTATATCTCTAAGATACTGATTGAGACTTTCCCAATCAGCGTTCTTATAGTGCCAGAGAAGCCTACTTGTAGGTGGAGAAGGAGGGCGGCGCAGAGTTCAAGTCTAGATCATTAGCAGCGATATTATAATACATCTATTACCTAGCCTTCACGATACAACTATGAAAGACGCAAAATCCTTTTCCACAGCGACTACACAGTAAAAACTGTCAAGTTAGATTCACAATTAAATCCGAATTTTATTTAAAAATTCCACTCGTCGGTTAAATCCAGGCTTTTCTCATTACGGATACGATTGAATGAGATGTCTCTTGGGGGGAAAACATTTGCACTAATTTTATTGAACCATTGTTGGTTTGGTCCGCATTTCATTTGATATATATGTGCAGTGGCACACCTATCGTTTAATCAACATTTTAGTTGATACATTTATTTCAACTTGTTCTAATTAGGTGGAAACGGGTTAGCTTATTGTAACATTAATGGAATAAATAATATTTATTTTGAGACGTAACAAATGTGTTTTAATCAACTAAATAAGGGAAAAATAATTAATAATAAATAGCCCTTTGTAAAAACAAATACCTCCGTATCATTACAGACAACAAGTTGAAATTGTCAGAGGTTTAGGAAAACTAAGTATGCTAAGGCTAAGGTTAAGCTTTAACTATTCATCTTATGAGAACAGTGTATTTTGCTCTTCTTCACTCGGGTACCGAATATAGAATTCCTGTTATGGGGTATCCACCCACCTTTAGCTCTATTTTGAAAGCACTAAATATTTTACAAAGTAAAATAAAAAGTATGTATAAAAAATTCAAAATTTTTCTGAACAATAACTCATTTCGAATTTTTTTTTTTCGCTTTCACATTTCTAAAGTTTATTTATTAAAATATTTTCAATTTTATTTTCCTTACGTTCGTTAACCGACCAGAAGGTAAAAAGTGTCTTTGGTGTATTATTTTTAAATATTTGAACCTTTTTCTTTTAAAATATTTAAAGATATAATATGATACTCTGTGTGAGAATATCCAAAGAAAATGCTAAATTACAAATCCAATTGGGATTTAATAATTCAGGGAAATCATCATTTTCCGTAAGCATTAAAACTAGTTTTATTTTCTCTTGAAGGCCCCACACACGTCTTAAAACTTTTCCCAAACATGCATCTGAATTATTGGTATTTAGTTCTTCAAGAAGATCAATAAAATGCCTGCGATTTAATCCTCTTGAACACAGGAAATTCACTAATTTCACAACACATTTGTAACATGTTCAATTTTTAAAATATTTATAAATAACTTTTATCTACCCGCAAACCCCTGACTAAATATAAGAGTGCCATTTGTGCGGTAAGTGAAATTTTAGAAAGAGTTCTAGGTTAGTAAACGTGGATGGATTTATATGGGTTTTTATACCCTAGATGAAATCTATACGGTATACTAAGTTTTTCATTCCGTTTGTAACACCTCGAAATAATGATGGTAGAGCAAAATGGATTGGACACTCACGCATAATATTAAAAGTTATTTTGATTTTTGCATGTCCGTCCGTCCGTCCGTCTGTGCGCACGATAACTCGAGAACGCGTATACTTAGAGAGCTGAAATCTTATACACGGACTTTAAAAACGAAAGTAAAATTAAGTTCGAAAATGAGACAAATCGGGCAACTCCTTCGTGGGGTTGCCATACAAAACTTTCGTTTTCCACAATATATTTGGACACTGCCTGCATCAATATAGAGAGCTGAAATTTGGTACATGGTGTTTTCGTTGTATTAGCAAATAAAATTTCAAAAATGGACTAAATCGGGCAACTCCTTCTTGGTGTTGACATATAAAAATTTAGGTTTTTTACGTATACTGTGAAAACGATCAGTCCAAGACATTTTTACTGTACTAAAAACTTCTTCAGAACACGAAATCCTATAAAATTGGTTATAATCATTTTTTCTATCCGACAAACCGTTCTAGAAATATATGCGAAAAACCACTTCAAAAATCAAACTTGCACAGAAATACGAAATTTCATACGGACATTCATCTAGGCTAGGGTATCATAAGAATTGGTCTTAGACCAATTCTAGCTATTTTACTTGTTTTTTTAATTTAGAATGAGTGGCAGAGGACTTTTCAGATAGGGTAAAAATGTTGACGTTTTTTGGAGTTTTTGAGTGGGGGTGGGGCGTGGTGGCAATAACACCACTTGGGGCTGTCTCATTTGTGCCGTTGTGTGATATCAACTTAAGGCTCTGGCTGAGTCCTATGAAATGGTATAATTTTTTCTTCTATAAAAAACTTTATAGCAGACTTTTCTAACCTGAATATTTTTAGAATTCGAAATTTTGTAATTTGTGTGCAGAGTGGTCTAGGTTAGTGCGGTGGAGCTGATTTTTCTTTAATACTAATACGCTTTTGCGTAATATTTTACATATATCATGGGAACATTTAAATTTTCTATGTTTAACCGTTATTTGGGTTTTGATGTAAAACAAATTTTTCCAGATTTTCATGTCAAATTCTTTTACATGGAAGTACTTACATTAAAGTGCGATAATCTTCTTAACTACTCACCTCAGAAGAAAAAGTGAACGTGAATGCGAATTAGCATGTATTTGTCAGATCGATTATGTACCGTTATATGAAAATTTAATGACTAAAAATTAGAAAATATAAAATAGTAAAAAAACATTTAAAATAAATAACTTTCGTAAATAAATTGCACTAAAATGTAAAAAATATATTTTTCATTCTCAGTGATATACACAAGAAAAGTTTCGTTGTAAAATATGAAATCCTACAACTTAGATTAAATCTTAAAAGTTCGTGCATGTGTTGCGGTTATGGATGTTCAAACTTTTAATAATTGATCTGAGTTGTAACATATCATATTCAGCAATGAAACTTTTCTTATGTACATATATGGCTGAGAAAAATAAAAAACAATTTATTTTTTAATGCAATTTATTTACGAGAGTTATTTGTTTTAAGTTTTTTTTTACTATTTTTTATTACATAGTGCGTGTTGATTAATAATGCAGTGTATGTGTATAATTTTATGATTCGGAGCCATTTGGGAAAGTTTATTTTCAATGCGTTTGATGAGCCCAATATTTTTTCCGATCATATTTGGTGATCCAACTGTTGCATAATTCACGAACTGTTTTTTTTTTACCTCAAAAACTACTTTTCAATCTCTCGGAAAAGTCTTCTCCGTCTGTTGTGCTTTTCAGCAGAAGAATTGATACAAGTTCTTCCAAAATCAGAAGTTGAGCGCATATCTAATATCATGTTTGCAATTTATGAATGACGTATATAATATTGGGGTGAGAATGAGCAATCTCTTAATATTTTTTTTAGAGCTAACAACATAGTTAACCGTTTTTTATTTTACAACAAGCACTTCTCAGGTCTTTACGATATTTCACCTGGTATAGGACAAATAAACACCAGTTCAAGTCGATTGAACTTATCAAAGCCTTGAACTCACGAAGGGGACAAACGGCGATACACATGGCCAAAATTATTCAATGGATATGTAGGAATCATGTCTATATTTTCCAAAAGTGTAGCAGAGCCAGATGGGCCTGAATGAAACTCTTATAATAATTAGATTTAATTGACAAAAGTAGGATACAAGAATCGATTAGGACTTCTGTAGAGTCTTTATCGTGCCACCACATCCTTTTCATCAATTGAAGATATAAGTCAAGCGCTACATTAAAAAAATAAATAAAAAATATATTTAAAAAAAAAATTAGACAAATTAAAATCAAATACAAGGAAGTAAACGAATTATTAAAAAAATATGAATTTCTTTTGTATAAAGTTAAGCACGAATCCTGTTCTAAGAACGGGCAACTTTAGCTAATAGGTATAACAAGAGCGAACTATGTACATGAAGTGTAGAAACAGGTCGAGAATATCAGAAAATTATAAAGAAAATGGCAGGAGGTTAACTAATGTAAGAAATTGCTATATACTCTAGGAGAAAATCCACGGTCCTCACTTCGGCAAGGTTGCAGCAGTTCGGAATCTTCTAAGAGCAGCATATGGAAAATGCAAGCGTACTGGATTATGAACTTTCACAATCCAACAACGATGGCAAGATTTTTCATAGTACGAATATTTTGGAACTTCGTAAATCTATGGAGCCTACCGTACTATACTTAGTAGATCCGGCTGAATTTTAATAGCAGACTTAGGGTTGATCCTTAAGTCTTCGCGTAGACTAAAAGCATAGCAGAGCCTAGCGCAGCGTAGCATATATTATCTAATGAAGGCGGAAGCGTAAAATTTGTAGATTGAGAGCATATCGCAGAGGAGCGTAGTGATAATACGCATTTATTTAGTTATGAAAAATGCTTAAATAAAACAAATATAGTTTAAAAAGAATTCATGACAACTGAACTGCTGTTTTTTTTTTTTTATTTATTTTCAAATCAAACTATTTACCGTCATAATTAAAATAAAAATAAAATTGTACGAACTTGTGTATTTTATTTTTGCAGGAACTTCTTCCCATAATCTGTGCGTTATAACGCTATTATAATAATAATTTCGCTCATTCTGTACAACGCAGGTCGAACACACACTTTCACTAATCAGTTTTTTAAATTTCACAATCCATTTTCACTTTTCAACAAATGAATCACGACTGTCGCTTTCTAATCCAGTCAAATTAGATTAAAACAAGTAAAAAAGCTAGAATTGGTCTAAGATCAGATGAATGCCCGTATGAAATTTCGTACTGTCACCCTTCTGGGCAAGTTTGATTTTTCAAGTGGTTTTTCGCATATATTTCTAGAACGGTTTGTCGGATAGAAAAAATGATTATAACCAATTTTATAGGATTTCGTATTCTGAGGAAGTTTCTAGTACAATAAAAATGTCTTGGACTGATCGTTTTCACAGTATACGTAAAAAACCTAAATTTTTATATGGAAACACCAAGAAGGAGTTGCCCGATTTAGTGTATTTTTTAAAGTTTATTTGCTAGTACAATGAAAACACCTCGTACCAAATTTCAGCTCTCAGGAAGTGTCCAAATATATAGTGGAAAACGAAAGTTTTGTATGGCAACCCCACGAAGGAGTTGCCCGATTTATCTCATTTTACTTTTTTTTTAAAGTCCGTGTACAAAATTTACGCGTTCTCGAGTTATCGTGCGCACAGACGGACGGACGGACGGACATGCAAAAATCAAAATAACTTTTAATATTATGCGTGGGTGTCCAATCCATTTTGCTCTACCATCATTATTTCGAGGTGTTACAAACGGAATGACGGAATAATGATGCAAATAGAAAAATTAACTGGATTTCGGATACTTTTGAAGATAGTCAAAGCACAGACAAGAAATATACAGATATCGACGGTAGTATACTAAGAAAGTGATGTATGGAAGAGCTCGTAGCAAACCTCAATAACTCACTGATCTCGGCTAAATATATCAAGGGTTCGAATCAAAAATGATTTTCAATATAGGCAAAAATTCATTTCTCTCTTAGAATTTAAATCGACCATATTTCTTCAGAATTTGTGTGGTATATTGGTGACTGTAGACGGTCCGAACAAATTCCGTCTACCGTTTTGCTGGATGAGTAGATTGTTCTCCCGGTGGGGGAGGAAGGCGGGGGGGGGGGGGATAATTTCATTAATGTTTTCAAAATCTTGCATTCTATACAAAACAATAAAAGTTTCGCTCTCACACTTAGTTTGAAAGTTTGAAATTTGATTCCCGTCCCGATATTTTTTTTCATATTTCACGGCAGGGATGCCGAAACCGCATAAAAGTTCTTGCAGTTATTCGTTTTTTGACTTTAAGTACATACACACCATCGTTCTTTGCATTCCATGAACTGAATTTATTAGAGTAAGTTGAACTTCCACTGCATGTTATCGTCGATTTGCATTAACTTCCTACTAATCTTCCTACTGGTATGCCATCAATTTTCCCTACTCGCAATTTTAAGGCAATTTCAATGAAATTTATACCTTAATAAACTTTTTCGAGTCCATGTTTTGTCAAAAATTTGCAATTTTCTCAAAAACGGAAACAAAAAAATTAAAAATCTAATGTGGTTGTGCCGATAAGTGATAGCCGCTTTGGCGGTATTTTCCTAGATGTGCGATTTTTACCCATGCCAATAAATGTCGTTAAAGTTTGTAACTTTGTATGCTTATCAATTTATTAAAAGAAGTAAATCTTTCATTGTTTACCTCCACTCACCCACCCCTCAAAATCAGCTCATGCCGCCAGACAGTAAACAGAATTTATTCGGACCATCTATAACCACAAATAAGCCACACGAACTCTGAAGGAATATGGTCAATTTAAATTCTCAGAAAGAAATGAATTTTTACCTATATTGAAAAACATTTTTGGTTCGTGCCCATGATATATTTAGCCGAGATCAGTGAGTTACTGAGGTTTGCTATGAGCTCTTCCATACATCACATTTTAATTACTACAGTCGATACCTGTATATTTCTTGTCTGTGGTAAATGTCTTGACCTCTACCTTAAAGGTTCGATTCGGCATCTTGAATAAAGGTGCTCCAAACCAGTTTTTTTCATCATATCTCGGTAATCGCTGATCCGATCACAATGAAAATTATTACAAAAATTAAAGCTCATTAAATTCTAAAAATGTGTAATGTTTCCTTCCATTTTCGCCAATTATCAAGTCTACTCCATAAATTGTTTGTTTCTTTCGGGTGTTAGAAATATTGTTAGAAATATTCATTCTAAGGCAGTTCCTTCTGAAACTATTTATACTATCTCATTTCTATTTTTGCTATGGAAGTGACAGATATTCATTCTAACGTAGTTCTATTTGGGAAGTGTCAAAATAGTTCATTGAGACGTGCTACGCTAGTAATTCCGAGTCTTCTGAGTCTGTCATAGTCAATCTGCTAACTGAAAAATTTGCAATTCTCTTACACTGTTAACAAAATTAATCCGTAGTTGATAGTTTACTTATCACAGTAGGTACGTTCTTGCAGTTCACCTGCAATCTTCTTAATTCTCCAGACATCACGAAGAGCTTGTGATTTGTAGTAAGCAGACTATTGAATTTCGGTACTGTTCTTTCAGCACGCGGTTGCTGCCGATAGCCATAATTATTCGGTTAAAAATTACAAAACTATATGGATTGATATAGAACATAATATTATATGTTCAGTAACTTAACAGTTCGGACCAAAATAAGTTTTATGGAATGCATCGGTAAAGTTAAATGATATTTATATCCTAAACTTAACACTTTGACATATGGACGGGAATAGATCGAACGGATCAATTCAGTTTCGCGCTTAAGTTAATTTAATTTACTAATGAAAACAAGTTATTTACAAGGAAAATATTTGTCGTAGTTCTAAAAAAAAAAAAAACAATTTCCAATTTCCGGGAAAACATTCAGGATTTCCCACGTCACGTCGAAACATCGTGGATTTTATATTGGGGCGAGGTATTGCGAGTCATCGTCGAGGTATCGTCGAGGCATCGTCGAGGTATCATCGAGGCATCGTCGAGGCATCGCCAAGGTATCGTCGAGGCATCATCGAGGCATCGTCGCATCATCGTCGAGGTATGGTAGAGGCATCGTCGAGGCATAGTCGAGGCATCGCCGATTTTATATTCGATCGAGACTTGACTGATTTTTGTTCTACTTGCCTAGTGTTTGTATGTTATTAGTTTGTCTATCTCAGCGGGAAAACAGAAACATCTTCCATAGGATGTAAATTAGGAGAGCATCATAGCAATTGCTTTTGGAAGTTTTTGAAAACAACAACAGAAAAATCTACTTCTTTCTAATGACATGTAATGATTAAAAATATACAAGCATCAAAAGATTACTGCTTCATGTTGTATGCTTCGATTTCCAGTTGGGATGCTATCACAGTCTGAAACTTATGCCGGGTATCTCTAGTGAATAAAATTCGAAAGAAAAGAAAATTCAGGAAATGTATAAGAAAGAATTTATGTTTATCTACCCAGAAACAACTTTTTCAAATCGTGTTCAGCCATTACCCGAATTCTGAAAAAAATATGTCGGATTAAAGTTCTACATTGAAAACAATTTTTACTTGCCTGAGCATGCAATTGGAATAATGTACCTACCCATGATATATTTAACCGAGATTAGTGAGTTATTGAAGTTTGGTTCGAGCTGTTCCCATACATCACTTTCTTGGTATTACTGTCGATATCTGGGTATTTCTTGTCTGTGGTATAAGTCTACTATAATCGGTCTACTAAACGGTTATTAATGAATTTGCCATAAATTGCATAACGTTTCGTAGCCGTATACCAAGAAGTATTAGCCTTATAACTGTAGTATTTTTTTATACATGTACTACAACCCAGGAAAGATTTATAATCTAATAACTGCAGGACGGAAAAGCCCTAGCGCGGAGATCACGGTGCTCCATTGAGCTAACTTGCTAAGTAGCAGAAGCTATAAAGCTATATAAGTCGAAAGAAAACTAGGCAGGAAGAAAACGCGCAAGGTCGTATCTCGAAAATAGTTATATTCCAAAATCTAAAACCGATTTACAAATATTGTATCTATACTTGTTGAAATCACTAAATCTATAAATCTATAAATCCAAAATAACAACTACAAAACGCTCTTCATAAAAATACACGGCAACACAATGTCCTAAGCAGATAATTTCTCGTTCATTAACCAGAATATGACAAGCTATTTGTAGCTCTAGGCTTAAAGAATTTATTGAAGAGGAATCTTTGCAGAGGACAAAATTCTTACTATAGTTCGCATGCAAAGCATCTCCTCTAAACTTTCTCAGTAAAGTTCGTAACGAACATCTGAGAGCTCTGGTGTAATTTCACTGATATGAGTATGGCAATATGGAAAGTTGCTGTTTTCTTTACATAATAAAGTTTAATTAACTCTGAGAATTATCACCATTTCCAAGAAGGATTTCCCGCTCAAGAGTAGGAGAAATCATAACGAAATGACTTAGGCATTCTGCATGAATGTGCCATCGTAGGCAATCTTCCGGGCTGAAAGTCATGGAAAGTTACAAGAAGTGTTTAGAGCCAACATAAGATTCGCAATATAATGAATGATACAGAGCCCCGTATGTCATGGACTTTTCTACCTCCTCCTTCTCCTCAGAGGCCAACATAAACACGCATACACATGCATTCCAGCAGCATAGCAATGTTAATAATTGATTTTATGTACATGACGGCAGGCGAAGGCATGCTGACAATTTGACTAATTGCGTATTCATGGAAATCTCCCTAAATTTAGGGAAATTATTTACGATTCATTATATGAATACGTTAGTAGCCATAAATCTTGGAGATAGCATGACATTCACATTACAACCTGTGATAAAAAGGAGGCACACAAGGATTTGTTTATGTTGGGAAAACCGGAAGGGCACTGCTTCTAAAAGGCTTATTGTGCTAATGCTCTTTACAGTTTTGATGTATTACAAATCTGATTAAGTCTTGCAAGAAATTGTAGCTTTGTCTGTATCCCCTCACCTCTCCCTCTAGGATATGTACGAGTGACAGACAGGCTTTTTGTTGATAGTTTTATGACAGCATTTATTATTTTGCTTGAAGAAGATCAAGAAGGTACACAAATGAAATGTGTTAACTTTGTACACCTTCATAAAATAATTAAGGTATTAATCTTTGGTTCCTAAGAGTATCGTTAAGATAATGGAATTTACTGAGTTGGAATTAATCAGTTTGAGACTTTTATAGCACATCATCATTAACTGTGTTCATGTTTTTTTTTTTTTTATTTACCTACCTAGAATCTACTAAGCTCGTCTCCTACAGACTATTATTACTTAAAAATTAAACAGAATTTCATACAAAAATAATAATTTATTTAATTTTTAATTTTCATACATGTTTAAAATTAAAACTAAAAATTCTATGTAATTCCTGCGAAATTGAATTTTTAAACATTAATAAAGATTGCTTAAATTTGTCTCTTGGAGCAGAGAAATCTAAACATATATCAAAATAGTTGAATTTATTCATGCGATTATTTACACATTTGTGATAGCCATAGTTGGTTCTATGAGAAGAAGCATAAAGTAAGTTTCTAGTTCTTAAAGTTTTCAACAAATTGACAAGCACTGGTCATGAGATATTGAAACAGAAATTATCCCTTATAAATAAAGCACATTGTATGTCACGCCAGAAATTTAAATTTTATAAACCTATTAGTAAACGTCTTAATTTGTACGAGGTTAAGTTTTCCCCCATATACTAAGCCTGTAACGTATTACATGTGTAAATGTTCTTTGAAAGTGGATATGCACTTGGTAATGGGAAGACCAAACGATTGTAACGTATTCTAGTATAGGTTGAACAATAGTGGTAACAAAGTTCAAAAGTATCAACGTCTTTGAATTCCTTAACTTTTCCTTTTATGAAAGCAAAAAATTTTTAACATTTTAAACATATGTGTATTCTATGTGTCTTGCAAAAGGTAGCTTATTATCAAAAATTACACCCATTTCAGTGATTTCGGCGAACACGATTTAAAGAAACATTATTAATACAATAATTAAAGTATATCTAACTTATAGAGCGATTATATGATAAAATATGACATTTTGAAGTATTTAAATTGAGGCTATTTCGACGACCCCAGTTAGATAAATTATCAATATCATTTTGTAACTGATATAAATTTATTTTAATAACAACTTTAAATCATCAGCATAAATTCAACATCGTGATTACTTCAATATTTAGCTAATATAATTAATAAAAATAATGAAGAAAACAGGCCCGCAGTAACTACCTTGAGGAACTCCAAAATTCGCTTTAAAGATGTGTGAATAGCGTGCATAAATTTTGACAATTTGTCTACTATTTGTAAGATAAGACTTGATGCAATCTAAAAAAGTTGAATGAAAGCCAAGAGTGCAAGGATTATTTATTAAAATATGGATGCAGACTCTATCGAATACTTTAGAGAAATCTGTGTAAATGCAGTCAACTTGAGCTCCTTCTTCAATGGAATTGATGCAATAATTTGTGAATAAGGCAAGATTTATGACTTGATTTTCCCTTTTGAAATCCATGTTGCTCAGAGCAGATATTTTCTTTGCATAAAAATCATATTTTAATAGAGACAATGCTATCAAGCAGTTTTGGTAAAACATTCACAACAGCTCTATAGTTATTATTACAATGACGTAGGTATACCACTTTTACAAAATTGGTTTAACAATTGTACTTTTCCACGCATCTAGAAGTATTCCAGATTTAAGTGATAAATTAAAAATATATTTTAAACCTGGAATAATGGAATATTTGCACGATTTAACCATGACTGGTGTAACAAGGTCATAGTCATATTTATAATTTACTTTCAGATTATTGATGGTCTGATCAACATCTTAATCAACAATAATCATACCTCCTATGTTAAGGTGTGAGGAGTATTCATTGAAATATTCGCTACCATTCTGCAAATCATAATCACAGTACACCGAATCAACGAAGTCAGCAAATAGTTCACAAGCCTCTTGCGCATCGTGGACTTTCTTTTCATTTAATGCCATAACATTTGGATAGTTTGAGGTTTTTTTCTTACAGTGAGCGAAATTGATTTAGCCGCACTTAAAATTTTCTAAATATTGCAGGATAAATTAAGTTAAATATTCAGTAATATTGCACGCCATTGCACATTGTTATCAGTGACGACTATGTGTTTATTTAGACAGATGAGCATTCGTTACTGGTAGTTATCTGAAAACTACGTAGCTAGTGATGCCAATCAGGCGCTTGAGAAAACCCCTGAGATTCTATAGAAAAAATCCCTAGAATTCTCTAAATAATTGGCTTAACTCTAAAACAAAAGAACATATTATTTTGTGTTTTCATACATAAATTTTGCAGCAAGTGTTATACCATTTTAGAATCCTTAGTAAATGCGTCAACTTTTAAAGTTACTTGCCAGACTGGCGTAGTACATTTTTTTTTCAGTACAGTCAGTTAAAGTTCAACGAATTATTAATTTTATATTGTTGGTTCGGCAAAATGTGACATTTTCTTCCAATCTGGAGCAGTTGGCTTTGAACTTAAAGCAACAGGTTACATAAGCACTATTCGGGATTACATAAGAAAAATAAAATTGAAAAAAAGTAAAGATTTGTAGCAACAGGATCTAAAAAACTATCACAAGGTGTACATTTTCTCGAAAACAAAAGAAATGCCTATAATTTGAAAAATTCATGACTTAGATTTTTTTTTTTTTTTTTCTGGTAACTGTTACGATTTGGTCTATCACCCGGTTCCGGCTTGACGTCGACTTACGGGACACCCTGTATATATAATATAATAATAATAATTAATCCTGGAATTGCTAAAAACTATTAAAATGGGTTAGGAGGTGCCACATTGAAAATTAGAATCGACAATTTTGAATGCAGTTCAGCTTACCTTTGCAATACTTATTTCATTGGCAATTATAGATTGACATCGCTTTCGTTTTCGGTTAATTTTACTTTGTGTTGATTTTGATAGCACTTGTAGTGATTTATGTTCCATTTGAATTTAGTTAATAATTTATAAACTTGTTCATTTTACAAATTAACCCCTCAGAATATACAACATTGCACGGTATACAGAATACAAAATATTCTCATTAAAATGTTGACACATTCCAGCTGATGTGCTGTGACTTCCTTAAAATATATTTAATTTGTGTGCGTGTAAACAATTACATTTCTTTCTTACATTTTTTTAGTGTTAAAACTATGCAGTATTGTTTTTTTTTTTTTTTAAGTAGGAAGAATTTAAAACAACAAGAGCTTATGCGATTGTTTCATTTCCTATGTTTTTGCAAGATATTTTATGATATTTCATAAATGGAAACCTCATTCAGTTATTAGCTGGCTATAGATTTCTCAAAACTTCTGATTTTAGTTAGTTTTCGAAAGCTCTTGAACCTTATAAGTACCAGTAGCAGTAACCTGGACTTGTACTTGAAAATTTTTAATTACCAGTACGGGAAGTATGGTTCCTGGTACTCGTACTTGGAATAAATACTGAGTATTAGCATAGATGCCACAAGAACTAGATGTCGCATGGCATACTAGAGCAGACTATACCGATTGTGAAATGGGTAGTACATTCTGGAATGGACCATAACATGCTTTAAAGCATACCGAAAGAAAATGTTTTTATAATAGCAGTTTTGAATACATTTGATCGATTTCCTCAACATTTCAGATACTTTTTTGGTACCGCATGTGACATCTAGTTCTTGTGCCATCTATGGTATTAGGCAGGGTGTCACTATCATATCAGTTTCGTATATAGAACTTGAGGGTGCTGATTGATTTTCCTTAATACGTGAGAAAAAAGAGGGGATGTGGAAAACAAAGGGTGTGGGGGGGGGGGATTGCCCCCATCGCCCCCTATAACCGCTCTGTATAGCTTTCTCATTTCGTTTTAACACGAAAATTTCATTAGCATTCAGATATCGCCAGAGTGCTTTTATCTATATAATATAAGTTTTTGATCCCGTAAGCATAGTAAAATTTAATCCCACATAAAATAGACATTATACACTTCTTGCTTGTGTTACTGTTTATGTTTATCATATAACGGTCGCTTGCATTTCGTTCAAACACCATAATTTCCTGGGCTGGACGGCAATTTCTTGCAAATTAAATGGTTATAGAAAATTTTGGGAATGCTAATTGTAGGGTTATTATATATATAATCCTATTTGCCCTAAATTAAATATTTGCAGGACAATTGAATCTGAGATTATTTACATACTACTTTTCATCAAAATACCCGGCTTTCGTGAGCTACAACAATTTTGCTTGTACTGAAAATTCCTTAGTGATATAATTTTAAATTTTTTGAGAATAATTTTTGACTAAAAAGGAAAAAAATATATGGTTGCTGGGCTTGTTAGCTAAAAGCGTAGATCTTGGTACATCAGCGCGGATTTTTGTCTCAGGCCTGTATAAATTGTTTTCAATGGAGGAAAGAATTGATTTATTTCTTAGAACTGAAATCGACCATATTTCTTCAGTATTTGTGTGTCTTATTGGTGGTTATAGGTTTTATACGATCCGAACAAATTCTGTCTACCGCCTTGCGGAAGAGTTGAGTGTGGGGGGGGGGGGAGGATTAATACATTGATGTTAGTTATCAATATTTGCATTCTATACAATACAACAAATATTTTGCTCTTACACATAGTTTGAAATTTGAATCCAGTCCTCGGTATTTATTTTTATATTTCAAGATTAGTCAAACTAGGCAGGGAAGCCGAAACCGCTGAAAGTTCTTGCAGTTATTCGTTTTTTTGATTTTAAGTACATACGCACTATCGTTCTTTGCATTCCACGAACTGAATTTATTGCAGTAAACTGAACTTCACTGTGAACTCGCATCCTATCTTCGGTTTGCATTAACTTCCTACTAATCTTTCTACTGGTATGTCGTACATTTTCCCTAATCGCAATTTTAATGCAATTTCAATGAAATTTTTATCACAATAAATACTTTATCATATTTAAAACATTTCTGATGTCTGGAACAATATCTCTCAAGGCCATTTTTTGTAAAAATTTTGAATTTTCTTAAAAGTCCAGTCAATAGGGACTAAATAAGGCCTTTGCCCTACAAAAGGTGGGGTAGTTGTGATTTTTATATATGTTATTCAGTTCTGGGCCCCGATGAAAAATCCAAGTTTAGACCCTTGAGATGGTCCGCGCGGTCCAGCATCTTGGATTAATCCTACGATAAAAATGTACAATATAAATTTGAAGAAGACTAAATTCCCTATAGTTTTTGCGAAAACACTTTTTTGTTAGTCTGATGTGTAACGAGTTACAGTACCGGAAACGTGAAAATTTTTCCATGGTGGTCAATAGAACAGGAAGTGATAGTAGTCACCTAGTCAAACAAAAAATTGTCTGGCAAGGAAGAGCGGCATCTCAACCATTTCGAAGTTACAGGGTGATTAAGGAAATTAGGTAGTCTTTCACAAAATACCCTGTATTTAAAAAAAAAAACAGAGTGTACGGCCACTTACAGAGCTCATTATATGCAGAACTTCATGACCTTTCTGCTCGATCAGTCCCGTACTCCTCTCCCCCCTATGAAAGGCTAAACGAAGAATTTCGGATTTTCTTACCTTTTTTTTACAAAAACCTGGTTAACATATTTTTTTTTATTAAAACTATAAAATGTGGACTCTCCTCTTTAATTTGACCTATTATACCTATCTGCTCACTCTAGCCGTTAAATAGTTATTAGCTCGTAAGCTATTCATGTAATACCGAAATTAGACGATATATTTTTTTTTTTTTTTCAATTACATGTTTTCAATCACTAAGGGAACAAATTATCTTTAGTTTACGCCATCAGAACTCTTTGTAATTTTGTATGCTTATTCAACTATTAAAAGAAGAAAATCTTTCATTGTTTACCCTCTACCCACCCCTTATAACCAGCTCACTCCCAAAGACGGTAGACAGAATTTGTTTGGACCGACTATAACCACCAATAAGCCCCACGAATTCTGAAGAAATATGGTCGATTTAAATTCTAAGAATATTGAAAAACATTTTTGGTTCGTGCCCATGATATATTTAGCCGAGATCAGTGAGTTACTGTTATTTAAGTTTTTTATTTTTATGAGAATTTGCTTTATTTTTTGGGTGTAAAGTTTTTTTGGCGGAGTATGTTATAAAATTTAGATTATGTTTCTTGTGGGCTCTGTAACTTATAGACTCTCTGTACTGTCTGTAACTTTAGAAACTATGGTTTTTTAATCTATGCAATTTCATTCGCTCTAGGCATTATATCAACATCTTTTAAGTGATCAGAGCAATGCATAAAAAATATCTGTCAAAATCTGGGAATACTCATGAGCTGGTATACTTCGCAAACAAAATGTATGTTAAGACCTATGTACGAAAGTTGGGGACCTGGCCCACCCCAGAGAAAAGTCGTAAATACGCCAATGCTGGCAGTTCCGCTGATAATTACTTTCCAAAACTCTCTCAATAGTGATTGTTTCCTGTCACTATGGAAATTATCTTATCATACCTATTCCAAAAAAAGGTAGTAAAAGTGAAGTTTCTAACTATAGCCCTATTGCACACCGAAATAATTCGAATCTTCATGTATTCTCATCTATCAATTTCCTGTAAGAGTTTGATATCTTCCAAACAATATTGGCTTATTTCGGGCATATCTACAACCACTATTGGAATTTGTTTCGGATACCCTGGACTAGTTTGCAAAAGGCTACAGATTGTATTTATACAGACTTTAGTAAGGCCTTTGACAAGTTATATCCCTTCTAAATGGCCTTTCAAATGAGACCCCACAACATATAAAAGAAACGTTTTTATAATTGGGCCAAACACACCACAATTAAAAAATTAAAAAAAAGGCATCACGCAATATAACTGTACGACCGAAAGTATTTTTAAGGGCAAAAGGATACGCGCAGCTGAACTGCGTATTTTGCGTGCAGGAATCAATCTAAAAGGGATCAAAATAGATATTTCATCTCAACATTGATCATGCATGTAGCGATAAAGAAGAAATAATCACCCGACATTGTGGTATGCTCGAGTGAGCGGATATCACAAGTGATTCCAATATCACCAATGAATTTGAAGCTTCTCTTTTGGACCGTATCAAATACAACTAAGGATGTCCGACCAGCCCCGGCCTAAATGTGGAAATTCTATTTAATTCTAGGTGCGATGTAGGACTTGTAGAGAAGCGCTATGTTTGTATATCTATAGTTTTGTTTTTAAATTAAGAGTACAATCCATTGCTTTTACGAATTGTGGACATCATCTTAATCTCAAATTGAGCTTTTGCTGGGATTTAGTCTTAAATATAATTTCGATTAAGATGGTTTCGCTTAACATGGGACTATCCGATGGAATAAAATCACCGTCTTAAGCGAATCAAAAACTTGGATACTTCTTATGTTTCATTTTTATAATAATTCGTTTTCGTCTTGTTCCCAATCAGAAATTATTCATTGCTTTAATAATTTAATTTTTTTTAATATTTCCAGTTTCTTTGGCAAGCAAGCAATACATAAAATTCACACGTGTGTATTTCTTACGTGCGCTGTTCATGTTTTTCTACATACATTTTACGTTCTAGCAACCATATCAGAACCAAACTCTATGAGATGATGCTATAGTTGAAGACAAGGTGAGATGGAATACCTGAAACTTCGCTTGACTTTGTACGTAGTACACCGCACCAGTGAGATGGGTACATGTTTCTCGAAGGAATTTAATTATTCGGTGTCAAGACACACGTTACAATCTCACAGAGAAAGTTTTATCTGGATGAAGTGACAGGGAAGTTATGATCTTTTTGACGTGTTTTACTGGGAGAGTTTTATGGAAACACTTTCTTCACATGTCAAGGTAAAATTTCGATGCCTGTCGAGGATTCAGGTAAGTTGCTTTCAAATTTCAAGGCATATAGGAGGTGGTATGAGTTCGTTAGAATTATAATATTTAATTAATTATTTATTTATTTTTTGTTTATGTATACCTATAAGAATATACCAATATAGACGAGGATTTAACTTATGTTTTGGAGAGAGCCTCAAATTTACATAAGATAAGCTTTGTAACAAAATTGTATGCTCCTACACATCATTGAATCAGTTGAGGTATTATTAGGGAAAACCACTCCCATCCCATAGATAAACTTTTCCCGAATTGATCTTGCTATTAGGCTACATTGCTTCTGTTGGAATGTTTTAAGAGAGATTTTTAAAAGAAAATTTATGAACCGAATTTTTAAAAATATTAGCCGATTTTCGCCATCATTTTGGAAAATTTCAAAATCTCTTAAAAAATACTGGGGAAAAAATCCGGAAGCTTAGTAATCTGAGAAGGAAATGATTTCACCTACGAAACCAGCACAAAAAGCTACTCGTAATTCGCAAACAGTTGAATATAAATGATTTTCCAGAACTTTCACTTAAAGTATAAAATTTCACTCAATTTCACAAAATTTATCACACTTTGAACTTTTCGTCAAATTCTACCGCCTTATTTCGCGAATTTATCCCACTTCTGACACCAGCTGTTGCATGCGTTATTTTTGTTCGTTATTTAAAACACAATATTTCAGATATAATGCACAATTTCTTTTATTTTGCTCTACTGTTTACTTTTAACTCACAAACAATTTTTAATTAGTTCTACTTTAATTATCACTGGAAATGTACCTCAAATTTTCGCAATCCAATTAGAACACTTTCGCCTATTTATCCACTTTGATTTGTTTTTTTTTTTTTTTTCTCTTCACTCTCTAAGACAAGACTCACTCCTAGCGCTGACAATTACTGGGGCCGGAAAGTTAGGGTCTTGGGATATGAGAAGTTTCATTTTCCCCTATTAATATGCGCGATTCTCTTACATACTTAGGAAGTTAGGAAAAATGTGAGAAGTGTCGCAATATTGAAGGACGGCTAACTTTGTGTATCAGGGTCGTAGAGCATTGAGATTATTTCGCACGAATTGAGGGTCTAGAGTAGTAAAATACATGTGAACAATTTCTGGTGGAGGGGATTTTGGGGATGAGGGGTCATACCACCCTTCATTGGCGTTGCCCAACATACGTCATATTTGGTATCAAATTAAAGATGGAAGAGCGAGTAAACGAGTGGTGTAGTTTGTTTTTGATCATTTTAAGGTAATAACTGATTTTTTCCGCCGAAAAAAAAATTTTTTGAACTTGGGTCATATACACCATATTTTGCCGTTCTTTGTTTCACATCCATTTGTATACTCCGTTGTGAAAATTTTTCTCATTGAAAGTGAATTTCCATAACTTAGGTACTAATTTTTCATAATGATGTGTTGCAAGTATGTCCATTCTTTTACAAAAAAACCGCTATTTTTTCATCTTCAGATGGACTGATTCACTTCTTTTGCAGTTACCTCCAAAAAATTTATCGGACTCAACAACTAATTACATCTCTAATTAGCAATCTTTATTGCATCTCTTCTGTACTGGAAGATGACCAAACTGACCATTTTTACGTGATTTAAAATTTTTAGCTGGTATCTTGAGACACCAAAATCTATATTTCTCTGTAAGTATTACAAGGATTTCCATAATTTAGTTTTAGCCAGTTTAATTTGGAATTCCATGGAACCTAGGTACCTTCACAACTACAACAGCCGAGAGTTTTGAGAGTGGAATAGAGAGTTTGGTAATTCTCAATATAAATTTTCCGAGTTACAGTATTCTGAGTGGGGAGTAAAATGTCAAAAGAACTCTCATCTCCACAACTCTCCGTATTAGTAAATCCGGCCCTTGTACTTATACAAATTCTCCAGAACCTTCTCACAGATTTCACTCCAGAATCGTCGATTCTCCGAACCTAAAGCTGTTTATTATCCGCACCTTATTATTTTTCGCGACTACTCCATTTCTAATGGATGTCACTTGTCCTTTTCTAGTGCACGTAACAATATAAATGTCAATGACATTTCAAATGAACTAATTTTCGCCCACAGTCTGGTCACATCTTCAGTTCTTTGAAATGACTGAATTTCGAATTAAATCATTCTGGAGACAGTCATCTAGTAGTAACAAAATTAATTCTACTTCCAATTCCTGTGTAATTTTTTGTTTCGAATCGGAAATGTCGACCATGCCATAACCATTGCATATACAAATTATGAAGAAACATTTTTGAAAAAAGTTCATAAGAAAAATGAGAATTTTTGCAGTAAATTAGCAAGTCTCTTAAAAATGGTTAGTGGATCCGAGACCGAATTAATCCAACTTTTTTTAGGACCAATAACGCATAAAAGTCACAAATATTGTTTCGATTAAGACAGACTAAATATGGGTAGGTATGTTGTTTTTAGAGTTATACTTAATACTTCAGTCTAGTAGTCTAAACTAAGAATTTCGGATTTTTACCTTTTCATTGTTTTTGACCTCTTTTTTTTACCTAATGGTACTTAATGTAAGTTTTTTTTTACAAGAACTGTAATCTGTGCACTCTCCTCTTTTATTTGACCTATGATACCTATGTGCTCACTGTAGCCGTTAAACTGTTGTTAGCTAATAACCTATTCAGGTCATACTGAAATTAGACGATATTTTTTTTTTTTTAATGACATGCTTTCAGTCACTAAGGGAACAAATTATCTTTAATTAGGAGTACGGAGCTGGTCAGGCAGTCAAGCAGAAAAGGCCATGAAGTTCTACATACAATTAGCTCTACAAGTGACCGTATACCTTGGGTATTTTGTCAAAGACTAGCATATTTTCGTAATCACCCTGTAGCTCCGAAGAGATTGAGATGCCGACTATCACCTCCTGTCCTATGGACCACCATGGAGGAAACACCTTGTATAAGGAGTACTATACGTATACAGTTTTTTGGAAGAATGTTTACGTTTCCGCCGCTGTAACTCGTTACACATCAGACTTACAAAAAAAAGTGTTTATACAAACAATGTAACGAATGTAGTCTTCTTCAAATTGATATCAGCCATTGTTGTCGTAGGATCAATCGTTGAAGAATTATTTTGAAAAAACCAATTTCGTGTACTTTTAATCCAAGATATCGGACCGCGAAGACCCGTCGCTCCCCCCTCCTACTAAGGGTGAAAACTGAAAACATAATCTATCCCCCGATTTACACGATACTTTGTTTATACTGTTTGTAAAATATGGGCTTTAAAAAAACCAAAAATTTTTGCAGTCATTTTTTAATTCCTTTCTCTTGGTAACATTGGCTCTTATATTTCTAGTCATTTTTTAATTCCATTCATGAAATAAATGATCGTGCCAGTCAGTTCATTTACATGAATACTTACATAAAGTAGGCTACAAGTAGAGATCAAGTAATCAAAACATGTAAACGCGCATTGGCTTCAAGTATACTTGAGTCAAGTAAATTACAAAACTTTGTTCGATTTACTTGAAAAACTTCATGTAAACGCAACTTCAATACTTGAACATTTTTCAGTTCTGCGAGTTATGAAAACGGCTAAGAGGAACAAAAAGAAGATTATTATTGATAATTTAGGTTGTAATTTCTAGCACTTTTCTCAAAATATTTATCTAAAAATCCGTACCTACGTACTGAACCTAATGCAGAGATGTCAAATGTCAAATTTCACCTCAAGTAAGTATCGAGAAAATTTTAAGTCAAATAATTAGAACCGCTTCGTTCCCGGCCACTGAGCTGGTAACAACTCTTTAAAGTACAAATACCAAAAATAACTAATTCCAAAATGGCTACTTTAATAAAGCAAACTATCTAATGTAAATAAAGTCAAACTAATAGCTTGAGTTTCTATTTTCAAATAATTAATAGTGAGAACATTCTAAAAATTCGTTTACTTTTTTCAATTTATAGACAACTACTGTTAAAAGTAAGTAAAATCATACTATGCGCGTGGCGTCGATAAACTACATAACCTAACAATATTGTGAAATTAAAAATAACAAATAACATCTTAACTAATATTTACGACTAATAATCCTACAATTTAATCGTCCTAAAGGAAAATCATTCAATAATAATATAAAAATATACGAGTATATTACTTTTTGGCATTATACCTGATTGGGTCAAGCCAGGGGATTTGGGACTCCAGCCCCCATTTAAATGCGGCCCATAGTCTCCAAATCTTAATCAATATAGAAGAAGGAGAAGCATTAATTCAACCAAAAAACCTACTTGAATTTCATGTGGACTTCAAGTCAAATACTCAAGTATTCATGTAAACGTACTGAGTAATTCTGATGACGACGAGTCTAAACCAGTTTCATTCACAGAAAAAGTCATCCGTGAAGGGATTGAATTGGAATTGAAAAAAACGCTTCACTCAGGTCTATAAAAATTTGATCAAAATAGAAACACAATTGTTAATTACGGATTTCAGTACCAAGGTTCGCCCATCTGAAATTCTTTCTAATTCATCTAATATCGAACTTAAATCGAATCAAGTATGTACCTATTATCAAATGATAAAAGTGACATCATACCAATCAGGAAGAAAAGAATAAGATTAAGGTTAGTCCAAAATATTTTTATTCCAAAAATTAAAAAAAAACATAATTTATTGTATACATGTGATGTATGTGTATAAGTTTTTCTCAGAATTTGAGTTTGGGACCCCAACGTTGGGTGATCCAAAACCCCCGATCTATACATCTCAAGCCACGAAACATACTCCCTCAGTACCACATCAGAGCCCTAACTTAGTGCTAACTCCGAACATTCGAAAATATTTGCATCGCTCCTATGTAAAACCACTGACATGTATAATATGGACTGACCACATTCATAGAACTACACTACAGAAAGTGGGCTCACTTCTATATAGCGTTGTCTTTCGCTCTAAGCACGAACTACCAACTGAGACAGAACTGAAAAAAAAAACAAATATATAATTGGGTTCGTCGAAATAAATGTTTTAAATTAATTATTTGGGTTAATTAGTCATAAAAAGTGTTTTACCAAAGGCAATATATTCACAGATTCTCAACAGAAATTCGAAAGGATGCACTTTTCAACTTCCCGCCAATGATTTTTTCAATGTTGGCACCGACGTAAGAACTATTTTTGGTACAAAAAATTGTGCTCGCATGAAATAGCATAACGAGTAGTCCATATTATATGTATATGCTAATGTTTAAAACTGAGAAATGTTTGGTTTAAATGACTCCTCCAGTTTGCACCCTAAGCTACTATTATATTAAAAAATTGCTTTTTGTAAAAAAAGTATACTAAATAATTGACCAAGTGGCAGTCGGGTTCGCGCACGAAGGTTTCCGTACCATCGTACAAAATTTAACACTATGTACTTTTTATTTATTTTTCAAATGAGAGTAGGCGTCATATGAAAAATAATAATAATTCTGTCATTTGAAAATCATTTGAAAAAAAAATACCTACTTATGATAATAATAATGAATGAGAATAAAACGAGGAAAAAAACGCCGAAAAAATCACGTTTCTTGTATGGGGTTCCCTTTTAATTTTCAATTTTATTATATTTTTTATATTTGTTGTTATATCGCCAATAGAAATAGACACTCTGTGAAAATTTCAACTGTCTACCTATTACAGTTCATGAGATACAACCTGGTTACGGACAGACAGCGAGTCTTAGTAATAGGGTTCCCGTTTTAACCCTTTGGGTACGGAGCTCTAAAAATGACACATCATCCATACCGCTTAATATGTGAAAACCTTCCTAATGCTCAATTTAATTTATACGATGACCCCTCCCCCTAATTTCAATGCTAGATCCGCCACTAGATTAGTCTAAGTAATCACTAACAGTAATTAAATTTTTGGCTAAATTTTTTAATTTATATTTTTGTCATTTTATGAATAGACCGTTATTTTTATGCTTTTTAAGATAATATTTAGTTTTATTTTACGTTGAAATAAAATCTACGATTTCGATATTTACACGGTTTTCTAAGGAACCTATCTTCAGTATAAATCGGGGGACAGGTGTATATAAAAATCAGAACTAATCCAACTTTTGTAGGTCAAAGGCCTTATTTAGTTAGTCCCTATTGACTGGACTATAAGATTAGAAATAAAATGCTTCACACGAAAATCAGGGATTTCGTGTACTATTTATGCTTAAATTCGTATTATCTAAATTTCGTTGCGTTGAAGGCGCAACATTTTATTGCAATATTTTGTCTAAAATTTAGCTACTAGAATTGGAACGAACCATAATTAATGAATTTGAATTAAACCCATTTATAAAGTTGTTGTATACCAACAATCATAGATAAAGAAATTTGTGCATGCATAACAAAATGCATCCATAAATTCCTTTAATTCTGAAGTGGGTCCAAAAATGCATTCATAAATTAACATGAGCCAATTTATGTTTGAAATGCATCCACAAATTCCAGGGCTCAGATTCAAGTACATGTGCCAGCAGCACATATTCAAATAATTTTTTCATGTCCAAGCGGACGTAGTCATATTCAAAGGCACATGCTCCAAATAATTCTGTCTGCACGACAAGAAATTATGTGACAAACACGTGTAATATTTCCGATGAAATATGCACGCGCTAAACACTTTTCGATGGGTCAACATTATTGACCGTGAGAAAGACGCGCTTGCTTATCTCACTCAAGTATACTGATCACGTTGCAATACGCCGTCCAGGAAAATTTAACAATTGGACATATTTTTACCATGTGTGGCTCGTTTTGAAGAATCAACAATGTTGGGCTGTAGGAAAGAATTAAACAATTCTGATTGGGTGATTCTTTCTCCGGTCTGCCATGCTGATTTTGTGGAATGGGTGACACAAGGATTCCTATATGTTAATTCAAGTAACCAATGAGAAGGCTGAAACAACTGAGCCTTTCTTTCAAAGACTCAACGCTGGACATGTGGAGAGCAGTTTTGAATTGGCAGTTTGAGTTCGTAGTTTCAGTTCGGAGTCTTGAGTTCAGATTTTGATTTGTAGAGTTCGTCTAATTTTTCATTAGATTGAAGAGTTCAACTTCGTAGTTTAATCGCTTGATTTAGACAAAGTACTAACGGTGGTTCTCGCGTTTCTGTAGAAGTTTTCAAGTTTTAAATAATAGTTTGTAAATTACAAAAATTTTGTATTACAAGTTTTTTTTGTTAATTAAAGAATTCGAATAAAATTAAAATCGTTTGGTTTATCGACTCATATGGTACAGCAGTATACACCCTCTTGAAAATATATAGTTAAAGCTTTTCCGCAAGGGAAAAGTATTTTATTTTGCAGGAACTCGTGCGGACAAACGTGAGACAAGGACCAAAGATAAACTTTTTTGTTTTTTTAATAAACTGTAAGTTTTCACATAACACTTTTCTTTGTAATTTACAAACCAAACTCAGCACCCTCTCCAGATATAATTTATTATTTATTATTCTAAATAATCTAAAACTTTCCTTCTACGACTAAGGCGGAGAACATTTGCTCTAACCGACATTTTTATAATCAACTTCAATTTTCATAAAAACATATTTATTCTGGGCCGTTATATGTATGCACCAAAGAACCACTTTTGCCCCTCTTCATATCATCTTTCAATTCAATCTTAAAGGTGCACATCAAAGATAAACGGCCCACTCTTCTCACCACAGCAATTAGATAAACCTCATAAAGGAATGTACATAGGAATCCTTATCATCAGTGGAATGCTTGTTGCATGTCAGCAATCTTTGCAAAGAACAATTCCGATAATCGCAAGGTAAACTCCGTCGTTATTGTCATGGCAGCATTTTCGTAAGTTCTTGTCTATATCAAATTCCTGATATCTCCGGAGTGTTATTTATTGCCTAACACAAATTCATTTTCCGATTAATTAGAATTTTCCGAGAGAATTTACGAGTTTTCTTACATACAAGAATATACTGAAAACCCGCACGTTCATGGTTCTCTTGGTGGCTTGTGTTTCTGTTCTCTAATTTAGTATACCAATGACTCTTTGGTACTACCCCACTAAAAGTAATTAGGGAACAGCAGCAACATTCTTGGTTAATCCTCAATCAACAAAAATTATGAGAAGGCCTTGGGGCTGGGTGAAGCTTTCGTCTAAAATCTTTAACAAAATTGTGTTAAAGCAATTTGGGGCCTGCCCTTTGTTTTGTTTTTTTTTTTTTTGCTCGAGTTGTTGCAGCTGTGGCATGACAATCAGATTTATTTTTGTTTGAAATTGATTGATAAAATGTTGACATGGAATTCAATTAGGCCATGATTTGGAATATAATCGATTGATGGTGGTACATATATCAAAAATAATGAAAGGAAATCGATAAATTTAAGGGACAGGAACACATTTTGTATCTATGTACAATTATATATAGATAAGTGAAAAATACGTTTTGTCTTCTTCCAACTGAAGATTTTGGTATTTGTTAAAAGGAAAATAATTTAAATAAACTCTAGACAATATTTTCTATTACCTTGAATATATCCCAGAAAACTTCTACTGCAAAATGTCTTCTTCATATACCAATAAATCTTGGTGATAAAAGCTCTCTTAATGTGATTACAGACGAACATATTCTGAGAGAAGCGCTTACATGTAGGTAATACAGAGAAAATCAAAATAAATGCTATATTAAAGATTTTAGTTTTTTTTTAACTTACAATCGCGCTCCATTTAATTGTAAGCCAAGTAGTCCAGGGGTCTCCTTGGCCCATACTAACTAAGTGAAAAGTTGCATACCTTTAGTTGTCTCTCTTTTGAAGATAAATATATAAAATACAATTCTAACCAAAAGTAGCGTAGTTAGAAGGGTTAGTTGCTAGGTTTTTTTTTGTATCACTTGTTGACAAGAATGTTTGAGTTATGTAAGTATTGTCAGAATAACTTACTAAATTATTATGAAATTTGAATTAATATTATTTATACTCAATTATTTTGCAATCCTCAGGACCATCCTTCAAGCTTGCAGAAATATTGCTGCTTCTTTTCTCCGAAGTTAAGCAAAGAATATAAATAAAAACTTAACTGAAAATTTGATTTTTCACAAATTCTCTCTCTTCTTCTCTTTATATAAAAGAAAATTAACTCCTTGGCTTTTTTGTGCCATATCTGTCTAACTATCTTGCTGGAAGAGGCCTTTTCTCCTCACTCCTTCTATTTTATTGTTGGACTTATATATGTACCACATTTGTACGGTTTAAGGTAATAATGCTAATGATGGTCCACATAGATTATTTAACTCGTTTCGTTGAGTTAAATATTTCGTTATTGATTTGGGTTTAATCTATTTAAATTATTCAGTATTTATTCCAATTTGTTTTGTTTGTAATTCAGCCTTTTATCCTAATTGGATGATTGTTTATCATGTTTATTTAACTTATTATTTTTATCTTATTTTTACTACAAGGAATTTTGTAGGATTTTTGATTTTTATTTCACGTCTATTTGTTAAATAAAGATGCAGTTTTTTCAGCTTTTAATCAGGTAGACCGGGGTAAGTTGACTATGGGGGTATGTAGACTGATTGCGATTAACTAATCAAACATTGACAATGAAGCTGTATGAATTTGATAGTGTATTCAGCCGATGTATCCGCTTCACTATAGCAAAAGTCGTCGATGCTATCGCACGTCGTTTGCGGAATTATAAAAAAAAAAAAAAAAAAATTACCAACACGTGAGTAAAAATTTTGTTTGATATTTAAATTGTCTTATAGCTTACATGCTCATCATATTGAGTTGTCTAGTGGTTTTTATTCAAAGTGTATGCATTGGTTAATGAAGTTCCTAACTTGATTTTCCTGTCATTAGAATAACTTTTTGTCATGAGTGTTTCAAAAGAGAACAATAAAATTGCACTTTTATAAAACTCACCCTTTCACTATATAAAGTACATGAAAATCCCCAGCCATTATTAGGCCTCACCACCTATTATCCACACAACCCTTAATATTTTTAATAATTCTAAGTTTTTGGAGATCAAAATTTTATCTTTCATCAATTTAACCTCAAATAGGCTAATTAATCCAATTTTATTTCTTATATTCGAATGGGTCTCGCCTAAAACCTCGACATTAACGCGGATATAAATAATCATGCACCATATAACCCGCTATTACCATATTAAGCATTCATCCGAAACATAGTATGCGTTACAAACACCTGCACCATTAACACAGATTATTTTAAAAATGGTGAATTTTCTTTATTTCGTAATAAATGATTATTTTTGTTTTAAACTTTGTTTTTTTGCATGCTTATTGCTTTATTAAACTGATATAGTCAAATAACTCCGTCCACTGAGTCAATCAACCCCAGGGATGGGGTAAGTAGACTCTCGGGAACCATTTTTGAAAATGGCAAATAATACTTGAAAATCTTATAGTGAATAAAATAAAAGGAACTATTAAGAAACACATTGAAGTAATCAAAACGAAAACGTAGTTTTTATGCCTAAAAACTTTACAGTAATATTTTTATAAAATTAATTATGAAAAATGGGTCTACTCTACCTTGCGAAGGTACTTTACGATAATATGCCTTGCATAATTTTCAGTCTATACGAATTACAAGGGCATGTTTTTGCTAAACAAAAGAAACAAGGAATATCGAAAACAACATGTATATGTTCAGTATAAAAATCAATTATTTTTCCTTTTTAAAATACAATAAATTAATTATCATTCTATTTTCTTAAAAATAAACGTATTTAGTATTTATAAGCAAGGTTTTTCGCTAAACTGAATCCAGATTTTATCGGATCTTCAAAGTTTTGGAAACCAGAATTCTCCCTTTGCTCCTGTTTATTGTTAATAAAAAATAAATAAAAATAAAAAATATCTTAGGGAAGAAAAAGTATGTTAGATGACATTTTATTGTTTGTTGACAGTTTTACTTTTTTGCAGCCCATCCCAGTTCACTTTCATAATAATTTTTTTTAGAAAAGAGCAAATGGACCAATTTAGAGACTGGAATTGTACCAATGACTTCCTTAATATAAGTAGTCTCTCCAAATGACGTAAGAAAAATCTTAGAAGTCTTTTGTCTGTATATTAAAAATTAAAAATTATATTCTATTTCCTCCAGATGATATTGACTTGTTATAGGAAAGATGTCCAAATTCCTAGTTTCAAAGAAATTTGTATTTACCACCCTTTCTATTAGAACTGTATGCTTCGCTAGGACGTGATTTTGATTCTTTAAAAATTTTCTGTATTTTCTTCAAGTTGTTGTTTTGTTCAAATAATGTTCCGTTTAATAAATTATTTCCTTCTTCTAAAGTATAAAAACATTATTAAGAAGATTCGCATAAGGAAATGGCATTCTTGTTACGTTATTAACTTCCCTGCACCTTTTCCCGCACGCAAAAAAAAACCTATTTTCTTTTAGCAACTCCTGTAATAAAACTGAAAGAAAATCACATAATTGCTAATTAGAGAAAAGCAAAAAGAAAATTTCAGAATTATTTTCCTTTATATTATTATCCACACCCAAAGTAGCATTGCAACGATATACTGGCAGGGCTCGAAGCTTCCACTTCCAAGTGTCCTGTTCATTTCTTGCATGTTTCGGTAAAGTAATAATATATAATTTAATAATGCTTAACGTGTTAGCCCAATTAGAACTCCCTAGTTAATTTTATGAATCATTATTTTAATGCGTTATAAAATTTATGATAAACTTAGTATATCCTAATCCCTATAGATTTCAACTACAATGTTGTTTATACTATTAATAAAATTTCATACCTTAAAAAATACATTGGTAGAAGCATTGGAATCATACGAAAACTAGTTCCAAACAGTAAACAAACAATGTCGCACATGATATCTCCAATTTTGAATAGTTGTTCTTCACTCTTAAGGTTTTTGACATATATAATACCCGAACCGCTTGAATATTGTACGGGCTCAGTTAAAAGGTCCTCAATTTGCAAAATTTATTAGAATTGGTGGCTTCATGTATCAGTAATTATCCTGTACTGAGGAAGTTAGAAAATATAAGTCGAGGAAAGAAAATACAGATCTATAAGTATGAGGGACTTTTAGATAGTATATACGCTCCTATAAATTGGTGACATGACTTAGCATTTTTTCAACCTTTCGGCATAATTGCATTTATTCCTATTATAAGAAGCAAAACTGTCAACGGTATAATCAGTCATCTGGTAAGTGACAGTTAATCTAATACACTCCGTGAAGAATTTGTTAGCGAATAGCGTTCGATACTAATTATCACCGGACCTCCTTCATATAATTTCTTTATAATTTAAATTAGTTCTTCTGCCTTCCTCGAATATTTGATAATATGAATAGTAAATTCTAGGCATCAATTACCTTCATATCGTACCTTAGGTAGACTACCTAATTAGAGCTACGCGCAATTTAATAGATACACGCAAGATCTGATATCAGTTCGTAATGTTGCATACGAGAGGTGTAAACGATGTAAAACCACTAGTTTTAAAGACAAATACAGGATACTTAGAAACCGTACTACTCATGCAATTTGAGAAGCAAAAAACGAAATTTTTTAAAGTATATCTGAATAGTGGGCTACCACAAAGGTTCACTGGAGAAATCACAAAAGGTGGGCGTTGTTGCTGCTGTTAATTCTGGATGTACTTTAGATCCTAATGAACTAAATCTCGAATTTCTATTCATAGCTCTAACCCTGCTAACGGCAGTGATTTTCTTAATTCAGTACAATCTAGATATACCTTTTTCCTTTCAATTTCATCAAAGTCTCTGCGGATGAAGTTTACGCACCTTTGCGAAGTTTTAAGTATGTTTCTTCAAGGTTTATATACATCAATAATCTTCTTCATGATTTCCAATCTAGTTTTCATCCCAAACATAGTCGCACCGCAGCCTTATTGAAGGTAATCAATGAAATTAGAGAAGAAATAGATTTTGATATATTAATACTTGAATTATCTAAAGCATTCGATACTGTCGATTATCAATCCTGTATAGAAAATTTATTACACTAAATTTAATCCCCCCCCCCCCCCCCTCCCCGCTGAGAGGGCCTAGCTGCCGTGATCCACTTTTACCTTTATTGTTTTAGGCTGTTAGGTTATACAATAAAGTTCCTTTTTCAATTTCAATTGAATTTATCCACAACCTCAACGAAGATTATTTTTAGTTATCTAACAGGACGTTCTCAGGTCGTGTTTTCAAATGCAAATTACTCTACCTTCCTTAGAATTAATTCTGGTTTTACGCAAGGCTCGGTTCTTGAATGCTCATTAATTATTATTTTTACTGTGTTGCACACAGTGAAATACATGTCTACCATAATGATGGTTAATTTTTCATATCGCGACCCTTCCGACTTCTCCAAGATGGAATTAGTTGCATCAATGAAAGCCTCAATGCAATAACTCGATAGATAGTAGAAGTAGACAATGGTTTAATGTTGAATCCTGGAAAAACGTGTTGTTTCGCTATGCATCGAATTAAGCTTGATACCTCTACTTATTATCCCATTATATTTAATGACACTATCATATACCTTGGGTAGAGGGCCGCACGTAATTTAGATGTAATTATAAATGACACGCTTACTTAAGGTGATCACATCACAACAATAATACGTAAGGTATACGCTCTTTGTGGGCTTGTTCCCTCCTTTTCCCTGTGATAATGTACGATTGCGATGTATTTAGAAAGCTTGATGATCTTAATTGTAAGAAATTGCTGATCGCGTTTAACTCCATTATATACATATATAGTATATATATCTCAGAAGATATGATCATATCTCAGCATATGCTCCTTCTTTTCTGGGTTTTAACATTCTCGAATTTTTAATTGGTAAACTATCAAATTAAAGAAAATTATCAAATACTCCAGTCCAACCTAACTATACAGCATTCTTCAATTCGCGAGATCTACTAGAACAGTCATTTGCATTTTGTCCAGATCTGAATACTTGATTACTAAACCCCTGTTTATCTATCCTGCCACTAAAATTTGTAATTCTGTCCAATATAAAAATATTGATTGTGTCGGGTTCTTTTAAAAGCACCAAGGGCTGTGATTATTCGGAATTGGTGCGCCTTGGAAAATGACTTCCTATGAGAGAAATGTTCACAAGAGAGCACTAATGGCCAAGGAAGAAAAAAACTGCAAAAATGTATGCGAAATGTAGTAGCTGGGGTGTATGTGACCCAAGTGCATGAAAATTGGTTTTCCGGCGGCAAAAACGGCCCAGGAAAGGTTTCTGAATCGGGAAAAACTTACACCACCTAATAGTACTCGGCGATACCATTAATTTGATATGCAACATGCAGTATTGGAACCACACCCCCATCTCGCCGGGAGTTCCTACCCCCTAACCTAAAAAAATGAAAAAAATGCAGGGAGAAAAAATTCTTCTACGAATTGTAGCTGCTAATGAACTGAGGCGAACAGTGAAACCCGTTTTCCGATCGGACATAACCCTACCGAGTTAGATAAGATTTATTGTATTGTATTGTATTGGGATGGCTATAAATAGCTATTTAAGCCTCCGAGTATAGGATTGTGGGTACTCAAACTTCTTCACAGAACTTAAGGAATTCGGTTCTGTACTAGCTTTTCGAAAATGTACTAGAACAAACTTTAACCCCCTCCCCCAGCTTTTCCCCGCTAGATAAAAATAAACATTATTAATAAGAAATGTTCAGAGTATCATAATGCATTGTTTAAGACCTCTCTCATGTCTGAAGGTGTCAGGCTTAAAATGGACATTCCCCTTTAGGTGGTTATTTCTTTGTACCTTATAGTTCATGCTTCCTTCTTTTGTTTTTTTTTTTTTTTTCTTTGTTTACATACATTATATATAAAAACACCAATATTTTCTTCAATAAATTAAAATTAAAATTGAAGCAATGAAGGCATCGAAAAAAAATCCTTCTTCAACAAGGCATTAGTAATATTTCTATTTTCTGCTTCCAATAATTAAAATTGATAAGCTCTGATCTGATTAGTTAATACACTTAAAGCCGGCTACACACACTTAGTTAAAATTGCATAGTATTTTGTAATTGTAAACTTAGTTGGTATAATTAATTTTAATTCTTTTATGCTTGATTCCAATACGCCTTAAAATCATTAAAAAATCTGTTAAGTCTTAACTGAACGTTTGTGGGCGGCTTAAGAGTTATTTAATTGTGGCTTACAAATTATATTTGGAAAACATAGTTAAACTACCTAAAAAAAAAAACAGTTAGTTTCTCTCTCTAGTACAAAAGCACTTTCCATCCAAGTACAAATTCTACATATATAAGTATAAGTACATCAAATTTCTGACACCGTACAATTTGGTTTGCAAACGAAATAATTGTTAAGGACACAGTGGAATAGCAACGAACGATCCATATAGGTACCTGCCTACAAGAGCCACCCATTCATACGAGCATTCTGTTAAAATCCTTATCATTGTTCTGTGGGCTTTGTATCTTTGTCAGAAGTTGAAACCCTCCCAGACTTACCTGCATTCTTTATTGCCTCGCAGCTTTTTGAAAGGAAACGACGTCGAAAGTCGATAAAGGCGACATTATTTAAAGGGTTAACGTACATCATGCATGAGAGCTGTTTCTGAAAGCGTTCTCAGTCAACCTGTTATAATTCCAGCCCCAGGGTAAAAAGGAATGTCATTGTTTCATACAGCAACGAAAAGACTATTTGAAAAGCGTGATTTTAGCAAGAGCCCCACGCATGGGTTCCCTTTTTGTCGCAAGCTTTTTATGAATGAAGCCTTCATCCTCTTTGTTCTAGATTATCGTTAATTGAAACGGTGAAGTTTGTTGCAGTTGAAGAAGCTTTGTGTAAAATTTGCGTCATACTTAAATGCAATTTAGAATTGCTCACAAGATACTTATTTGTACGTGTATAGAATGTTACTCCTACATAATAATGCGAACGGATTTTTTGCTTGTTTTGTTTTTTGAATCAGGATTAAATTCAAGAAATTTTTAATTAAAAACAAAAATCCGAAATATTTTACGTTTACAGCTCCTTTGCTTGAGACGTGCGATGGGATCCTGGGGTATGATTACTAACTAACTGCACTTTATCTCTATAGTAAGATTACTGATCCCCCAGTTTTATTTCGCCGCGATTGCCAAATGGCATGTTATTAGACATTAACAAGGTATGCCCACTAGATTTTTGATAAGTGATGCAATACGTCACGACATCAATTCATATGAATTTTCAGAATTTTTTTTTTTTATAAATTCTTATATATAATGTCTTTAGCACAGTTGTGTTATGCGATGACACTCAAGATGGCCCCCATGGTTCATGAGAGTCATACCTTGTTACTGTTAAATGGCAACTGACAAATTCTGCTTCATCGTTAGATAATCGTTTTAGTTTTCGGGAGCCCTGCAAGGCACAAAAATGTTCTCACGCTCAAACCCCGGACGAGGCGGTTGTTTTTTCTTCTTCTATTTATTAATTTGATTTAGAATCGTTAAAAAAAAATTTCTTAAAATTCTTCTTTATCCATCATTGACTGATTCTAACAAGTGTAGGTTCGATTCCCGTCCGGGAAAAAATAAAATAAAATTTTTTACTTGTTTGAATGAGAGGAATCATTTGGTAAAATATAGTCATATTAGTCTGGGACACCCTGTATAGTAAACTATAGTAACAGATCCACATATAAGCAAACCCCCAACTATAAATGACGTTTATTTATATTCAAAAATTCTAAAAAAACGTTTGTAGCTCTCAAAATATACCAAATGACATTTGTCTCCTCATGACGTTGCAGTATGGGACCTACGGATACGCTGAAAAAGTGGACCTTCAGTATGGTCATGAGTCGCTCCTTTAGCCCCGACAGTCCCTATAACATTCCGGATGAAATATTCTCCCAACAGAAATACAGAAATACTGATGTAGCTTGCTGGTTCTAATTTTTAGGGTCGTTACTTCAGCTAAGCGAAGCTCCGGAGAACTGACGCTTGTGTACTGTTTAGACTTTGAAAAGATAATGTTATTTGTTGGACATAAAATTCACTAAGTTCTCTTCTGATTTGTCCTTAAGCCTAGTTTGGACTTCAAGTAAAACAGTACGGAGTTCAGGTAAAAAGTGACATTTCCTTAAAAATTTTATCGCTGGTAAAATTCCAAGCAAAACTTTTACTGAGTTCTTTACTAGTGCAGTAGGTACGGGGTTCGCGGATAAAAAGTGCCATATTTTCTATAATTTGATAGATGGCGTTTTGTAAGTCTCCACTCATTTTACTGACCGTTTTAATGTGCGGAGCATTAAAATTCTGGTAAAACTTTTATATTTCTTTGATTATTCACAAAGCGAGTTAATTTAGTTTTCCCCGTAGATTTTCTTAACGACGATATACACTTAGAACTAAATTTTTCCAATTAATTGTGATTTTAACAGCTGTCACCTCGTTTTCTCCACACGAAATTTACGTCAACTTTTTACCAGCCTTAAAATGGTATTTTTTGGAGACCGCCTTAATTTTACCAATACCCGAAATCCATACCAGGCCTTATGGTGAATATGTTTATTTTTACTAATTTTCGGATCGAAAGCTGACATAAGACGATTTACAAAATCAAAAGCCTGCTTAGCTAAGTCTTTCTGCGTTCAGCAAAGTCTTCCTAGATGAGAATTAATTTTGGTAGGTTTCCAATGTGGTTGGTGAAGAGCTCGGAAATGTGCCACCTGCCACAGACGTGTCGCTACAGCTCTTCAACATTGGTGACAATGACTCTTTTTCATGAAGCAGTTGGAGGCTTCATGTATTTTGCAATTGTAACCCGGTCAAACATAACAGTTTCTGTTATAGTAGAATTCTATATGAAAGAAGAAACCAAGAAAGCACTTTTATATATTTTACAATGATATTTCCATATATTCTTTGAGTTGTTTCAGTGTGGCTCAATATATACTAAAACATCTATACAAGACCTGCCTGCTACTAGTTTTATTTTCATGATAAGATCTGATTTCATCTGTTTAGCTCTCAACAATGTATATTAAGATTTTGCAGTAGTTGCTCAAGCTGTAGAATAGATAATCTGCAATATAATTTTACACAAGTGTAGTTTAATAAGAATCTATTGAAAATGTATTATATATGAGCTTACGACCGAATTGTAAAACATCCTTTCAAAACCTCTGGTGAAAGAAAAGTTTGAAAAATTCCGAGGAATTTTTTTAATAAGTGCTAAAAATGGTTATATCACGCGACGAACCAGCGGGTAGTTACTAGTGCTAAATAGTTAATCAAATACAACCTAATCCGATGACATAGAGTATAAATATCTCAAAAACTTTAATATCACTTCCAAAATTGTAACACCAAAAGCTACACACAATCGAAAATTCATTAAAAATAATGAAAAAATAAGAAAAGCGAACATTTAGCTAGGAATTGTTTCCTTCATAAAATGAGTGAAAGGATTTGTCTACAAAGAAACAAAAAGCTACTGGCCTCTTTCAAAATTAAGCACTTAATTTAACTCTGCCATAAAAATAAAACATTTCTGCCGCTTCAACTTAAATCACAAATATAAAGATTTCACGGTATTTTTAAATAGAAGCACAAAACGAGTGAAGCGCATACATAAATTAAAGCAGCTAAGCTAACGGAAGGAACCGTCGTCGAAGTTGAACATAGCAAGATGGGTATGAGACGGAAGTCCTCAGGGGGTCTGGTGATTCCATTTTAAACTACATATAGAACCAGATGCAGCCTTAAAATTATTTTTCATCTCATTTGAACTGAATAGGGGAGGGGAAAGCTTTCAAGTTTGAGTGCGTCATTAGACTTTATGGAATTTTTATTGACATGAATTTTCCGGGAGTTTTAAACGACCTCATTTATACACGTGTGTAGCTGCTTTTCGTACGTGTAAAGCAAAAATTATGAAAAAGAAAAACGTTTCACTTAACACTTTACCACCTCAATGAATTTATGTCGACACGACCGGCATCAAAACGGAAATGTAATGACCCATAAAATTGGAATATAGTGTGGAACTCAATCCCGAAAACCCGGAAAACAGTTTTAATTTTTAATAAAGACAGAAATGAATTTGATAAGACGGAACTAGGAAACGAGAAATGGCAAGGATATATTATGATTTATTGCTTTGCTTGCCACGAACTATTAAGTCGTATGCTACTGTATATTGCAATAGCTGTGGAATAAATGTATATATGTTTATAGATGGCAATTGGATGCCATATGAGAGACAGTTCTTGTTCAACCCACATCAACCGCAGGGTGCACACGGAATTATATCATTTTTGAAGGGAATCCCCTGCGTATCTTTTGACCGAAATTGACTTTCACAACAAATGAAGGAGCTATCCAGAGGAGAAATGATGTAATAAATCTCGAACTATATTTGCCTGTGTACATATTTTCAGGGTCTCATCGAAAGTAATATTCGCACTGCCATGAAACCGGCTTATAGACCCGAACCCAATTTCGGTACCCTTATGATGTTAGGAAATGAATTTCAAGGTTTTCACATCTAGCACCAACGAATGCTGTATTCCATTTTTGCCATCCTAATTCCAGAGAAATATTCGTTCACGAGGAACGATACGTGATTCGCATCCAAATGGCTAAATGTGGATAAAAATTTCACTATTTTTCGAGATACTCAAGCCAGTTATGTCTATCACTGGTCAATGGCCCTAGAAAATGACTCCTGTGGAGTACGAGGTGTAACATAAAGTTTGTCCCAAATGCCAAGCTAGGCATCTTGGTAGTGAAAAACGATGAAAATATTAATTCGTTTTGGGCCTTTAGTTTTGTAAAAGTAGAGTTAAGATATTCTGACTTTGGATTAAGTCGCATATACGAATTTAAATAAGTTTTTAAATTTTTTTAAGAAATACGTGAAATGTATGAATTTTGTATTTGCATTCGAAGACTTACTCCTAAGGGTCTGGTCGCATCACACATTGTGCATAATAAATTGTGCGAATTTAGTTCGTACAAATTCTGATAAAAACGTGCAATCAATTTTATTCTCTACATAAAAAAGAGATTTTCACATAAAGTAATCAAAAATTTCTTTTTTAAGTGATGATGTAGAGAATAAATAAAGAATTCAAAGAATTCTTTTACAACGGAACATCAAAAGATCCAAGAAATGTAAATCTGAAGAAGAATAAAGTGCGAGGTTTTCTTCAACGTGGCCAGTCTTTCAGCACACGATGTTTACTGTAGCCAATTTTAAACTATAGTATAAGCTCCAGAGAAATATAGCGGAGGAATATAAAGAAAATAACGACGAACAAGACATGATATCAGTAATATAGAATACAATGTATTCCCATTACGAACCACGTTCCGCCATTAGTGATAAATTATTGACCAAATGTATAGGAAAGTACAGTGCAGAGAACAAATTACTTTCTTTCCTCTCTTAGTCACAGAATTACGTCACAGGCTATTAGCTGCAATGTTGCAAAATTTTCATGGGAATACCTTGCCTTCTATATACCTTGCCCACGCACAATATTAAAAGTTATTTTGATTTTTGCATGTCCGTCCATCGGTATGACAGTCCTCATGATAACTCAAGAACGCGTTACTTACAGAGCTGAAATTTTGCAGATGGGCTTTTAAAAAAAAAGTAAAATTGAGTTCGAAAATGGGACAAATCGGATAAACCCTTCGTAGGGTTGCCATACAAAAATTTCGTTTCTCCCTATATATTTGGACACTGCCTGAGAACGCATCAACCTAGAGAGCTGAAATTTTGTACACAGAGTTTTTATAAAAATAGTAAATATAACTTCCAAAATGGTCTACATTGGGTAACACCTTCTTGGTATTGCCATCTAAAAATTTTAGTTTTTTACTTCTTCATTTTTACTGTCCGAACAACCGTTCTAGAAATACATGCGAAAAACCACTTCCACGATCAAACTTGCACTTATTGGTGATCTTACAAAATTACATACGCGTATTCAATTCTAGCTTTTATACTTGTTATACATAATTCAAACTAACACTTTAAGTTTTAATTCACTTTTAGTAATTTAGTTCCAACTAAATAAAATGAAAGAGCTGACGTCTGGATATGGTTCTCCTTTCCTAGGACCAGGATACTCGCCGTAGACGTTACCCCCTCGATTATTGGGTCTCTCATCAAAGCAGGTGTTGGTATGAAGAATAAACAGAAATGGGCGAACCTGACCACTTGCAGGGGTATGTGAATTACAATTTCGTCTTTTTACTTCACCTCTATCTGTCGATATTGAAATTGTTGATGAAAACTTACAAACGGAATGAATTAAAATCTAATGTGATTCTTTTCTGAAGCAAAAATGTATGGAAGTTGGAATTCCAGCTTATTGTACATATTTATCTGTAGATTGGTTTCCTAAAATATTATCGTTTAGTACGAGTATACAGGCTATGCTTGGAAGCACTTATTTATGCGAGATGTTATGATCGTAGCGTGCTGCATGCAGTAGCATGCTTTATGTACGATGCCAATATAGCTAGCAGAGATTACATTTACATTAGTTCACACGGCAAATGTGCTGCCACTTGTGACACGATCATACCGCTTAGCCCTGGAGGGACAGAGTCGAAAAAGGCTTAATAAAAGAAGGAGAAAATTCAATCTGATTCCGCACCAAGTGACAATATTAAGTGCAAGAGAATAAAAAAATCCGGAAATATCACGAGTTAAAAAACCAAATCAAGGAAATCCAGTCGAAACGAGAAACTGAGACAAATTTTGTTTATTGCACGAGAAACTGGGACAACGTTTCGTTTTTATTCCAATAAAAGCAGAGATTCATGGTTTTCTAAACTAAAGTTTCAGTGCGACCAACTAAATTAGTCAACCGTCAAAAACGACGTCATCTTTCTGGAAATTGAGCTTCAGCGAACCCAATTTTGATTGCTACAATCCAAAGAGTCCTCATAGACTATATTCCCACTAAAGCTCCAGTTGGACCAGCTAATATACTTAACCGGCATAAAAAAGAAAGACGTTCAAAAAAAGAAGTGTTGGGTTAGGTTCCAGCGCTATAACTTGACATATTATTTGACCTGCAACCAGCAACCAGTATTTCCTTTATATTAGGCTAAAGACCAGGAGCCCTATTCTTGAATAACGAAGACAGATAACGTATACGTTAATCTGTCAAAAACATTCGAAATGAATGTTTATGTGGTATTCTTGAAATCCGCATTCGTTATATTCGTACGCAAACCATTCGTTATATAACGAATGGGGTTGAACCATTCGTTATTTATCGCATACGTTAAAATCATTCGTAATTCAAGAATAGGCCCCCAGGCTTTTTTTGTATTCCTTGAAAGACGTAAATTGGGCAACCAAGTGGGATATTCAATCCACTTTTATATATTAAATAGTGAAATAGCGGGACACTAACGTAGAGTATAAATACGGCGCTACTCACATCCAGGAGGCGAGTCTTATTTCAGACTGTGAAGTGCGATAATAAAACGTACAGGACTAGCTATAACTTAAGAGTTGATATGATAATTGTTTGTAAAATTATGAGAGCAAACAGTTAAGTTAAATAATGAAAGAACTCTTGAATGATATCTGAAATATTGTGTTTTAAATAACGAACCAAGGCCAAGCTCGTAACAACATATTTGTTAAACACATGATTTTAACCACATGATAACTTAATAAGCCTAGATGTAGGAGTTATTTATTAAATTTTATTAACAATGGTTGAGTTAATTATTAAGACTTATTAACAACGATTGAGGAAATATAGTAATCGTATCATAACCTGATGGAAGAGAGAGGGACGAATGTCATGAAGGATTCCAATGGGAACTTAATAGTATAACGAGAACGTAAACTTATATTTCAGAGGATTTCAATTAAAGTTAGATTATGCAGTTAATTTCATTTCAAAATTTTATTAGAGAAGATAATAAATTAATACGGTTAAGACCTTCCATAACATTCCGACTCTATTTTCTTAGTAAAATTTTGCGAATAAGATCAATTGTTCACTTAACTAAAGAATGAAATGGAACCAAAGACTAAGGATGGACCTCCATAGTTGTTAGTATCATCTTTTCAGTAATATTCTAATTTCTCTTTTGAAGTGTCACTCTCACTAAAATTTTCTAATATTAAAAGGTAGGGAAGTAAAAATTGACATCACTTCCATCAAACTGTATTTTTCTTGAATGATATAAACGGCCGTTGTTAGTAATAATTAAGAATTATCATGATGCCTAGATCATGAATCGTTGAATTTAATGTGTATCAACCTTAAGTGTGCAGTATATGTGGAGTATCGCATCCACACTAATATATACGCTGAGTAAATAAGATTTTTTTTTTTTTATAAAGCAATGGCTCAGTGACTTTCTGTTTCATTCTCCTCTCACTCTCCCGGAGCTCTCATCGGAATGGGGGTTGAATAGGTCCGCTCCTTCCAGGATACATAGGGACACTGAAAAATAACTTACTGCCCTTAGTGTCATATGGGTAGATGGGGCACAGTAATGAAGGCAGACCATCTACGACTTCAAGTAAGCAAAGATAAGTGATATATGAAAGGGTTCCTTCAGGACAAGATGTGGTGCTTGTGGTTTTTTCTTTGTACAAGCACGAATTTTTTTGTATCATAGTATGTGACCGGCGGTATGTATTGGTTAACCCCCCCCCCCTCATATAACTCTCCCGCACTAGTTGAGGTGCTAGCGTGCCGCCCTGTGCTATCGCTGATCACGGAAGTGAGCTCACAGCTAATGTTGTCCAATAGTAACTCACTCGAATTTATGTACCATAACAAAGAAACTATTTCTTTAATGAAAATGAACAAAAATTCAGAATGGTCAAGATTAACCGATCAACATTTATCATCAATTTTAAAAATTGCACCAGGTCAATATGATCAACCAAATTTGATGACCTACTTTGTGAAAAACGATGTCAAATACTTTCTAAAAAGTAATATTAAACTGTGATTTTGTTTATTTCTTATTATATCTTTTTTTTTGTTTTTTTTTTTAACTATAAAATATTTACATATAGCTTAAGTTTAAAAAAAAAACATGAAATATAAACCGACTTTATGCTTGACATTGAGTCTAATAAATACATAGTGAATTATATAATAATTTTAAAAAGCGTATTTTATTAATTTTTGATAATTAAAGTCATGTGGTTCCAACTTAATACAAAATAGATCATGTGAGTTTGACATGCCTGCTCTACAATAAGAATTCTACTTTTACCATATTATTTACGGTTAACTGCTGTTTAATTTAGTCTAAATTTCTATTGTTTTCTTTAGTTTTAATTAGTTTTAGTTTTATTTTAAAACTTGATTTATGATGTATGATTATAAGCTTATTAAGATCCTTTCTTGAATAACAATAAATTGAATTAAATAAAATAATACTAAATTTTATTTAGAACAATATTTACTATAAATAATCTAAACGCCTGCAATCAATTTCCCGAGAATATGTTTTAAAATTGCAAAAACATTAAATATTTTGCAGAACTTTTGTCAAATGTTTGCCTAAATTTTTTTCACGATTGAAAATACTAACGAAACTCATAATTATATTTTTAAAACTTCTTCGAATATGCCGACAAAATCTGTGCCGCAGTGTACAATTTAAACGAAATGCATTTTTCATTTAATTCTAGTTATAAATTCGGATGGCAAACGTATGGGGCAAGTTTTAATCCTGCGAAATGTACGCGGAGGTAAACGTAAAGGAGCAATTACGAGTATCCCAAAAATAACTGTTACACCTGACCTGTTTTATACCTTTGCAATTCAAAATGCAAAGTTAATTTGGATAATTTCTCGTTTTTTAACACTTTAATAATTTAGGAAAATAACTTTATAATTTGCTCGAGTAACTTTGCAGTTTTGGAACTGCAATCACGGAATGAAAATGTTTTTTGTTTGTTTATATTGTAATGGGCGCTGCGCTTTTCTTATCCATTATATACATATGTGTGTGTGTAGTACATACAGGACAGGTATTGTTTAAGGAATTAATAATGGTATATTTTCCTAGTGTTAAAGCAATCCGTGGTATGTTTTTTTATCTATAGAACTAACCTACTTAAAACAAAATATAAAGCGCTTCTGCCACTAAAGAACCTCCAGTCGTAAATCTACCCTGGAATCTGCATAAATGCTTTATAACGTGACTTACTTTAGAATCAGGTAGACATCCATACATACATACATATATAAAATTATAATACTTAGCTTCTGTCATGATTGCTAAATAAATAGCGAATTTGCATGCTCACACATCCGCAAAGATCAACTCCGAGTAGCGCAGACCTTTTCAAGAGTGCACCTGATGCGGTTTATGAATGGCTGGCATGAATGCGTGCCTCAGCAGTTTCCTTTATTTCCCAAGAGTATATATAGAACGAGGTAAAAAAAAAAAAATGTCTCCTTCCTCTTTATCTTCCAGAACAAACAAATCCACCGCCAACGAGAAAGTAACATGCAAATGGTCTTAACTGCATTATGAAAACTTTCCTTGTTCATCTATGAAAACTTTTGGGTTCTGCTACTCGAAACTTTTTATTTCCTTGTTAAAGAAAACTTTCTTTTCATACGCTCCCGTATCTCGTACAATATCAAAAAATATTTTATATCCAAAAGTTTTGCTTTTTACTGAGCTTCTTACAGGTATACGCCCTCCTCTTATAACTGGAATTATTCGTAGAAGGATAATTCCAAGATAACAAGCCTTCCGATGTCGCTTCGTGAAGTGAATAAAAGGATTTTCTTTAAGTGTAAAAGCTGTGAAATTTTCATTTACTGCAACACTCGCAAATACTATTTCACTCCGAAATATTTACATACATATTGGTTGCGGTACAATATTCTTTTACAACTTTGTTTGTACGAGAAGTTAATAATTTATTTTTCTTCTTTTACCAATGATGCATTTATTTAATTTTTTTTGTTTTTTAAGTTTTCGGAATGAATATTTTCGTATAGATAAAAATCTTCAAACTTTTTCTTATGCAAGGAACGATCAAAATAAAAAAAATGCCCTCAAACTTATTGTGTATTTTTTCTGTTATAATTAATTAATTTAATCTAACTGATACCAAACCACATAACAACACAGAAAAATTATTGACGAAAATGGAGTAGATAATTTCAACTTCATTGATTCAAGAATTAAAATTTTGTTAAATTAAGTCAAAGAAGATCATAAAAATAATAAATAATAATAAAAATAATAAAATACTTCTGATGTAGGCATACTTGCCTATTCTCATACGAATATCTCTCAAATTTCCCTACAAGTCATTCATTCTTTTAAGAATACTCAAATTATAAAACATTTTCTTTTCAAGACAAATTCCCAATATGTATCTAAAGCTTAGTTTACATTTACTTAGTCACTTGTATCGGGATTTGTGCGGAACTGATGAAGTATATACCCCATCATGGTATGCATTCAAAACTTTTCAACTCTTGCGGACCAGTAATTAAAGTATATCGACAAGTCAAAAAGTTTCTCAATATATACAAGTCGAAACGTGCTGATTCAAGTGCCGATGCCGATACAATTCCAGATACCTGTATCTAAGTGTGTACTTTAACAATGACTTGACTTTCTCCATTTCGACCGGCTGTTCATCAGAATTATTGTCAACTCAACATTTTGCCATTCTTAGCATAATGCGACAACGCACTACATTGTTTACGTGGTTTGTTTCTACGTAAGCCAAAACCCTCGAGAATACTTCACAACCCATGAAACAGACTCCCTCACTACCACATGAAAGCCCCAACGGAGTCCTGATATTCTAAAATATTTGGAGTATTCTTATGTAATACTGACAAAAGTTTGATTTGAATAGCTCCTCCGCCCTAAACTACTATTCATACAGAAAAATGGTGTTCTGATAATCTTAAGCTTGCTTTATTATCTTTCGAATCGAAATAAAATTGTTATACCTTTGGTTCAGATAAATTTTTTTAAGTAAATATCTTAGGAAAGGTATAACAATTTTATTTTGGTTGGGGAGTTAAGAAAGCAAGTTTAAGATTATCAGAGCACCATTTTTCTGTATGAATACTGGTTGAGGGCGGAGGAGCTATTCAAATCAAACTTTTGTCAGTTTTACATAAGAATATTGCAAATAGTTCATATATATATATAGTCTCATATGGTAGTGAGGTAGTCTGTTTCATGGCTTATGAATGTATTTTCGAGTGTTTTGCCTCAGCATGACACCGATTCTGGCCATATAGTATCACTGGACTGTTCCTGACCTGGTAAGCCAGTACATGCTTGTTTTAACCATATGTGAAGAAATATGCGAAAAGTGCCTACAATGGTAGACAACACTTATCAGCTTACAAAATTTTAGTACCGGTGCGGGCGGGGGATCTTATGTTAATTGACACATTTTTAATCAAGTACGACAATATGAGTGTACATTATGTGGTCGTACGACAAGTAACTTTTTTACTGAACGCCTCGATGAGCTCATCAATAAATTGGTATGGATACTGATATGTAGGTTTAGTGCATCTAATGTACAAGTGAAAGGGAAATAAATGGTGCTCCGCTAATAATTTCCTTTGTCTTTTGCTATGCGCCTTCGAAGTGCGGACTGATTTTTATCCTTCTTCTTCAATCCTTTGTGAAAAGCGGAGGTGATACATAATTTTAAGTGAAGTGCAATTGAAGCCGTCCAGTTCCAATTAAGTTTAAGAATTTTTTTAATCATTTGTAAGTTATTTTTATGGATAGTATATTACTACTTAAAAAAAAAAGTAAAAAAATAACCAATTTGTTGATGATATTTGTAATGAGCATCCGCATTGCAATAATAATATTTCTTTATGTTTGCGATGGCATGTCGTATCCCCGAACAAATATACAACAGTATAGTTATACTTTGGTGCAGGCATCTGGGCATATGACATTCGTGATAATCCAAAATCTGTTAGTTTCTGAATTTAAAAACTATATCATCCCTGATTATCATGATTACGCTTAGCGATGAGGAATTTAATTTACTCACCAATGATAAATAAAATTAAGCTCAGCGATAAGGGATTTGATTCATTCACAAGGGCAATCATAGAGTTGCTCATCATATGAATCCAAAGTATATAAATGAGTTTAGTCCCGATGCTTGAACAAAATTCAGCATTACATTCATCCAACCAATCATCATGAGCTCATTAGTGCGTTCATATGATGATTGGGCTACCAGGGTAGTGTTTGATCTGCAATTTGGGCTCTGTATATTGTTCTTCGTTCTTTTCAATTTTCGTCGCTTTGCTTTGAATTTGCAAATACAAGTTCAAAAATGGACTAAACCGGGCAACACCTTCTTGGTCTTGCTATATAAAATTTTGGTTTTCACTATATATTTGGAAACTGCCTGAGATCGTGTCTACGTGAAGAGCTCAAATTTTGTACACGGCGTTTTCATGAGAACTGCATATACAAGTTCAGAAATGGACCAAATCGGACAACCGATTTTTGGTGTTTCTATACAAAAATTTTAGGTTTTCACTATATATTTAGACACTGCCTCACGCGTCGACGTACAGAGCTGACATTTTGTACACGGGATTTTCTTAAAGAAAAATTTAAATTAAATTCAGAAATGATACCATTTAGGAAACTCCTTCGTAGGGTTGCCATGTAAAAAATTTGCTACGTGATGTTTTCATAGAAATGGTAAATAAAATTTTAAAAATGGGCTAAATTGGGTTACTTCTTCTTAGTGATGGCATACACAACTTTTGTTTTTCACTGTGTACTTGGTAGCTGCAAAAAGGCTTCGAGGTGGAGAGGTCATATTTTGTACACGGAGTTTTCATAAAAACTTGAAATACAGCTCGAAAATGGGACCAATCGGACAACTCCTTCCTAGGATTGCCATACAAAAATTTCGTGTTTTACTATATATTTGGGCACTGCATGAGAACGCGTCGACGTAGAGAGCTACACTCTCCCATGCAAATGAATGTATGCATGCACACTCATGCACACGCAAGCACAGACACGCACACACGCACAGACGCACACACACACAAAGCGTGAAACTCTAGAGCACGGAATCGCGTGATCGAGTCAGATAATAGCTTAGACATTACTTATCTTTAACAAGCCCAACCCCACTATCTCCTGTCATTCTGATATTGAAAATGGTGTAGTAAACAAATGTAAAATTACTAAAAATAAACATGGATCGTTACACTTCCCAAGACCGTGGAATAATCGTGTCGATGCTTTTACGGAATAATTCATCAGTGATAAAAACACAACGTTAATTTAGTCACACAATACGACGCTTTGTCACACGCCTTGAAGCAACTGACGCAACATTGGATAGACGTAAGTCTGGCAGACCAAGAACAGGCCGTTGAGCCCAAAATGTCGATGCTGTGCGAGAAGATGTGGAATAGTGTCCAGAAACATGAACGAGGTGACGTGGCACGGAATTGGGTATTTCCAAGCGGACTCTGCAGCGTATTTTGATCAAAGACTTGAAGATGTTTCCGTATAAAACTCAGATGACTCATCAGCTGCTGCCTGTTGACCGCCGAGCTCATCTAGAGTACAGCCAGCGCGTCATAAACCTCAAACTTGAAGAGGATGATTTTTCTTCAAAATTTGTTTTAAGTGACGAAGCGCATTTCGATGTTTCGGGGAATGTCAATAAGCAGAATACTCGCTTCTGGGGCACAGAAAATCCGCACGTTATTCAAGAAAAAACCTTTACACCCACTAAAAGTACCTTTACGGTATGACGTCTGTGCTGAAAGAGCGATCGGACCCTATTTTTTTTTTTGAAGATGCTGCAGGCAACGCGATAACTGTCACTGGCGACCGCTACAAAACCATATTACGTGAGTTCTTGATGCCCAGTATGAATGAATTCGAGCTGGAGCACATCTGGTTAAAACAAGACGGCGCCACGGTACACACAGCGCTCAATACTATGGACTTAGTGAGGGACCCAACTCAAAGAATGCATCTTTTCAGGAGGCGTAAAAACGAAACACTATAGAATTAATTCTAGCTTAACGTAGGTGAGGTTAGCTATTAATCTCGCAAGCTCTTAAGTTGTGTTGCTTTTCTTTGTTACTAAATAAACATTTTTTTTTAAAGTGACACAACTCAAAATAAAATTTTTAGAATTAAATTCCGTTTTTTGGAAAAGTAACACAACTTAAAATAACACTGTTAAAATGTCGAAAACATATTTACGTTTGTAATGAAGATCGTCACAACTCAAAAAGTGACACTATTCTATGAAGAATATCTCTGATCTTAAGTAAAATAAAAATGACACTATCGCTATCTAGCGGCAAAAAAATCAAATAGAAATATGCTGATTTCACCAAACGATAGAATCGAAGCTTGCGAATCTCATGGAGTCATTAACTCAACATTAACTCAACACTTTTCTATGTGACGTGCATTTAACTCTGCTTCACCCCCTTTTGGAAAAGGAAAAATTGGTTTGCTTTTCTTTATTAGCAGCTACATAATTATCATCCTATAAAAGATTAATCGCTCACAATACAAAACATACATTCCCGTTTTTATCTAGGTGACTTTCTAAAGTGACAGGGCTACTTGAAATCATTTGAATTTGCCGATTTTTGCTCATCTGATATATATTCAAAAAAATCATAACTTTGGAGCTAATTATCACAGAGGCGAAGTCTTTCACTTATTTTATACTTCAGGCAAAATTATATAAAGAATGCATTTTAAAAGAAAAAAAATTAAGGTTAATACGTTATCTTTGAATATCTCAAAATGAATCCTTTTTATTTTTTGAGGCCAGCCATTCCCTTTAACTCGTACACGAATTTGTCTATTTCTTTACTATTTTCGACACTCTCGTATACCCACTTTTCGTCATCACAGCGAGCTGAAATTTGGTACACAGGTTCATGTCGCGTGACAATTGAGTCTGTCAAAATTTGAGCCGGAAATTTCCATGGAAAACCCGGAAAATCGGGAAAAATCATTTGAAAATTTGGTACAAATTTGATTAGTGATAAATCCGTTTCAGGAAAAATGCAGAGTTTTGCGATTTTTCCGAAAAATTTTCCGGAATTTTCCGACTTTTCCGGAAAATTTTTCGGTAAAAAAGTTTTCTAAATTATGCAGGATCAAGTTTGCTATCAACTGGCATCATTACTTTCTCTCCGACAATGGTGAAAACTTGCAGAAAAATCGAGGAAAATTCATGTAAAACGCTTTTCCGAAGTTTTTCCGACCAAGGAAGCGTTTGAGCGTTTTGCAACCTAAGACAAAGTTGTAGAGCGAAATGAGTTGCATAAAGTTGCTTTTGTGGAAAACTCCATGGAAAACCCGGAAAAGCGGGAAAATCATCGGAAAAATTTTCATCTATATGATTAGTGATAAATCTGTTTCAGGAAAAATGCAGAATTTTCCAATTTAGTTAACGTGAAAAAGGCAGAAAATAAAATAAGTAAAAAACGAGTTTTCAAACAAAACTAAGGCCAAGTCGCATGAAAAAGTAGAAAATAAACTTTTCTTCACACAAAGAGGTGGACTCAGATTTTATTCGCTGACAATCACCGATATATTTCAGTATGTTCAATCAGAGGTAATAAGTGATTTGATTCATGAAGAGAAAGAATATTCAAGAGAAATGTCAGAGGTGAACTCAGATTTTTTGATTGGGACATTTCTCTTGAATATTCTTGCTCTTCATGAATCAAATCACTTATTACCTCTGATTGAACATACTGAAATATATCGGTGATTGTCAGCGAATAAAATCTGAGTCCACCTCTGTGTGTGAAGAAAAGTTTATTTTCTACTTTTTCATGCGACTTTGCCTCAGTTTTGTTTGAAAACTCGTTTTTTACTTATTTTATTTTAATTATTGATCATAATGTTGTTACATAGTAAATTGTTAAATTTTCAATTTGGGATCGAAATGGGTTTAGAAAAGATAATTTTTTTTATCAATAGAAGTTAATTTGGAACAAAAATGCATACAGACATGCATGCAAACAATCCTTTAAAATACAGAAAAGAATTATTTCAATATCTTTTTCTATTCAAAAATTTTATTAATATTTTGATGTTATTCAAAAAGTGAAAAAGTGAAATTTCCAGAACAATTATTATTCTACGTTGCCGTTCTCTTGCAAGATCCACATTTATTCTTTGTATTCTTATCTCCTAACTACTTAACTTTCATCAAATAAAGAACGAAATTATTGATAGTCGGATTGAAACCGAATTGATTTTATATGAAATTACCCAGCATCCTTTCAATGTCCATACAATGTTAGCAAAAAGTGTGAAACACAAAGATTGCTTCGCACTGGAGAGTCTCCATGCCTTTCCTAACAGGACTATGATTCTCTTCCAATCTATACTCGAATCCGTTATCATGATACATTTGAGTTAATGAAAGGATTTCATGCAAAGATTATGTCAATTACCATCTTACTTTTATTTAGTATAATTAAGGTTTGTTCATGACCAGGGCTTTTTAATTCTAATATGTTTAATAAAATGTTTCTGAAATAAAATATAAAAAAAAGCCGAAGAAATTAATCCGCAATCCCCCCGTCTATCAGCCCCCTCCCCTACCCACCTCACCGTCAAGCAAGATGTTTTCAATCCCACGATATTCCATTATAGGCTGGACTTATAATATCCGAACAAATAGGATTAATATTTCCGCCTGCTTCCAGTTCAAGCGGAAAACACCACCGATGATCAAAATCAACAAGCGAAAGCTTTCTTTATGTAAGGCGGTATACTTGGTCATAGAATTAATTATTTATAATCTCAAGGTATTCGTTAGAAAGGTACTCCCTCAATCTTACCTTCGGGGCAATATTTTTTATGTTTCTTTTTTTTTTAAGTTAATCAATTAAATTTGATTTGAAGGCGAAAACTGAAAAGGGGAAAGGGAAAAGTAAATAACCAAAGCCTGAAAGCAATTAACAAGAAACCTCCGACTAAGGAAAGGAAAAAAAAACACATGAAGCAGAAACACCATCTATAATTGAATGATCCCTTCCGGAAATTTAGGACTGGGTCTTCTAAATTGAAAATTTCAAAAGGTTAACAAATTAACGAGTAACTCGCTCATCGGAATTCTTTGGAATTTGGAATGACCATTCGGTAACTGTATATACTGCTTCATCAATGGTAACTTTTTGCCCGCCCCTTAGAAGCCGTGGTTCGTAGTCCTCCATCAGTTTCTTTTTAATTTCTTGATTTTTTTCCTCATTTTAATTTACGCCTATTATGCCCGTATTTCTCTTTGACTGCTGCCTCCCGCCCCCTATTTCCGAGCTTTGTTAATTGCTACAACTTTAAAACGGACTTTCTGGAATGCTGAAGAGAATCAACCCAACAGAGCTTAATCAACTTCAGTTTTTCAAGCTGAAATTAATTAGAGACTTTCCGTGTACAAATTTTGTTTACCCTTATTTGAGTGTTAGCTTATAGCCAAGGACTAACTGCATAAACATAATGAAAGTGAAGTCCTTGAAAATGGCGCTATAGTCAGAAATAAGGTAAATCGGAGTGACTTTTAATGGACTCTTAACCCTTGTACATAGTGATGTTAGCCTTCTCGCTCTTAAGCCCATGCAGCATAAAAAGTATATAAATATTTCCAACACCCTGGAAAATGGTTTCAAGTCTATGAAAATAGTACCTACCTACCTGTATTATGGCCCACAGACTTAATTTAGTCTTCTTGCAGACTGCGGTATTCTTTTGGCTTTTGGTATATATGAATGGCTTTAGCGGAAGTTCACCAAGTTTATAATTCTGCAATCAAGACAGTCGGATTACGTATATAAAAAGGTATTAGTTAAAATTACGGTAAACACCTTATTAGCTGTAATTCTTTCGTCACGTCGTTCCAATGCCTGTTGTGAAAATAAGAAAACACTGAAAAGTAGGAAGTGGCATTGCTTCTGAACGGAACATGGGGTTTAAAAATAATCAGCCTTTATGCCTGGAAACTTTTGTAGTTTTTAATTTCCAGCACAGACTTTATACCTTTTCGCAGAGCACAAAAATAAAGGAATAAGAAAGTATCAAGCATGGTTGGAAGCTGAGGCAAACGGATGACCTTGTAAATTTCAATCGAAATGAGACTTTTAAATAGTGTGCTGCTTGATTTTTTACTCACCTTGTGAAGTATCGTGGTTAGTTCAAACAAGGAGGAGGAGTAGCCCATTAACTGTGAATTAAAAGAAAATTGTTTCAAAGATCTAAAGAAGATTATAAAAGGTGGACCAAATGCTGTCCAGAAGTGGGAGTACCTCCAAGAAGTTTCTTGCACTAATGTATAAATAAAAAAAATATCAGTTCGAGAGGAAATAAATTAACGTATTTTTTAACAGTTTTTTTAACTGTCTCGCATCATTTGTGATCCGTTTATACTGTACGTATTTTTGTATTTATCGTATCTGCTTTATTTGGACTCTCGTATCTTCATTCAGGGTGCTCCCAAACCTAGGAGGGTTGGGTACGGAACTTAATTTCGGGGCGGCAGACGAAGCCCGAATTTCGTTTTTCCCCTCAGAGTAGGGGGAGGAGGAATTGACTCTTGACACCCTGGACAGACTTTGATGCGCTTTGGTTTATAGATTAGTGTTGGCTTGAGGAACCAAATGCACTAAGTATTCATTTTGGACAGCACTTGGTCCATCTCCCATACAAAAACTGTCAATGTCCTTTATTAAGAAAAATTGCATTAACTAGAAAAAAAAGGGAATAAATTTATTAAAAAAAAAAAGGAGGAAAACAAAAGCAACCAAGGGATAACGAGTTTGTTCACATAAAAAAAATTTAATATTTTAAAAAACGGGAAAAATCAATATTCCTAATATCCGGTTGTCTTTGGAACAATAATCGCCCTCGATTTTTCCTTCCTTATTTTGTTTTTCTTTCATCTTTTTAAAAAAAAACACTTACGAAACACCACACTGAAAACTTAAAAAAGGCTCTCTACTCCGCTCACTCTGAGTCATGAATTACTATAGAATTTTACCTCCAATTTGGAAACCCATCTCAATTTTTTCTGAATCAGAATGAAATTTCCACGTCACTTTCCAATTCGTCCAAATTGCTGTTAGTTAAGAGCTGTGATAGGTCGAATTAAGGAGGACAGTCCACAGTTTACAGTTTTTGTAAAAAAAAAAATAATTATAATAAAAAAATAAATTAAAAAAAAAATAGATGTCAATTTATACATTTAATATTCACGTCGCAATAAGTTCCAACCTCTATATTCATCTATTACCATTCCTCTCATCAGATTTTTGATAATCTTGTTAAATCCTGATAAACTCAGTAGTGTGACTATGGTAAGTGTTGTACACTTACTTTGACCTTGTTCCACCATGCTACTGTTGCAGCATATGTAGATAATTATGGGTCTTCGTACTGATCGATTTAAAGCCATATCGTTACATCTGTCTTGAGTCCGAATGTGATTCCAATTGTGATAATAATAAAGCTCTCTGAACTGTCTTTATCTATACGAGTTCAAGTTCATTGCTAGTTAATTATCCCAAGATAATTACCTTCTTTTGAAATTGCAAACTTCTCTTCAAAAATTTAAATTTTTGATGTATATTAAAACATGCCTAGAAGGATAATTACTACAACATAAAATTGTAGGAATGTGGACTTAAATTTTATGAGTTTCCATAGCCAGCGGACCAGTAGCTGTTTATTTATTTTATATAATAAATATGAAGTAATTTTTATCAGTAAAAATTACTTTTTTTTTTACGATTCCACGTTTACGTTCTATTCGTGGTTACACTGCAATCAAATGTTAACATGCACTGTAAAAAGCTAGTATCCTAGTATCCGAATCCGAGCTATCCGGATTCAGACTAAGAGAAAGAGGTTCAAAATTTCCTCCGGATTGCACTGTTTCATTGAGAAAATAGAAATTTATATTTTCCTAATGAAGCAAGCAATTTGGATGAAATTTTGAACCTCATTTTGGTTACTCTGGATTCGGAGTGTTCAGATCCGGATTTCGGGAATCGGATAGTTTGCAGATTCCAGGTATCCGGATATTCAGATATTTGAAATTAGGGATCTAATTTTCAGCTCCCGTTCAAAGTCCTCTTCACGAAAAAAAATATATATTGAGTTCATTAAGTTCTGAACACAAATTATCTAGATCAGATTTTCCAAATACCCCCCCCCCCTCAAATCGCCAACACTCGAGACTCTACAAGTACTTCCTGTTCATCGTTTACTCATTTATTATGTTAATATTTTAAAAAGAACAGAATTTCAGACCCCTTTGGCCTCTGCATCCGAACTATCCGGATTCAGACTAAACAAAAAGTTTCGAAATGTCCTCCAGATTGCATATACATATATCATGTGAATATCATGAAATTTATATTTTCCCAATGAAGCATTACAATCTGGATGAAATTTTGACCCGCTTTTGCTCGGATCCAGATACGGATAGTTCGGATCCAAATCCGGATAGTTCGAATCCGGATAGTTCGGATCCGGTATGCATCTTCTGGAGAACGTTTCAGTATAATAAAAATGTGCAGGACTGATCTACCAAACCAAAATTTTTATATGGTAACACCAAGAAGGGGTTGCCCGATTTAGTCCATTTAAATTTCATTTACTACTACAAGGAAAATACCATGTACAAAATTTCAGCTTTGTACGTCGTCGCGTTCTCAGGGAGTGTCCAAATATATAGTAAAAAGCGTAATGGAGAAGTCTCGATATGGCACTTCCCTCAGTCCGCGATTCTCTTACAAGAAAGCTCACAGAGAAACGACGCCCAAAACGAAGCTCAGGTACCATCGCATCACGTGCCATACTGGCCAGAGGGTATTCCAAGTCCAGCCCATACGCCAGGTAGCAATGAGAAGAGTCAGTCCAACCGTCCTTCCAACATCCCCATGAGCGCAATCTGCACACAGCCCTTTTGGTAACTGCCTGAATGACAAGATCCAGGGGTGGCAGATTAAGTAAGACCTCAAGAGCAACAGTAGTCGTAGGTCACATGGAGCCCGTAATTCCCAAGTATGCAAGCCTTTGCAGTCCCGCCAGCTTCCGGATCGCAGTCCCCACAAGCGTCCTTGGCCACCATACACAGGAGGCATATGTAAGGATGGGTCTAATGATCGAGGTGTACATGCAGTGCACAACCCCCGGTCTCATACCCCATGTGCAGCCAAAGGTTCTCCTGCATTGAGCGAAGACCCTCGTAGCCGCATTAACTTTTTCCATTACATGCAATACCCATGTCAGCTTCGAGTCGACGAGAACTCCAAGGTGCTTGCCATGAGGAGAGAGTTGTAGAATGTGTCCAAAAAACTTTAGAAGAACAAATTACCCAAGCTTACGTCTTCTGGAGAAGAGCATCAAGCTGGTCTTTGTTGGGTTTACTGTCATATCCTGACGGGTGGAACAGTACTCAACAATATTGAGGCCTCGTTGAATGAAGGCACAGGCAGCAGTCATGCTGTGCCTGGTAATGAGCAGAAGGATACATCCGCATACGCTTCACATGAGAATCCCATGTTTTTTAGCACAGTGATGAGTAAGTCAACCAACATACACCAGAGTACTGGAGAAATCACGCCACCTTGCGCGCAGTCTCTCTCCAACAGCACCCTGAGAGAGGTTCGGCCGCCCACCTCCACAGTTAAGTATCTTAACATTTGGTTGATCCACACCATGCCGACGAGCTGCCTCACATAGCGACTCAAGGATGGCTCTGTCAAAAGCCCTTCGATGTCTAGAAAGGCTCCCAAGTTAAACGGTCCACGATCCAGTCCCCGATCAATGACAGTAACCATTCATCAAAATTCTTGTATTCATATAATATTGTCTCTTTTGAAAACTAAGTGTGAGTTTGTTTTTGTGCCTGTTGTTATGACTGTTAGTGGCTAGTTTGTCTTTGTTTAAAAAAAAAATCAAATATAATTTCATAATTTTATTTTTCATTATAAAATGTTCCCGTACTCATGACCCCTTTAAAAGTTTCAAAGTTTTGTATTTACATTTTTGCATCTCAAAGTGAGCAATTATTTCTTGCATCAAAAGTGCAGAACTAACCTGATCCGACCTATATTCATAAAATTATAAGCACTCGTTATATGTATTCGACACACTCTCATTATTAAAACTCTGAAAAATTCCTTCATTTCATAAAAGCATTCAAAAAACAAATCATTCATAAATTCCCATATTTGTATGTGCATATATTTTTAGCTCACCTGACTAAAGTTGAATATTACACCCCCAATCCGTCTGGTTGGGTCGGGCGGGCTACATATACAATACGTTGCCCGCCAGGTACAACCGCGCCAGAATAAAGCGTAGGTATTGCATTCGGGGTGCACAATTTATTTTTGTCGAAAATTAAAAATTCGTTCACTTTTAAGTTTACATATTTCATTGTAGAATTCTCACCCGGCCGAAGCCCATCAACTTCATCTGAGCACCGGAAAATGCAAAAAATAAAAAAACAAACAAAGATCACAATTTGCCGCCGAAAAATTAAAGTGCACAAAAGTGCAATCGCGTTTGTTTGCATCAATTTTGCTGAAGCAGCGGTGTGCATTTGTACAATCACACAACATTTGAATTGCTTTTTTTCTATCTCCTGTGATTCGAAGTTTTAAATTTATTTTTATTCATTTTTTATTTTATTTTTTTTTCAACTAGCTTAACGTTGCATATTGCATTGAAATAAAAAAAAAACGAGAGTTGCGAACAAATCAACCTGCCACATGAAGCACATACAAACATATTTGCATAAAAGCACAGAAAGCTCCATATGAAATCCTTAAAGGATCCAGTTCCATTTTTTTTATATATTTATATATATTCAGGCGGCGTCTATTGTGTATTTATTCCTAGTCCTGATTTTGGTATTTCGTATAAATGTGCGTGAGATTGGTACCATCTGCTTTTTAAATTAGTGGAATTTATTCAAGACACGCCACATGAACATCTGCGTTTAAACTTTACAGACAGTCGGATTAGGAATGAATCCTATTCCGACGACCTTTCCGCTCTATGTAAAGCGCTTTTTTATTATCCACTCAAAAGAGACGTGGACTGCTTTATGGACTTATTTCCCGGGAAACGATTGCTTTGAATTTAATGTTTTAATTTTTAGCAATATAAATGATCGCAATCTCAACAAGAGAGAAAGAGAGAGAGAGAAAACTGCAACACAAATCAAATAGAAATCCGAATTACATAATAATTTTGCAGCAAAGCATTCAATTAAATACCAAAGAGGTGGAAAATTCTATTAGCATTGTTTAGGTATAGTGAGTCTACAACAAAAATATGAAACCAGGAAACTTCAAACAAAAGGAACGGTTCCTTCTGTGAGAGTCGCACAAAGCCTTTAATTACCGGTCCGTACTTAAATTGGAAAAGTTTTCATGACGAAAACACTTCAACCATCACGACGACGGAATTAATGAAGGACAAAGGTTGTCCACAGCGCGCTATTTAGATTTAGTTGAGGGATTAAGAACGCCTCTCAAGTTTATTAATGATTAATTATGTTAAGTCTCCAACAACTCATCGAAGGATGCTCCTTCCTTCTAACTCTACCTTGGGAACAATATAGAAACAGCCCAGGATCATAGAATCTTAGAGGTACGTGAAGCGATAACTTGGCACGTGCTCTGCTAACAAAAATTTTGATACCATGTCTTTGGGGGAGGGAATATTATTCATTATCTACTATCTTTGCATGCATGCATGGATATATGTGTATAGTTAATATATATGTATATAAAATACAACTTTCCTTATTTAAGGACTATAGTTTTGGGTAAACACAACTTAAAGGATTTCTATGTAAGGTAAAGTAATGTAAGGTAGGTATGTACCTACGGTAGATCAAAGTCTCTCCAAGGTTAGGTATTTATAACACGACTTGTACAAATATGGTCGATATTGATTTCTTGGGATTTCTAGAATATTCGATTCAAGTCCTTCGTCTGCTTATTGTTTCATGAAAATTTTATTGATACAAATTACAAGGGACATAAAGTGCAGATGTGGCATTTTCCGGACTGAATATTTACTGGATGATAAATAGTAGGTATGCCATATCGAAATGAAAGTATCTTCATAAATTTTGGTTTGCATATAAAAAAAAATAAAATTGTAGATGCATTGACTCTGATCAGAATTGTACATATATGATGACAGTCCATATATAATATGTACTATAGAATCTAGTACATATCTTGTAACTACCTATAGATACATCTTGGGATAAAGCAGGAGCCATTCATATTCAAAATTCCATGGAGTTTCGAATATAAATATTTGACTCATATTTTCAGAATAATAATTAGAATAATAAATATAATAATAAAATCCCTGGTATAATATCAACTTCCTTAGGATTGAAATCGATTTAAAAAATGAAAACTTCAACTATCAAATGAAAAATATCTAAAACTTAAGGCTTAAATACAATGGACGCAACGCAATGCAACGGAACGGAGATAAAGGTCAAATTTACGCAATACAACTTACTACATACGTGTTTTTTAAAACCGTCAAATCTTTTTGCCGCACCCTGTATAAAGATTTTTATTTTTTATTCCTGAAATCTATTTTCAATCGTCAGTCATCGATCCGAACATAAATTGAAGTAGTTTTCGTATTATTTAAAAAAAAACAATCTTGGCCGGTGTTTATTTAACAATTCTGGTTTACACTTGATCCAAGAGATAAAAACCAATCTAAGGAACCAAAACAAATTTATTTTGGAGCTGATTCTCTAACTTAATTTCAGAAATTACCAGATGAGGACGCCTCTAAGTTTGCGAAATATGTATAAATTTTTTACATAGATTTAGCAGTAGAAATCCAAAAGCGCATAAATTTTAATGATCCTGTATTGAATGCATTGGAACTTGTTGATCCACAATATTTAAAAGCTAAATCTTTCTCTGAAGTAACAAGTACTAAATCCTTGCTAGTGGTAGTTTCAGAATGTTTTACTACTAAGTGATACGCATCTTAATCCAATGTGCTACAGCAAGAATTTTTCAAACGGTCACCCAGCTAAAACCTTTCATAGAACAAGTAAAAAAGCTAGAGTTGGTCTAAGACCAATTCTTATGATACCCTAGATGAATGCCCGTATTAAATTTCGTATGGTCACCGATCTATTCAAGTATTGATTTTGAAGTTGTTTTCCGCATATATTTCTAGAACAGTTTGTCGCACAGAAAAAATGATCATAACCAATTTTATAGGATTTCGTATTCTGAAGAAGTTCTTTGTACAATAAAAATGTCTTGGACTGATCGTTTTCAAAGTATACGTAAAAAACCGAAGTTCTTATATGGCAACACCAAGAAGGAGTTGCCCGATTTAGTCCATTTTTGACATTTTATTTGCTAATGTAGTAAAAACATCATGTACGAAATTTCAGCTCTCGACGTCGATGCGTTCTCAGGCAGTGTCCAAATATATAGCGGAAAACGAAATTTTTATATGGCAACCCCACGAAGGAGTTGCCCGATTTGTCTCATTTTCGAACTTAATTTTACTTTTTTTTTAAAGTCCGTGCACAAAATTTCAGCTCTTTAAGGGGGTATTCTAGTCAAGAAATTCGAAAAAATATATTTTTTTTGTTTTCATATTTTCAAAGTTTAACTATTCAAGAATATGCCTACAAGAGGATTTTTCAAAATGGTGGCTTGTATCTTTTATATTTAGTGTTCAACTGCATCCAGCTGCTAACAGTTGAATTCTAACTTCTAAACCACTTGGACTTTAAGGGGTAACGCTACTGTAACGGCTAAAAAAAAAGGTTTTTTCACGACTTTTTTTCTCGCGAAATTAAAGGTGTTTGAAAAAAACCTTTTAAGGGTATTATCGGGCATACATTGAACTTTATTGATAAATTTTTGACAGCGAAAAAAAAACAAAATGGCGGCTCCATAGCCATCTTCCCGGGACATGTTTCGGAGCAAGTTTAACGCGCTTAGTGGCGACCTCCATTTTCAAATTAAAAAAACATTTTTCTCGCACGGGACCTTTTTTTTTCTTATTCTAGAAGGTTTAAACTATTTTTTAAGCCAATAAAAAAAAACGATTTTTCAAAAAACTTACAGTGGCGTTACCCCTTAAACGCGTTTTTCTCGAAACCGCCTTTTTCAAGACGATGCCCACGATTTCTCAAGTTCTACTGGACCGATTTACTTGACATTTTTTTGAAAGTCTTCTTTATAGACTTGTCTATGTCCGGAACTAGCCGCATCCCCAAATATCAATTTTTACTATTTTTAAAAAATTCGAAAAAGTCAAAAAAAGTGGTACAAAAATTGCTTTTTTTTTCAGGCAGCGGCCATTTTGTGAAAAAAAAAATTTTCAACTTTTCCCTAGTTCCGGACATAGCGACATTACTCTAGACTAATAATCTTTTTTATTTTTTCTTTTCGGATTGCTAGGCGGGTTGGAATCGTGGGCATGATCACGCGCCAATTTTTTGAGGCCCCCCACATCAGCTGCTATTTTTTTTAATTTTCAACTTTTTTAATTTTTTAATTTTTTTCTGTATTCTTGTAATGTTAATAAATAACACATAAAAAAATGGATAGAAAGATATTGATTGCCATTTTTTTACGGCACTTCAAAAATCACCTAAAATTCGGGTCTCTAGACTAGAATACCCCCTCAAGTATACGCGTTCTCCAGTTATCGTGCGCACAGACGGACGGACGGACGGACGGACATGCAAAAATCGAAATAATTTTTAATATTATGAATGGGTGTCCAATCCATTTTGCTCTACCATCATTATTTCGAGGTGTTACAAACGGAATGACAAACTTAGTATACCCCTATGATTTCATCTAGGGTATAAAAAGGAATTCGATCAGCTGCATGAGAATAGGGGACTCGATTAGAACGAACCCTTTTCCTGGAAACTTCGTTTTTCAAATCGATATGGAAGCTTTTCAAGTATTCGTCTTAAATTTGACCATATCATTCTTCACGGTCCTTCTTAGAGGGGTATGAAAACCTTTTTTGTATTGTGGGAAAAGACCAAATTCGATATTCAATTCTGAAATGGCCGTCTTTTTGTTAATTTTCCTCTAAAAAATTCGATCTGGAGTTTTACATCCCAAATCTTGTTTTATTTATTTTTTCTGTTCTTTCTTTTTTTCTTCCAGTCAAATTTCAGAGGAGCAGGATCTTCCACCATCAGATGCAGGTGAAGCATCGTCTTGCAGTAATCAAAAACATTATCTAGGGAATTAAAAAATATTAACTTTTTTTATGTAGATCATAAGGAACTTGAATAAAAAAAATTAGAAATTTCAACCGAATATCGAATCTTGTTCATTGAAAGAAAAGAGTCATTAATATCAGTTTGGATTTTATTACGAATTTTATTAATGCATTTCAGCTCCTAACAAAGTGCGCTTAATATATCAACAAGATCAGTATATCTTAAGGTACATTTACGCTTAGATACAAGTATTGGGATTTGTATCGCCACGTTGTTCGACTTGTATACACTGTGTATTTGCGAAACTTAATCAAACGAAATGTGCGGATAGTAGACACCTAGCCAAACAAAAAATTTTATGACAGGGGGTCCACATCAATCGTTTGGGAGTTACAGAGTGATTAAGAAAAAAGGTTGATTTTCACATAACACCCTGTATCTTAAAAAATACATCACGATCATAATTAAAGATTCATTGTATGCAGAGCTTCATGGCCTTTCCGAAACTGCTCAACCAGACCCATACCATCCTCCTCTCAAGAGTTATGGGGGTCTAAACAAAATATTTCGGATTTTTTAACTTTTTTTTTTTTGCAAAACGGTCATTAACATAACTTTTTTTTATAAAAACTATAAACTGTAGATTGTCGTCTTTAATTTGACCTATTATAGCCTATGTGCTAACTGCAGCCGTTAAAGAGTTATTAGCTCAAAACCTATTCTGAAATCTCTTCTCGAACCTAAATTTGTTCCCTTACTGACTGAAAACATGTCATTTAAAAAAAATATCGTCCAATTTCGGTGTGACCTGAATAGGTTGTGAGCTAATAACTCCTTAACGGCTGCAAGTAGCACATACATAGGAAGTAATATGTCAAATTAAAGAGGAAAGTCTACAGTTTACACTTTTTATGAAAAAAGGTATGTTAATGATCTTTTTGCAAAAAAAAAGATAGTTCGAAGTAAAAAAAGGTAAGAAAATCCTAACTCCTGAGACGAGTGTGGTACGGAGCTGTTTGAGAAGTCGTTGGAAAGGCCATGAAGCTCGTCATACAAAGAGTCTTTAATTGTGACCGTACTCTGTCTACTTTTTAAGATACAGGGTGTTATGTGAAAATTTAGCTTTTTTCTTAATCACCCTGTAACTCCCAAACGGTTGATGTGAACCCCCTGTCATACAATTTTTTGTTTGTCTAGGTGTCTAGTGTCCGCACATTTCGTTTGATCAAGTTTCGAACATACACATATATATTCAGAAAAATGTTAACTTCTTTCTCTTCACATTAGAGGAACATTTGTTGATACGCTTTAATGCTTGGTCCGCCACAAATGCTTAAATACATACCTTGATAGGAATATACACACACTTTAACTCCTGAGCAAGTTCTTCTAACTTTTTATAATTCTTCATTAAAGTCTTTATATGCTTTCGACCGGACATCCCAAATATTACATTTCCTTATTTTTTCTATCAGAAGTAAGATCTTTTCTTTTTACCACGATGACATGGCTTTTAATTTAATTCAACCGCCCTCACCAGCGGTCGCCAAACTGTGGTCCGCATGAAAATTTCGCTGGTCCGCAGAAAAATGTTGAATATACTTGCTAGTCACGCTAAGTTATGTTTTAAGATGCATTGAAACATAATTCAATTCATAACAATACGTGAAAAGTTATAAAAACTTTCGTCGCATACTGTACACACTGGCCATTGGATGAACGGTCTTCCATCTCTGTCGTGTAGAATAACGCCATCAAAGTTAACCTAATAATAAGTTAAGAAGAATATTATTGTGGCAAATGCGGTTGGTTGAAAACGATCTGCAAATGTTTTCTAATATTGATGAATACATGAAGGAGAATGGTGTTAACCAGCAAGTAGTAACCCTAGTTAAAAAGCACTTGGAATCACTTACAGAATCTTTCGCTCGTTATTATCGAAAGAATGAAGATCCCAGACATGGTAATATGTGGATAATAGATCCGTTTGCAGCGAACATTCAGGATAATAATTTAAGCATGCATCTAAAAGAAAACCTCATCGACCTATCGTCCGACGAAACTCTCAAATTTAAATTTCATTCATCCTTATCAAGATCTCAGTTTTGACTTTCCATAAAAAGTGAATACCCTTTTCTTAGTGAACAGGCATTGAGAATTCTGATTCAATTCTCCACAACTATTTATGTGAAAAGGCCTTTTCATCTGTCACGGCCATCAAAACACGGTACCGATCTCGGCTTGAAATAAGTGCAGTTCTCCATCTTGCAGTAACAACATTGGATCCAAATATCCAAAATCTTATTTCAAGTAAGCAGGAACATCCATCACACTAGGAATATATAATGCTGAAAGTTTGATATACTTAAACCATCTTTTAATTATTTTGTTTATTTTATTATGGTTTATTAATAAAGCTATCATAATTTGGTTACAATTAATAGTTTCATTTTATTAACTAGGTATATTTTATGAGTTCTTAGATCACATTTTTTTTTATAAATATATTTAACACTTTAAAAATCCTGTACGTGGTCCGCGGGATTTAAATTATGAATTTTCTGGTCCATGAGGTCAAAAAGTTTGGCGACCGCTGGCCCTCACTACAGAACTAAACACACGATTAACTGCACTTCAGAACTAAACGCAAAAGTATCGCGACAAGTCAAATCACAATCAAAATCAATACATACAAAATGTATGATCATTTGTGTGAGGCCAAAACCCTCGAGAATACTTTCCAAGCCATGAAACAAAGACCTATATGTGTGCGTTCGGAGTCTGTTCTCTAAAATGTTCTATATTGATGCTTATGGAAAAGTACCAAATATTGATTTTATAAATGCTATAGAGCCCAAACTACTATCCATGCAGGAAAATAGTCCTCCAGTAATTTACAGCTTGGTTCCTTATCTTCCCAAAGGCTGCACTTACTACATACCTTCCTTAACAAAATAATAAAATAGTTTTGATTACAAAGTAACCTTACCATTTTACGCTCAATACCTCTCAGCTATGCATGTGTGTATGTGTCCCGGAGTCCGAATCTGTAAGCAGCTACATTCGATATCACCAGCCCACGGCATCTCATGACGGCACAGCGACATTACAATGATTACTCAGCTGAGAATTTTTGTTTGAGAAATCGTAGTCATTTGGCTAAGATAAATTTTTTTAAATAATTTTGTTAGGAAAGGTATGAAAATTTTATTACAGTTCGCAAGATAAGAAAGCAAGCTTAAGATTATCAGAACACCATTTTTCGGTATGAATAGTAGTTTAGGGCGGAGGAGCTATTCAAATCAAACTTTTGTCAGTTTTACATAAGAACACTGCAAATATTTTAGAATGTAAGGACTCCGTTAGGCCTCGCATGTGGTAGGGAGGGAGTCTGTTTCATGGCTTGTGAAGTATTCTCGAGGGTTTTGGTGAGGCACAACCGAATGTATGAGCATTTGTATGCGCAGTTGTATCGCGATTTGTCGAATATACTTGTGTCTCATACAAATCCCAATACAAGTATCTAAGTATAAACTAAGATTTAGAGCGACTGATTTACATGCGAATGGAGCTTGAAAATTTATGTTTCACAAATCTCTTTGCATAATCCTTAAATACTGTTATAACAACACAGAAAGTATTGCCACTTCAAAATGACGCACTTAGAGTCTATTGAAATTGTATCGTGAAGAATGCATCAAATAGTCGCTCAAGTATCAAGGCATACAGCGTAGTCTTTTAATTCAAAGGCTTAATATATGTAAAATGTTACCATTAGTCACCAAAGTTCTTTAATTCATTAATTCTAGGGAAAAATTAAATTGATAGCAACTTCCGGTAGCTAGAAGAAATATGTTGCACTGTCAGTACCCCAGCTATGCAGATAACTATTGAGTTTCCTTTTTCAAATTCAAACTTTATTCAATGGATACAACAAGACGAACTTTTACCTATATATACGAAAATATAAAATGGTGAGAATTAAGTTAAAAAGGAGAGAAAAAAAATTAAGCTATCTTACAACTATGAGGCTTAAAATAATATAAAGATGAGAAAAGAAGAATAAGAGAAAGAAAAGAGAAGAAAGACAATGATAAACTTTACAAATCTACCTAAAATTGTTGTCAGGAGCGGACCCACCTCATGCATTCGCGACCTCAATCAATCTCAGCGGATACTAGGTACTGAATTAGTTTCTCCTCGTTGAGCTAATCATTCTAATGTCATTGGGAAGAGAGTCCTGTTTACGTGCAATGTGGACAAAGTAAGAGCGCTGCCCAACTAATGTGCGGAATCGGGGTATAAGTAGGCTGAAGTGGCGGTGCGAGTGCAAGAAACCAAGATGTAGGAAACTTAGGGCGGTGACATCACGATAGGCATTCAACGAACATCCCAGAACTGAGGGAATATATTATGACAGATGATCGAAGCGACGCAGTCTATAAAGAATACGCACAAAATCGTTGAATGCTACATTTAGCTTACGATTACAAACTGCGTGGAGGGAAGAGAAGATAGTGCTGCAGTAAACCAAATGAGAGACAAGCAGAGCCTTAACCAGTTTAAGCCGCAATCCGACAGACGGTAACCTCCCTGAGAGCCATAACCTGCGGAGGCCACCATAGATTTTGCTGACTATATTACAAACTTGAGCGCAGCAGGTTAGTTTGCTGTTAAGGGCAACTCCTAGATTGGTTTGGTAACCTTTTCGGAAAAAGGTAATATGTCATTATTCAGCAGAATGGGAGGTAGTTACCGCGTGTCTATAGCCCCACTATAAAAGGCCAAGTAAATCGAAATTTTTCGGATTGAGCAAGAGCCAGTTAGACTCAGCCCAAGCAGATATTCGAGTTAGATCGTTATTAATGCGAGCAACATAGCCCTCCTGTAATCCAATAGGTCTAGACAAATAGATCTGCACGTTATCAGCCTATATATGCAAATTTACATCCATCATAACCTACGGAAAATCATTTATAAACAAGATAAAGAGTAAAGGACCCATAGTAGAACCTTGTAAAACTCCAGAATTGATTGGAAGTAAGTTAGGTTCCACTCCATCGACTAAGACTTGTTGGAAGTGATTGGATAGAAATTCGCTGATCATCTTAATTGCAGTTCGGGAGAAAAAGAGTTTGTCATATAATTTGTGTAGAAAAAGGGTGTGGTCAAAGCTGTCGAATGCTTTGGAAAAATCAAGCAGAACTAAAATGGATGATGATGGTTATTATCTAGTGCGCTTCGAATATCTGTAGTAACTTTCAGTAGAGCAGTCTCGCAGTCATGCCCAGGACGAAACCCAGACTGCAATCTGAACAGCAAGTCCTTGCGCTCAACAAAATTAATTATTTGCGAAGCCATCAACCCCTCCAATACTTTCCATAGGAACCATAGTATACTTATAGGACGAAAATCGCTTGGATCATTAGGAGTAGAGCTCTTTGCCAGTGGTAGCACTATAGAATTTTTCCACTTACGAGGAAATTGAGAATACGTAAGACATGAATTGTATATATTTTATATTTCCTTAGTCTTAAGTAAACTAAAAAATAATAAATACCATTATCATCTCACTCAAGAGACGAACATGAGCTACACAAATTGTTGGTACGCCTCATGTGAGTGAGTAATACACTAATTGTGGCTTATTGCTCATAGGTTAAGTTAGGTTAAGAGTAGGGGCGACTAAGCCACTAGGAGCCTGCAGACACCGCGAACAGGATTGATCTATTGTGTCCTCCTTTTACGAGCTCAATTATTGACTTTGGGGTTAATTTGCACACTTTATCAGGAGATATAAATACTTGGGACATTCATATATTATATGCTTCTAGACTTAATCTTCCTCTGTACATACACGGTAGTTGCACTATCCAGCAGGTACTGATATTTCAAAAACTTTCAAGTACAACTCCAAGCATACTCATAAGTCCCATATATAATCTTAAGTACCATATAAGTACAAATATGCATACTTAATACAAATACTGCCATAATTCGAAGTACTGCAGCTCGTGTCAATTTTTTAAATACGCTTTCTAATAATAGAGATTTAGGAACAAGGAAGTACTTCGCGTTATGGTGGTATTTGTTGTAAGTGTGTACTTTGGTACTTATAAGATACTTAGGCTTTTACATATGTATATGAGACTAGTAAGTACCAGTATAAGTACCTCGACTTGTACTTTAAAAAAATTTAAATACCAGTATCGAAACTTGTACTGGAAATTTTTTGAAGTACCAATACCGGTACTTATATTTACGTGTACTTAAAAAATTATAATTCCAGGTCCTAGTACTGGTAGTGGTACTTGTACTTGGAATTTTACAGGTGTTCTATCCAGTGACTGCATTTGTAAACAGCCTGAGTGATTCTCAGCTAAAACCAATCGGTTTAAGCATCTGGAAATAAGAGAGTCTTAAACCAAAGCGGGCGAGTTACGCCAAATGAAAGCCAATTGCCTATCTTCCCACTTTTGTAGTTCCCCCTAAGCGCTTTTTTCGTACGCCTTATTTTGAGTAGGGCAGACTGTCGGCTCTGTTTTTAGACAGATTTCTGTCCACTCCTTCGTGTCCAGAAACCCAAGGAAAGGTTACTTTGTTGTCCATAGATAGCAGCTGGAGATTAGTGTGGCAGCTCTAGACTAGTTTCAACTCAAAGTTATGACAGGACGAAGCCATGAGCCCAGTTTGGCTGTCTGAGCAATGTATATGTTAGAACTCTTGTAGCCCCTGTTTAGGCTTTCTTGAACTCCAACCTCTATAGCGTAGACTTCCGTCTGAAAAAGTAAAACGAAATGGAGCTTTTCACTTCTTGACTTAAAATCGCTGCGGTCGTTTTGTTATCCTTCGTTGATTCGTTAGTATACCAATCATGGGCGCATTGATCATAAGCGTGAGCTGAAAACTTTGAAAGGATTTCATCATTTCGTAGTTTTACCATATTTGTAATGTGCAGTTTTTAAACACTCACTTACGAGGTGCTCATGAATGAAAGATCAATTCTGTACCTTGCTATAATTTAAGGCTGAACAGCTATACAACTCCGAAAACTATTGAAGGATTTGCAGAAATTTGTAGGATCGATCTATTTTATCCGATTAAAAAGGGTGGGTGAAAATCCTTTTGTTTTTATAAATATTCAAAACCTCTCGCCATTTTAATCCAATGTTTGTTCCGTATTGTTTAAATGAATCTGTACCGACCACCACCAACCACCAAATAATAACATTCCCAACCGCAGACATAGGCTCTAGGCATAGACAGACGAAATCCATTTGAAATAACATTCCGCTCCACAATTTTCAAAATAATAAATTTTTTAGAGAGAGTCGTCCTCTATCACTGCAAGTGTATACAATTTTATTATGATTTTTAATTAAAACTAGAATTGTAAAAGCAAACTATGAAACCCTTGGGACCATGATCCTGGACGTCCGTATATGCATGTGAATCTATTAAGTCGTACGTGAGGGTCAAGCACCAGAGTATCTCCTCTGTAGAGCTAGTTTAAAGTGAAATATTTATGTAATTTCAAAAATGTTATGACTGAGACAGGGAAATTAATTTTACAGCATTACTACTGCTCCTAAATAAACTTTAAATAAACTCAAAGGAGATACATATACATATATACAGATGTGTACCTTTGACAGGGTACACACACATATTGTATACTATACTCAAATTAGGTACTCTACCTTACTCTAATGGTTGGTATGAGCCAAATTAGTTAAGTTTTCATTTCGTTTAGGCAAGTCAAAAAGTTGAAATCCATATGGAAGCGGAAGGAAACTGCGGTTAAATTAGAACAGCGTTAATTACAGCTTTTTCAACAAGGCTTATTCAGAGGCTTTTAACTTTTACCCTGGACACCATTTTTCATATTAATTAACTTGAACGTGTGCCACTCTAGTGAGTTCTGAAGTCTTTAGAAAACCATTTTCCAAAACTAAATGAGCTTAATGGTGGCGTGACTCTCTAAAAAATTTCATAGCACCAGGAACGGGTACTTGTACTTGCGCTACAACAAGAACTCAGCTAAAACACAGGAGAAGTTGCTTTCGCACTGCGCTGCTGGGAAAAATAAGAACCAATTACAGCATTAAGTCAAGCATTAATATTTCCAAAAATTACAAACGTAAAGCCTTTGAGAGGGAAGGAGAGTTTTTTTTTTTTTTTTTATTTGCATGTGGTGACTTGTGCTTTAGAGTTTGCTACTTATTATAATGCCTCTCTTGACAGGGGCTTGCCTTAAATCACTAGGCACATTTGCAGAAAATTCCACTTGTTACTAATTTCTTAACAATGGGGAAATTAATTAAAGCAAATTATTTGCTATAATTAAGAATAAAAAGAAGCAAAGAAAAGTCTTATTGTGTTAAATAGAGCGTTAAGATTTAAGATTTCAACATAAATCAATTTACGATTAAGTTGCTAAATAAATAATTAATTGAAATAGGTTTTGGTTAAGTTAGGTTAGAGTGGCGAGTATCGAAAAAAAAAACTACAATCAGCCACAGTTGGACTACCGAGGCGATGTGATAGGAGAACTTGCCTACAATGGCATACTTTTTGTTTCTGGCCTATATAATCCGAAATTTTTAACTGAGAATACTCATTGAACTATGTACACTAGGGTGGCCCAAAAATGCATGGATTTGCAAAAGTGTACAAATGTCTAAATGCTTATTCGGAATTTGTTAGCTAATATAAATTTAAACTTATATCCAAAAGTTCAGTGAAATTCGTTAATGTTTAGAGGTGCTCAAATCGAAAATAGTGTTTTTTTTTTGGACTTTCAGGAAAATTGTTTTAACATTTTCTGTAATAACTTTTTAATTTAACAATAGTTTTTCTTGATTCTTTTTTTTAAATTGCAGTTAAAGTCATTTTAGAAAATCAAATTCTTCTATTTTTTATAAATTTTTAAAAAGAAAAATTTGGACCCTGAACTCCAATTTTTTTAATTCGTGTCAATTTTTTTGTAAGGAAAAGTGGCATGCGGGTATACTTTTTTTTTACTATAACGTTATCTGCAATCGATGATCTTTCTAGTGACTATAAGTTAAAGGGGTCACGTAGTGTATGAACTGTACCAAAAATCCGATTTTCAAAGGTGAAGCATTTTTACTGTAACAAAATGAGAATAAATTACAATTGATATTAATATGAGTAATTTTATACCCTATGGCCTAGATAAACATAAAAGTTAAACAAAGTTAAAACCAAAAGTTCTGTATGGCAACACTAAAAAGGGGTCGCCCGATTTAGTTCATTTTTGAATTTTTTTTTACTATTTTTATTAAAACGCTGTCTAAAAAATTTCAGCTCTCTAGGTCGATGCGTTTTCAGGCAGTGTCCAAATATATAGTGAAAACCCAAAGTTTTGTATGGCAACACTAAGAAAGGGTTGCCCGATTTAGTCCATTTTTAAATTTGTATTTGCGTTTCTTATAAAAATGGCGTACACAAAATTTGAGCTGCTCTCCACGTTGACGCGCTCTTAGGCAGTGTCCAAATATACAGTGAAAAACCAAAGTTTTGTATGGCAACACCCAGAAGGGGGGAAAAACCAAAGTTTTGTATGGCAACCCTACAAAGTAGTTGAGCGATTTATCCCATTTTTAAAATCAAATTTAATTGTTCTTTTAAAAGCGCGTGTGCAAATTTTCAGGACTCTAAGTGGACGCGTTCTCAAATTATTGTGCGGACGGGCAGACAGACAGGCAGACAAACGAACAAACAACGGACAGGCGGACATGCAAAAGTCAAAATAACTTTTAATATTATACACGGGTGTCCAATCCAATAATTGCAAAAGAAGATGTCGTTGGTAAAAAGTCATTACTGTCATCATTTGTAAAAATGCTTCACCGTCAAAAATCGCATTTTGAGAACACTTCATACACTACATGACCCCCTTAAAGTGTAGTTGTTTGAAAGATAATCGATTGAAGATTACATTATAGTACAAAAAAAAAATACCCGCGGGTCTCTTTTCCTTACAAAAAAATTGACGCAAAGTCAAAAAAATTGTGTTCCGGGTCAGAGTTTTCGTTTTGAAAATTTATAAAAAATAGAAGAATTTAAATTTTTAAAACGACTTCAACTTCAATAAGTTCATAACTAAATTCTCTTAAATTTAAAAAAAAGTATCAAGAAAAAATATTGTCAAATTAAAAATATTATGACAGAAAATGTTGAAACAGTTTTCCTGAAAGTCCAAAAAAACACTATTTTCGAATTGAGCGACCTCTAAACATTAATGAATTTCACTGAAATTTTGCATAGAAGCTTAAAACTACATTAGCTAACAAATTCCGAATGAGCATTTAGACAATTTAACACTTTTGTTTTTTGGGCCACCTTAATGTACACAAGCGGCATTGTCGGTTGGAAGATTTCAGGAGTAGTACAATTTGCTCCCAAAGCTGAGTACTTTCGGAAAAAATCGAGTATACGACTAACGAAATTGAATGAATTAATTAAAATGTGATGTCCAGAAATCAAAGTCTCTATTCCACTCGACAAAACTCTGGCCTGTTTTAGTTGTGGAGAAGTAGGAAGAATATTTCTCAACTAACAGTATTAGCTGCTTTTGTTGTGTTTTGTGATAGGTACCTTCACTAGGTAACTAGGATTTTCAAATTAAATTATGGGCTCACCGCATATCCTGGCTATGTTTACAAAATCAAATTACGGAAATCCTTTTAATACTTACAGAGAAATAAGGATTTTGGTGTCTCAAGGTACCCACCAAAATTTTTAAATTACGCAAAAATGATCAATTTGGTCGTCTCCTAGTACAGAAGAGATGCTATAAAAATATGTAGGCTGAAATCGCATCTACATTTTATCCCCTAATTAGATCTGTAATTAGTTTTTTAGTGCAATAAATGGTTTTGGAGATAACTGCAAAAGAAGTGAATCAGTCCTTCAGATGAAAAAATGGCCGTTTTTCGGTACAAAAATGGTCATATGTTCAACTCATCATTATGAAGAACTGGTAAGTCGTGGAAACTCACTTTTCAGAAGAAAAGTGTTCGCAACAGAGTACTAATGAATTTGAAATAAAGAACGGAAGAATATAAAATATAGGAAGTGGGGTGTATATGACCCTAGTGAAAAAACCCGTTTTTCGGCGGTAAAAAGTCATCTATCGCGTTAAAACGATCAAAAATAAACTACACCACTCGATTATTTTCTCCTCCCTCTTTAATTTGGTACCAAACATGATGCAGTTTGGACAACCCCCTATGGTAGTGATGAGCAAAATTGGTCTTGGTCTTGGTCTTGCAGAATATGTAAGACCAATACCAAGACCAAGATTGTAAACATGCTCACAAGACCAACACCAAGACCACGTGTACGTTAACAAGACCAAGCCCAAGACCACATTATGCAAGACCACATTATGCACAAGTCATAGCACTATTGTATTTTATTTATATAAAGATTAAAAGGACACAAATAACACATCCCGTGTACAGACAAGATTTATTTAGACGGGGATAAGGTAGTTTTTAACTATTTATAAATTTATGGCATGATACATCAATTATAGAATTGCGCAAAAAAACGAAATCCTAGATTAAAACTAAAACCAAAAGTTGACTGTGCAGCCCAAAGCTAAAACCTACTACAAGATCACAGACAATACCGAGACTGAATTGCAAGACCAAGAGCTAGAACAAGACCAAGACCAACACCAAGACTTGACTATGCAAGACCAAGACCAAGACCAATATTATACCAATTTTACCAAGACCAAAACCAAGACTAAGTTTGCAAGACCAAGACCAACACCAAGACCATTATAGTCTTGGTCTTGGTCTTGTATTTTCACATCACTACCTATGAGGGATGGTACGACACGCAACCCCCAAAACACCCTGCCCCAAAAATTTGTCACCTATATTTTTGTACTCTAAGCCCTTAATCCATAAGCCCTCCCACACAGAGTTAGGCAAGCGCCCGTGAATATTGCGACAAAAAAATTTACCGTCGAGGCCCCTCAAATCTGCAAATTACCATTCATCGAAATAAAATATAACCTATAATAGCCATGCATGTGAGATCTGGAATTATTTTCCATAAAATTTTCGCGTAGTTTTTGCTGCAACATAACATGAATAAGTTCAGAAAGCGAGCGCGTAAAGTGCTAGCATTAATCTCTGTGGGAATGTTTGGTTGACTTGGCATTTTTTTGTATTTTGGGTTTAATATTGACCCATGATTATAAAATCGTTAGTCAGTGTGGTTATTTCTGATCACCTACCACAGAAGTTCGATCAAAATGCATTGAAAATGCAAAATCGAGCTTTTCGACCCAGCGATCAGAGCGGTCTCATCAGTGTGGTTTAATATTTAACACAAAATGGTTTTTTACCATATAATTTTATTTGATTTGCACTTATAAAAACTATTTATTGGAACCGATCATCATATCAAATTCCAAAAAATGATTATCGTATAAATTTTTGCTCTGACATAGTGGCAATTTATACAATTGGAAGACGTAAAGGCTTTGTGAAGAAAATCACTTTTACGAAAACGACATTAAAAAATATACACCGAAACCATTTAATTCGGGTATGTTTAACAATACTGAGTATTGTACACTTTACATAGATTGTAAATACCGACGTTGTGAATAAAACTGAAAATCCGAAAACATATTTGCCAGAAATTATAAAATTCTAATAAATTTTAGAATCTCAGTTTCCGTTTCCTGATTCCTGAGAAACATATTAAGAATTCCCCAGAAAATCAAGATTTGAAAAGCCTTCTTGAAGGAAGCGAGGATGTAAAAGCATTTGTACAAAACTTTTAGATACGACTAACAATAAGTTGACTGAAAAAGAAGGGAGTTCGCGTTAAACTTTTATAATAAATCTCAGCACTATATAAAGAAATTCGGGATTTTTAATGCTGCCTTCCGTAAACACAATTCTCAAATGTCATTCTATGATGAGATTTCAAACAAGTGTTTCTAACGTCATCTTAATGAAGCAGAAAATTTCTGAGTTGACAGAGTTGACGTCGTGCCCAATGTTTGATGAAATGGTAACTAAAACTGAATTAGAGTTTAATATCAAAATAATTTATGGATTGACAGACTTAGGTCCTTTAGGAAGCAAAGACATTTTGAGTATCATCGTGCTAATTGTAAGAGGATCTCAGCTGTAGGGTACGAGGTAGGCGCCATTTCCGATAATATGTCGGTTTGGATATATCACCAGTAAAACCAGGGCCTAACTATAGATTGGCTTTTAGGTTACGTGAGAATCCTTACTTTTGTGTAAACCTAAAAATATATGCTTGCAAGACGAAATATCTTTTTGAATGGAAATATTAAAGTAAATACACATATTGACCCCAAACAATTTAATCAATGCCGGTAAAGCTCGACACAGATATGTATTCGGTTTGCCGTGATTTTGTTGGCAATGGTAAGTTTCGTTTCCCAGAATCTCCAGAAAGATTACGTGGTGCATAAAAGCACTCTCACATCAAAAACAAGAGCCGAAATAATTTTTTTCGGTTTACATTTTTTCGATTCTTGTTTTTGATGTGAAAGTACCTTAAGACCCAGCAGAATTTATTGCAATGAACACAACACTTTGTTCGTCTTACAACAATTTTTGAAAGATGTCCAAAGAAGTAAGTCCTCGAAGAAGTACATAATTTTTCTTTACGAGTACTTGTTTCAAAATTATCAAAAATTTCATGTGGTATATCATCTTCAACTGCTTCACTACCTTCGCAATGGGTTTCTTGTTAATCCACAGTTTCAACATCCTCTACTAAGATATCCATGAACTCTGTATTGAAGTTCATCAAATTTTTTTGAATATTATGACTAGACCACTCCAACGGTAATACATTAGAATCATTAGAATACAATCGAATTTCTTTTAAATTCTTATATAATACATATATAGAATGGTTGCTCATACGTCTTGAATTCTCTAATCTTTAAAAACAGATTTTCGAGAGGGTCTTGATTTAACCGAGAAGTCATTAAAAGGTCCTGTTTCTCTTTTAAATCATCCCATAGTATACGTACCCACATTTATGGTTTGTATTGGTCCATCGAAGCAGTATGGATGCTTCATTCCTGCCGTATGAACCCACGTGTCAATCAATACCTTTGCCGAAGAAACATTTTCGATCGTATTAATATTTCTCTGCGATAGAGCAGCTGTGTTCTTTTGTGTTGTTCTAGAACTCCCATATACTGAATTATTCTGTCGACTGAAGCGAACTATTTGTATTGTTCGCTTCATTTATAAATCTTCTATGAAAATGTATGACGCGTTCTTTTGTGTATGTTCTGTTCTGCCCTGTTCTGCGGACACAAAAGAACACAGCTAGCATTTCTTTCATGATTCTTATTGAATTCAGAAACACTATTTAGGTGGTCAAACAGTGTATTCATGTTTGCAATGAACTCTGCCATATTTTTTGCACGTAATTTTTCGGCAGATTCCGGGAAATAATCCAAACTTACAGCTGCCAAAATCTCGGAAGCAACGGAGTGGCGAAATATCTGTTTCGCAAGCTCAACAGGTACCTAGTTGCTGAAAATGTTCGGGATCAATATGTGTATCGGTAAACCGATGCATTGCTCTATTGTTCCCACTATCCATATCGTAAACCTTGCGAATTATACAAATGCTATGATACAAATTATTTCTGACGCTCTTAAAGGACTGGAGGAAAATTCGCACCCCATAGTGCGAATTTCCCTTGCACGCCTAGTAAAAGTGAAATTCGCAACAGAGCGAATTTCACCCTACAGGGGGGAAATTCGCACCGTCATTTTTTTTAACTAAAAATGCACATACAGTATAAAAAAGTCGAAAAAATGATCGTGCGAATTCGCAACGACGTAAATTTCTTTACAGAAATCTCGAATTTATAAAATTTATAACATAGCGTAAAGAAATATTACAAAATATGTTTTTAGAGATCCGACGGGAATTCTATACCTTAAAGCATGTTCAGATAAACAGAATGTTATCTTGTAAGTACCTATAGCTTCAAGTTCAAGCAGTTCAACTTATAATCGAGAATATTAACACGTGTGCGAATTTTACAAGAGCAATTATTATGGTGTGAGTTATGGCTTTGAATTTAAAACAGGGTGCGAATAATTACAGGTGCAATTATTAGAAGAACAAATAAGAGCATTATAAATTAAACAGGGTACGAATGTCACAGATGCAATTTTTGAAAACTCGAGCGATAGCCTTTTACTTTAAACATGGTGCGAATCTTATACTTGCAATTTTTGCAGTTTGAGTTATAGCTTTCTACTTTAAATAAGGTGGGAATTTTATAGGTGCAACTTTCGGTAGTTCGAATGACAGCCTTATCGGGAGCAATAAAAATCCGAAATTCAGCATATCTTTATAGAATGCTGGTAATTCATTATAAAATATCAATACTAAGTTTGTTTATTTACTTGTCCAATTAGTCGTATCTTTATGTACAAGCTGTGAACGTACAAACGATTTCACAACCTCGCTTTATCCTGCAAGCAGGCTTTCTAAATTTAGATTTTCTGGGAATTGCAAATAAGCAAACGATACTGATCTAAAATTTTATATTTTCTACTACGATATGTTTTCGGATTCCCAGTTTTATTCACAACTAGCTGGATATTTGCAACTAGGTGTGTTGTATGAGTGTATCCAGCATTGCTAAGCAGACTTCGTCCATGCTTGCCTCTGAGCAGGAACATACGCCTGAATTGAATGGTTTTGGTAAGGTTGCTTTATTTAAAGCACTTCCTCTCGTATGTTCTTTAACGTGCTTTTCGTAAAAGTGTTTTTGACAGAGGCTTTTCGTCGTCTTACCCAATGGTTGTCCACTATCGTGTAGCCAAATATTTTTGCGATAATCGTTCGGGACCAAGAAAAAGGATAAATTGATATAGTTCCCCCTTCCTAAAAGTTTGAAAACAGTTTTTATAACTGCAACAAAAAAATTGAGAAATCTAGTGGTTAAGTTGGCGTGGCGAGCGCTTTCTTCTTTTCTCCCCCACGTGAAAACCGTGGCGCTAGTGTCAGTTTTCTAGCAGAACTCCAAACCATCCCGTGTATATGATTACGACATCTATTGATAAGATTTTCATTCGAATGTGTTCTTGATATATTTTCGTTAAGTTTTTAGGCATTAAAATTACAAACTGTCATATTTGACAATGAAATAATGTCATTTTTAGGCAGCTGCTTGCTGTGCTTTCACAAAAGTCAAACGCGAATTTTATTCGAGAAGAGATAGAAGGGAAAGCTCTCCTGCATGGCTGATGGTATTTTAACTCGTAAGATGTGATGAATATTTTGTTTAATGAACAAGGTATAGTGCAAAAATTAATTACAAAAATTGTTGATGCAATAGAAAGTGTTCAATTAAGAGTGAAGTTAATTGTGTGAATGGATAAAAATTGTGTATAATTGGCTGTGCGAAGATTTTTGTGAGTTTATGGTTGCAAGTTGGAACAAATCGAGAAAGGAATATTTTCATCTACGTTTCTACGCGACAATCGCCTGGTGGCGATGGTGGTATAAAGAAAAGAATGAGAGAAAAAATGTTGTCTAGTTGGCACTTTTCTGACTGACTGTGAGTTGCGGTGACATTTAAATGAATTGCTAAGTCACTACATACTTTCTTCCCAGACCGAACAATTTTATTATCTAAATTATGTTTAAAACAATGCGACGAGTCCCATTAGAGTCTCCTCTAACATGACATTTGGCATGTAAAGTTTCTTGCCAGCCCGAACTTTTCTGCTTAAATATCACACCACGGGCAACAAGTCATTAAAAATAAATCACATTTAGTGCTGCAGGTCAATTGGTAAAAAAAAAATATTTTCCGATTCTCTACCCTATTGCCGCTCTACGTGACGACGGAAAATCCTTTGTACATACAATAAAAATATTTAAAAATATTGCTTACGTATACAAAGCAGTTCGTCATCGAAAAATAGTGAACTGTGCATAGAGCTCGGAAAACAAACTAATCGATTGCTCGAGCGCGGAGAAACGTTTAATTGGAAATTGGAGTTATTCCTTCCTGTTGGTTGCATGAAAAACAATCTCCAAGATAAATATAATTCAGATTTGGTAAATAATAGTAGTATTATCAGTGTGATATTCGGATCTGCGATTTATCGAAATGTGAAGAAAGTTGATAAATATCTACGTGAGTTCAGAGGTCACAGAGGCAGAGCAGTTGTTAGTCATCAACTCCACATTGCTATTGAAATCGTCAACATCAGACAGACCAAAAGACTTGGTCTCTTGTTTACCCCAAAATTCTTGTTAGAATACGTGAGTTTTGGGTGGATTAGCCCCTAACACACAAAGGATAATCCCTTGTCATATGGGGATTTGATAATTTTGTCCCAAATTTAATTATGAGGTAACTTGTTACCAAATCGTACGATGACGTTCTCTTATTGCGTAAAAAACATGAAATCGCAAAATTTCTACCTTTTACCAAGTCTTGCAAGACATGTTGTGACAAGTTTTGGCCTGCTAAGTAAATGTTACGATCTCAGATATTATGGGATTTGGATTAGAATTATAATAGGAGACTGGGACGCGTCGAATCGGAGTAGTTTAATAATCTCCTGGCGATAATTATTGCGAATATGTACATACCAAGAAAATTTCTGGAAATATCTTAAATTCCAATTTTGTGAAAGTAGTTGTCTGTTTGAGCCGCGTTAATGCGTTTTTAATTTTAAATCTACTCTAGTTTACTAGTGTCTCTCGGGATAAGAACAATAGCAAAATCATGACGATAAGAAATTGACAAAGTAGTAATTCTAGAGGTAAGAGTTCGAATGAAAAAAAAACGAGATTAGTTATCTCATATTCAGTTGCACTTTTTTTTGTTCTTATATTAAACTTTTTTAATGGGTACATTGCTCCTACTTTTGAACCTCACGGGTTTTGTAAATTAAATTTTATTTGGGGATGTTCTGGTTTGAAATCAAATGTGTTTTCTTGTATTTGCAGTGCTGCAATCTTATTCTTTCTTTACACACCATCAACATGAGAAATTTGAATCGCAAATAATAATGTATGCAAGAAGATTGGTCAAACACTTATTAATAATAATTTGGTGAAGAGCTCTTTAGATGATATCTCGTTAGCATGAGCCAGTGTCTTTGTCGTGGTTTACAGGTGGGTGACCACCATTTCTGATAATGGCTATACTCAACAAAATGCTACTTCAATTTTTTTTAGGTCATGGAAGGACTCAATCATAAGCTCTAATTGTTATTTTACTTTTAATCTATGTAATCTATATATGTTTCAGACCATGAAGTCGTTTACAATGCGTCTTGGACATATTATAACTGTGATTTGTGTACAAGGAGAACTCGATGGTAATTGATTAATTACTAATTACTGACTGACCATCAATTTATGTTGAAAAGCGATCAAACTTTCTGACATTTTAATAATTTTTTTTTTTCTCGAAAACATTTTCAAGCAAATTATTCTATAGAAAACAGGACAAGATGTTTTGTTCACTGTATTGGACATTGTTGTTCTAGTACAACCAAGTGAGCACACTGTCGGGAAGGTTAAGAGAGGATTATGGAGCCATCTTACACGTTGCAGTATACCTCAATCTTCGTGGATGATGGGTGAGATCCCCCCCCCCCCGAAGTATTTACCTATCATCTACTAAAAGTAAGGTACGCTGCAACATGTAAGCCCTAGCAAAGGTGAATAAAGGAAACTGAGTGGCCGACGGCCAATCTAGATTCATATAAAGGGTCCGCCAAATAACTTTTTTTCTTTTTAAACAGGGCGCAAAACATCTAGTGTAGCTTCGGCTGTGTGGCACGTAGCGCCGTCCTGTTGAAACCAAATGTTGCCAATATCCTCCTCTTCAATTTTCCTGAACAAAAATTCGTTCAACATGGCCCGATAACGATTGCCATTGACTGTAACGGCCACTCCTTGCTCATTTTCGAAGAAAAATGGCCCAATTATGCCTCTGGACCAAAATCCGCACCAAACAGTGACTCGTTTTGGGTGTATCGGCTTTTCAATGTATGCGTGCGGGTTTTCTGTGCCCCAAATGCGACAATTTTGCTTGTTTACATACCCGCCAAGATCAAAATGAGCTTCATCCGAAAAGATGATTTTTTTGGCAAAATCGGCATCTTCTGTAAGTCGATCGCAGGCCCACTAAGCGAAGCGAAAACGCATTGGATGGTCAGTTGGCTTCAACTCCTGAACCAATTGGACTTTGTATGGCGTCATACCAAGATCTTTATGCAAAATTCGTCTCAATGATGTCTCCGAAATGTTCAATTGTTGAGAACGACGGTGAATTTATGTTGATGGCGCTTCACGCACACTTTCTGCCACACAATCAATATTCTCGGGTGTACTCACTGTTTTTGGCTTTTCACGCTTTGGTTTATCGATAATCTTTCACTTTTTTCACAAGATAACGAACATACGGAGCTGACGGTGCTTCTCTTCTTCCAAAATCCGTACGCAGTTTTCGCACACATTCTGCAACATTACCATGATTTTCAAAGTAATGTCGCAATATTTCCCAGCGTTGTTCAAGCGTATACACAACCATATTCGTTCAGCGGAAGAATAAAACTAATTATCTGTCAAATCAGACATGAGCTAAGTGTTACCATTCACGAAATAAGCACTAGTTGAAAAAAAAAACGTTAGATGGCGGACCCTTTATAATATGTTCTTATTACTGCAATAGTTGTCGGCCAACACAACTGTCTTTAAGCCTATAATGTCGCTGCCGTTTGCGTTGTACATTTTCACACAGAACGGTTTTATTTGTTTTGACTTCCGAGCCTTCCACTATCAACTACCAACAATCCACATACCAGCCACAAGCGTGGAAAATTCTACTAAAAAGAATGTAAATTGACATCTATTTCTTTACTTATCCACTCTACTTCCACGAGAACGGAACAATTTCCAAGAATTCTAAAACTGCCATGAGTGCAATCGGCTCATTTATTTTTTATTTTTTTTTATATTTTATACGTACGACAGCACCCCAATGGCAAGCGGTAGCGTCATCGCCGTCGTGTGTACGAAAAGCCTCCAGCCGCCCATACACGCTTCAGTTAGTTGAACAGCTTTTCTTCAATTTGAAGTTGGTGCGATAAATTGAAACGTGTATGTGGCGATTGAAGAAGTTGAACTGCAAATTGATAATTTGGCTTGCTAAAAAACTTGTGGTTGGTGTCAATTTATGACTGCGTCAGCAACCGTTGACCCAATCTATAGACAATCTAATACATAACTACAAAGACTGGGCAAGTAGAACAAAAACCTCCAACATTTTGCTTCAGTATAAAATCTATGATGCTTCGACTTGCTGACGTAAGCAATGGGTAAGCCAGCAATGCATCACTCCAATACAAAATCAAACATGCCTCGACCCAAAACCCTCGAGAAATACTTCCCAAGTCATCCCACTGGTAAAAAGAGCGCTCTAAGAAACCTCCTGAAGCGCTCCCCTGGAAGCTCAGAGTGCTTCTTTCCCTATCAAAGTTCTTTGCTTTTTTACATAGGGATGTCCGCAAAAGCAAGCGCTTCACTGCTGTTCTTAAAAAGCGCTCTAGGTGGTATGCTAAATGATGGGCGAAGAAGTTTTTTGAAGGTATCTTTTCAAAAGCTTTAATGAGCCTTTTTATAAAAATCGCAGTGCTTCTTCCTTATGGTGAATTCTTTTCACCTGAACTGAACCGTAAACCGTTCGGTTCCTAAGCCTAAAGTGTTTTCTTCACCACACTAACACAACACAACTGGTTCCAAACGTATTTTTTTTTTCACAATTACCCCGCACAATAGTGGAAACATCTGCAACGTAGATTCGTGGAAAATTACATGAAATCACCCCTTGTTGCACTTCCACTGGAGCTCATCAAATAATCTTCTATAGAGCTTCCAACTACAAGTGATTGCTATAGTTAGAAGCTCTTGAGTTACTTACTTTCGCGTTTGCTTATTTTTCTGGATGTAACAGTGAATGAATATTCTTCTAACGAACTGCCAAATGATGGCCATGAGAGCGCATAAATTGTGCTTCCTGCATAAGCACTGGTTTTCTATCCCAATGGTATGAAACAGAATCCTCCACTATTGCATGAGAGTCCTAACATAGTCTTGACATTCTAAAATATTTCCAGTGTTCTTATATAAAATTGACAAAAGTTTGATTTAAATAGCTCCTGCGCCCTAAACTACTATTCATACAGAAAAATTGTCTTCTAGTAATCTTAAGCTTACTTTCTTGTCTTCTTTATAGGTACCTTTCCTTACAAAATTATTTAAAAAATTTATCTAACCAAATGACTACGATTCCCCAAACAAAAACTCTTAACTGAGTATCTAATAATTACATATGTGAATGTGCCGTGGTCCGATGAATTCGAATGAATTTGCCTGAAGATTCGGACTAGTCGGAACATACACACATGCAACTCATACTGAGATGGAAGTATTGAGCGTAAAGTGGTACGCTCACTACCGAGCGTTCACTCCGCCAAATTTGACAGTAAAAAACGACTACGCTTGACTACGACGCGACGACTATCGTTCACTCCGAACTTTGAATGTACCAAATAGTCGACTACATTCGACTACGCTCAGGAAGATAGTCGATCGTAGCCGATGTGACAGAACTACACTACGACAACGACTACGCTACCAAAGTGGCAGTGAACGCGCCCAATGTTTCATGGCTTGGGAAGTATTTCTCGAGGGTTTTGGTTTTGCTCGACGTGATGTAGGGAAATCCTCAATTTTTTCCTAGAAATTTATTGGAAATTTTGTTCCTTAGAATTTTTATGCATTACTGGAGGCCGACACATGAAATTAATAAAAATTTACCAAAACATTTTCTGAAATTTTCTAAGAAGAAATCAATGCCTATTGTTCACCTACATCACATTAAAAATATTTGGCCAATCACCACCCGTTATCGGCCTAACTATAATGCATAAAGATTTCCAGTAAATTTCGAAGTAAAAATTTGGAGTAAAGTTCTAAGAAAAAATTGAGGCCTTCCCTACATCAGTCGAGACATCGTCGATGTATTGGGGCGAGGTATTGCTGGCTTACCCATTCATTACTTACGTAGCAAGTCGAGTTTATATTCGAGCGTTGCAAATTTTTGTTCTACTTGCCCAGCCGTTGTAGTATTAAGGCTTGAACACAATTGCGACAACCGACAACTATTGCAGTAATAGGAACAATTTTCCCCAGGAACTTTTTATGGAGCGTGTATTATATAGGAATCTGCAGTTTTCTTTGTCGTCGACCACTTCATTGAATTAATTCAATTACGACGATCAGCGACGACTATTGCAGTCATAGGAACAATTTTCTCTAGGAACATTTTATGGAGCTTGTATTCCATACGAATTCGGTCGCACTGAACGTTTCCTTATGCCATTTTATGTTGGCTACAGATGCAATACAGATGCAATCACCGCAGAAAGAATAATGGTAAAGATAGTGTTTACCATGCCCGTCTTTCTTGCCTTTGAAAGTCGGAATGAGTTTAATTCCTTATAAGCAATTAAAATATCACTTGGGCACAAGAAAATATATTTTTTTAATTTAATTGGATTTGCGGGTATAAAATTTCAATTGATTGGTTGATTGGTGTTTTTTTATATAGTAAACGTTTTAAATGGTGCTCTAACGGTGATATACAGAAACACAATATTTGATACAGAAACACAATATTTGTGCCACTTGAAATAGCAAATCGCTCAGTCGGTGGTCTATGCTATTACAGTCTAAAATCTGTCTGCATCTTGTGTCTATAGTGCAAGAAATTCTAAAGAAATGTTTCAAAATTTTCTAAGAAAAAATTAATGTTTATCTGCCCAGCCCCAACTTGCTCGAATTCTGAAGAAATATGGTCAATTAAAAATCTAATAACACTAGTAAAGAATCTAGAATTGGTTGGTCTAACAATAAGACCAATTCTTTTGATGCCCTCTAGATGAATGTCCGTATGTAATTTCGTATGGTCACCCATTTGATTATTGAAGTGGTTTTTCGCATACATTTATAGAACGGTTCGTCGGACAGAAAAAATGATTATAACCAATTTCTCAAGATTTCATATTCTGAAGAACTTTTCAGATTTAGTCCATTTTTGAAACTTTATTTACTATTTTTATGAAAACCCGTGTAGGTACAAAATTTTAGATCTCTAAGTAAATGCATTTTCAGGCATTGTTCAAAGTAATGTAAAACGAAATTTTTGTATGGGAACCCCACGAAGGAGTTACCCGTTTTGTCCCATTTTCGAACTAATTTTTTTTTAAGTCCATGGCAATTTCAGCTCTATAAGTACAAGCGTGCTCGAGTTATCGTGCGGACGGACGCATGGACATGCAAAAATCAAAATAACTTTTAATATTATGCGACGATTCAGTGTCCAATCCATTTTGCTCTACCATCATTGCTTCTGTGCATTACAAACAGAATGACAAACTTAGTATACCCTATAGATTTCTTCTTGGGTATAAAGATAGAAAAGTGGTAAAAATTAGAGTTTGTAAACTTGACAGATGTTGTGTTCTCTCCACCCACAAATATCCTGCTTGCAGTAGTTGCATACGTATTTTGTCAATCTGATTTTTGTTTATATGGCCAGAAAATACAAATTCTGCAACGACTACAGAAATTCTCAAAAAGTAACATGTGTACAACCGCGGTTAATATATTCGCGTTATTAATTTTACTAAATATGAAGGTACTCTGAGTGAGGGGTCTATTAGACGAATGTTTAGTTATCTAGGGTTAATTGAGTGGAGATTTATAGTGCTACCAATAAAGAGTGTTCAATTCCGTATACCTATCCCAGATTATTATTAATAGATTACAAGACAATAAAAAGGTCATTTAGATCTGATGTGCCTTGGGGTTAAAGGCAGGAACAAGAACAGCAGTTATTTATTAGTATATCTATAAAAAATTGTACAAATATTTTTACATTTAATATAATTCAGTCAGTTTAAATTCAAATTATATAATTCAGTGATAATGTGATACTATCACTATACATTATCAAATATAAACTCTCTTATTTTTCTTTTAAAAACATCTAATCTTGTTTATGCTTTAATGTGATTGGGCAAACCATTGAAATATTGTAATCCTTTATACAATAACGAATTCTGACTGCAGCTATTTCTCCATCTCTCTAGCCTGAAGTCATAATTTCTTTGAAGGTTGGGTTTCTCTTATATATAATAATATTTGTTCACATAGTATATCAGTACATTTCTCTTTCTTACTTTTTCTTTCTCTCAATCCCTCCTTTCAGACAGCTTAGCTGGTTTAAGAAAGAGGTTGAAATGTTGATACTACACCACTCAAGAAATACAAAGCTACTATCTTCTGTTTTCACCACAGTTATAACTACAAGAAATCATTACATCTCATTTGAAATCACTGCAGTACAAAATGTAAATTTTATATATAATTCTGAATTTACTTAAATTCATTTAAATTAAGATTAACATACTAATTACAATTTAATCATATGACTGAAAGAACAGCACAAATTCTATCTCTAAACTCACAATAAAACTATAACCAAACAGCTATAGTACAATACATGCACAGTAAAAATATAAAGTCTGAATTTCCTTTTTTTTTTTGCAAAGATGCTTATACTCGACATGTTTTTTAATCTCAGACGGAAGTCCGTTGAAGATCTCACTGGATTTCGCCTTAAGTACTCATGCAATAGCTTACGCCTCATCTTATATATGTATATAAATGTCATCGCATTGTACTACGTCAATCCTTTTTTTTATATTTATCCAGCAAAATAAATCTAGCGTGTATCTAATTGGTCTAAAGTTACATTTCAATATAACACGCCACTATTTTGTAAACACTGTAGTCTCTTACGCTGTTATTTGCATATAATAACGTGGAACACAAATTAAAATGAGATAGAATACGACCATTGTATAACATTATTGCCGTATTTATATTAAGAAGAATGCGTGAAAGGACTCCAATCTTTTTATCAATTTTATTCTCATATTCTTTGAATTTTAGATTGCAGTTCAGAATAATGCCAGATAGTTAAATTTGTGTACAGACTCTATTTCCTGATGTTCAAATATCACCGGCTCGTTATTTAAAACGACGTTTGCCTCTCTAGTTTATTCACTCTAAACCAAATATCAATATTTATTAAGTCTGTTTCGATTTTTCTGAAACATAGCAATGTGTCATTTGCAAACAATGCAATTTCGCAATGTTGTGAATCATGTTTTAATATTGTGATGAATAACCATACTCCTAATATTGTACCTTGGGGTAGGTTAACTTATAGAGATCTCGATGTCGTGACATTTACTTTTGATCTTTGTTACCGTTCACTTAAATAAGATTTGAACCATTTAAGTTCATTTCTCGTTATTCCAAATGTTTCAAGTTTATGAATTAAGAAAGCTCTATACAAGGTCTTAAAGGCTCGCTTTAGATTTAGGAAAACAGCGTTTACTACCTTATCTGTACCTATTCCTCATTTTGAAAATATTCCAATTTATAGGTATACAAATGGGGTTATTTTATCACACAAATTTAGCTTGAATGTGCAACGGATTCGCCTAGATGCAGGCTGATACTGCACAGTCTGTGTAGTGGAATTTATTTCTTTTATACACATACTCTCAATAAAATACCTATTAAATTTCTCAGCAATTTGAGTAACATCCATTTCATCGTCACCATAAAAATTTACTATTTTGATTTCATTATTTTTCTTCTTACTATTTTTCTTTCCCTATAATGAGGTTCTTAATAAGTCCGCCAAAGTGTTTTTTGATTTTCAACTTTTAATCTAATTTGCCTTTCTATACAATAATTTTTTGCCATCTTAATTTCATTTTTATAGATAAGCAGAGATGGCAACACGTTCAACCCGGCGCAATTTTCATATTTTGCATTGAGTTGGCGTGCGGTTATAAGTTGTTAAGTGTGGTGGGCTACCATTGGTTCACACCGTAAGATAAATGCAGAGCTTTTGGGTCACTGTGGCCCACTTGGGGTTGACGTAATAAGAGAGTCTGACTGACTGACTCAATATTGTACCTGTTCAGTGATCTAAGTTTAGATTGATGATTTCTAATGTTCAGAGCTCTATACTGATTCCGTCAGACCTCCATGCTGAAAGTTCGCTCTATAAACGTCCATGACTGCTCTGCTTTTATTTTGGATCCAGACGCGTATCACTTAAGAGTATGTCACCAGATTTCCAATGTTAAGTCTTTTTTTAGGAATGTCTTAAATTGGGCTTCAGATTTTATTGTTATGTATTTATTGTATGTATGACTTACGAGATGGAGTTCATCACCTTTAGGTATTCTTCATGGATTTTGAATTGGCCAACCAAATTTCCTTGTTTGAGAAAATTTATCCCGTCCAGTCTATGTATGCCTGATGTTTTTGTCGAGGGAGATATTTCATATTTATTTGTTGCTTAAAAACTTCCTCAAATTACTTGCTCCAGTTGGATAGCAGTGGTCGCAAATTATTTAAATTTTTAGAATTGTGCAGGGAGATGGGGCAAAATCTGTTTTTTTTTTTTAAGAGAAAAGAAAAGCTCAGACATTACAATATCATAATGGCTTACTTAAGAATTCAGTTGTCAGCAGAATTCCTCAATTGAATTGGTGGGTGGTGAAGCCACATGGAATTAAGGGGTAGAAAATAAATGATTTTTAGAATATTATATAATATTTTTGAGCGGAGCGAATGAATTAAATGTGTAAATCAGAATTTATATTAAATAAATGAAATCAAATTTATGATCAGTTTAATGGATATCAAAATTAATTTCAGAATGCCGATACAGGCGCCCCAATGGACAGAATTTTTGTCCTGTCCCGTTTGCTGTCATGAATTTGCGGCAAATCAACGTCCTCCAATAAGTTTAGGTTGCGGACACACAATATGCCGCACTTGTTTGGCTACATTACACAACAAACAATGTCCATTCGATCAGGTAAAACTAATATAACTAAACAGAAAATCAAATCGCATTTACTTACTTTTTCTCCTTTTTTTCCAGACATCAATCGTCACAGATTTAGATAACTTACCTATAAACTATGCACTTTTACAATTAGTAAGTAGCAGTGGTGGATCGCAGTCTGCGTCAGCCCTAGCGGCTGATGCAGATTATGTGAATTCATCTAGCCTCCAAAGTTTATCCCCTGACGACTTACAATGTTACAAGGTTGCAAAGAAATGCATCGAAGAGTTGGCGCTGTATTTAAAACCGTTTGCAAATGGAAATGCTGGAAGTTTACTTTCACGTCCTATGCAACGGAAGCTTGTTACCTTGGTTAATTGCCAACTGGTTGAAGATGAAGGTAGATCACGTGCATTACGGGCGGCAAGATCATTGGGTGAACGTACTGTGACGGAATTAATATTGCAACATCAGAATCCTCAACAATTGAGTTCAAATCTATGGGCAGCAGTACGTGCTCGGGGCTGTCAGTTTTTAGGTCCTGCTATGCAGGAAGAAGTACTTAAATTAGTTCTATTAGCTCTTGAGGATGGATCTGCGTTGTCTCGAAAAGTTTTAGTTATGTTCGTTGTACAACGTCTTGAACCGCATTTTCCGCAAGCATCTAAAACGAGCATAGGTCACGTAGTGCAGTTGTTGTATCGTGCTAGTTGTTTCAAGGTATCAAAAAGAGAAGGTGATTCTTCTCTTATGCAGTTGAAAGAGGAATTTCGTACTTACGAAGCACTGAGAAGAGAACATGATGCACAAATTGTTCAAATAGCAACTGAAGCTGGTTTACGAATAGCTCCCGATCAATGGTCTGCACTTCTTTATGGTGACACTGTTCACAAATCCCATATGCAAAGCATTATTGATAAATTACAAACACCGCAGTCATTCGCTCAATCTGTCCAGGAATTGGTTATTGCATTGCAAAGAACCGGAGATCCTGCAAACCTATCCGGATTAAGAATTCATTTAAAGCACTTATCAAGTATCGATCCAAATTGGGAAAATAATGTTCCTACTTGGCAGGAAATAGCTAAAGCATTGGATGCTGTTAAGCAGGTGGTAATAGGACTCGTAGATTTTGTTCAACATCATGGAAATCGAAAATTACAAGAATCTACTCAATCAAATCCGAATGCCAAATATAAAGTTAGTTTATGTCGAGATTTGACAATGAGAAGAATCTGCCCCCGAGGCACCAATTGCACATTTGCTCATTCTGAAGAAGAATTGGAGAAATATCGGGCAAAGAGCCGTAAAAACAGTACAAAGACACCAAACGTTAACACAAAAGAGACTGTCGATTATTTGGATACTGGACACTCTTGTCTACCGTCTGAAGAAACATCACCGATGCGTTTTGCAGGCGGTAAGACATCAATGTCACATCCAGGGCAATCTGTGATCATGATAGCACCAATGCATGCGTCCAGTCCAATTCCATCAGGTGGAATGAATCCTCAAGGTATTATGCCTAATTTGGCAATACATCCCTATGAAAATGCCTACGGAATTAATTACCAAAACCGCTCATCAATGTCCCTGCGCTCTCCTAGACCTATGCATTCAAACTTTGCAGGGCCACCACCATCTCCTCAACAACAAACAAATAACCAGCAAATGTTCCATCCATCGCTAAACAATATGGGAAACTATGGCCCATCTGATATGTACGGCCCAGTGAGTCCAGGAACATCTTCGATGCCGCAACATTTATCACAATCACAAAACGCTCAAGGGCAAATCGCGCCAATTTTACCACCGACGAACACATTTTTCCCATCGGGGAATATGCCTAATGATTTTTCTAAATTGGACATGATGCGTCAATCAGCTTTATGGGATCAACATAGACAACACCAACAACAAATTAACATGAATGTCAAGAATCCGCCCACAAATTCTCCCTATTTGAATTCGCCAAATAATAGCAGTAATAATAACGAAGTGCCGCAAAGCCCCATACTCCGGCAATTATATGAGAAACGCCGTCTAGAGTTAATGAAGGAAAGCATTGGGGAAATGAATCATCTGAACAAAAATTCAGGACTTAACGGAAACATTTACAAAAATCCTCATAATAATAATAATTTAACAAAAGAAGATTTAATGATGAATTATTGGCCGTCGCAAGGAACACCGGTAACAGTACCTAGCTATTATTCTATGGAATCTGCGTCAAATGTGAGAGACGCATTTGTTCGATCTGATTCAATCTTGCAGGATGATGACTACATACCATTTGATGTGTCACATTCAAGCAGCAAATTTGGACCTATATCGCGTATGACGAAGCCTCTAACACAATCCAATTGTGGGCCACAAAATCCAGCTATGTATCAGGACTTTAGAGGGATGAATCCTCCATGGTTTTACACTAACAATTCATCACCTCACAAAACCGAAGGACAAGTATACAACGAACTTCAGTCGAAAATTGGAGGAACTCCTGATTTTAGCGCTCCCGTCCTCCGCCAGCCTGATAATTTCCTATTTTCTAAGTCTTCAGATATTACGGAAAATATGCAACTGCAGGAAGAACTTCGAGAATTGGAGCAGAACTTTAATCCACGCGTCATCGATAATTCTGGAAAATTTGATTTCGACCTTGGCTTACCAATGATGGATAATAAAGAAAAAGAGGCTACAAAGGTAAGTTTTTGTTTTACAATCGCGCAGAAACATGGATTATATATTAATAACCAATTTGAATTATATTTTAACTTTCTTGAAAGGAATTTTATCTTGGTGTCAAAGAGAATTTTATTTAAAAAGCGTAATTACTTATAAATTCGACTGGAAAAATTTCCAGATATAAACACGGACAAACGTTAAGCTGTCGATAACGTACCCGACACATTTCTCAGTAATTTTCAGTTATTGCTGACGGTTTTCATGTGTTCCTATGATTTTTATATATATCGTATACTTGGATAAAAACGACACCCGTTGTTAACTACTTATTTCACCACAGAGCTACAATCATTGAGTTGCAATAATATGAGTTGGTTATCTGGAGCTCAACTAAAATATGCACTTTAATCAGACATTATGAAAAGAAACGATAAACTTCTTATTAAAAATCTATTTACCAGGAATGGTTTAAGGCGCTTAATTGATTATCGTTAGCCATACCCCACTAGTATTTTACTTATATGGCGACAATAGGTATCCTTTATTCTCAATAGATCAGCTTAATAAGGGTACGCTCTCTCATTAGGGTAATTGTAGGGCACAGAGAAAAAATGTTTTGTGACAAAAAGTGCAGGTTGAATCACTTATGACACTTATGATGGCCATATGGCCGCCGTATGTACATTTTGTTATTTAGTTAAATTTGCTGCCGCGGAGTTCTGAAGCTACAACTACAAATATTCCCACCACAACTTTTTTAGATTATAAATGCAAATATCGCCGTTTTATCTAAAGCTGATATATTTTGTTTTGTCGTCCGAATACCGTACAATTAGAGGTCTTCTAGCTATCTGTATAAAAGTTCAAAACCCTTTAAGTAGGATTGTCAAACTGTCTAAGGCTCCTGTATTTCCATAAGACATTCATTCGCTGCTAAAAAGCATTTAGTGCACCAAGAGCCTTCTTCAGGACCGTCATTCACAATTTCCTATCTAAGATTACGCCTAAATACCTTCTTCATTCCTAGATTAAGATTATTTCGGAGAACATCTGCAGTTAAACTGCTACTAAAATCATACTTGCTTTAACTTTTGGTCACAGTATTGGATTTTCTTTTCTTAAGGATTTGAGGTTAGTGCTCATTCTAATTTACTTAAAAGTTTCTAACTTATCTGGAAACATTCCAACAATTTATATGGACACATTATGTAGCCCATTGTATATTTGTAGATAGGTTGTTCAATGTGCCTTTATAAATTATGGTGTTTTCTATCGTGAATTATATTTTAGATAGGGAGAAAGGATACAATCACTTTAATCGGAGCTAGAGTGTGTGCTTCGTTTTTAATTTCATAAATAATACATCATTTGCTAAATCCAACATAATTTGCTTTTTAGATAACTTCAATATCGCAAAATCTATGGAATAATAATGCAACGAAACCAATAAATACGCCTAGCTTCTGGGATACATCCAAGGAAGCATCGATCCATAAAGAAGTTCCTGAAGATGCTTATGAAGCTGGAATAGCGAATGCATTTCGTGAACTTGAAATGCGTATAGAATTTGAACTTGAAGAGCACGAAAAACGGTGGTCCCATCCGGAGGATAGTGGTGGTGGTGGCATTAGTCATTCCTGATTTCATTGCTGCAGATTTGAGGATAGGGATTTTTTTTCAAGGTAAGTACTCTCGATGATATCCTTCCATTTTATCATTATTTTGATTTGTTTTTCTTTTATTATTTTTCAGCCCTTTAGTTTGATTTCCCGTTCAGCTTATTTTTAGAAAGATGATTAAGCAAAGATTTTTTTTTTTGTTAGTCGCATTTAATATAATTTTTGCTTTTAAATTTAATTTTAACGCAAAAAAATAGAAGGGAAATTGAAAATTGACGGGAATTATATGGCTCGATTTTGTCGAGAGATATCTGTGGTATGGTTATGATGGTACCCAAAGGGGGGAACAACAGATAAATTTTGCAAGCAGACTTTTTCTGTTTGTGTTTGTATGCTTTCTTTAGACTCTCATTTTGTGATTATTGTAAATAATTAATTTTTGGTAAGATATCATTCACATTTACATACTATTTTTGTCTCTAAATTAACTTTTTATAATCTTTTATCAGTTTTATATACACACGAGCAAACAAACAAACAAACAAACACACACACACAAAGTAAGTTTGAGGAATGGTAAATTTAGATTAGACGGTATGCCACAATATCAAAACTACTAGAGAACTATATATTGACGATTTTACTGCGCAAATTATGGTGCGCGGAATTCTCCGTATACATATTATTACCAATTTTAACTATGGTAGTATTTCTTATATTTTTAATAATTCCTTAAAGGGATGTTATAGGTGTAAATAATATTAAAAATGTTTAAACTAATTTATTATTTCTGTTGTTAAAATCCGTTATTGTTTCTTTTTTTTATATAACAATTTGTGATGTTTTATTTTATTACTTGAGAAGTTATTGTTTTCTATTTAGAAGAGTGGCTATAATTATAGATTTTTTAAAAATTTTTAATTTTCTTATAAAGAACACTGGGAGGTAGTCTTATTTAAGACCTTGATATATATATATATATAATTAATGATTTTATAATGTTATTAACATTTTGGCGAATTATGTGTGTATATGTAAACGCGATTTACGATTTGTTGTTAAGAAGAAAAAAAATACTTAAAGTATTTTTTTTTTGTAACATTGTTCGCAAATTCAGTATTAATTTGAAGAATATCTATTCATTACTACGTATGTACACAACTTGAGATATTGTTTTAGAATATCTTTTGTGAGTTTGAAATTTACTAACAGTTACAATATGTGCAAGAAGAGAATTCTGTAGTTTTAATTAATTTTTAACTACTTTTGACAAGAGCTTCTGCGTTATTTATCATTGAACAAATTTATACCTAATATTGATTGCGGTTTGGTTTGGAAACACCGCACACATTGTTTATCTTGTTTATTCACATTATGTATTATTTAGTGAACCTACAAAGGCATTGAGAACAGTAGTAGAGTGATCTAAATATGAGGAAATAAGTGAAAAAAAAAACCAGGGTTGAATTTTCGTATGGTTTTGTCTATGAACACTTTTTAAATATTTGGGATAAAACAAGTTTGTTTGAAATTTTACATTTATTGAAATGTATTCTGTATGAACGCAACTACGTGTCTCGAAATCTCAACTTGATTTTGATTCCATCTTTCAATCCTTCATACATACATCATTTCAAAATGAATACTAGAATGATACCGAAAATGGTCTAAGTAGAACTTTCGTTCTATGTATAATCATCATCCATTATCTCAATTCCTTCGCTGTATTTAATTGCCGCAGTGATTTAATGATGAGCTTCAAAACCTCTGGAAGGATCGTTTGTGAAGCTTCACGTCAGGAAGCCTAGTGTAACGAGCAGCACAGCTTTAAAAAAATTATTTTTAGAGAGCGTAGGATTGAGATGACTCAGTAGTTATACATTAAGTACATAGAGGACGTGTATCTTTTTTTCCGCTCTGTGGATTTAACAGATTTTTGAAACGTTTATAGCACTATGGTAAAGAGATACAAATTAAATGTTCTCTGTCCTGGAAGTTTTTCTTTTTTCTTTTTAATTGGCAACACTTGTGATTTATGAAATATCTATAGATAATATAAGCTTCTTTATAAAATTAAATAAATAATAATAAATTAATGAAAATACATAAATAAGAGGTGAATGAACGAAAGGAACTATGAAATTTAAAAAGGTAGTCAAATTTTCAATAGAAATTTTTTGCGCTCTATTTGCAATATTGACGGATTGCTCTAAATGCTCAGAGGTCTACCTCCGATTTGTTTATTCATATTGAGCAATGATAAAGATACACGTTCAGAGCGCTCAGACTCAGAGTACTCTGATTTACAAGAAATCGGTGCTCAAGCATTCCGAGTGCCGCCCAAATATATCAAGCCAAGATTCCTTGCTTGATTCTTGAATTAGTCTTCCAAATTTCTTTGAGGTACTGAGTTGCAAATATCGAAATTAAAGAAAGCAAAACTTGGCAGAACGTAATACTGATATTGCCTCATTGTCTGCTGTTGTTAGGAAATAAATAAAGCACATGTAACGAAGAAATTTTTCTGGTGTTTCCTGCATAGAATTTTTCATATTATAATTCTTATCGTGGTGCAACGACTCGTAAACATTAAATATTAATATTTCTTATAACGGTGTATAATTTTTTTAGTCCTGTTTTTGGACACTTGACCATTTGTTAAATGATTGATCAACAACATCGGTATAGTTGTGCCTAACACAAACCCAAACTGTCTAACACAGCTGACCTGATCAGCGAGGTAGATCTGTTTAGCGATCCATCACAGAATTTTATTCACTAACAGTTACTCTCACTCACTGTAATTTCGCCTTAAATCATTAATAACTTTTTTTTCATTCATTGGATAACGAAACAATAATTAGTTCACCATTATTATGCTATCAAAAGGGGACAAATACTATACTTTTTAACTTTTTCCTTGGATTTAGTTGCTTTTTCACTAAATTTTTCGGAGTATATTTACAATTACTACTAAGGGATCCTGTTAAATTAGTTTTAAAGGCGCTAAATTATTTTTTAATAGAAACACTTGTATAATAATTATCAGTTTACAATGTTACGTTGAAGATGTACTCTGCAAAATTTATAACAAATTATTCGACATCTATCGTGCTTCAATTTTCCTATTTACTTTTCTCTTTCGAGAATATATTGATGAAAGGATAAACGACACAACATCTCCATGGAAAATATGGATTTGTCCACCATTTCCTTTCTTACCAAGAATGTGGATGCACTAGAATTACTTGAAGTGACTGTATTTTACCCAATATCAGCCTTTGTTATTATAATATTAAAAAGGCAAGTTGACCCAAAATTAACTTAAATCTGTTTCTAGACATTTTCTTGCAAATATTTTTCTATGTATTGTAAAAAAGTTGATTCTCCAATAGTCACTTATTTTTGGCTACTTGTCAAGTCCGATCAAAATTGAAGGTGTGGGTTAAAAGGAAAGGGGTACAAGTACATTTTTCACACTTTTGAGATAAAATACTTTAAGGTTGTTGGATATCCTAAATTCTGTGTAAAGTCTTAATTTTATGTGATAATATTAAAAATAAGCCGCATATTTTAATAATTTTTTGATGTGGTTACAGTAATATTCGGTGATTTTTGGTTTAGTAAAAATGTAATAATTTAATCCCCTGCAATCATTTATACCCCCTTCCCTGTAAGAGGTGCTTCTGAGCAAAAACGCTTTGTTGTAAGTTGTTAAAAGAACGTTTGCTATAAAATAGCACGGGATAGAAATTTAGTTAAATCCCTTTGTCACTAACTTTTTTAATATGTCTAGTTTGCATTTATGCACTTACTCCAATTTTTAACAAATGTTACCCTCTTCTTTTAAGCCCCTCAATTGAAAAATAAAAAAATGTTTAACACATCTCCCCTCAATGAGCCATTTTGAAATTTTCTGGTGAAATTTTTTTTGGTGCTGTTAATGTGCCAATTCGTTTTATCTATTAGACCTTTATATGTATATATATATATATTTTTCTTTTATTTATTTATTTAACGGCCCTCCTTATCGATCTCCAACTAAATACGCATCGATAAAGTCAAAATGTTTTTATGTGTACGTTCAAACTTTTGCTGAATTATATTTTGGGTATTAAACGGAACAACAAATAGTCTCTCATTTCCATCGATATCGTTATCGGAATCTTGTACAAGTTCAGTTATGCTATTAATAGAAACTTTATTTCAGAATCAAATATCTCATCATGGATCAGAAACTGAATTATTTGTGTCAAAATCAAAAACATCTTTCTTTGTCACTGAAATCACTTCCTCATCATTTTCTAAATGTGTTGTTTTTCAATGATATGAACTATAAAATCTTATCATCAAATCCGTATGAACAAGAAACCATCACCAGAACGATACAATAATACGATTTTTTTGCATTTGTTAATTACAATGAACTGATTTCTTGCGTTTTTTGCTCTCTGGAATAGTCTTTCAAAAATTACTGACATTGCAGCGACAATGTTTAAAATGTTCAAAATGAAAGTTGTAAAATGATGACATTGCACATACTGTAGACATAAACAAATATACATATACATATATCCAGATACGCAAGTCCAATGGGATTTGGTTATGTGATTGCCTCCTTCCTAATTATGATTGACCTACGAATCATTCTCTAATGATTTCTTATTGCCACAGCGAGCATTTTTATTGCCAGTAATAATGCATTTTTATCGCTTACATTTAACTCGATGGGAGTAAATGTTACACATGAATCGTGTAAGTGATTCATTTTATGATCGTTATGGCGATAAATATACTTATATTCTTAGTTTTGCAATTCAATTGTTTGCAATAAACTTTAACTCAGATTTAGTTGGTTTTGGGGATTTTAGGATCTGTTTGATAACTCGCTCGATGTTTTTCTAGTCTGTCAAAACAAGCATCTATGTATAATAATAATAATGTAAAAACAGGGGAAATAACATCAAAGTAAATATATATACATAGTTTCTTTTTAAAATATTTGTTGTGATCAAAATTCTCACAGAAATTTTATGCTTTGTGCCAATTCAGCTAAATTCTCTCACCACTTCATCAGAAAGCAAGGATTTGAGAATATTTCTTATGAAAGACGGAACATCTTCCCTTCCCTTTTGACAGAAACTAACTTTTCTAGAAATCTAGAATTAATAATTACATAAAAGAAATTCCATTATTAATTATTGGCTATTATACTGCGTATAAAACCACTTGAACCACAAGAGTCGGTATCAGTAGAAATACATATTTGCAACGGAACTTGAGAGGGTCATATTATCTAAGTTTCCTCTACTCGTACTGGCTGAATTTGAACATAAATAGGATACAACACTTTCTGCATGCCTTCTAGCTGACTGTTTATTAGCGTGCCTAAACATTTTAGAAACTTAAATATAGTATAGATGCAAAAAAAATCTTCGACTTCCTTTTCTAAATATTTTATCGCAAATATAACTTTCACTTCTTTTCTAAACTGTTCCGCACTTGAAGAAATAACAAATCCAAATGAGGTAATTTCCGAAGGAAGAGACTAAAATATTGTCGATAACGGTAAAATTTCTTTGAAAATGGTTTATATACACTCCGCTTTCATCACATCTGGTACCAGGGAACTAGGCAATAAAATGCTATAAGAAAGCGATTCGTGGGTAAATCGTAATGTTTCCGTCAATCTAATTGACTTTGATTCTCAAGCTATCGCCAAAATATCGCCATTGCAATAAACGAGCAGCACAATTGTTATTGCCATTTCTATCGCCACAGTAATTTATCGCGACAGAGTTTATTGCGTTATCTTCACATCTGGATATATTTGCTTGGGCCTATGGGTTAGTAAAATATATTACCGACAACACGGTATTGCGTGTATCAAACAGAACTATGTAAATACAATTGTAGATAGATAAAGTAGTTTTTCAAAATATTATATTACAATTTCTCTATTGCACATAAAAATATTATTATCGGCTTTTGCGATAAAAGAATCTCTTAAATTGTAAAATTATCGCTATAATAAATACTGTTTCACCTAATCAATCTATCTTAGATGAATTCAAACCACAGTTCAAAATGTTAATAATCGTGTGTGCATTAAAAAAAAATTGTTATACATAGTTAAAAAAATTTAATTATCAAAAATAATAATAAAACAAATGATTTTATTTTAGTGAAATACTAAAATTATATATACCTAACGTGTAATTTTAAAAATAATTTAAAACGATGTGATGTTAAGAGAATCCTATTATTAATGAATGTGAATTTCGCCTACCATAATTGCCTTCAAAATTTCATCAGATTTTATCATATTTTTTTTTATGATGTTTTTTCCGATAGAATTATTTATAAATTTTATTCTATATTTAAAAAATATTGGTTTAACAATTAAAATAACACATTTTTATTTATAACAAAATAGTTAATTTAAAAGTTTTACTTTTGTTTTTTCATTATTTCGTTCACAAAACTAGAGAATCAATATTTAGAAGCTAACAAACAAAAACAAACGTTCAAAGGAAAACATCATAAACGAGGACTTTTTATTTTTCTTCTATTAAAGAAAATAAAAATGATAACAGGCATACACACACATATATAAACAAAACATATATTTTAATATATTATTATTATATAAATAGTAAAATAAACTGTTTAAGAAAAGATGACAAGAAATCGGGCTGTTGAATCACAGTATGCCCCTCTATAAAAAAAAGATACGTGGGAAATTTTTTTTCTGCCTTTAAAAATGCTTTTAATTTTCATAAATTTGAGCATAAAATGAAGAATAAAAAAAATGTATTGCAAAAATAGTATAAACAATGTATAATGGCAATCCAAATGATTTTGATTTTAATATAATTAATATTTTTATTTTATTTATTATTATTTCGTAGCTAGCCCCATTTTTTGTGTATAAATATAAAAAATAACAAAAATATTCTAAAAAAAAAAACAATAATAACTAAAATCTACTTCTGCAGACATATCAACAGTATTGTATGGAAGTATCTCAAGAAAATTATTTCTACAAAATTAATGATAACACATCTTATGCTCAATATTTATCAGAATTTTATTTTTTAATGTATTCGAAAATTAAATATTTTATTTTAAATTAATTTTTATCCTAACGAGGGGTATGAGTGGTGCAGTTTTATTTTAAACCCAATGGGTTCATGCAGAATATTTTTAAATATTTTAAATAAAAATATTTAAAAATCATTATTATATGAGAATTTCTATATAAAGAGAGATGAAACATTTAAAAAATGGTGTAATTAAAAAAAAAGTAAATAAATTATATTTGAAACAAATACATTTATATATATATAAAGAAAAAAACTGGAAAAGTTAACATATATATATATTAAATAATATAATCTTGTATTTATATTTATGAACAAATTTATATGTGAAATAAATGTTTATTAGGTTTTATTATAAAAAAAAAAATACAAAACAATATATACATATATACATATATATATATATATTTGCTTTTATGTGATGTTGTGGTCCCAAAATCTCGACTCAATATGAATGCTTTCGCTTCACGACTGTTTCAATAATTATTATTATAATTATTGATCAGAGCCCTCCAAAATAATTATTACAAATATTAGTTTTTTTTTTTTATATACAGAGAGAACAAAATAATATACAACAAATATAAATGGGGTCAGTAAATGTAGTAATGAAGTGTTGTAAAAAAATACTTTTCGACAAATAGATAGTACAGAAAGAGACTGGAATACTACCCACCGAAATATATACATACACATTCAGAAGAATAGATTTCTTCGAAGAACTGATCTTAATGCGTTGATTTATATGTATGTGTAAGTAGATATTATATTATTTTCGGTTTTTTTTTTTTTAATATACCTACCCCCAATTTTGTATTTAGTAAATAATAGATTTTTGCGGATTTTGAAGAAATTCGTTTTCAGTTCAACAAATCTCTGGACTGGATGCTGACTAAGACTTGCACTGAGTATTGGGTGAAAAAAATTAATCAATTATTTTAATAAGCCCATTTTATTTCGCAATAAGATTCCACAATTAAAATTTTACGAAACTGACCATGTTGGGTTAAAGTTATCCCACTCCAAATAACAACAACACTACGGTACAATTCAAATGTTTTATTTCATTAATATAAATCTGTTCGACGTGCACTTCTCGTGCAAAAACTTACCCGTGTGGTGTGGGAAATATGTAGAACAAATGGAAAAGTATACACGAACGGGATTCCTGCAACTTCGTTCAAAACAAGAAGAAGGCGTGTGAAATGACATTTGAGAATTGAGTTTAATTTATATACATAGTTCTGGTGAAATTGGAAATTTTTATTTTTAATTTCGAAAATTATGATTATACTTATATTCCAAAACAAGCAATAATACATTTAGTTTTCAAAACTTGTGTCTATTATTTTGTCATTATTATTTTTTTTTAACGAACTTTTCTTATGACCGCTGTAAGTTTTCCTTGAGAAAATATTGCAGTAGCTAAAAACTTCGGGCATAGACAAACTAATAACATACAAAGACCAGGCAAATAGAACAAAAATCTGCACGTCTCGCTCGAATATAAAAATCGGCGATGGCTTGCTGATGTAAGCCAGCAGTGCCACGTTCCAATCTTAGAACATATAACTAAAGGAATATCGTCTAAAGATCCTATCGAAGAGTGTAACACTGACATATATGTATAATATAGACCTTTCTATTTCATGTAGGCACAATTTTTTATGTCAAAAAAAGTTCTTTCGTCGATGCCAACATTAAAAAAATCATTGGCAGGAAGTTGAAAAAGTGAGCACGCAGCTCGAAAAGTGATTTTGATAAAATCTTTGGAATTTCTTCTGCGTATCTAGCGTATCTAATGAATATATTGTCTTTGTTAAAAAATTTTTTATCAGTATTAACCCTAAACAATTATTTTAAAAACATTTATTTGGACGAATCCACTTATTTGTTTGTTGTTTACAGTTCCCTCCAGTTGATATTTGGTGCTTAGACCGAAACAGTCAGCAATATCAAGTGAGCCCACTTGCTGCAGTGTAATTCTATGAACGTAGTCAATCCATATTATACAGGGTGGGCCAAAAGTCACCATGGGGTTTAAAAATTTAATAACTTTTTCGTTTATATATTTTTTTTATTTTTTTTTTTTAGATTATAAAATATACAAATGGAAATTTTTTTACGCTAAGTATGGAAAATAATGTCACTTAAATGACCGCCGTTATTAGCTTCGCAATGATGGGCTCTTTTTAGAGCATTTTCCATAACATCTTTCAACATTTGTAGCTGTAGCGCTCGAATTTCTGCAACAATATTGGCCTTGAGTTCAAGGATTGTCTCGGGCTTGTTCACATATACTCGCTCCTTCAAATAACCCCAAAGAAAATAGTCGGGTGCTGACAAATCTGGCGAACGCGCTGGCCAATTAATTTCCGAATTTCTTGAAATTATTCGCAGTCCAAAAATTTGCCTTAAAAGTGCCATTGTGTCTCGGGCAGTGTGGGTAGTGGCTCCATCCTGCTGAAACCACATCTCAGGTCTGTTTTCAAGAGCAGGACGTAAAAAATTTTCTATCATAAACCGATACCGCTCTCCATTTACGGTTACAGCACTTCCATCTTCATTTTCGAAGAAGTAAGGCCCAATCATATTTTCAGATGTAATGCCACACCATACTGTACACCTAATGGGGTGCAATTGGCGTTGATGAATGGCTCTTGGATTTTCAGAACCCCAGAACCTATAGTTCTGCTTATTAACAAAGCCATTCAGATGAAAATGAGCTTCATCACTCATAATCAGATTTTCAATAAAGTTGATTTCATTTCTGGCCAACTGTTGAAATTTAACTGCAAAATTTAGACGTTGCCGATGATCTGCGGGTTTCAATTCTTGCACCAATTGCACCTTATATGGGAATAACAGTAAATCTTTTTTTAAAATGCGCCGTAGTGACGTACGAGACATCCCTAGCTGAGCAGAACGCCTTCTGGTAGATGTTTCTGGTGTTTCGTTAACACTTTGCTCTACACGTTCAATATTTTCTGCAGTGTGAATTATACGCGGTCTACCGGTTCGAGGCAAATCACTTACGGTGTCATGTTGGTGGTGACGATCAACTAAGCAACGAATCATGGCTTCAGAGGGCGAAATTCTGACGTTAAAATGGCGACGATATGCTCTTTGCGTTAAAATAATTGATCGCTGATTTAAGTAATAAAATTCTATTATTCTGGTTCTTTGTTCAGTTGTGAATCTCTCCATTATTTATTCTCCAGATGTTATTTATATAATCTAAAAAAAATATATAAAAAAAATATATAAACGAAAAAGTTATTAAATTTTTAAACCCCATGGTGACTTTTGGCCCACCCTGTATAAGTCAGTGGAGTGTAAAGGCAAGAAGAATTTAAGCAAGTTTAAACAAGTGAACTTGACATAAGTCAATTGTGTAATTCCGAATTAAATCCATTAATATATTGTGATAAGAAGCCATCAAACAAGTCGACACGCATCGTATATACAGCTTCAACCACATCATATTTAGACAGAAAGCTCACTATGGGACTATTTTTGAATAGGCTGAACAAAAATGGACGTACATATTTTACGAATTTCAACGAGACTTAGGTTTACTTACAGATAATTAACATTTTGCCCTAAACCGACGACATTATTCCGTAAGGGAGACATTTACTGTTTTCAATTTTAAAAAGTGGTAAAAGCAAAAACAACAAATGGAAGTTGATGTGATTGAAGATTTGTGCCTTTTATGGACATTATATAAAAATTATAAGAATAAACTTGAGAAAACTTGACAGCACTTGCAGAAGCAATATCTCGTATGTTTAGTTAGTTTCGCAAACTTTTCTCTTAGAAGGGACCACATCTTTTCGCATTCCGCATCTATAATAAAATAATAAGAGTACTACAGATTTCACTAATATCATTCGATAAACAGACGCGACCGTATACAACGAGCAACTCTTACAGACTCAATTTCAGCCTAATCTTAGAGCAATGAATTGGTTAGAATATTGTCACAAAATACTTCCGTGTATTCCTCACATATTTCTAATCAAATTTGCCTTATCAAGTGATGAATTATTTTTGTATGTGGATGTCACAGGCTGGAAAAAAATTTAACATCAATCATCATACTGCGCACAGGATTCGGACAATTGCTTACAAAAAGAGTTAAAAATTGCCAGGTTTGGCTCTGCACTTCTTTCCTTGGACCGGAACCTGCTGTAGGCCGTGGCCACCTCGGCGATCAAGTCTCTCATCAAAGTGGGTGTTCGCATGAAACATCAGCAGCGATGGGGGAACCTGAGTACTTGCAGGTGCGCAAAACTTTTTCTTGATGGGCCCATCTATGATCTCTGACTCATGGGGCTCGGAGGGAAACAATGTAGAATTGTGGTTGGCATCATTACCGGCCACAGCTCGCTTCACGCTCATCTAACAAGGATGGCAATTGTTGACAGCTCTGAGTGTCTGTCCTGCCAGGTAGGATTGTGCTTGTCCGGCCTTCGCCCGGAGCAGGCTGGATACTCTAGGTTCTGCCCTCCTATCTGTCGAGGAGTTGAAAAACTTACCTCACCAAGACCTGATGTCTTTCATTAAGAGGACACGAAGGTTTTGGTTAAAGGGTTTTCTAGCAGGCTAGCATAATGGGCCGCCCTGACCTTCGTGCTTGGAATATCGTTCCCTTGCCTAAAAAAAAAAACTTTGTGCATTTTGCACCGGTGCAAGTAAATGTCATGATAGTCGCAATATTAGGAAACAAGAATGGGTGAAACGTGTACATGAGCGTAATTTTTCAATAGCAGGACATTATACGTAGGAGTAAGTGAGATGAAGGGAAGCACTATTGTCAAAAGGGCTTCATTGTCAAATTCGTTAATGTTTTCGTTTCCTGTTTGCTATATGTATATTCTAAAGTCGCAATATTGGATGCTTGAAAGTTTATTTCAATTACTCCGTTCACATGAAGGGAACTGGAGTGGATTAGCGTACTTCGGAGTGAAATAATTCGCCGTGTGAACACTAACCGGACTGGCATTATCTACACCGGCTTTAGTTCGATAGTGGAGTGGAATTAATCACGTGAACACTTGAGTGGATCGAAGTGGATTGACGTTTCGATATTTGTCGACATACTTTCATCTTTCGCTTCGAACACCTTCGTCCTTTCATACAGTATCTTAGAAATTGTAAAATTATACCTCTTTCCATGATCTGTCTTTTAATATCTGTAACTTCAAACGACAGTTGACTTTAAATTGAGAATTATCAATTGTCTCCCTCGTCGATTTAATCCAGTCCATCGCATGTGTACACTTGGTACTATGGGTATTAGGACTATTCCAGTCCAGTCCAGTCCGCTTCATGTGAACGGGGTAGATGTAGTCATAGTCAATGTAGAAGGATGCTTACACGTGTCTGTTGGGGCCGTCGTACACCTTATTGCATACTGCACGCGCATGTAATTTTTTGGAGATGAGAGACAGTTGGGAAGGAAAATTTCATCCCCCCGAGTGTCTCTCATCAGCAACAAATACAGCGTGCGTGTACGAGGGCCCTTTACGTACATTTTGGGCAAGCTTACTTATGTACAATAGATTTCCAATTGTTACATTTTTTTACTAATTGGACTTTTTTAAATAAAAAACTTCCATTTTAGGCCAGCCTTGTTTCCAGAGGGTTACAGAAAGTGTTGACTGATTCGAAGTCAGTATCTACATATTTTCAATTGTCAGCAAAAGCGTCAATAATATACATAGCTCAACTCCACTCAGTCAGTTTACTAGATATTTTCATAAAATATACACATAAAGTTGCACAGTAAGTACCTACATATAATATATAACTTATCGCTAAGGTATTTCGTTAAAATATACGTCCATATATGTAAATGTAACGTAATCATTTAAAAAACTTCAACATATTTCAATGTCAAATAATTCTGTTAAACTATAATTAGGTCCATATTCACCGACTGATTTAATTGTAGAGCTTCAATTTAGCAAATTTTACTGAGGTTGGGTTGAAAACTCCTTGGACCTTGCGTTACATAGAAAATTTTAACCCACAGCTTCAAATACGCGCCAAGTGTATTTTTAACTAACAAGTAATCAAATATTAAGAAGGCGATGCACATGCGTTCCAAAACGTAATTATTTAATAACAAAGATAATTATTAATCATAATTCGTTCGGATAATGCTTTTGGCAATAAATTTAAATGTATTTGAGGTTGTTGATAATAATATTTCTTATTTTAAAGTAAACCTGTCTGTATCGAATTTGAGTAAAATGTGACATTTCCATACAAATTTTAGCGAAAGCAAAAATTTCTCTGACGATTTTTTAGTGCAGTGCTTTTTTATATAAAAGTTCGAAAACGGGCGACCAAAATTGGATTTTGTTTTCGTTTTGACAAAGAAAGAAATATCTAGGGGAATGTCGTCAAGGTTTCCCTATAGTCTAGGTCGGCCATCTGCAGTTTTTTTAACCACTAGTGCCCCAACGACGCTCGTGTGGCTTTGGCCTAATGCAAATGCCTACATGAAGTGACGTGACAAGGTGACTTTTTGGTTCCTGCGGCTAGCAACTTTTGGGTGACGAAACTATCGTCGCGCCTTCACATTTATATGAATGTGCAAATACTGGTGAAATTTCTCTCGCGGCTTGATTGCTATTGTTTTGGGAGACGGTCTAGAGCTTGGAAGTAACTTACGCATCTTTTTTGAAAAATGGCTACTGCAATGATACTGTGAGAAGAAGATATAAATAATGAAGCATTAATGCAAGAAGTACAAATAAGACCATTCCTATACAAAAAAAAAATGAAGGAATACTCTGATAGCAATTTGAAGATAAAAATGTGGGCAGAAATATTCATGAAAGTGCTTATAGACCTTAGAGTTACAGCAAGTCTCTCTTCGGGTTCAATTCATGTTCGCATATTGTAACTTTCATAAAGTTATAGCATTTCTCAAATCAAAATCTATAGCAGTAAATCATCAAATCTCTCAATACTCATACGGAAACATCAAAGGAATTTTTCAGGATGGGATTGTAGTTCATCAAGCATTAATTTCCTTTAAGCAATCTTTCGCTCCAAATGGTAAGGACCCAATAGCGTTTCTATTGTTGATATTTTCTAAATCATGATGAAATATACACATAATATAGCTGCCTTCACGAAATTTATTTTAACTAACCGAATGGCGATAGTGACCAAAAAGCTGCGTGGCAAAAAAGTCTTTAAGGGCCTAACATCAACCGACAGTATAAAAAATTTCGCTGATTGGGCCATCTCACACAAGTATTCTTGATATAGTATGCAAACCTGATTTCTAGGGAAGAGGTAAAAGAAGCAAAGAGATATCTCTCCAAAGTGTAGAGATATTTCTTGGCTTTTTTTACCTCTTCCTTAGAAAACCGGTTTGCATACTGCATCAAGAATACTCGTATGGAATGGCCCATTACCAAATACATTGAGTTTGGCTACTGAAAGTATACCATGAACAAATGCCGGAAATTTAAAAAATACTGGCGCTGCAAGCACAATTACTATACATTACTTTGTATGAAAATTTGTTGCAATGTATAGAAGTTCTAATAAATCCCATGGTCTATGTACTTTCAGTAGCCAAACTCTAACAGCTAAATTAATTTATAATAGGTTGACTTACTAGTTGAGGAATTGGTCATCGGTAGGTCTACTATCGCAGGGACTAGAGGGTTCCATGCATCCCGGGGCCCTATGTCCGGGCCCATACGTAAAGATGGCACTGCATATATATTTTCCCCATCTCTGCAGCTACCTTTTTTATCATATTCTTCTTAGTTTTCTCCTTTCGTTTCTTTTTTGACATCCGTATCTTAGCAGTTACATTGATTTTATTTATTTTTTTGTTGAATTGCCGAAAAATGTTCATGTATATAGCAAGGATTTCACCAGAAGCCATAATTACAATATAAAAATCAACTCTAAAATAAATTATTCTCAAATTCTTTTACATACATACATAAGTGTCGAGTAATAAACAAGCAGAGTGCACACGAGCCATTTTTTAATTAAAAGGATCTGAAAAATTAATGAATCAAAACGTAACAAATCTACTAGATTTTTTTTTTGTTTTTTGTAAAGAACAGTTAACACTACTAAAATTAATTCTCAAAATATCTATGTGATTTTAGGACCATAATATCGAAAGTGTATTGCTAATTAATATTTGCTTTTAAAAATAAAGGTAAATTAGCAACTTAAGATTAATTATTTAACGTAAACGAATAATAAGAAGATGATTTTATTGTTAAGTATACAGTAGCAACTAAGTATTGCCTTCATATTGTCAAAGAAAAAAAAAAAGAGAAACAAAATTCATTTAAAATTTGCAATATATACGGTACGCATATTTCTAATAAATGAACCTATTATACAAACATGAATGTTTTTTCGATGTCAAAAATTAAAAAGTTATTTTGTTAACTAAAACAACAATCCATTGAAAAGTGGCATAAGCCAGCAAAGAAGACATATACACCTAAGCAAATTGTAAATAGAGATTCAAAATAGCTTAAATAACTATCGATGTTGTTGTCTCAATTGGTTTTCACTTTTCATATAATTCATAAAAATAAAATTGAAATGTAAAATTAGATTTAACTATCTAAATGTGTAAACAAATTCTAAATAGAGAAGCATTAAAACTGCAAGAAAAAAAAAACCTGCAGACAATTAAAATTCTGTTATACTCTGACGATTACAATCGAGACCTAAATACATGCTGTAATTCTCGTTTAAAACTTTTAAAATGTTTAAAAATTTGTATTGTTTATATTTATTGGATATATAGTAATGAAATTATATAATTCTAAATATTGCTAGTAGACTCGCGTACATATATGGCTGTCCATCAATTTTACATATTATTTCAAAAGTGAATGTTGCGCGCAATGTTTTTTAGATACGTATGTAGGTATGCAGATTACAGAGTGCTTCTAACCGAAAGGTAAAAAATTGCCAAATAATTGATGTGGTTTAGAGGAACAAAATATTATTATGTGCAGGAAAACTTAACCCTTTAGGAATTTAGTGTGTGTAAAAAGTTTTTATACATGAACATACAGTGAACCACGTTTTTTTTTTCAAAACGATATAATTTCTGCCTGGGGATGTAAAAATATTTTATAGTATTTGCAATGTTTCCTTTATCATTAATCTGTCAATTGGTTATATAAGAATTTTACAAAAAGCTTTGTAAAATATGAAAAAATTTAAAACGTCTTTGAAGTCCAAATGACACTGTTCGAAATGGTTTCCTACAGTGAATCAAACTGTTAAAGCTAAAGCGTAGCACCTACGCTGTTCAAGCGAAAATTTCGTTTCCTATACAAAATCTATGTAATAAAAATGTGGGTGAAAAATGCCACGAAAATTTCGGTTTGAAATTTCGTAAAGTAGTATGCTGTTCGAAACAAAAGATCAATGTTTAGATCATGGAATGCAGATGGCGCTAATATGAAATGGAGACATATTTCCACAGCGATTTATATATCCATCCAGAAATTTATTTTGCACCGAAAAGTTGACAGATTGATTATTGATACCGTTTGATGTTTGGCGCTTTGGCACATATATTTAATTTGTGATTTTACGTGTATTACTTCAATCAGTTTAATGTTATTTAATTTGTGATTTTACATTTTCTCCACAACTTTTTCCGTGTAGAATTATATGCCTAGAATGCAAGCGAATTTTTCGCTTGAACAGCGCTACTAGGCTTTAGAAGGAATTTATATTTTACATAAAATTAACAAAATAAAGTACATTTAGAAATGGTTACAAACTAAAATCACATTAATTCAGTCTTTTAAGAAATGAACAAAAAAAATTTAATTTTCCGCTAAGCGATCATCAATTAAAGAAAAATCAGCGCCAAAATTATAGCTAGATTTTTGTCTCGAATAAAAGAAGGCTTAGGTAATATCATTCTTACATCTCTTTCAAGGAGGACTCTGAAGTGGAGAAGGATTTCATGTGAACAGTGCTTGATCACGAGTTCACTTGCAAAATCAGGGACATTTGGAATTACAAATTTATACTGAATGCTTTTTCGTTGTCTCTATTGCCTTTATTACCTTTCCCACATAAAAACCCTCAATCTTGCTTATCGTGTTAAATTTAACTATAACAAAATCTTCTTCAATGGAGTTCTTGGAGGAGAATCAGCCAAAGGTTGCAGTTTAATTTCATTTTCAGCCTAATTATTCTCTTCTGTTATTCCTGCAATTTTCTTAACTTTTTCTTAGCTGTTTTTGTTTTTTTTTTGTATTCCATTCCGCAATTGCGTCATTTGCAGATGTGTTGGTAGCAATAATACTTCTTCCTTTTCTTCATTTTTTACCTTGAGCTTGCCTCGGGCCTGCTTTAGGATATCCACTAATTTGGTTCGTGCTTATAAAATTCTGAGCATTACCTAAGAAAGTATAAAAACGTTTTGAACTACTTAGGAGAAATTGTACTACCTACTATTTAGCATAAAATGCGGTCGAAATTACGTAGATTAATCTATTAAAATTTTCGTAAATGACACATTAGATGTTGAAGGTACAGTAGAAGTATTAGTAGTGGTTTTGATTATGTTAGCTACATGGCTTGGTAGAAAGTCGAGGTCAGTGAAGACATTTCTGTCATATGGGAATATTCCGGTTTTGTGGAAAGCCGAAATTATATTAATGGGCGTGATAGACTTTTGGCACACTAACCCATCAAAGGAAGCTATTTCATACATAAAAACCGGCTTTGCAAGATTCTGTATCATCCAAGAGTCGACTGAGGCACTACATGCCGACTTTAAGGTTTAACTCCCCCCGCCCCCGTTGGATTTTATTTAGAGCTACATCTGTGCTTTCTGAAAGTCTTCATGACATCCAAAAATAGTTCACCATTCATCCATCATGTAGGAGTAGCTAATCCTAATGTACCCGCTGGGATCTTACTAGCATATGCTGCTTAAAATGTACAAGAGGAAAAATCATAATAGGAGGAATCGATTGTCTTGATCATCACCAAGTTACTTTTTTCAGCGCTTATTACCTTACTTACGCGAAGAATGCCTATTTCAGCCTAAACTTTTTGAGGGCGTTGAACAGTTATGCACAAAGATTAGTCAAAGTGAAGAATTCATTACTTCATAAAGATTATTGAAAAATATATTAACATTATATTTATTAAATGATGTCGCTCTTGAAATGCTATATTCTTCCGGAGTTCGCAAAGATAATTCAGGATGCCTTTTGCGGAAATTTAGTAACCAATATTTCCCCACGAGCTAATAATTTGCCATTTCTTTGGAATTTTGATATTCTTCATTACGGCTATTTCAACGGCAACCCCACGACATTTCAACAAAGGCAATCCATACAACATTTTCAAGCATGTCAGAAAATAATCAAGTACCGACTTTTCTTATTCATCCGTGAACACTTGATTTACATTGTAATTTGGCGTATAACCCTTGTGTTGTGTATAGAACTATACAGTGATTGCGAAACACAATTTGACTTAGTACCTTGTTGTGTTGTAGAGGCGCTACTACTCCAGAGCAGACGTAACCAAAGGGTAAAGCGAAAAACACAATGCTGCGGTCATCAGAGTTCATCAGCTCAAATTGTAATTTATTCCTATATCTGATAATAGAATAAAATTAAATCTGAGCTGATGAACGCTGATGGCAGTCCCATTGTGTTTCGCTCCAATATAAAAAATCAGCTATGTCTAGACCTGATGTAGGGTAAGCCGTAATTTTTTCTTAGAAATTTACTGGAAATTTTTTCCTTAGATTTGTTATGCATTGGAGGCAGACAACGGCACGCATTGTATCTGAAAATAACTACAGTCGGCCACCAGACTGAATAAAAATTCTCCTGAAACATTTTGTGTAAATTTCTAAGAAGAAATGAAGGCTATTTGCTCATCCACGAGACTATGCTCATAAAAATTGTTAGTGGTCCAAGCAACCGTTGTCGGCCTTCAATAATGCATAACAATTCTAAGGAAAAAATATCCAGTAAATTTCTAAGAAACAATTACGGCCTTCCCTACATCAGGTCCAGCCATTGTGGAATCGAGGCGATGTCTACTTCCCAGCCGTTGTATTTTTTTTAGTTTGGCTATGCTCTTACGGCTTATCCCTTGAGCCCCTTGTCTTACTTCAGTTGCACGGTTTTGCTTTTAGCTAAGCATTAGCAAAGCTCAAATAATAAATATGTATGTATATCTACCATGAAAAAACACAAGCGCTTTTAGAGAAACAATCATTCAGGCAATTTTAAAGGCTCTAAGGCTGAACTACAATAGAAGTAAGTAACTTTACGAAATTAAACGAGACTGAGGTTTACTTACGAAAAATTGATATTTTTAGCCTAAATATGTATATATCATATTCCGTAAGAGTTATTATCTTGATATTTAATGTTTTCAATTTTAAAAGGTGGTAAAAGTGAAAAAATTAACAAATGGAAGTTGATTTAATTGAAGATTTGTGTTTTCTATTAATTCGCAATATCATTTTAATTCCATTTTAATCTTTACATTGCACTTTTAATCATCTAGTAATAATTCAATTGTTTGGACACATTGCGTTCTTACGGAATGAGCGATTCTTAGCGCACTATACTTACGGAAAATTGGATATTTAAACTTAACGAAAGTTCCCGAAAGTACCGAAAGTCAATTTGTGTACGCCTGTTAAATAAAAGGGTAAGTAAATGTACTTACGTATACTTTTATTGTAGTTCAGCCTTTATTGTCCATACTTCAGTTGCAGTACTTTTAGCGACTGAGTGCGAGCAAAACTGTACAAAATGGTACAAGTGGAGCCATCTGACATTATAACAAGGAAGCATTTTCGCAACCACTATATACTTCTATAAACAAGGGTATAACGCCTAATCCTGTCCTTCTTTTTCACCCAGTATTTTCTTAAAGTAGCATACGCTATTTTTTTAACACTGCTGTTTCTCTCAAGCTCTTACGGTTTTCAATTAGTTGAATTAGTGAGCCAAGTTCACTGTCGGACGCTTCGGATCGGTTCACTGTTAATGCAACATGTCGTTTCACGTCCTAAGACACATTTACCTTTGAAAAAACCAACCGAAAGATGCTTAATAAACAAACAAAAACTAATGCATAAAGACTTCGTTGATCTCTAATATACATACCAAATTTTTACATTCAAAAACTAACAATCAGTAAAAATTTACCTACCTTATAATGAAATGTCAAAACGCACAAACCACGGTCCACGACCTAACACAAGAGCATACCAAAAACTAAACTAAAAGAAGCCATACATTTAAGATGAATGTTATAAAAAAAGTGCTGCCAGCTCTAAATATTAACAAATCGTCGTAAATTTTGTTGAATGATTCATTGTTGGCTATGGTAACCTTCGCTGTTAGATATTCTCCCCTAGTTCTCTCGCTCAAAGAATTAAGAACTGTCTTCGTATATTTCCCTTTTTTTTGAACATTTATTTTAAATTTCGGATATTTTACAATTACATCGTTAAAATAGTTAGTTTTAAATTTAACAATAATTTTAGGTGAGCTCTGACCGAATATAAAAAAAATACACCTTCATCAGGACATTAAATCTCTCCTCCTGTTAGAAATAATATGGAGCTATCGTTAAAGTTAAAAGGCTAATCAAACAAAACCGTGCACGATGTGTTTTGGTCTGCGCGCGGCGTACCACAGCTCTGAAAATTCATTCGAAACAAATAGGGTTGAAAATGATTAAACTAGATAAAAACCCCTTCCTGAATTCCCCGCAAATTGAATTTCCTTTAAATTGCGCAAAGATTTATGTGAATCGGTTCATCCGTTGAAGCTTTAGAGCGACCCGCGCTCTGAAAAATGTTAATAAAACTCATATAAAGATTAACGTTATAAAAGATCTTTGAAAGCTGACTTCAGCTATTTCAACACCATACAGAGGCCCTTCTTTTTCTTCCAAGAACTGATTGTGCTGAATCTGAAAGTTAACGGTTTCCCGAAATTTATGAGGGTACCTCAGGTAGTGAGAAAAGGTCTCCCCAGCAAGCGCGCTTCGAGCGCCTGAGCTATCTGTTTTCCAGCCGACGGACGGTTCCGCTCTCAACAGGATGTGAATTCTAAAATACTTTAGATATGAAAATATCCTTTTACCCACGCGCTCTAAACACAAGGATGATAATTATGTAAAAAAGAAAAATCGAATTTTTCATCGTCATGAACGGTAACCTCCCCAAATTAACGAAACATTAATATTAACGAAATTTATGAGTAATTGCTCATAGGTGCCAACCGGATGAAGTTCAATTTTGGGCTCAACCCTCCCTGTCGGCTTCATTCAGCTCGTCCAGGAGCCGTGAGCGAAAAAATCTATATCTCCTTCCTGAGAGGGTCGGACAGTGACAAAGAAGATGAGTCATCGTATCGGATTCCTCTCCGTATCGTTTGCATACAAGATCATCAACAAACCCTATCCTGTGATGGTGATCCCTGAGAAAAGAGTGCCCAGTGAATATTAATTTTTAAAGTTGGCTTGTTTAGTCTCAATTGCTTGTTCATTCGGTTTGGGTTAATTTTACCCCACAGTTCCTTCGTGGTTCGACCGGGAGGGTCATCCAACCAACGAATACTGTACTGTTAATCGGCCCAAACCGAAATACTAGTGGCAAGGTGTTTTGGTGCGATCCAGATCATGGAGGATGATGTCTCCGAGGCTGCACCAAGACGCCGATATCGCTGTGGCCAAACACCCAAAGAACGAATACCGTATTATTCTGAGAGAGGGAGTTCAAGGTGGTTTTAAACTCCAAACCCAGTTTGCAGGTTGTAAACGATTTTATAAGGCCAGGACAGCTGCTTGGCCGTCCGAGTAGATGTAATCTCCTTTTTCCCAGTAGCTGAGTTAAGTAGATACCTTCCGGCTTTCAGGATGGCCTTTACTTCCGCCTGCAAAACCGTGACATTATTTTCGAGATGTATGCAATTTCCATATGAGGCTTCGTTGAGTCGATATTTTGTGTATCGTTGACTTATCTAAAGACTATTTTTAATGAAGTAGCACAGTTTTTCAACGTTGTCATATACTTATCATCGTTAACAAAACAATGAATAAGTTGGTCCGTTCACGTACTTCTTGGGTGAATTCGTTCTTGGAATTTTTTTGGTTAAAAATGTTACACTAGTCAAATTTTGAAAGTTTATAAACAACTTTGTGTACTCTTGAGCAGAAAGCGAAAGTTACAAGTGCAAACTGTCAAGCTAACATTATTATACTTTAAACAAAAATGAAAAGAAACATGTTTTAGAAATTGTTAAATGAAAATCCGATAAAGTTCACTGTTGTAATAAAATTTTTTTGTTTTAATTAGTAAAAATGGGGCCACAAATTTGTGCTTAAAATTGGTACCAAAATTTGGTGGCAAAACGGTTCAATCAACAATTCCCAAATTTAAATTTAAATTTTGTGTGACAGTTGTTGCTACACGAGGGCTCTGTATGATAACTGCTTAGAAAAAATATCACATGGAATTCATGAAAATTCTGTGTGGACATAGTTCATAACTAATATGTATAACAAAGAGCAAAGATTTTTAAGCAAACTAAATCTTCCCTCCTTCTCAGGCATCGAGTTTTGTTCTTCTGTGCCACATATTTTATTTGACGTCTTATATAGTCCTTTTAGTTAGAATATATCTCAACACACTGCATATAACTTTTTACTTTAACAATTCATTTTGTAGTATTATCAGCAATTTAATTTTATATTCTTATTTCCAAAATAATAAAAACAAACATAATTTCGAAAACTAACTCAAATACAGTCCAGTCAGTGTTAGATTTCTATAAAAAAAAAGCTATGCGTGCAGTATCATCATAAAAAAAAAAAATTTTACATAAAATATCTCTTCCATTATAATTCTGCCGCTGAAATAGTGTTCCGGGACAGAAATCTTGAAAAAACCATAAAACTTTCTCAACTTGTGATGTGAAATTTAGAGTTAACATATCTCCAGTTCAATGGAGACGTACATAAAAGTATGAATATATATATACTATATATTTATATAACTAAAGCGTAATGCAAAAAAAAAAAGAATATTTAAAAGTATTAGTATAAAGATTACTAAACATAAGGGAGGATCAGTTAACATTTTTAGAGTTTCTCTGGCTGTTTGTATACATATATTTATGTATGTACTTAAATCAAACTACATATATATAATTAAGCATATAGGCTTCTAAATATCTGTAAACACATACTTTTATTTTTTTCTTTAATATTCATTTAATATTTATACATAAAGGAATTGAAGTGGGCTACATAAAAAATTCATATTAAAAGTGCTGTCAAAGCACGATGCATAGTATTTAATTTAATCACTAATCTATGTAAAGATTGGGTACCAAATGAAGGTATTTTTTAAAGTTTGTAAAGATGACCAAAAGCCGAGTTCGAGAAATACTAGAAAAAAAGAATAGTTAATACCTACCTAATAAAAAAGTTAAACAGTAGAGTAAAACAACATGCTAAAATTATATTTCAAATGCATAGAATAAATTAAAAATTAGATTAAATAACGATATATGTACATTATAAATAATACGCTTTATGGGATGGTAAAATTTATTTTAACTGAAGAGCTATTATACATTTTGATTAATTTAGAAGATTCGCATATCGCTTAAAGTAGAAAGTAATGGTATGCAGAGAGTAACTATTATTGTAGGTATTGTTCAAAGGATGATATATGTAGTATATATAGCTGATGATCTCGAAAAGTGCAGAGAGAAGGAATATGATGGCATCAACTTGAAAAATAAAATCGTTTTTTAATTACATTTTTTCTATACGTTTAGGTACATAATATGTATAATTCCCACCCACTACTATTTTTTGTTTTATAGCATTGAATAGGACAAACAAAATATCTTCATTTTCCACAATTGTATGTTGCTCGGCATTCCTTATAACTTTTAAAAATTTCGTCTATGCGACATCTCTGAAATTCCAGTTACATGGTGGAAAGTTTTGGCTTTCTAAAACCCAAATATTGTTATTCTAATGATCATAAATAAATTTCAAAATTCAAAAAAAAATTGGAATAACGTTTATATAAACCCACATGATTTGTTAATTTTGTTAATTAAGACATACCCGCCAAACAGAAACTTGAAATATCATTTTCGACGTTATCCAATTCAATTTTCTCTTTGGACTTTCCGTTACCAGAAGTATACATGAATATTTGAGTACTTGACTTGAAATCAACTTGAAACTCAAGCAGTATTTTTGGTTGAATTAATTCCAATTACTCGACATGAAATATTCTTGAAATTTATTTATTTATTAAAAAAAAAACACATCCTGAATTGTCAGCAACGTTTTGTTCCTCTTTGCCATTTTCATAACTCGCAGACATGAAAAATGTTCAAGTACTGCAGTTGCGTTTCCAAGTAAATTGAACAAATCTTTTGTAATTTACACTTGACTCAAATATACTTGAATTCAATACGCGTTTACATGATATTCTGATTATTTAATCTCTACTTGAAATATTCTTTAAGTATTCATGTAAGCGTACTGTATGTTTGAATCGGGAGTTCAACTCGAATTGAATCTGAGTTAGTTCTCATGAAAATGACAGTTGAGTTGAGCTTGGTTAAATCCATGTTAAGACCACGAAGCCAGTTGATTTAGGTTCGAAGCCGCACATGGAAACATCATCGAGCAAAACTTATATAACTCTAACTCAGCTCTGACTCATGGAAATATAGTACGTGTTTCCATTGCATCGCCTGCAGTATTTTACCAGTTATCTTCTATCTATGTGCTTTTTGTTAAATTATTATATATCTAAGCTTAATATTACGCAATGAAATTTGTCGAATACTTACAATAGATGAAGAGAAAAATTTTCTATGTTTCACAATGTTTAAGTTTTCCTTAGTTTTTCCTTTCAGGACAGAACTCGGTTATTTTGACATTATCTCTACACGGCAAGGGCACGCAATCTTGGCTACAAACGGGTATATATAATCGAGCTCAAATTTCAACTTGAACAAATCGAAGATTATTATCAAATAAAATTGATAATAGTGAAAATATTAATTAAATTTAATTCAATATTAGGAATGGAAACATAGTTATCTGTATTCTACTTCTGCCAAAATAACTTTTATTTGCTTCAGTGTTTCGAATCTTGGACAGTAAAGTACGTACTTTAAAGTATCCAATGCAATACGCTTATCTTATTTAATTTGAATAGTCTACATATATAATTCCTGTAGTAATCCTTACATAAAGAAAACTGTTATCAAAATTATCTCTGAATAATGGAACTTAGTATTCCTTAAGCCATACCGAAAAGAGATTAAAGATCATTCCGATAACGGTGTATCCGGAGTGTCATGAGAAATGAAGAAGTGGATTTCATTCATATCATGTGATCTTTTCTTTTACAGTTTTTTAGACCCGTTTTCGTAATGTTTTCTTTAAACACAGTATATGTACCTACCTACTTCCCACACGTAATTCTACTTTCTATAAGGTTTTTATTTCTCTTCTTTATATTGTTGCGAGCGTGGCCTTAGTTCGTTATTTAAAACACAATATTTCAGATATAATTCAAAAGCTCATTTTATTTCACTATACTGTTTACTTTTAAAAAATTCACAATCAATTACCAATCAGCTCTACTTTAATTATCGCTATTAATCGCAACCCAATTAGAACACTTTCGCCTGTTCCTTACAGTCTGTAAGTAGTACGATTTGCTTAAGCGTGTGCAGCGACTTTAAAGCCAGTAGAAGACTTTCGTGACGTTAAATAGATCTGGTAGCGATTAAATTTTGTTTTTAATACAACTAAAAGTAAATTTCTTCATCTTGATTAAAAGTTATTTATGTATTTTTGTTCATTGTAATATTATATTTTAACATTTTGTTTAATAGTTAATTTTTTCAATAAATTGGTGTACAAATTAATATTGAATAATGGACGCGTGAAAGATTTCGACACGCTGTTCCTTTGGATGTAGTATATTTAGTAACCCATACCATTTGTTAGGCAACAGTAGATACCTACTCAGTCTATTCTCATTAATATTACTTATGATAGAGTAGCACAGAGTTGAAAAATCGCGACTGTTTAAAATAGAAAAAAAAAATAACAACCAAAAATAATTCTTCATATTCCTAAAATATTAAAAAAAAAAAACTTGTCACCACTTCAATTACTTTACCCATTTTCGTTGTTCAACTAATGGAAGATTTTAAACTATGTACTATATTCTTTGCACAATAGCTAAATTTTAAGCTACCACATGTAGTGGAAACTCATGTAGAAATATTAGCTAGAATAAAATATCAAAACAAGAAATATTTCATTATACTAAGTGATAATATCTTTTACATTAAAATTTATGAAAATGTAATTAATGTTAAACAACAAACTACAAAACAAGGAGACAATCAATACTTTCCGCAAACTAAGAAAAACGCTTCGAAGGTCATGGTGTTTTTGTTTTCTATACCATTAGTTGAAGAACTTTTTTTTTTTTAACTGAAGCAAAATCTGTTTTTCTTTTGTAAAAATTGGAAAAATTTTCGAAAAGAGTTTGTTGCATTTGTGGGGCTCTTTTCTTTAACATCTATCAAAAATTATTCTAAATATAATAAGAGAGAGTTTTATAGTATCAAGAGTTTTAAAGTGATTGCCATTGTAATAAGCTAATACAATTATTCCTAAGAAGTTTGCACTTTATACTTTTTTTTATATGCCTACATACAATATGTAGTAGGTATTAAGATACCAAAAACAAATATAACGTTTCTTAGCACTAAACCTAACATCTAGCTAAGTAAATTTCTGGTCCCAACAAAGTGTACTGAACAAAGCAACATTTTTAAAGTGAAGTACACATCTCGGTTAGGTGTTGTGCATGTAATAATTTAAAGTCAAGTCGAGACCTGCTTGCGCTTTTTATTTCTTCTATTTATTGCTTTCATTTTTGGTTACCCTCGATGAATCTAGCATAATACGATTGGTAATCGATGTTGAATTCAATATCATCCACTGAAATGCATGTTTTAGCCACTCCAATTGTCTTAATTTTAACACTTCCTTAACTTACCACACTCGAACGATCTGTGTCCGAATGTGTTTGTTTGGATATTACGACACCATGAACAGGTCTTGACCTTTTCCTTTTTATCATATTTCTTTGCCGTTATTGATTGTGGGGAGTTTGATGACTTCCTCTCAATTTTTCGTATGTTTTTAACGGGAAATCAAATCTTGTTAACTTTGTCATCTCGAATTCCATCTATTATGTACGAAATAATAGATTCACATTTAGATTAACAATATGTGGTAAAGATAATGTCGTAGACTTTCATTGTGTTGTTTTCTGCGATTTCGTAATTCCTTATGACCTTCCAGCACTACTTACAGCTGTGTCAAACTCACTAATGATTGCCGTCTTTAATGCAGGTAATTAATATTTTACCTTTATAAGCTTTTGAAGATCATTCCAACCGACGATAGCACTGATATCTTCAAAATTTTAAATCCACTTTTTTATTGAAACTGTCAAATCCCCTGAGAGTGGGGAAATACTATCTTCGATATCTCAAAACGAAAAATAGGTATTCCTTTTGTGCAAATGAAGCCACATGATTTTGACTTACATCTTGCTAGCTGTGTGGAGGAATTTGTGTGAAGGAATTTGTTCCTGGTTGAACATTGATAAATGTGATATCATTAGTATTTCTCAAGTCTGTTATATAATCCAGCTTAAGCTATTCTATTAACCTTCCTCGTAACGCACTCTTCCGCCCTGTGGTCATGCAACCATACGATCTAAGTTCATTTTCTAAACCTTTTTTTACTCAAGTTTGATTATCCTTTTTCAATATGTCTATCTCCCTTCACAACCTTAACTATTTTAGACACATCATCTATGATAAATAGGTATATTTAGCAACGATTACTGTAATTTACTTTTGTAAATTCGAAATTTACGTGAAACAATTGTCTCCTTTTTTTTAACAGTGACTATCTCAACCAATCTTAATTTTACTCTAACTTCACTTTTCCCACCTTGTAGGTTTGAACTTATTTTGGGTATATCTGATGCTGCGAGATATTTAATCTTATTTTGCCACTTTAACTTTCAGAAGTTTGAAATATTTATTTAAAAGTTTATATTTTGAAGAATACATATTTTATATGTGATATAGAAAATATTTACAACAGTTATGATTAGATTACTTGCTATAATGATAACTCTTCAGCGTTCTTATTCACGATATTTTGTCTGGTGCTGTACTGCTACCTTCAAATAATTATTTCGAGAACTTGTTGAAACTTGCTTTAACGAACGCGTCCCTGCTGCCGCCAAAATGTACTGGAACTTTGTACGGAATTCCTGGTACATGCGTTAACCTCTCATACTTCTCTTGCTGATTTTACCGCTGTTTCGGACCAAATCAGCACTCCGCCGCCCCCCGCCCTCATTTAAAACACTCTAGGAATTTTTAATTTGGGATAAGCCCCCAAATTTGATCCCACAAAATTATATTTCGCCGTATTTAATAGCGATTTTACTATTGCACAGAACGAAAAAAAAGAAAACACGAGTCTTCACGATATATTTGTTGACTTCATTGACTTCTTTCAAATATTGTCAATATGAACAATATAATATTAGACATAACGTCTCGTACAACTTTTTTATATATCTAAAAGAGTTTAACGACTCTGTACAATTTCTTTCTTAAACCAAATTCTCTGATCAGTTAACTCAATGACTCTTTGCTTACAAGTGACAATTACAATTTAAGGCTGAACTACAATAGAAGTAAATAACTTTAGGAAATTAAACGAGACTGAGTTTTACTTACGAAAAATTGATATTTTTAGCCAAAATATATAGTACATTCCGTAAGAGTTATTATCTTGATATTTAATGTTTTCAATTTTAAAAAGTGGTAAAAGTAAAAAAATTAACAAATGGAAGTTGATGTAATTGAAGATTCGTGCCTTCTATTAATTAGCAGTGCCCTAATGACATTTTCAGTGTTAAATTTTAAATAGTGGTAAAAGTGAAAAAATTAACAAGTGGAAGGTGATTTAATTGAAGATTTGCGCTTTCTATTAATTTGCAGTACCATTTTTATTCCATTTTACTTTTAATCATTTAGTCATAATTTAATTGTTTGGACACATAGCGTTCTTACGGAATGAGCGATTTTTAGCGCAGCGCACTATACTTACGGAAAATTGGATATTTAAACTTAACGAAAGTTCCCCTCACACGAGCTAAAGTTAATTTTTGTAGGCTTGTTAAATTAAAGGGCGCGTTTGCTTTACATATGTAAATGTACTTACGTATACTTCTATTGTAGTTCAACCTTTACTTGACATGTTTCTTCCTTTTACTTATTCTATTACTACAGTACTTAGGTCAGCTAGAAAACATCGGAACACTGAGACTTTTGGAACGAAGGTTGTATGGCAAGGTTATAAACAAAATGCGTTGTGAAATAATTCCTGTGTGGTTTTCATGACATTCAATCCTCTTGTTACTGTGAGGTGAGAAATAAACATTTAATAGTCCACTAACCCAAAAGGGAATTTCTTCTTGAGAATGCCGACTCAAAGGAAGATAATTGTTCCGTAGGAATATCCCAGCAGGAATGGCGAGATTAGGTACCTATACGCCAATCATTTATGAAAAACAAACTTATTTGCTTTCAATTTGATCATATCATTGGTTTTTACGTAAACATTCTTGATACTATAAACTCTCCACCAACTTCCCAGTTCCACTTCTAATAACTATTGTTCAAATAAATACCTAAATGTTAGATGAATTGCAATACTAGCTGTAAAACCATAAATGAACCTGATATTGAAAAAATAAATAAAAAACAATTAATTGATAAGATTCACGCATTATTAAATTATTTTATTATTTTGGATATAAAATTTTAGAAATATCTATGTACTAGTTTGAAAAAAGTATGAAAATGAAAAATAATTTTACTGATTCAACACAATCTTTTGTTTTGTTTTTTTTTTATGGAAGCAAAAAACTAATGTTAAATAAAATACATTTTTGTTAAATGGCTACGATATTTTGAGCATTATTATTATACATAATTCTCTTGTTAAAAAAAAAAGAACAAAGAAAAACCAAAACCAATTTCTTATATTGAGAAAAAAAATCTCATGATCGATGTCTAACTGCTTTTATTTTCAAGATAAAGAGGCTTTTGCTTAATAATAATTGACAGTTAACTTAATTGTGTTAAATCTTCTTAAAGAGGAACGTGTAATAGATTTATTATACATAGGAAAATGTAATATTTAAGAGACATGTTGCACATGTAAATTAATTGAATTATATTAATGCTGATTACATTAATCACGATATTGTATTTGGTGGAAGTATATTAATTAAATATACGTTAAGTACGCACATGTTGTATTTTCTTTGAACTAGACTAGATGGATGGACTTATGCTTTATGAAAGATGGAGGATAATCGCAGGTATTGATATACTAAAACTTTAATTAAAAATAAAAAAAAAGGATATTAATTTGAGTAAATTTTAAAAAGGAAAAAAGGAAATCGTGGTCATATAAGACCCAGTTTAGACGGGTCAGTTTGCTGCGTCTACCGCACTAAAACTAGTGGGTAAGATGGTGGATGGAGGCAGGAATGATGCATCATCCTACTTACAAATTTCGTGCGACAGAGGCAGCATACTGACCCATCGACCCGTCTAAATTGGGTCTAAAGCAGTGTTGGGAGATTGTTGCGATCAAAATTCCCTCGAAAATGAGAATTACTGGGAACTTTTCGCACAGATTAGGTCTTCTGTATATTTACTCGAACGCTTTTACCCATGGTTCAAAGTTTTTACACTCAGACTCGGATTAGTAAAAGGTTGAGAATTGAACGGATTTTCAAGTTGTCTGAATTTTATTCAGACATTTTAACACAAAAGTAAACATACAGACCTATGATTATCCAAATTCCCACAATTTTTCACTAGGTACCAAAAAGTATAAGAAATACAGCAAAAGAAACAGTTCACATAACTTTTAAAAACTAATTAGTTTTTATTATAGGGGAGACGTCTATAAAAGTACATTCGCATATTCAGAGTAAAGTGATCAATGCAGTACGTTTACATGAATACTTGAGTATTTGACTTGAAATCAGCTTAAAGCTCAGGTAGGGCGGTTGATTGAATTAATTCCAATTACTTGAATTGAATTTTTTTCCAATTGCTCAAGTTGAAATTTACGCACTGATGAGCGTTTTCATGATATTTTGATTACTTCAAGTATACTTCAAGTATTCATGTAAACGTACCTTAAAATATAGAGGGTACAGGACGTGTGATAAGCCAAATTTGGCGTAGTCAAATTCTGATTGTGTTAGTATCTGTTGCCGCTGTAGTGAAAGCTCAGTACAGCTGTGTAGTGGAATCAATATAGAGAGCGGGGCAACAAGATATATGCTTGAAAATACTGCAGTTGCACTCACCGAAAATGCTTAGTCGCCTCCACTGCGCCAAATAAACCAAAAAGTTTCTCAGCTATCACAAACATAAACGAATCTTCAATAAACAAATATTTCATGGTTTTTGTTAATTAGAATTTAATTTAATATAAAAATGTGTGTAAAGTACACAAGATAATATTTTATAACTATACTTGTCTAAAAAATGACTTCCCACGTATATTTTCACCAGATTCAAATTGGTGCTAATTTGGAAATTCGTTTGACAGCTGAAAATACATTTATCTCTTTCTTCAATATAATTCTGACATACTTCACGATACCCTGAAAAAATCCACGCTCATGCACACTAATTTTACAGGTATCAACACTTCCTGTTGTCTCTATATTCTGAGAAACGTACTGAGTGTTTAGCCAACGTTTCAAAATGCATTATTTGCGTCAATTTGTGACTGCCATAGTTTGTTTCATTTTGTAAGCTGTTTTAGTTTTCGGCATAGTATTTATGAGTTGTTTTTCACCTTGAAGACGCATATTTAGCTCATTTAAATGAGTTGTCAAGTCTACTAAAAATGCCAAATCTGTGAGCCAGTTTTTATCACCAAGTTCTGACACAGAGTTTGTTTTTGATTTCATAAACGACTTGATTTCATTTCACAAATCATAAAATGTTTTCAACAATTTACCTCGACTCATCTTCCGAAAAATAAATAATGTCCCCATAATCAGCATCGGAATTCCTGGATTTGCTGATGATTCAATCCCTTGACCCTTATTAAACTTGCAGCCTTAATTACAGTATGTATAACGTTATCCATCTGTAAAGCTTTTGTGCATAAATTTTCTTGGCGAATTACGCAGTAATATTTCATCATACGTAATATTTGGGAAGCGATTGCATCGTCTTCTATAAATTTTTTATCTCTTACCTATCATGGCCGGGGAACCGTCAGTAGCCATACCAGATATATTCACAATGGACAAAGAAAATCACTGCAACGTTTTTTCACCGCTTCGTATAAATCTCTTGCTGTAGTTATCGTCTTTTAATGGCCATTTCTTCAGTGATATTATATTCGGCACCAATACCTCTAATCAAAATTGCCAATTGGCTCTATTAGTAGCATCAGTACTTTATCACATTGCCAAGGCATAAAATTTAAAAGTAACAGTTCTACTCTCCAAACTTTTTTTTAATAGATTTTCCTATCTCATCAATTCGCCTGGCTATATTCTGGTGAGACAAACTGATTTTAAACTGATTTTAGAAAAACGCGCTTATCAGGGCAAATTATATCTGCCACGATTTTCATACATTACTTAATAAACTCACCATCAGAATATGGTTTTGATTTTTTTGCTATCATGTTTGCGTCCACATAACTAGTTTTTACGATGGAATCAGTTTGAGTTGTTACTTTAAAAAAAAAAACTTTGTTGAGATGATAAGCTAGTTTGCCTTTATGACAAATTTCTTGAAACACATTACATATATTTCGCAGCATATTTTTATGTGTAATGCCTTTTCAAATTGCAGTCTTTGCAAACTGGTAGAAATTCCCTGAAAATAAAGCACGTTAATCACCAAATCGCTACAACACACCTAACGTCTGTACTTTTCTTCGGTGTCAATTTGACTAAGTGTATCGTTAATTCTAGCTTTCTTACTTGTTTTTATTTGTGTTTTTATATTTGAAATAAAGATGTTTTATGTTTTTCTTATAATATGTAATAAAGATTTTTTAACTTATGTTGATTTCAAATAGAATTAATGAATTCAAAGCTTTTTTTGCCGATCTACTGTAATTCTTTACAGCAATCTGCTGCTAATATCCGTTTGTAGAATGACGAAAGACACTGCAGGATTTATGTATTGATGGCTCTACCGAAACTTACTCACTTTGTATCATTTTGCTCATGAATATTTCAGAACAATTGTTTATTAAGGTGAAAAGTTTACATTTTGTAGTGTTAGAAAAGATATTTACTAATGTGCTCTATGGACGCAGGCAGTTTGGAATGCGGAATTAGAATTGCTAGAGCAACTCTGCTGGCCAAGTAAAGTTATGGTGAACATTTTACTTTACTTTAAAGTGGGATTTGGCCAAAAGTGATCAATTCTACTTTTATTTGATTTTCTAATTACTTTCATATCTACCTTGCACTATCATTAACTAACATAGCCTAATCGATTTCAAACTATGGTCAAAAACTACAAGACAAGTCAGGTCGTTACATTAGCGAGAAAATTATAAAAAACTATTAAAATTTTAGAGATAGGTACTAAAAATAAAGGGAAAAGTATAAGATAATTTGGACTGAAATATGACTTAAATTGAACAACTTATTAAAACTTTAGCACAAGTTTTTAAAGAGCTCAAGAAATATTTGAAGAAATGTGCAGAAACATTATTTTGGATTGGCTTATATTTCAGTTAGGTACCTACAACATTCAGAAATATGTTTTTAAGATAACATTCGCAGACTAAAATCGTGGAATGAAAAGATTACAGGATTTGAATTGATTGGCTGAGGGATTTTTTGAAATGAAATTCTGACATGATTTTGTCTTCAACTGCGGTAATTATGAATCAAATATTTGTTTTAAGGAAGATTATCTCTATTTATTTACCAAAAACCATGCAGATGTGGCGCACCATCTAACTGGAATTACAAATATTCATTTGTTTGATTTTTGTAAGATCGTAAACTAGAGCTACCACCACCAGATGTTATGACATATGAAGTAGATTCAACACCACCAGCAAGTAATTTGACTTCCGTCGATTAATACAATGTTTAAAGTGGTTATATTTAGGTCTCATAACATATTTTGACTTTAAATTGTAAGTATGTATGTAGTTGTCAACCGCATTCTCTGACATTCAGAGCTACATTGGGATACTATCCAAGTAAGAACGTGCATTGCCATTGTTCTGTATGTCCACCTTTAAAACTTATTCCTCTTATGTATTTCTCTCCCTGTCAATACTGGTAATAAACCTTTTCATGTTCCCCTTCGATTTATGAACATTTAATATTTCTAACGATATTTATTGCAAAATCTTAACAATTGCATCTAAAAGCTGTCTTCATTTCTTTAATTGTGTATCGTTCGGAGTGTTACTACTTTCATCATTCAAATTCAGTTTAAAATCTATAGGCTTGTCATAGCCCATAATTTTTATGTAATGCTCCGTATCCGTAAATTGAGAAGGATCTAGAAATAGTGGTGTTCCCTTTGCAACGATTGATGTGAACATTCCAGGTACGTCGGGCACTTTAACATCATTCACCGTAAATTTTGTCTAAAAAGCATAATTTATATAATTAGCAAAATTACAAAATCATGAATATGAGAAGCTAGTAATACCTTAACCTTTTGCAGAAATAATGATAGGGTCGTGGCTGTATACTCTTCTTTGCTGTTATCATAATGAATTTCTGTCACATATTTCTTTGTTATTACATGTAATAGAAATGGAGTAACAAATGTGAAAAATCCCACGAAACCACAGAAGAATACTGCCAAAGCTGTGCCTCCCATTTTGGATCCTTGCTCAATTAGAACTGGTTGAGCTATAATTCCACTTATACTTGTCGTCAATGAAAATACCTTTACTGCCTTCATTCGAGGCGTTAAAGAACCATAATAGATGCGAGTTTCGTCTTGATTCTGTTTGTCTTTTCCATGATCTTCATGGGTGCTGATAGTTCTCCAATGGGAAGATAATAGACCTGGATGACTTGTCTTCAGTCTTGGGAATTTTTTTCCAAAATGGCTTGATGACAGTCTAGCACATATGCACAAAGTTCTTTGTCCCAACATTTATATTAGAGTTTCTTTTAATATTTTTAAAAAATATGTTGTATTTTGATATTTTACTCTAAACACTTTGGTTAAATATCTGTACAATAGCAGCACGCAGAAGAGAAGATCTGTCAAAAGTAACATTAGTATTTTCGTTAAATTGTAAATTTTAACGAAAGTATTATACGATAGCAGCGTTTTTTGCGGTGGGCTGCGGTGGCAAGTGTAGTGTCACATACCTGCACTGACAGTTATCGATTGTCATTTTTAATTCTAAAAACATATGGTAAATTGGCAAAATGTTGGAAAACGAACTAAAACTTAATTTGCTATTTGGGTGAGAATATTTATTAAATAAAAAAATCTTTATATTAATTTTAATAATATTTTAGAGGAGGAGCAGAACTATTATTTGATAATATCAAAAAACGTACTATTTCATTAAATGGCGCTAAAAAATGTAACCGTTTTTAAACATAAGTAAAATATACGAACTAAAGATATTTTTACAACATTAGGGATTATTAAGGATTTGCTGGTTTGGATGAAAGAAAATATTTTAAATGATCGCCCAGAACTCTTTCTACAAAATGGGACAGTGTACGTAAACATTTTAAAACACTCGTTCGCGTAATATTCTTAATTTTTTTAAAAACACTATAGGCGCCCAGGAATATTAGTGCTAATTAATGACTCTGATTGGGAATTAATGGTATGTAATTATATATTTTTAAATAGGTAAAAATAATTCGATTATTTGAAGAATATGTGCTACTTATAGGGTGAACTGGAGTATGAATTACAACCCAACGATGAAGTGCTTTTTATATCTACATTACATGGAGGATAAAGCTTTTTATTGGTTTTTTTTTATGCTGAATATATATCAATTATTTTTAATATTTAAAAGTTTTTTATTAATCTCAACTGTTAATTTTTTTATATGTTTTAGAAAAACGCACAGTAATAATAGCTGAAACGTTTTTAAGTGACATAAGCTCGACTTAAAAAAAACTTAAATGTGCCTCTTAAGACCTGCGTGAGGTACATACGTATACCCTGGTGTCGTTCGCGTTCACATACCGCAAATTATTGTAGATTGTACCAGTCATACCGAAAAATGACAAGTATGAACACAGAGTGATCAGCTTCATTTACAAAGCCACACAAAAGGAACACTACCTCCTCACATCAGTGACACATCAAGGCTAGACTAACGTTTTTCATACAACTATAAATTTTATACTGTATGCAATCGTTTACCATTTGTTTTCTACATAATAAATGTAAGTAAAAATCGTGACACCCACCGTCCTAAGACGTGGCTGCTACGGGGTTAATAATCGATAAATTTTCTAGAAAGATATTACTTTGATGGTGGAAGCATTTATGGACGGGGTCTGCCAAAACCCTCGAGAATACTTCCCAAGCCATGAAACAGAAATCTAAAATGTTTTATATTAATACTTATGGAAAAGTACCAAACATTGACTTTATATATGTTATAGAGGCTAAACTACTATCCATACAGGATAATAGTATTCTAGTAGCTTGGTTCCTTACCTTCCCAAAAGCAACACTTACTATATACCTTAATTAAATAAATAAGGCAGCTACATTCGATATCATCAGCCCACGGCATGCCATGACGGCACAGCGCATTTACAATGATTACTCAGCTGAGAGATTTTCTTTGAGGAATCGTAGTCATTTGGTTCAAATATTTTTTTTTAAATAATTTTTTAAGAAATGTATAACAATTTTATTCCGGTTCGGAAGATAAGAGAGCCAGCTTAAGATTATCAGACCACCATTTTTCTGTATGAATAGTAGTTTAGGACGGAATAGCTATTCAAATCAAACTTTTGTCAGTTTTCCATGAAACACTGCAAATATTTTAGAATGTTAGGACTTCGTTGGGGCTCTCATGTGGTAGTGAGGGAGTCTGTTTCATGACTTGTGAAGTATTCTTGAGGGTTTTGGGTCTGCTCGTTTTAGCTTCATTGGTCCATACTGTCTGATCAAAATATTCTCTTAATATGATAATATGTACATAAATATTATATGTATGTACTTTGTGTTTACAAGTACAAGCGCATTTCTCTTTAAGTCAATATTAGTTATCCAAAGGCAAAGTAAATCATGAAATACGCCTTTAACAGCAAATCAGATATTAACCATATATTGCTAATTGCTCTAGATTCAAATGCCTGTATTGGATAGATACATACTCCACATTGAGTACGATGACATTTTGGGATTTGAAACTTTGTAGCAGAGAGGTTTTAAATTTGAAGAGCATGTAACATTTTCATATGGTTGACTGTGATTGATAGCTTAAAAATGGTGGCTTCTTTGAACTGGTAATTTTTTTAGGATAATCTCCATCTTCGGTTGTTACATCTTTTTTAATGCACATTTTGTCATGCTCACTTGTTCAATGAGCTACCGTTCGATGACTGCCAACATTTTCGCTCCTTACCATATGTTCTATAACCTTCGACTGAGGGGTGAGAGAAATTTCAAGTTTTATTGTGTATTTGGTAGAACATTACAGGATTTATGATGCTGATCAGTAATATGAAAGTCTTTTTAATGTCGATAGAAAATTTGAACCTAAATTATGTGGATGATTGCAATTTGTTTTGTTTAATGGTGGTATTTTTGTGTTATGGTCGTAGCATATTGCATACAGCGATATGCTACACTTACTGTAGCGTGTATGTCAGCCGCTGTCCATATCGGACAATGTGAACGCACCCCGACCGAGAGTAATGCCTTACTCAAGTTGAAGTGACGTGTTGGTCGATGACAAGGAAGAAGAAGAGTTTTGTCTTCCCTTGTCTGAAAGTTGTGAAAAGTTTTGCTGGTCTGCGATCGAGGAAACTGGAAGGTATGTGATACTGTTTCGTCCTAGTTTTGCGGGTTAAGTGGATTTTAAGGAAAACTAAACATCCCCATTGGAACATCCGTAGATTTTCTAAAGGTGCAAGTACGAGAACTGCTCCGATGGTCGATTTTTCTATAGGAATATTGTGAGTGAAAAAATTGGAATCCTCAAATCGAGCACAGCACCCAACAAAGCAAACCAGGCCAAGCGGATCTGCCGTAGCTTCCATTGTTAAATAACAGCAACGGAAAGTGATGACGCTAATTCAATAACCCTGCGGCAACAGCGGCAATATTAGTTAATTAAATAATAAAAAGGAAAACTGACCGCGAAAATTCGGAAAGTCAATCGTCCGGACACAACAGACGCATCTGGTAAATTTTATAAATTTAAATAGTTCACTTGTAATTGAGAATGATATTTAGGTGCCTCCATGAAATTGCCCAAAACTTGTAACATTTGTGGGTGGAGCAGATAATTGAGACAACTCAAGGTATAAGCAGTGCATAGCATAGTAATCGTGTCAACGGCAGTGGTAGCGGCATTTTCCTTGTCAATCAAATTCCTTGGCGAGATCCCGTCATAGTCGTTTAATACTCATAATTATAACACACTTGTCCAATGAGGGATCTTCGCGAATCAGTCGATAACAGGCGATAGTATCAACTAAGTGGTCCTTGCGGAAATTCAGCCACATTCAAAAGGGGAGGTATAACCAATGACGACCCACGTTGTTCGTTGATTATCCCTTCCCAGTTATTTAGTTTAACGGAATCATGAAGTCAAACTAGTATAGATTTCTATATAAATCAGAGTAAATTCGAAGGTCATAACACCTTGTGAGAGGACATATTACGGTCGGAACTTTCTCGAATTATTCGCCGGAATTTGGTACAACTCTCGGCTCGAGCAGTCTCAGTAGTGGCAAACTTTTTGTGTTATACATCTGAACTAAACTTTTTAAACAGGGACACAGTGGAACATACACGGAGGCGCCTCTGCGGTGGACCCTGATACCAGAGTGAGTAACTTTTCTTCCTTTCTACTTCATATAAATGGATTTGTTTGTATCCAGTGCTATAATCACATTTAAAGGAATTTTTTTTCTATATACTGAACGGACAAAAGATAATTTAAATTTTTTTTTGACAACTCAAAGAGAAAGATTGCCAACTATTGCGAATTATTTAAGTAAACATTTTTTTATATAAAACTAAAAGAAAAATTTTTTTTTAGCAGATCTAACGTTAATTGAAAAAAAAAAAAAATAATAAGAACAAAAGTTAAGGATGAGGAAGGTTATGAATTGCGAATATAATTTATTTTTAATCTTTGAACTGAAAAAGCAAGTTTTATTATGAAATGGAATCTAAAATAATTCAGAGATTTTTTTATTATCATTAGTGCTAGAATTGATTGAAATCGAATTGTGATGATTTTAATTTTACTATATTAAGTACTACACATACTACAACAACTGATATGGAATTTTTAATTACATATATCAGAATGAAGTAGATTTTCAGATATGTTTACGGAGAATTTCTTATCATCTAAGTTTCGAGGAAAGCAAAAATCAGATAAAAATTTACTTTTAATAATCATAATCATATTATGCTAGTTTTTAAATAATGAAATCTTTATTTTATGTATCGATTGACACTCAAAACATAAATATTTTTGCTTAAAAAGAAAAAAAGAAAGAGAAGTAGGAAAAGACAAAACACCAATCCCAACGTGTAGACAGTGTCAAATAAGAACCATTTAAGGCGGGATGTCAGGGTGTTAAGCAATTCTACGAAACGTTGTTCCGTAACATGTCACTCCAGTAGCGGGGACATTTTCCCTCGAAAATTTAGTTCATGGTTCCGTATACTAGAATATAGAGAGTCATAAGTTTAAGTCATGTATTTTGGAGTTAGCAAGTTTTTTTAATGAAGGATTTTATAACGTATTAAGAATGTGCTGACTTTTAATTCTTCCGTCCTATCCCGGAGCCCCCCTCTACGAAATGAAGATTGCCTAGGTTCGTCCTAGTTTTCTCTCTTTCACAGGTCAAAAAGGGACTTGGAAATAGTGCCCCCCCAAGTCAAAGGGAGGATGGGGCAAGGCCAAGAAGGCATAACATCAGCGCCTTCAATTCAGCAGTAAGCAGGTAAGTGACGTAAAGGTCCCTTCAGGACCGAGTGTGTGCCGTTTTTTGTAGTGCAGGCACGAAAATTTTTTGTCTATGGATGATGACATGCGGCAGGTATTTCGGGAACTCCCCCACACTCTCCGCCATCCTTAGCCGAGGTGCTAGCGTGCCGCCCTGTGCTATCGCTGTCATCAGGCGATCTGTCAGCTCATGCTGGCAGTTTGGACTTAACGTCCTAGCCAATCGCTCTTACATAATTCCATAACAAAATGGCGCCCAACGTGGGGCCACCTCAGTAGACTTCGGTGGTCTAAATATGACTTTTACTGAGGACTGTAATTACTTGAGATATAGACATTTGGCTTGTAGCTAAATAGTCTGACTCGGTAATTGCATAATCAGTGGAAGTTATATGCAGACCTGAGGTTTGACTGATTTTGGTATTTGAATTTTTTGTAACGTAACGTTAAAGTTTGTAAATTAAAGTAAAATTTTGAGATTGTGATTGAAAGTTGAACGATTAACGTAAAATTTTTGGAAGTTTTTGGGATTTTTTTTTTGAAATGATCTTTCCCGCTGGCCTTCTGCCATGGAAATGGTGGGTGGCCTCACGAAATTTTTCGTTTGAGCTCTCGCGGAAACATGTTCTGTTGGCCAACTGGCTGGACAGAGTTATGAATCTGCGAGACAACTTCTTGGCTTCCAGCTAACTAGTTGACCAGGCGCATGACTCTGCCCAACTAGCGAACTAGCTGGACAGGAGAATCCGGTGAGGAGGAGAGAGAGAGTTACCGGAGGATGGGATTGATGCTGGAGATCTTCAGTAATCAGGAGCTGGCATACTGCTAACTGCCTGGCTGAAGAATCTCTAGTAGCATTCTCAGTCTTTGATACCTCCGACTTTGCCCTTCCCAGATTTCTGCAAGAACTCAGACTTTTTCAATGCACACACTCACGTCACTTGCCTGTATCTGCTTCTGACCTTGGAAGAGGGAGCGACCGGACTTCTTATGTTGAGAGGGCTTCGGGAGGTGAGGGAGAAATGTTTTGATCGAATTGTTCTTATCTCGTTTTTTTCAATTTTGAAACGCTGTAATTGTTTTGCTCGTACAGAATTTTTGCATATTCTTCGTACGTTTGGGAAGATATTTCCTTGAATTCTAGTATCTCATCCCAACTTGTAAATTTCTAAAGTTAGTAAATGTATGAAATAACTCGGAAGTCCCTTAATGGTACATAGAACTCTCCTGGTTATAGTAATTATTTGGAAAACAAAATGTATATTTAGGAGCACATTTTGAATTTTGTAGTTAAGAATTTTTTATATTATTTAGCGGTTCAGTAGTCCGTCTTTCGTAGGAATACTCAAAAATTTTTTTACACCCGAAGGCTTTTGTTGCTTACCTCATATACCTATGGTATACCAGCAATGAATTTTTATAATACTAGTATGTGACGGGTGTATGAAATGTCTTAGTGATAAGAATTATCTGCTCGAATTTCGTTAGGCATTTTCGTTTATTTTTCGTTTATCGACACAACACGTGTCAACAAATTTAGTAGCTCGTCAGCTTATATCCTGTTCGAGTCTGTTAATCTCGATTTTTAACTTTTTAACAAAATTTTTCTCTGACATTCTTCGTCGAAGCTTCGGTCTGCAAAACGTTTTCAATTTTTACTCACTATGGCTACAGTAAGAACGCCACCGCCTGCGACAAACAGTATGTCAATGCTACCCGAACCATGCTCCATCTGTCGTGATGCAAGCTGGTCAGCCGAAAGGAAGCCTGTAATAACCGTATGTGAGCACATTTTTCACCAAGCATGCCTGCAGCATTGGGTAGGTGAACATGCTAGTTGTCCTAACTGCCGATGTCCTATTACACAACAGGACTTCCGAGAATACAATGGTGCAATACCGAAGCGACCGAAGAAGTTGAAGCCGGTGAAGTCTACTAAGCACGATGTGCCGAACGTAGATTTGCCTAGTTTCGACCTACCACTACCTAATAGACGCTCGTTATCTCCAGGAATGCACGATTTGCATTCCCGGACGTTCACTAATCACAACTCACGGCAAGACAGTCCATTACCACCAGCTCAAGGCCACACCTCAGCTGCTACGGGTGCGCTGTTGGCAGGCTTACGCTTACAAATGCAGGACCTGGTACGTGAAGGTCTCGAACACAGCCTCAGTACATTACGGTCTGAGTTAGTAGATAGTGTCCGTCAGCAAGTAGCAGCCATGGTGCCACCAATAGATTTTTCACGTCCTCCTCCGGCTATGGGAAATCCCAGACCATCTGACGATTTTCCCAATGTGCATAGACAATCCTTTAATCGACCTCCATCCGCGTTTGGTCAGCCTCTAAATCAGCCCGCACCAAACCCTGTACCACCACCACCTATTCGTGTTCCTGCAGGCATAGGACAGCGACGTTCTGGCAGCCCTATCCGCAGGTGGAATATCTCTTACAGCGGTGACAGTTCTCGGCTCACAGTCGATGAATTTGTATTCCGAGTAGAAGCCTTGACTTATTCGGCTTTGGAGGGAGACTTCGACTTACTGGTGCGTCACATGACTACTCTGCTTTCTGGACCAGCAATGGACTGGTACTGGTCTCTCCTGAGGCAAAATTCCACGCCGTCATGGGAGTATGTGAAAGCAGCTCTATTAGCTGAATGGGGAGTACCCAAAGACGACCTTAAGGTCAAAGTCCAGCTTATGCTGCGCAAGCAGAAAGGAGGAGAGTCATTTGCCACTTACTACCAGCATCTAGTACAGTTACGAGACCAACTGCAGAACCCGTTGCCAGACGTTGAATTTCTGGAAATAGTCAAGTCAAACTTACTGCCGGAAATACAAAATAAAATTTGCTTGCATCCTACCAACACCATCCACCAGCTCAGGATTCTGGTAAATCAAATCCAAGCGACGCAGCTGCGCATCGCAACAGCAAGTAGTTGGAACGCTTATCGCGGACAAAGAGTTAGTGAGGTGGATGGATATCATTTGACCGAGGCTGACTTGAATATATCACCTGGACGTAGCGACGAAGTCTCACTATCTGCCATTTCAACCCCTAAAAATGTAACCTGCTGGAATTGTGACCAGTCTGGACACTTTTACCAAGATTGCCGGCAGGAACGACAAACTGTATTCTGTTACGGATGTGGACGGAAGAACACCTTCAAGCCAGATTGCATTCAATGTCAACAGAAAAACTTCAGACGGGTCGGGAATACCAACACCTCTTTCCGACCAGCGTCGACATCACGAGCAATCAATGCATCAAACACTCCAGTTCAAGCTTTGAACAAGGAGGAAGGTCCGCTCCATTAACAGACACTATCGAAAACTCCCTGATATGTCCTCTGATATCATTCAGTGACTCTGATGATATCAGCAAAACACCTGATAGTACGATTACGTCTTTGATAGAGGCGGAGAACCTGATGGATTTCTCTGCAGATCTCCAAGCTCCCATTTCCACTTCTGGGGAGCCCGTGACATTGCTAGACACTTCATTAGAAGAGTCTTTAATCTTCGATGTCCCGTTGACACCTATAGCACGTGTAGCCGACAAGGTTACTGAGCAGGAGATTTGGCCTCCTGCCATTTCTATCTTAAAACGGCCACCAAGCTCTGATATGACGAGTGGGCGTGAGCCAGTTTTACATCCGCTGACGCCGTATCATACGCGTCTGCAGAGATACCGAGCAGCAAGAGACCGAATTTTCTCCTCAGTAGCAGAGTTAGCTGAGATTATGTTTCCCGACCGGGATATGAGACCGAAACAGAAACGATCAACCGTTCGTTGGCGGGAATACTGTCGACGGATGAAAATAGAAAGAAAAAAACTAGCACAGATTTCCGTGTCGATGCCAGACGACATTCGACCGTACGCAGAAGTAAAGCTGCTCGGGCGAACTGAGACTGGATTACTTGATAGTGGTGCCACTGTCAGTATTCTAGGCCAGGGAGCTCTAGAGAAGCTTGCGGAAGCAGATGTCGAATGGAAGAGGTATCGGACACAGGTCCAAGTAGCTAATGGTGCCATGACGACTGTTCATGGTCATGTGAACTTGGACGTCACTTTCCGTGGGAAGACCCAAAACGTGCGTTTTTACGTGGTTCCTGGGCTCACACAGGCCCTATATCTGGGAATAGACTTCTGGCGTCTATTTGGGTTGGCTCCAGACGTCCTGGGTATAGTCGCAGAAGTGAATCCAAGTGGGATAGCTACCTCTGACACCGATTGCCATGTCCTTTCTAGTTTTGATCAGCAACGCTTAGAAGCCACAAAACAGCTTTTCCCCTCTTGCGCCTTTTTAGGCCTTGGGAAAACATCATTGGTCACTCACAGGATTGAAACGAATGACGCCGCCCCGATAAAACAGCGCTTTTATCCGATTTCGCCGGCAGTACAAAGTTTAATGGACTCAGAATTAGAGCGAATGCTATCACTGGGTGTGATAGAGGAGAGCCAGAGTCCTTGGAGCTCTCCAGTCGTTCTGGTAAGGAAGCCTGGAAAGGTCCGGCTTTGTTTTGACGCCAGGAAGGTCAACTCGGTTACGAAGAAGGACGCCTATCCGCTGCCGCAGATAGACGCACTCCTGAGTCGACTTCCTCCGGCAAACTACATAACGAGCCTGGACCTGAAAGACGCATTCTGGCAGATCCCGCTGGACGCTGATTCCAGAGAGAAGACCGCTTTCACCGTACCTGGTCATCCTCTCTATCAGTACACAGTGATGCCATTCGGCCTATGCAACGCTCCACAGACTATGTGCCGCCTAATGGATAAAGTCATTCCCTTCGACCTTCGTGAGAATGTTCTCGTCTATTTAGACGATTTATTAATTCTGTCGTCAGATTTCGATACTCATCTCATGCTGCTAGCCCGTGTAGCGGATTGTTTGAGGAAAGCTGGCCTTACTATCAACGTCGAGAAGAGTAAGTTTTGTATCAAAGAGACCAAATATTTGGGATTCATTGTAGGAAAGGGAGGTATGAGAACTGACCCTGACAAAATTTCAGCTATAGTTGACTATCCGTCACCTAAAACTGTTCGGCAAGCCCGACGCCTACTAGGTATGGCGGGATGGTATAGACGGTTCATCCCGAACTATGCTGATTTAACTGCCTCCATTACAGACACTTTGAAAAACCCGAGTCAGTTCAAGTGGACACCTGAAGCCCAAAAGTCTCTTGATATCTTAAAACAAAAACTTACTTCTGCTCCGTTGTTGGTGAGTCCAGACTTCACCAAACCGTTCGTTATCCAGTGCGATGCGAGCCAACAAGGTATTGGAGGAGTGCTGCTTCAACTAGATGACGATGGCCACGAGAAGCCAATAGCCTATGTCTCGAAAAAGTTGAACTCAGCACAGAGAAATTACACCGTCACAGAGCAAGAATGCTTAGCTGCAATCTTGAGCGTACAGAAGTTTCGGCCCTTCATAGAGCTTATGCCGTTCAAGATAGTGACGGATCATGCGAGCTTGAAATGGCTGATGTCCCAAAAGGACCTCAGCGGTAGACTTGCACGGTGGAGTTTGAAGCTTCAAGGCTTCGACTTCACTATTGAGCACAGGAAAGGAAGCCTGAACGTCGTCCCTGATGCGCTATCACGCATTCATTGTGACAGCTTGAACACAAACGAAGATCCTGGCCCGGAAGTTGACCTTAGTTCGCCATATTTCAATTCGTTGGAATATGAGGAACTGAGGCATAAGGTTAAAACGGCTTCTGGCAAACTACCAGATCTTTGCGTCAGGGATGGCTTCGTTTATATCCGGACTGTTCCGAGAACAGGCGATCCTATTCAGGAGGAAGAAGCTTGGAAGCTTTGGATTCCACGTGGGCTTGTCACCGACGTTATTTCAAGAGCGCATGATCCGCCGCTAGCTTCACACGGAGGTATAGGGAAAACCCTGGAACGTCTGCGAAAACATCTGTACTGGCCACGAATGACAGTTGATGTCAGAAATTACGTAGCCGCCTGTGACGTGTGTAAGGAAACGAAAGCTCCCAATACTGTTTTACGACCACCTATGAGAGTCCAGTCTGTGATAGAACGACCATGGCAAAAGCTGTATATTGATTTCTTAGGTCCATATCCTCGGTCAGTGAAAGGAAACGTCTGCATTCTAATAGTCCTTGACCACCTTTCTAAATTCCCACTTCTCAAACCTATGAGAAAAGCGTCTACGCTCAATGTATGCCAATTCATTGAGACTGAAGTGTTTCACGTGTTCGGAGTTCCGGAGACCATAGTCTCTGACAATGGAGTCCAGTTTTGCTCGGCTCAGTTCGCCAGACTACTGGAAAAATATGGGGTAAAGCATATGCGAACGGCAGTTTACTCGCCGCAAGCAAACGCCTCAGAGCGAGTAAACCGGTCTCTATTGTCAGGGATTAGGGCCTATATCCAGAAGGAACACATCAGATGGGATGAGAAACTGAGCCAAATAGCTAGTTCCCTCAGGAGCTCTTTCCACCAAGCTACTGGTTTCTCTCCCTATCGAACACTCTTCGGTCAACAAATGATAGAACATGGCAGCTCCTATTCTATCCTGAGGAGCCTTGGAACTCTTAATGAGCCACTGAGAGTAGACGCAGAAGATAAAATGAGATTGATCCGTGCGAGAGTGCAGGAAAATTTACAACACGCATTCGAACAGGGTTCAAAAGCCTACAATCTCAGGGCAAAACCTGTCGAGTTCAAAGTTGGTCAGGAGGTATTTAGAAGGACTTTTGCCCAAAGCAATTTCCAACAGCAGACTAGTGCTAAACTGGGACGAAAATTTGTTAAATGTCGGGTTAGAGCCAAGAAAGGAAACTCACTATACGAACTTGAAGATCTGCAGGGAAAACTATTAGGAGTCTATCACGCTAAAGATCTGAAGCAGTGATCAGCATTATGAAAACGCGTCTACCCATTGTCATTATTCCTGGTAGCCCTAATAAGGCATCCAGCCAGCTTCACTGGCAAACTACAGGATGTCAATGTGCCGCTTAGGACATTCCCAGCCTAGCGGCCGGCATACCTTTTTGGACAATAGCACAAACTTTTTCCTTTTTCCTTTCCCCTAGCATAATAATGCTCTCTATGCTTTAATCCCCGCCCACATGGTAACCCTGCGGCAGATAGCCTGTCACAGGTATTCCATTTAATTAGACGTCTCCGAGAATTTTAGGACGAAGGCATCATGTCACTACTTCGACGCGTCATCGGAAGTAGAGACGGAGAGACAAATAAAGCATTGGGTCGTGGGTCGTGACACACATTGAGCGCCCGCAGTGATGAGGCATATGAGTAAGACCGGCTAGCTCAGTCGACCATTTTTCAGCGTCGTCTGAACCACAGGTGGTGTAGACCACTCTGTATTGTTATGGTCGTAGCATATTGCATACAGCGATATGCTACACTTACTGTAGCGTGTATGTCAGCCGCTGTCCATATCGGACAATGTGAACGCACCCCGACCGAGAGTAATGCCTTACTCAAGTTGAAGTGACGTGTTGGTCGATGACAAGGAAGAAGAAGAGTTTTGTCTTCCCTTGTCTGAAAGTTGTGAAAAGTTTTGCTGGTCTGCGATCGAGGAAACTGGAAGGTATGTGATACTGTTTCGTCCTAGTTTTGCGGGTTAAGTGGATTTTAAGGAAAACTAAACATCCCCATTGGAACATCCGTAGATTTTCTAAAGGTGCAAGTACGAGAACTGCTCCGATGGTCGATTTTTCTATAGGAATATTGTGAGTGAAAAAATTGGAATCCTCAAATCGAGCACAGCACCCAACAAAGCAAACCAGGCCAAGCGGATCTGCCGTAGCTTCCATTGTTAAATAACAGCAACGGAAAGTGATGACGCTAATTCAATAACCCTGCGGCAACAGCGGCAATATTAGTTAATTAAATAATAAAAAGGAAAACTGACCGCGAAAATTCGGAAAGTCAATCGTCCGGACACAACAGACGCATCTGGTAAATTTTATAAATTTAAATAGTTCACTTGTAATTGAGAATGATATTTAGGTGCCTCCATGAAATTGCCCAAAACTTGTAACATTTGTGGGTGGAGCAGATAATTGAGACAACTCAAGGTATAAGCAGTGCATAGCATAGTAATCGTGTCAACGGCAGTGGTAGCGGCATTTTCCTTGTCAATCAAATTCCTTGGCGAGATCCCGTCATAGTCGTTTAATACTCATAATTATAACACACTTGTCCAATGAGGGATCTTCGCGAATCAGTCGATAACAGGCGATAGTATCAACTAAGTGGTCCTTGCGGAAATTCAGCCACATTCAAAAGGGGAGGTATAACCAATGACGACCCACGTTGTTCGTTGATTATCCCTTCCCAGTTATTTAGTTTAACGGAATCATGAAGTCAAACTAGTATAGATTTCTATATAAATCAGAGTAAATTCGAAGGTCATAACACCTTGTGAGAGGACATATTACGGTCGGAACTTTCTCGAATTATTCGCCGGAATTTGGTACAACTCTCGGCTCGAGCAGTCTCAGTAGTGGCAAACTTTTTGTGTTATACATCTGAACTAAACTTTTTAAACAGGGACACAGTGGAACATACACGGAGGCGCCTCTGCGGTGGACCCTGATACCAGAGTGAGTAACTTTTCTTCCTTTCTACTTCATATAAATGGATTTGTTTGTATCCAGTGCTATAATCACATTTAAAGGAATTTTTTTTCTATATACTGAACGGACAAAAGATAATTTAAATTTTTTTTTGACAACTCAAAGAGAAAGATTGCCAACTATTGCGAATTATTTAAGTAAAAATTTTTTTATATAAAACTAAAAGAAAAATTTTTTTTTAGCAGATCTAACGTTAATTGAAAAAAAAAAATAATAAGAACAAAAGTTAAGGATGAGGAAGGTTATGAATTGCGAATATAATTTATTTTTAATCTTTGAACTGAAAAAGCAAGTTTTATTATGAAATGGAATCTAAAATAATTCAGAGATTTTTTTATTATCATTAGTGCTAGAATTGATTGAAATCGAATTGTGATGATTTTAATTTTACTATATTAAGTACTACACATACTACAACAACTGATATGGAATTTTTAATTACATATATCAGAATGAAGTAGATTTTCAGATATGTTTACGGAGAATTTCTTATCATCTAAGTTTCGAGGAAAGCAAAAATCAGATAAAAATTTACTTTTAATAATCATAATCATATTATGCTAGTTTTTAAATAATGAAATCTTTATTTTATGTATCGATTGACACTCAAAACATAAATATTTTTGCTTAAAAAGAAAAAAAGAAAGAGAAGTAGGAAAAGACAAAACACCAATCCCAACGTGTAGACAGTGTCAAATAAGAACCATTTAAGGCGGGATGTCAGGGTGTTAAGCAATTCTACGAAACGTTGTTCCGTAACATGTCACTCCAGTAGCGGGGACATTTTCCCTCGAAAATTTAGTTCATGGTTCCGTATACTAGAATATAGAGAGTCATAAGTTTAAGTCATGTATTTTGGAGTTAGCAAGTTTTTTTAATGAAGGATTTTATAACGTATTAAGAATGTGCTGACTTTTAATTCTTCCGTCCTATCCCGGAGCCCCCCTCTACGAAATGAAGATTGCCTAGGTTCGTCCTAGTTTTCTCTCTTTCACAGGTCAAAAAGGGACTTGGAAATAGTGCCCCCCAAGTCAAAGGGAGGATGGGGCAAGGCCAAGAAGGCATAACATCAGCGCCTTCAATTCAGCAGTAAGCAGGTAAGTGACGTAAAGGTCCCTTCAGGACCGAGTGTGTGCCGTTTTTTGTAGTGCAGGCACGAAAATTTTTTGTCTATGGATGATGACATGCGGCAGGTATTTCGGGAACTCCCCCACACTCTCCGCCATCCTTAGCCGAGGTGCTAGCGTGCCGCCCTGTGCTATCGCTGTCATCAGGCGATCTGTCAGCTCATGCTGGCAGTTTGGACTTAACGTCCTAGCCAATCGCTCTTACATAATTCCATAACATTTGTTCAACAAAAATATGAAAAATAGCAAATTCAGCTAATTTGATTTCTTCGGTGAATGTACAATGTAGCGAATTGCCTTGGCGCTACCTTTTTTTTTTATCTGTGTAGTAAAGATTGAAACTTTATTTTGATATCTGTTTTTATAACATGGAATTTTCCAATAAATATTAATTCTCTGTTTCTAATCTAGCCGTTACCCCTAACTTGGCCAACTTTAAAAAGTAATTCGGAACATTCCTTGGCAAGGATTAAGCTTAGTTTAACAAGTGCATTGCGACTACATGTAGAATGTGTGTTCATGTTGGGACGTTTGGTAATGAGGAAATGTTAATCCAATGCTAATGGGGGAATTTCGAAATTAAGCTTAAAAATAGTTGTTCTGTGTATAATTTGCCAAGAAATTGCGAAATTGGGAAGAAACAGGTTGGTTGTAGGTAATCTAAACGTTTTGACAAGGAGGAGGTTAAAAAAAACCACGATGGAGGGAGGTTGTAACTACTAGATCTGTTGAAGGAATTTTGCTTGTCCAAAAGTTTAGATTTTGAGTTTTCCCGAGATTACTGACGAACGATTCCTGGTGAAATAAAGTATGCTCAGGTATTTTGTTTTCTCAGAAAGGTTAGATTTTGCGGCTTGTCGGCGATTCCTGGTGAACGATTCCTAGTAAACGGTTTCTGGTAATCATTTCCTGATGAAGAAAAAGGAAACTTAAAAGCATGACAAAATCAGTAATGCTCGATGTTAGACGGACCGGATTGTTTTATTCTGTAGATCAGCGATAACAAGGTACAAGGTTGGTTTTTTCTTACTTTGTTCATTAGCCTGAGAGAAATTAAGGTGATACACGAAAAGGAATATGTAAAATTTTTGTTAATTTTGTTTCATATATTTATATATATACATATAAGCAAGTGTATTTTGTACAGTATTGATATGGGAAAGTCCAAACTAAAAGGATATAAAAAAACGGAAAAACATCAAATTAAACCACACGACAATTCAAAATTTACTGTTATAAAATATCTTCTATGTGCATATTATTATTATTATGTAAATAATAAAAGAGAGAATACCGATTGAATAATTTTGTTTGTTTGTTAAATATAAATTATTGATATAGTGGTGTTATTGTGTTTTAGGGGGATGTTTCAGTTATAAGGAGAATTGTAGCGTGTTGGGGCATGCATATACACGACGCCGGAGTAACGTTGAGATCCTCATTCCATCATAGATCCCCGCTTTTAATTAATTTGAATGGAGGTGTTAGTGTTTGAGAAAAAGGTAGTGAGCACCTATAATGTGCTGTTAATTTCCAGAATGTTCATAGTAAAATTAAAGTATTTTTTTTTATATTTGATGCACAGCTTTTCATGAGTACTGGGGTTGAGTGCAAAGTTCAAAGAACCACCACTCCCAGCTGATCGCTAGAGGTCCAGCAGCTGTGCACCTTTGCACATGTCTAACTAGTGAATTTTGGAGTGCTGCATACACATCTTACACTGACTACTACAGTAGGTAGTAGCGAACGTGGTGAGAGCGCCATAAAAAGGTTAAGGAGTTCGAAATTTAAAAGCTAAGGGTATGGTTTTTGTTTTCGTAGAATGTAAAATAATTTCCAAGATATAGTGTATCATTCATTCAATCATTCATTTATTTATTTTCATTCATTCACTTATTTAACAAGTATTAGAACACAATGTCTCTTAAATTTCTAGTCCAATTCTAGTATAATTGCAGTGCTCCCCACTCAGTCAGAAAGGTTGGTATGAGAGTTGGGAAAATCCGTCACAATTGCATTACAGCCGCTCCCAGAGACCACAAGAAAATAGTGGCCACTGACGTCCTCAAATAGGAATTGGACAAGCAAACATAAGAAAAACAAAAATATATACAGTAAAATGCTGTGAGTTGCAGTAAATGCGAAAACTAGGTCAACAAAAATTTCTTTATTTTTTTCATGAATAGTGGTAGTGTCGGAGTAGTCCTGATATCAATCTGCAGAGCATTAAAGATTTGTGTAGCCTATTCCTATTTCTCGTGAGGTGTTCATGAATATGCTGATGTTTTTCCACTACTAGATTTGACCGTATAGTCCTATTTACTATGCTGAACATAAACTTTGCCTTTTCAATTTGAATTACTTGCTGCAAGGTAAATTGGCATGTATACTGATAGACAAACAGAGAACTAGTATCCCATGGCAGCCGGTATAGCGCTTTTAATGCTATATTCATTAATATCCTTATATCATCTTTCAAGCCTATCGTACAATGCGACCAATTTATAATGCCATAACGAATGCGCGACAAAAAGTGTGCATTGTAAATTAAGCTCGCAACATGCCTCTGCAGGTTAACATTTCTTCTAAAAATTCCAATCAATGGTGTTAGCTTTTTAACTAAGTTCCCTATATGCTGTGACCAGCATAGTTTATCATCAATCCATAGTCCCAGATAATTAAATTTTGCGGTTCTCTGCAGATATTCCATGCCAATTCTAAGGCAAATATTAATATCTGTTTTGTTTTTCTGTTTGAATATTATATATTTGGTCTTTCTCTCATTAATCATTAACATGTTCCCAGCAGTCCATTTGTTAAATACCTTTAAGTCATTATTCATCAAACTTTCAAGATCATCCGCATTTGAGGCTCTACATAAAATATTGGTGTCATCCGCATACACATGGTACTCGCCGCATAGGTGTGTGTACTGCATGTTATTAATGTACAACAAGTAAAGAAGCGGTCCTAATATTGAACCCTGGGGAACACCGCATTTTGTCACTAAAGATTCACTAGTCACCCCATCGAGCCTTGTTTTAATTTCTCGCTCCATTAAATAACTACTCAATAAGTCATTAACAACTCCCCTCATTCCTAGCGTGTTCAAAAAGTCCAGCTAAAGCAAAATGGATTGAAGACACAAGCATAATATTAAAAGTTATTTTGATTTTTGCATGTCCGTCTGTGCATCCTCTCCTTTGAGAATGCGTTTACTTACAGGCTTTAAAAAAACAAAGGTTGAAAATGGGACAAATCTGATAACTCATTCGTGCGGCTGCCATACAAAAATTTAATTTTTCACTATATATTTGGGTACTGCCCTAGAGCGCGTCGATGTACTGCCCTAGAGCGCGTCGATGTTAAAAGTTGAAGGGTGAATTTATATACGGCGGTTTCATAAATTGCAAATACAAATTCAAAAATGGACCAAATCTGGCAACACCTTGGTGTTGCCATACAAAACATTGGTATTTTACTATATATATTTTTGGATACTGCCTGAGAATGCGTCGACGTAGAGAGCTGCAATTTTGTACACAGTGGTTTTATAAAAATAGTAAATAAAATTTCAAAAATGAGTTAAATCGGGCAACTACTTGCTGGTGTTGCCATACAAAACTTTGCGTTTTCATTTTATTAAAATTTTATTTTCATCTAGGCTATACTATTATTGCTCTTAGACCAATTATAGCTTTTCTATTGTTTTATTTGATGTTACACCTCTCAGATACAACAGGCGCGAATATGCATATCTTTTTATATTAAAACTTGAATAGTCAGGCGGAGCAATGTGAGAGTCTCTTAAGCTCTCACGTAAAATAAAATTATAATGAAGGGTTATGTTGAATTTATTATAAGTTTTACTATAAAGCGATGCTGCATGTATTTTTCCCTAACGTAATTTACGTAATCCATTGTATTTTACCAAACAAAAAGATCATTTCATTTCATTTTATGATGTAATAATCAATATGAAGTTAGAAATGGAAATGGGATCTGAGAGACTTTAAATTTAAAACATATTTTTTACTTTTGAGCTTTTATTATAAGAACTTGCTTTGAACTCTACAAATTTGTTTCATAGAGGTGCGTGAAACAAATCTACAAATATAAATTGAAATAATAATAACAATCAGAGTGGAAATTGATACAGTAGGATGGGGAAAGTTCCAAAGAAAGAAAATTCAATTCAAATACTTAGTCATGTGCTGCCTTCACGTGACTTCAATATTCACGTGACTAGCGCTTGTATTGTAATTAAAGGACATTTTATGCGGAATTATTCACTGGTCTAATAATCGCAGCCACACCTTATGTATGTATTTTAAAATATGTATATCATAGGAAATGCACTATATTCATCACACTGAAGACCTTTATTAGAAAAGTCGCCAGAATATACATAGAGTTGATAAGGATTTTGCATCTTATTTAATATATTCTGAATACATACATATACTATATGTATGATAATGACAGCTTCGGATATGTAACTTTCAGCATAGGAAAAGGAATGAGCTAAAGTATTGATCTTGATAGTTGTTTGGTTAAGTAATAAGTTTCTTCCTTTAGTCCTTCATGTTCCATTTGTTTAACAAAATTGAAGAGCAGCCATGATGGGATTATGGAGATGTAAACTGCACACAAAGTCTTTAAGGTTGGACTTGTTTTTGAAAACTTCAACTTAAGTCTAAAGCACGAAGCAAGTATCCTTTTTAGCTTGTGGTGTAATAGTCGATAACTAAGGCATCATTGAAATTTATTGAAATCATTTTAATTGTTGGGCATCTTTTGCAGACATGAGCCATTTTTTGTTAGTATGCGACTTCTGAGTTGTAGGTGTAGTTTGCTATGTTATCAATAAGGTCCATGTACTATTAATTCTTTTCATACATATTTTTTTGTTCTTGTAATTAGTAATTAGTTTTTGATAATTTTGTACAAATGTAGAAATGAAGCAGTCTGATATACTATTTCATTTCTACCCACGCTTCACTTTTCACTTTTAATTCCATCCACTATAAATTATTGTTTTCTCTCATTATTCTAGAAATAATCCATACAGTTTATAGAAGAAAAATCAGTAATAGATTGTTTTCCACGAAAATTATGAAAAAATCCCTGGAAACGGTTAGAAATGGAAAAAAAGATTAGACAACGGCCGTTGAGTTCGAATTATCGTGTTGCACTCTACTGCGATAGGTCAAGAAAGAAAATAATAGTACCGCAGCGAACGAAGAGTCTGAAACAATCGAACAAGTTGAGTGTTTACATCAGCAAAGTTTATGAGCCCTGAGTGTTTTAAAGACTTCCCAAACGCAGGTGACAGAAAAGAGGTACAAAAATCCAGAAAGCCCAAAACTGCAATAGCGACGGATACTCTAGAAAAATAGAGTACCTAGTGCCAAGAGAATCTGCAATAAGAGAAACAAAAACAGCCAAAGAAAGTTAAGAAGAGTGCCATGCACTAGAATACCGTACATCTAGACTTAGAATTGGATTCTGAAATGTCTGAATTAGAGCAAGAAAGGATTTTTAATTATAATAAAACGCCAAAGAAAAGTGATTATCTGCTTCTGAAATTGAATGGAAGGGGAAAGGACAGTTTTATGTCAGTAAAGCGATTGTAGATTTAGACGATAAAGAAAATATTGATGGCAGTTTCCTTCGCAAGAAAGGTAGCATTTTTATTATTCTAAGTGTGCTGGGCATGGCCCAAGTGCCATTGAAACAACAACCACAAGTGTGGTAATGCATCACCAACTGTGCTGGAAATAATGTAGAAACAGCAGTCTTGCAATAAATTTCCGATCTCATTTACATCACTAACTTTGCGTTAAAAATTCAAAAATCCGTAAGTGATATCATGATATCATCCAAATGAGTTCCTATTTTTTGTTTTTATTAAAGTTTCATTAGTTATTCTTTGTATAAACTGAGCTGTGTATTTTGCTTTATAGTTTTTATTTATTTTAATTTTTACACTCATCCCTTGCAGCACTAAATTAGTCTTAAAATGCAAAAAAAGTGATACCTACTTAGTTTCGATACTTATACTGGGTGGCATGCTGCAAAAGTAATAACCCTATTTGGTTCAGCTACAACTTCTTTTCTAAATTACAAAACTAGAATTAGTTTTTTATATATGTATATTTGTGCCATGAAATTTCGTCGCATTAGGATTTGAAGATGATGTCTCTTAAATGGTGACCTCCTGAGTTGATGCATATTTAAACCCTATTTATGACATTTTCCATAACTTGCCGTAACACTTTCTGCTCTACATATGTTCCTTATTTCTTGATGAATGTTTTCTTTTATGGCTACGAGAGTCTGTGGCTTGTTCAAATAAACCAGCGATTTCAAATAACCCCAAAGAAAGAAGTCTGGACAGGTCAGATCGGGTGATCTTGGAGGCTAAGACAAATTGCCAAAACGAGAGATAACACGGCCTGGAAAAGCGTCCCTTACTAAGTCCATAGTGTCGCGCGCTGTGTGTGTCTTGGCGCCATCTTGTTGGAACAAAATGTGCTTCAGCCACAATTCATCCAAACTGGATATCACAAGAACTCACGTAACATGGTTCTGTAGCGCTCGCCAGTGACAGTTATGGGATTGCCTTCAGCGTCTTCGAAAAATGGGGATCGATCACAGCAGTTGATGAGTCATTTGAGTTTTATACGGAAACATCTTCAAGTCTTTGACCAAAATACGCTGCAGAGTCCTCCTGGAAATGCCCAATTGCGTTCCACGTCGCCTCGTTGATGTTTCTGGACACTTTTCCACATCTTCGCATACGGTATCGATATTTTCGGCTGAACGGCCTGTTCTTGGTCTGCCAGACTTAGGCCTATCCAATGTTGCGCCAGTTGCTTCGAGGCATATGGCAAAGCGTCGCATTGTGCGACCAACCGGTGCCGGACGGCCGGGAAATCGTCAACGAAATTCACGTTGTGTTTTTATAATTGATAAATTATTCCGTAAAAACATTGACACAATTATTGCACGTGCTTGGAGAGTATAACGGTCCATGTTCATTTTTAGTAATTTTATATTTGTTTACTACACAATTTTCAATATCAGAATAACAGGAGATGTCATATAAAAAATATATAAGTAGTTTCTATAGTGCTAGTATACTTTTGCGCCACTCGTTACTTACATTGAACTAAAGTATTTTCGTTTTTGATATTCATTTTTATCAATAAAATACATTTTGACTAATATTACCATAAGTTTTTGTTTCATTTCGCCTTTAATTTCACATCTTCCATATCTACTCATATATTATTTCATTTCTTGCCCCGCTAGTGGGAGAGTTGACACAGAAGAGTTTCTTGTTTCGTATTTCTACAGCCGGAGGGAAAATTGCTTAAGATTTAAAAGAAACTTTTATACTTTCGTGCAGGCAATATATGAAACTTATTAAGAACTGATTAACGTTTGAACGATACTACCGTTTTTAAAATTATTATTAAAAAAAAAAGTGTTTTATATTTACTCAACTTCCGAGACATACCTACCCTTTCAGAACTTAAAATCCTGATGTCCATTGATGCAAGTCACTCAGATGAACTAACTGTCACTGTCAGCCTAAATCTGAGCTTGTGCCATAATCTTTGTATCATGAGTTGTGCCATAGGCGCTATCACTGATGATAGTAGATTCCTTAGGTTTGGTCGGTCGGTTCAGGTGAAGTGCCCACATCTAACTAGCATTATTAAGAAGTGCTGTTTTAATATCAATACTCATACCGTGTAAGTTGAGGGAGATAGGCTTAAGTAGTTCGGTTTCCTGCTAGGAATGGTAGTTACAATGCATCTGACTTAAATCCAACCTGTGATATTTAGGATTTTTGGATTTTTTTATTTTACTTCGAGATTTGTTTAAGATCATCAAAAAAGAACTATCCCAGGGTACGTTACCTGGCACGAGCAAGTGTTGGACATATACATATGTAGATAGTGGGCAAGAGTTTCCTCTTCGTTGCTCTCTTTGCAGGTACGGCAGTATGGATTAAAAGGAGTATCCAGTCTTGCTACATGCCTTCTGTTATGAAGCAAGAGCTTGTGCATGGTTCTCACGAATCACATATTTAGTATCGGGTTTCATGTGCACATTTTTAAAGATACCCGTGCCACCTAAATTTCACTAATTCAGTCTTTGAATAAATCAACAAAAGTCAAGTGTTTATACTCATGTTACAAAGTGTACACAATGAAATTCATTTCGTAAATACGAACCATATGAGTCCTAATTTCTATGTTGCAAGAAAGTATTATCGTTGAGTCAGGTACCAGTGTATGTGGAAAGAACCATATCCCATGCTCTGAAGTTGATAACCGGCGAGTTGACTTCGGGCTGTCGCCGCGTAAAGTATGAATATTCAAAACGTTTCAATAAGAGTAAAAAGTTTAACTATTGTAACGCAATAAATTTTTATCATCATCTAAAGTCAATAATAATTTAATAATAAATAATTCAAGTGTGTAAAAGAGGAGTTTTTATTTCATTATTACCCTGTCCCGGAGTGCAATCCCTATTACCTACGTGTAGGCGGTTTTACATTTGATATAAGAAGGCCATGTTTTCTTAGACGTGGTGCAGACTGTCTAGTTATTCCACCAGAAATTTATTTTGAGTAAAAAGTTTTATTATGTGGTTCTTTTCACAACGTTCAGCGGAATTGAAACTTGTTCTGTTTATTCTGCTGAGAGTTTTCTCTTACTTTCAGAGGTGTTCAAAATAGTTGACAATATGGACAAGATAGTTGGACATAAGGTTTTTTCACACATACATACACATACTAGCAAAACCCTCGAGAATACTTCCCAGAAACAGAAATCTGTATGTGTGTGTTGGGAGTCCGTTCTCTAAAATGTTCTATATTGATACTTATGGAATAGTATCAAACATTGACTTTATTTACAGCTTGGCTCCTTACCTCCCCAAAGGCTACACTTACTATATACCTTACTTAACAAAATAATAAAATAGTTTTGATTACAAAGTAAGTTTACGCTCCCTAGCTAGCTCTCAGGTAAGTAATATTTGCTTGTGCGTAGTCCAGCCAGAGTTCGAATGTGTAGGCAGCTTCATTCGATATCACCATGACGGCACAGCGTCATATAAATACAATGATTACTTAGCTGAGAGTTTTTGTTCGAGGAATCGTAGTCATTTCGTTCAGATAAATTTTTTTAAATAATTTTGTTAGGAAAGGTATAAAAACTTTATTCCGGTTCGGAAGATAAGAGAGCCAGCTTAAGATTATCAGAACACCATTTTTCTGTATGAATAGTAGTTTAGAGCGGAGGAGCTATTTAAATCAAAATTTTGTCAGTTTTACATAGGAACACTGGAAATATTTTAGAATGTTAGGACTCCGTTGGGGCTCTCATGTGGTAGTGAGGGAGTCTGTTTCATGGCTTGTGAAGTATTCTCGAGGGTTTTGATACTAGGGATCTGCACAGTTTTATAAATAATATATAAGCCATTCAAGTGATAGAGAGCACGCACAACAAGAAAGGGACAATGCGATTCGCGCCAGTATAAGAGCAGGTACGAGTAAAAGCAAAATTCTGCACAGATACTCTTCGAGAGCCACACTAGTGGAAAGACGCACACAGTCAATACACGTACACATTAAGGTAATCCTTATGGATATTAAGAGTTATAACTTGAATTTCATACTTTTTTTTTGAACTTGTAGAATATTGCAAATTTAATTTAGAGTTTCGATTTTTGAATTGGTAACAAATTATATCGCTCATGAAAACGAACTTTGCATTTCTCATTCACAACATCCCAGTAAGCAATTCGGATGGAATTTGGTCCTTTTCCTTGTCATTTTTGACGAGTTTACCTGGAAATCCGTACTATTTGCGCATGGATTTCGGCTTGTATTATTGATGGCAAGGCGACACAAAAGTACATAGGTACATATATATCTATTGAATAAGTTATAAATAAATTTAAAAGTGCGACATTTATTCGTGTCCTGATGATGACCCATAGTTTCGTAGCTCACTAAGGACTAAGAAGGCTACAGTTTTGGTTCAATCACTTTTCTTTTCCGATCCTCACCCAATTCTCCAGAAGCGAGCCGGCTTTACGCAATGGAAGAGCTGTGTAACAACTTGTCTAGCTGCAGTACGTCAGCAGATTCGATTCCCTTTATGTTCCTACGTCCTGGAATCCAGCAAGCAGTAACGGCATATTTACTTCCTAATCTTTTGCGACAATGTCTCACCAGCTTAGAGGTTATGGTGATTGAGCTAAATATTGATTTTTAGGTTCTGCAAATATTTTTATATTAAATTCAAGAATGTAATTAGGTAGTAAAGGAAATAATAACATAATTGTAAAAACTCTGAATAAGTAGATGAATATGCTGAAAATGGACGTATATGTAAGTAAAGTTACTTATGTAAAGCAAACGCGCCCTTTAAATTAAACATATGTCGATATTGTTAGGTAGGGATGAGTCTGTTTGTCCAATACTATTAATGAACTATTAATGAAATCGGTAACACTCTTATTATTTTATTATACAGGGTATTACCATCTACGTGGTTCATAACCATAACCTAATAAAAAATTGTATCGGAGTTACAGGGTGATTAAGAAAAAGAGCTAGTTTTTCAAAAAACTTAAAAAGTACACGGTGTACGGTCACCATCAAGAGCTCGTAGTATTCAGAGCTTCATGTCCTCTCCAATGACTGCCTAATCAGCTGTGTTATGGTAGTCTAAACTAACAATTTCGGATTTTCTTACCTTTTTTTTTACTTTGACCTCTTTTTTTAGCAAAAAGGTCGTTCACATAACATTTTTTTTATAAAACTGTAAACTGTGGACTCTTCTCTTTAATTTGACCTATTACACCTGGGTGCTATCTGTATCCGTTAAAGAATTATTAGCACATATCAAGTCATACAGAAATTAGACGATATATTTTTTTAAATGACCTGTTTTCAGTCAAGCTTTGAGAATTTTTTGAGAATAGGTCAAAAGCTAATAACTCTTTAACATGTACAGATAGTACATAGGTGTAATAGCTCAAATTAAAGAAGAGAGTCTACAGTTTACAGATTTTATAAAAAAAGGTATGTTAACCACTTTTTTTGCAAAAACATAGGAGTCAAAGTAAAAAAACAAACAAAACGTAGGAAATCCGAAATTGTTAGTGTAGACCACCATAAAGGCCATGAAGTTCTTCATACAACGAGCTCTTGGTGTTGGTACTGACCACACACCCTGTACTTTTCAAGATATAGGGTGTTTTTCAAAAACCTAAGATATTTTCTTAATCGCCCTGTAACTTCGAAACGGTTGATATGGGCCCCCTGCCATACAATTTTTTGTTTACCTTGGTGAGTACTATCACTTCCTGCTCTATGGATCAACAAGAATGTGAAAAGAGGTGGTCCCTTCTGAGAGAAAAGTTTGGGAAGGAGTTAAGAAAGCGAGATATTGCTTCTGGAAGTGCTGCCAATTTTTCATCTGATTATTCTTCAGATTCTTCTTCTATTCTATACATAATGTCCATAAAAGGCACAAATCTTCGAATAATTTTTTTGTTTAACCAGTTTTTAAAATTGAAAACATAAAATATCAAGATAATAACCCTGACGGAATGTGACGCCTATTTAGAGCACAAAACTGTTAATCATCCGTAAGTAAACCTAAGTCCAGTACAAATTTTCAAAGTTCTTTACATTAAATTTGGTTTCGCCTAATGATGTGTTAAGGGATTTTTAGATATTAATTGCTGCTAAACTTAACCAAGTGGTAATGGGTTCGAAATTGTCAGGCAGCTAAGATATTTTAAATAAGTTTTTATGGTCATATATACTAATTCTCACTCGATTAGCGTAAACAAATGCACTTTACTAATTCAATACATATTCTTTTCCTCATATACTACTATTTACATCCTACTGGTTAAGAAAGCAAGGAGGAAGAAAATATATATATAGAAATCAAATAAGTAGGTATTCATTAAGCAATTTTATTCCATGATATTTGTGTAAATGTAATGGCTTGATTAAATTACTGTGAAACCTAACAGTACATGATATCGGAAACAACCAATAAAAGTGCAAAAACATTCTAAATGGCACATTTACAGTCAACGTGCTAGGAAAATCTCCCCCACCGTGACAAAGTTTCGTATTACGACAGAGAAAAACTCCATTAGGGCATCCTATTTGCCGTTGTTCAATACGAAATGGACAAATTTCAATTAAGTCAGCGTAATTAATCGACTGTCTTTGCTTCGAGATAAAATCAAGACCCCGACCATGATGAACATTAGATGTACGGCTATCTAGTATATACTATCCACGAATATATCTATATCCTGTACTGTACTGGTAATAGGTGTGGATAGTACTCTATATATACACTATAGCTATCATCATGAAAGAATATATAGTGGGACAGAATAATACTGCTAAACAACCGGCATGAAACATGGATTACAAGATACGAGACAATCCAAATGTATATGTACGTTATGCATCTGTCTATAGACGATCTTTTCTTATTATTGAACGTCTTCTAATGGGAAATCAAGAGTATAGAACAATATTGCATTTTCAATTGCAGTAATTGTGCCCACTTAATGTAAAGTCACAATCTTAATGATTGTCCTTGATTGTCGTGAAATGAATAAATTCTGCAATGCAATTCTAAGGCGTATTTTCGTAGAAAATTTGAGCGTATATATCATCCAGTCTAGTAGCTTCTATTTACTTTTAGAGAAGGGGAATGAGGAGATAAACTTAAAAAATAAACTTAACGCCAAGAGTATGATTTTCACTCAACCGCCATTCTAAATTTGAAGCACTTAAAAGTAATGTTCTGGGATATTTCAAGTACATTCATGCAAACGATTTTCATCATTTATGAATTTCCCAAGAGATGCTCTAAATTAGTATGGGGACATGTACATGTAAATGCAGCTTATTCTGGGTTATAAATGTTTCTGTTGAGCACACACGCGATAATTAAATGCAAAAAAGATATAAAGAAGTTTTCCGCCATTGTCTCTAATAATTAAAACAAGGATATTTGTCTCTAGTAAAATGCAGTTGCAGTCAAATTGTTTTGAAAAAATTAAAATAAATTTTCTCATTCTGAAATTGTAAATTTTATGATGAAAATTTAGCAAACTGCTAGTGCACAGTGATATTATGAAATAATTGTTGACTTGGCGAGTTCGCTAGAAGTTATTTCGCTTGTAATATCTATGTTTAATCAAAAGCACATAAGTAAAAAAATATACTTTGGCGCTATTTTCGTTTGAAGTCTTGAAAATTCTTCCATAATTAAGATTTTTTCATAATATTGTCCAAGGATTTTTTGGATTATGTTTGTGTATGCATGTATGATTGTTTTGGATAAATATCAGGAATTTGCTATGCAGTTTTGATAAGACATATTTCACAATATTATGTATAAGTAAACAACTTTAAAATTATTTTATTTTAGTAAAACTATTAATTTATTAAAAAGAAAAAGGAAAGATTTTCATTGTATATAGCGAAAATTGTTCATTCAAATTTATTCATTAGAATTAGAGTTGCTCTCCAGGTGTGGATCAATGTTGTTTATGTTTTTCAAAATTCAATTTTTATAGAACTTATGGAACGCGGCTGGAATTAGGAGAAGTCATGATAAAATATCCTACATTTTTTCGTCCAAAATTACAGCACTTTCCAGATATTTCTCTAAAAAGATGTAGAGAAAGTTTTCCTCTTCTATTGAAGCGCATGCAAAGATACTCGTTATCTTCCTCTAAACTAGTTTTAAAAAATATTTTCTTAATTTGCTTTCTGTATTACAACCACTTCACATTGCGCTAGCAAAACAAATTTTCATCTTCATCTTTCTTTCAGTTAATAAAGCCGGAGCTTGATTCGAAAAGATCGGAAAATTTGATAATCTCATTTCGTGGCAATTCGTGGACCTAGAGTGTATTGTTTTTGCCACAAGATCTCCCCAACTGATACCAATCATGAGGATGAAATATTTCAGCATTGGAGCTTCTATTTTCCTTTTCGCTAATAGCGTGATCTACAAGAGAAAATCTCCATAAAACTATTGAGTATGATACATAGAAAATCCCCAAAATGTACGTAGCTGTCGCATTTATACAGGAGAAAGGCTTGCAATTTCAGTCTGCCTCTGGTATTAGTGCTAGGTTCGTGTTAATACATCTCAAATTTTTATATATAAATTAAGGTTCTACTAGAATGTTCCAAATAACGCTTTTTTTAGTTTCAAATGTTACATTCTGATTTAAGATATAAAGTTCTACTGGTTCATATTTCCGTAAAAGCATAGATGGCACAAGAACTAGATGTCGCATGCAGTACTAAAAAAGTATACAAAATTTATATGGCTGGGTGGTTCATTCCGGAACAGACCACACATTTGAAATGATGTATTCGTAAAGTGATTCATATTTTTTCGTATCTGAATTGTTGAGGAAGTCGATAAAATGTATACAAAACTGCTATTATAAAAACATTTGCTTTCAGCACGCTCTAAAATATGTTGTGGTCCATTCCAGAATGCACTACCCATTTCACAATGTCTATACTCTGCTCTAGTATGCCATGCGATATCTAGTTCTTGTGCTATCTATGGTAAAAGACATAAAAAATTTCCCCGGAACTAATTGTATATTTCTTAACGTTTTACAGACCACGATGACTATCTTCTATATTATGTGATAAAAAACAAATTTACTGCTTTTAATAGTTGGATAAGCATAAAAAATGACAATATTTACAGAAATTTGGTGGCACGGGTATAAATCACACATCTAGGGAAATAACGCCTCAGCAGTTATCACTGATCGCCCAAAATAGATTTCGTGATTTTTTTGGATATTGTATTTAAGAAAAATTGCAAATTTTAGCAAAATATGAACTCCAAAGATATTGTGTTCTTACATTACAAATATATTAAATACAGGGCGTTTCCATCTAGGTAGTTCATAGAGCAGGAGCTGATAGTATTCACCCTGGAAAACAGGGGAGGGGGGTCCATATCGGATTTAAAGGGTGATTAAGAAAAAAAGCTAGTTTTTCACAAATCATCCTGTATATGTACGGTATGTATACGGTAACTGTTAAAACTCATTGCATGCTTTCCAAAGACTGCTCAATCATCTATATACTCCTCTCCCCTCTTTAGGAGTTATTGTGATCTAAACTAAATATTTCCGATTTTCTTACCTTTTTTTTTTTGTAATTTGACCTATATTTTTTTTTTACAAAAAGGTGGCTAACATAACATTTTTTTATAAAAACTAGAAACAGTAGATTTTCCTTTTTAATTTGACCTAGTATATTCTATGTGCTATCTGTAGCCGTTAAAGGGTTATTAACTCATAACCTATTCTCAAATATAGTTCATTCTCTTAACAAAATTTCGTCTAATTTCGGTATGACCTGAATAGGATATGAGCTAATAATTTTTAACGGTTACAGTTAGCAGGTATATGTCAAATTAAAGAGAAGAGTCCACAGTTTATAGTTTTTATGAACAAATTATGTAGACCACCTTTTTGTAAAAAAAAAGAAAAAAAAAAAAATCTAAGAAAATTCGAAATTCTTAGTTTAGATCACAATAACTCCTCAGAGGAGAGAAGTATGGATCTGATTGACCTATCGTTGGAAAGGCCGTCAAGTTTTGCATGCAATGAGCTCTTAATAGTGCCTATACACCCTGTATTTTTTAAGATACATGGTCATTTTGTGAAAACTAGCTCTTTTTCTTAATCACCCTGTGACTCCGAAAAGGTTGATATGGACCCCCTCTGACATACAATATTTTGTTTGCCTAGGTGAGTACTATCAGCTCCTGCTCTATGCACCACCTAGATGGAAACACCTTGTACAATATGGTATTTATTGAGGTAAAAATTTGATTGAAACTGAATTAAAAGTTTTAAGTAGAGAAAATGTACAGTATACCAGAGCGACAGGAAGGTTATTCTGTAAATTTTTTTATTAGTTTCAGACGTACAATACACGTCCAAATTTATAATTGGCTCTAATTATAAATTTGTATGGTTGTAGGTTTGTGTTTTTTATTTAATTTTGTAAGAGCGGCACATACTGCGTGGGTTGTAAATAAATAAATAATAAATAAAAGGGCTCCATTGATTATGAAATTATGATAAATTTCTATAAAGATAACGAAAACATTGGCTTTATGGTTTATGCCGGGGTTTTAGCTATTAGCAGTTCTTAAATGTTTAGATAGACAGACAACATGAACTTAGAGCTCTATTTTCTGACACTTCTTTGGAATAGGGATACCTATGTCCTCCCAAGCAAAATCCTGGGTGCGCTACTATGATGACTACTTCAAAGTACCATATAATTTTCGGACGGTTAGTGCTATAGAATTTGGAATAAGTAAACTTCGATATACATATTTTTAAAAACTCAATGTCTTATGTGAATTCAATTTGTAGATAAACCTTGCATTGGAACAGTCCCTTATGGTTAGTCAGTTTGTTTCATTTTACCTTCCATCCAGATAAAAGTCCTACAGTTTTTGCAAGTATTTCTCATCATCAATTCTCTCCCAAAGTAATAGTTTTGATTGCTTGAATTGTCAAAAAAATGATAGAGTAATCGCAAAATATTGTTGAGTGTGATTAGAATAGAAATGTGTTCTATTTATAAGAAGATATTGAAAAATTTACAACTCAAATCATAATATGGTCGATATTTATGAAAATGACTGAAATATTCCATCTTTCAGATAAAAGTAGAGGGCTAGAAATTTATTTCATACCAATTCGTTAAAAAATTCAGTTAAATAATAATAAAAAAAAAATATTAAGAATGAAGGAAATTAAAAAATTCTTATCTATTTTGAAATATATTACCGTTTGTTATTTGTTCGAGATTGACCGAGGATAACTATTTTAAAAACATTAAAAAAATCACATTTATAAGAATCTATTAACAGCAATTAGGCGTGCATAACACTACTTTTGTTGATTAATAATTATAGTCTCAGAAATTATAATATAAATGTAACATAAATATCTAGATGGAATCCATGAAAAAGCTTTTTCACTGTTTATCTCAGAGATAATTTAGCATATCTTATTTCTTCTTAGAAAGCATTTAAATCTTCTCACAAACGTGCATTTTTAGATATCTGCCCGCTTGTTTATTAAAACACTCACATTACAATGTGATGCTTAGTAAAAGTCCTAAAGCAATGTAAAGGGGTTTTGACTGGATAAAAAGTCAGTCTTGAGGTGTCCGACGAGTAATAAAATCGCCTTTCTTAAAAGAGATATTCTTTAACGTTAATAAATTTTCTACAATTTTAAAAAAATTGTTTTTCTTATTTTCTATATCATCACTTTATCGTAAAAAGATCCGGTTGACATAAGCTCTTTATGCTAAGAAATTTACTAACTCACCAGTGACTTTTTATCATTCCATCATCCTATTGACTTTCCCTCTAAAGCAAGCCGTGTAAATGCATCAAAGAGCATTCTAGAGAGCTTTTGTCACCTTTTTTTAAAGGTGAAGTCCTTCCATGATGATTTATATGTAATATCTAAGTTGAAGTCCAATGGTATTATAGGTATGTATCCGTAGTTGGAAGAGAACCCTTCATTGAAATAGTCCACCTCAATGAAGACGTCCAGTTGTCAAGTTTTATTTGGTGAAAACGATAAATTACTCAAATGCACCAAAAGGATATTCAAATATTGGAAGGCAAGGCATGTGCACAAAAAATATCAGTCGATAATAAAAACACCTTCTCGTCTCTACTCCGATATTATAACAGCATTGCGATTTCAAGGATGAATTTGCTGAGATGTGCCAGTTTGAAATTGTCATGTACGGCAAATATCGAAAGTGGTTGAAACAACGGGTTTGGCACGAATTTATTTGTTTATTTCACCAATGTCACTGCTTATATCATTGGCAATCATTGAAAATGGTCACCGCAGTAGCTTTTCCCCGTACAATGGATACCTGCTTCCTGCAAAGAACTCGTCGAATGGAGTACCTACAAATAGAATTTTATTCGTTATATCATCAAGAAATCCCCATGGACTTGGTTTTGCGAATACATATATAGTTAATCCTATACTAAATAACTGCCCAAAGTGGGTGTACCTCTTCCATAGGAAATATTTTTTTTTTAAAGGGTAATACACCATTGGACACTGATTGAGACGAATATTAACGATTATAATACCGCACATAAATATCATGCTATTATTTCATCAATACAGAGATGAATAAAGAGGGATAAAAGACGAAAAGGACCTCCCAGAATAAAATCAATCCGAATGATGGATAGATGTGACACGAACAAAGTGGTTCAATTATAAATAAAGGAAAGATGTCGTCCATTTAAATAATTAGCTTCCGTTTTTGTCTACAAAACTTTGTCCTCAATTGAGTAGCGAAAAGGGGGTGAACCAAAGACTAATTACTGATGGGCAAACATTAATCAAGTTTCCAACGAGAAATTTAGCGCTAAAACTGTCGGCAATAATAACTCCAAACGTTCACATATCAGATCCTTTACTCTAAAATGTTGAAAACATCTAAAGGCAAGTATAGAAAATCCTTCTAAGGGTCTGCTGTTATTGTATGTAAGTAACCTGTACGTAGTTATTAATTTGGATTAGTATGGAATGGAATTTGGGTAGGCTGCTTTTAATCATGTAACTTGTTTTAAGCTTTAAACATCAATTGAAAGAAAATGTTAAGGAAATTTAGAATTTTGTTGTTTTGTTTTTGTAAAATACATATTTAGAAAAAAAAATGTTTTATTGGTTTAAAGAAATATATTGTTGAAAATTGGTAGTGACATATTACAGATGAAAACCGAAACTTGAATATAATTCTAAAATTATAGTCCTTGGCAACTTCAACCTACCTTCCTAATCTGATTTGGGAATATGATGTCGAAATGTATCTCATTCTGCTAATTTATTTTACAAAACTTTACACTGATGTTCCAAATATTTCTAAATGCTCCTCGAACTAGCCTAAATGGTTTTCAAAAGAGTTAATTCAGTCTATTAGAAGATGCTTTTATATTTTTGTTGCGCCGATTACTTATATATAAGAAAAAGCACACAATTTCGAGTTTAAAAAGTGTTATTGTTTCTAAGAAATTGGTCAGCGATCATAAGTTTTTTTTACCTATCTGATTTTCCGACGATAGAAGGCAGCGGGAAATTCGCTGTCAAAATAGGTAGTCGAAAAATTAGGAGTACAATTGCAACGACAGGCCGTGAGCGGCGATTGTGAAAGAAGAAGAATGGATATAAGTGTGAAAAGGAAAAACTGAAAACGCAGAGATTAACTAAATTAAAATCAAACTAAATGCCAAAAATATCATTTACCATTTGCATTTAAGCACCTCGAAATTTCCATCCAAACCATGGCTTCTTTGTCAACTCGTCTATACTGGTTGTCTTGTATATCGTAAATTATTTTATGATTTTGCACTTCCTCAATCAATTTTTCATCAAAATTCATTGTTTTGAAATTGATGCGACGTCTTACAACCTTGACAAAAATTATTGCCACAACAATCTCATTCGTTTGATTTTATTGGTAGTACTGCAACGACGACGGCAAAATTAGAAATTCATCAATCCGGATGGCAACTTCGTAGAACGCTGACCATCACCCGTCGTAATTTGGGGTCTAACCACCCGTCGATTTTTCATAGCGACGCTGATTCAAGCTTAAGTCGTTCAAAATTTTTACGTTCGTAGAGAACACTGACATATAATTAGAATGTACTGAGCTATCCTATCTAATTCCTATAGTGAAAAATGGCACAAATTTTGTCTAAAATCTATTTGACTCTTTCAAGCTTAAAATGTATACTGAACTGTAACCAATTTTGGAAACAGTACGGCTGTGTTAATTGGAATGCATTGGAATTGACATAAAAATTCAGACAAATATATTGTTTTTATACGTCTATCTCTTACAAGCTCAAGGAAATTTGACAACAAATCTGGAGAGGAGCACATTTTTCAGTAATATTACAAATGAGTTTTTGGGTTAATTAAAACAAATTTATCTTTCTAAGTAATTTTAATTTAATGCAATACTATTTCATAACATCTTTAGTGTTTCCAATCGACGAATAATAATAAATTATGAATCGGTGTGCGATTGTACGAAAAAAAGGGTTTTCACAGCCTGTTCAATAATTGTGCCATTTTTTAAGCAAGAACGGTCAGCCCATTCTTATTATATGTCAGTGGTAGAGAAGCATTAAATTATTCTTAGAAATACACTTGCAAATTGTTCTTAAGAATTTGATTGAATAACTATTCATCGACAACGGTCCAAACGAATTGGTGCATTGATTCTGGTGGTTCACTCTTTTGGACAGGGGCACAAGCATTCAGTTTCCTTACAAAGATCTGAAAATTTTTCTTTGCATTTTTTATTCACTATTGGTGGCGGACAATGGTTCCAAAGAGTCATATTGATTCAGGTGCCTTGGCTGATCTAGGTCGCAAAAGATATTTATGAGCGTTGGCAAGCATACATTTTATTCTTAGAAATTTACTTGAACATTTTTCTTTCGAATTTTTATACATTATTGGTTTCTGAAAACGATCAGTTGGATTGATATCACTAAAATTGATTCTACAATTTTTCTTCACAATTTTTACGGCAAGACTATAAAAATAAAACCCATTCGCTTTCCTTTGCCTGCGGTATTTGCATTGCTTTGCTTTTACTTTCGTATTAATTCAAGTAGTGTTGTTAAATTAAACTTAACGTTTACTTTCAATTTATAGGAGAAAAATAAACTTGCTACAATAGTTAGCGATGGAGATAGAAATAGTAGCGAAAGTGAAAAACAGACGACTGATAAGACCATTGAAATAATCAGTGACATATAATGCACTTCTACTCCTGTTCCTTTCAATGTGAATCAAGGTGCAAGTTCTCACTCTCAGTCATTTATTTCACCTGTGACAGAATCGGTTGTATCACATCTATTTCTACAATCTTTGCACGAGAAAGAGTATCTGGATATGTTTCCTTAATGTCTGTCCACTCTGAGATCGACATTAACAGGTTTCCCAAATCTAACCGAAAATTGGGTTTTGTGATATCTAACTTAAATATGATAAAAAAAAACAAATATATTAAAAGCGACTACTTACGACTTTTTCCTCCCCCCTCGAAGATTTTAGTTGTGACTCCCCAGGCGGCAGGTCTGGATACGCGCCTGGTATCATGATAAATACATTGCTAATACTGAGGATGATTTGAAATCCAACTCTGGAAAATTTTGATCATTTACTAAAAATATGAAGCTCTCCCACACCTATCGACCTATCCCACGGTAATGAGTCTAGACGAGAATGTAGCCAACTTTCTGAATGAAATTAGTAATATTCTCACTACATATTTCAAATATATATTCAAATAGAGTGGTGTGCAACAAAATAGGTGTGGGAAGAAATTATGACATAAACTCATTTTTTCTCCACATCCCCTTATTTGCGAGCTATACCTTTTACGTTAAGCAAGTTCAATATATTTAAATAAAAAAAAAAAAAATTAAATTTTGAACGCCTTAAAAATGTGCTGTGCAAAAAATAGGTGTAAACTCATTGCATGGTTAAAAACAAATTTCAACCTTTACTGTACACTTTCAGAAGAAGGGCATCTTGAAATTCAAATCAAATGATGAAAATAAAATCTTAATCCCCCGACCTGAACCCCATAGAGAACCTATGGCGTGATATTAAAAACCCAAAAATTAGGCCGCTTAATGGGAAGCTGCGAAAACTGTTTGGATGCCCATTTCTCCAGAGAGGTGCAGACGGTTTATTGACTCGATGCCTCACCGATGTGCAGCCGTTATTAAAAGTAGTGACCACAAAAGAAAGTATTAGAAAGGAAGCAACTTACTATAATCAATTACATTAATTCTTATTAATTCAGTTTTTTCTTTTGTTTTATACTTCAGAATAATGAGCATACCTATTTTTTTGCACAGCACAAATTTTTGTATTTTTGTTTATTTGAAAATGTTTAAGTTGTACAGCATTTAAATATATATATATTTTTTAATCTATATATTGTATTTATTAAAAAAAAAAAATTAATTTGAAATAAATTGAAGTGGAGAAAAAAACGAATTTATGTCATAATTTCGTGCCACACCTAGTTTTGTGCACACCACTGTATAGTATATTCCTTTAAATCATTTTGACTATAATTCTGGAGGCTCTTCTATAAATCTCATTTACCTTCCTCAAGTTAAAGCTGAGGATGTAGACCGTATTATTTCGTCATTAGATATCAGTACGGATGCTGGTCCAAATGGGATACCAAATATCTTTTATAAAAATTGTTCCTCAAACCAGGCGTATCCGATTTCAAATTATTCAATTTATCTATTAAAGAAAGAATTTTCCCTACTAAGTTGAAAAATATATTTGTTTACCAAAGTCTTTAATTCGGATATTAAATAGAATGTTAGAAATTACCGAAATGCTTTGGATCTTATATTTGAAAAATTATATTATAATATTGTATATCTACAGTTCAAGTCACAGATATCTAATAAATAACATAGTTTTTTGCCTGATAGGTCATGCAATCATTAATCTATATATTTTCACTGATGCTATTGCTATAGCACTAGATAAGGGAGAAAAAGTTGATGCCTTTTATGCAGATATGAGTTAAGATTCTGACAAGATAAATCACTTTATCGTGTATAGAATGGGTTTTGATAACAAAGCTGTTGAATAGTTTGTGTCATACTTAACTATAATCGTTGCTTAAAATTGGTAATAAATGGTTTTAAATCAGACTCGTTCGCTCAATCTCTTGGAGTCCCGCAAGCCACTATACTTGGACCTTTAATATTCTTAATCTATATTAATAATCTACCAGATGCAATTAACTAATTTTGCTTGATACTATGCTGATGACACGAAAATATATAAAATAGTAAAGGAGCTATAATAAGATTGCATTCAGGTGCAATATGACATTGAGCAGTTACTTAACTGGTGTAAACATAATTTCTTTACTTTAAATATCCGCAAGTGCAAATATATAATTTTTATCAGAAAATTGAATGTCATGCACTAGAATTATCACCTTGATGAAATTCCTACAATTTAGGTTACGTTATCTTGGTGTGATCTTTAAATTTGTACATAAATAGTATGACTAATAAGGTTTATAAATCCCTTGGTTTTATTTTACAATGTACAAGGTATTTTAAATAAGCTCAATAGTCCAAAGTGCTTTACGTTAGTTTCTTATATGGAATGGGTTGATGCTCTTGACATCCATTTAGTCCTACACGTTATCTATCAGTATTCAGGGTGATGGTACTAATAGTTGACCGATTAAGGTAACCTTGCGCACTAATGTTAGTGGTAAAAGTACTTATTTAATAAAATTCAAATTTGTACTTGGATTTTAAAGAAGCACGTTATTAATGTATTGAAAATTCTTGGATGTACCTAAAGTTTTTTGTTTTTTGTTTTATATTATTAAGCCAAACTCAGAGGATACCCTATGATGCAAAGCACAGCATGGCAGGAAGGAGATAGGGAAAGGATTAGGGGATATGAGGAGAGTGGCGGAGGTGCCAGAAGATGATAAGCTGTTCCACATTCGCACTGTTCGGGATAAAATAGCATCACGGAATTTTACTGTACGGCCGAAAGTAATTTGAAGGGTTAAAGGATGTACGCGGTTTGCAGCGCGAGTATTGCGTGCAGGAATTATTCTACAAGGGATTAGACTAGATATTTCATCAGAATATTGACCATGCATATAGCAATAAAGGAGCGAAAGGCATCCAACATTGCGATGGTGCTCGAGTGAGTCGATATGACAAGTTATTGCCAAATCACCAATGAGCTTGAAGGCCCTCTTTTGGACAATATCCAATGAAGCTAAGGCTGTGCGACCAGCCCAGGCCCATATATGGGAGTTGTTGACCATGTTCAACATAATTTTCTTTTTATATTGACTTTGAATAAATTACGTTTGTTCAGAATAAAAAAAATTATTATTTTTTTATTTTTATACACTGAGGAGCATAACTATAGACGCACCTAATTTTTAACATATATACAATGCTCTCGGTAAAGAGAATAATGAATTGAATTATATGTTGAGAGGGAGAAACATTAACTTTCAATAGAAAATAACACAATTTATTTTTGCTTAAGTACTCTTATATTTCAGTGTATGCATAACTATAGACGCAAATTAAAATGTTAGCACAAAATGAAAAGCAATTCACTTCAAATATACAAAAAAATTATATCATTCGTGTTAAGTAATAACTAGAACCTCCCCACCATCTTTTTGAATAAGCTCAAATAGTCAATCTGGCATGATCTCAATTAAGTTTTTTAAAATATTTTTATCAATGGACTACCATCAAAACCCTCCAGAGTATTTCCTAAGCCATTAAACAGAAATCTATATGTGTGCGTTCGGAGTCCATTCTCTAAAATGTTCTATATTGATACTTATGAAAAGTGCCAAACATTGACTTTATATATGCTATGGAGCCTACTACTTCCATACAAGAAAATAGTCTTCTAGTAATTTACATCTTGGCTACACTAACTATATACCTTACTTAACAAAATAATAAAAATGTTTTGATTAGAAAGTAACCTTTCCGTTTTACGCTCACTAACTCTAGGATGAGTAATAATTGCATGTGTGTATGTAAAACCGGAGTCCGAGTCTGTAAGCCAGAACACTGCAAATATATTATAATATCAGGACTCCGATGGGGCTCTCATGTAGTAGTCAAGGAGTCTGTTTCATGGCTTGTGAAGTATATTCGAGGGTTTTGATCCCACGCTTCAATCACAGCACTTTTCTATTCCATAACATTTTGGTACTGTTTGTTTTCCGTTCAACCTACAATAATGTCCTAGACACTTTCTGTAAGGTTTTGATCCTGGGAGTAGGCTGACAATTCAAAACATTAATATTTTGGGATTTTAGTAGTCACATGCGGGTTTCACGACTACATACTGTGCACCGAAGCGTTATTTTGTTCAAATGTCCACTCTTTCTCGCTATTTGTTCAAAAAGGTACCAAAAATCATTAGTGTAGTGCCACAGGGATTTCTTTTTGATAAATATCTGTACTCTTTCCGCAGATCCTCCAATATGAACTAAATCCATTAACTTAGACGGATTTATCTCATATTGGAGGTAGAAGCGTATTTGTTATGTAGCCATAGAATACCCGCGATGTCATTCAGGCATTTGATTATCGACCAATGCTTCAATTTATATGTTTTATATGTTTTGCTATTTTCGCGGGTATTTGCTCATATAGATAAATAATTAATGCTGACATAGTTTGTCTAGATGCGGTGAAGGTTCCTAGGACTATGCAATGTTTTCTTTTCCTTTATATTTGACAGAGTTTAAATTATGAAACCTTTTTGATCCTAGAACCAAACCACTTGAAAGATTTGTTAGAAATTCAGACTCATGCGCACTTAATATCTGTGCGGGATCTTCTAAAATATCCAAGATTCTCTTGTAATATAAATAATTATGCAAGCCGGAATGCTATTTTCGTATTGCTGATCCTATAATTGGACATCTGGCAATATTAACAGTCTCATCACGCCGTTGAACAACTTCCTTATGCTTATTGAAGAAACATGTGTCATTCTGTCAGCGGAGATTTTATTTTGTCAGTCTTGCCATACTTGTTATTCAGTCACACAGCAAATTTTCTTCTTAGAATATTAGTACTGTTGAGGGACACATTTTACGTTGAATCAGATGTCTTAATTTTATTTTGATAATCAGGGTTAGTATGTTTAGAAAACACATTCCATTAGTTGACCACCTATTAATATCGATGGAGTAATTTAAAAACTAAAAAAAAAAACTAAAGACCCATAATAATATATAGCACAAAAAAAATCTTTAAAAGAAAGAACTAAAACTACTTCTTAATTGCACGATGATCCATAAAAGACTGAAAATTTATTCTTGTAAGAAAACTTAAGATTGCACCAAATTTTATCATAATTTTCACGTATGACGGTTCTTACAAAATTACAAAAATTATTTATGCTTTACGTAGAACAATAGTATTCCCAGCTTTATTTGAAAATGGTCAGTTGCTGCTACTTGGTCAACTACCGATGCCATCATACTAATCCTGAATCACATCGCACAAATATAAGATTGAACAACAGGCAAGAAGTACTTATATTTATTTTATTTATTTTATTTTTTACTTATATTTTAGAATTCAAAGATTCATAATGATTATTTCAACGAACTTGTCCTCTTCCATTCTTACCCTTCAACTTTTAAAGGTAATGCTATTGGTAAGATGCTTTCTTAGAAGCAGATTTTTCTTTTTGTATTTTATATTTTTATTTTGCTTTTTGGTATTATTTTTTTCTCCCGATTTCTCTACTCGGTGTTTCCTCCTAGGTGGTCCATAGATCAGGAGGACCGTACACCCTGTACTTTTTAAGTTAGTGGGTGTTTTGTGAAAAATTAGACTTTTTCTCTTAATCACCCTGTAACACCGAAACGGTTGATATGGATCCCCTGCTATACAATTTTTTGTTTGGCTAGGTGAGTACTATCACCTCTTCTACCACCTAGGTGGAAACACTCTGTGTATCTTTTTTCTTCCATTTTTATACCCTAGATAAAATCATAGGGTATATTAATTTTGTCATTCCGTTTGTAACGCACAGAAATAATACTGGTAGAGCAAAATGAGTAGGACACCCTATTTTTATTTTTAGTTTTGATGGGTGTGTCTGTCCGTCCGTTCGTTCGTCTGTCCGTCCTCGCGAAAACTCGAGAGCAAGTTCACTTAGAGAGCTAAAGATTTGCACATGACCATTAAAAAATGCAGGTTTAAGTTCGAAAATGGGCCAAATGGGGAACTCATTCGCAGGGTTCCCATACGAAAATTTCGTATTTCACTATTTATGTGGGTACTGCCCGAGAACGCGTTGTTATACAGAGCTGAAATTTGATACATGGTTTTCTCATAAAAATAGTAAATAAGATTTCAAAATGAAATAAATCGGGCAACCCGTTCTCGGTTTTGCCATACAAAAATTATGGTTTTGACTTTATTTAACTTTTATTTTCATCTGGTGTTGGTTTGGTCTTGGACTAATTATAACTTTTTCTCTTGTTTTTAGTAGTATTTAATTTTTACTCAAACTATTTTCCTTTTTTTTTAATGTGATTTTTTCGTGCATAATTGTTTATTTCCTTAGTAGTTTTTAATTTATAACTCAAATTTTTTTTATTTTCGTTTTTGTTTTTTAAATATTAATTCTTCCAATATTTATTTTTGATTCTTTTTTCATTATTTTTATACTAGGTACAAGGTACATTGCCTTAGCTTTAGTTGTAGTTTAGTATTTCTGTTTTGCTCTTTGTTTTAATTTAGGTTTAGTCGCTTTTTCTTCCAATAAAATTTCTTTTGTAGATCTATCTCTTCAAGTTAAGTCGGTGGTAAGTAATTGGTGTAAGCTGTTTACTGTTGGACGAATTGCTGTAAAAAAAACTAAATGATTTTTTTTTCAAAGATTAAAAAAATATCACAGTTTTTTTTTAAAGCAGGATTTGAACTCAGCTTCCTCCCCTTTACTGTACCAGAATTTTCTTCCGATAAAATAGATTTTCACCTGAAGCTTTGAATATATTAATATGTATGTATGGTACGGTATGATACCAGTTGGCCTTAAACTACAGCATGTCGTCACAAGCAGTAGGAGCTCAGAACAATGCAGATCCAACATCTGATGTAGCGGAGAACATCGATAAGTTGAGAAAATCAAGTGAGAAAATAGGACCATTTATTACTGAGGGAGATTACACCATCCTAAACTTCATTAGTATTACTAACAAAATATGGAGCCAAACTATATGTATTATGTTATGAAAAGGCATCCGTCATTGAAATCAATTACTATTAAATATTCCGTAGTAGGGCATTCATGGATTCATGAAGTGGATAACAATCAGTCTTAAATAGAACCTGCTTTAAGACATCAGAAATACTACTCTTCCATAGGACTTATAAAACTGTTGAAAGTAGTGTGTCGAAAAAAAAAACCAGTTTCGAATCCTTCAAATGCATGAGAATAACTTTAAAGATTTTTCTCTTGCTACAAAGCTCTTTAATTTTAAGAGCATTCCTTTACAAATGTTTGTATACTAAAGTTTACACAATGCTTAGTCGAATTGCTTTATTCAACAGAATATAACGCAAGATTTAGCAAGATTAGTTTTAGAGAGCCAGAAAAGAGTTAAAAGTAAACCAAATTCAGAGATTAGTTTCGAAAAGGATAAAAGATATAAAATCTATGCATGTGAATTTTCATTCACAGCATATCCTGGATAATGGATTTGCTATGCTAGACCATCCGATGTAAATCTTTACATGAATAAGTATAATTTTATTATCAGCACACCAAAAGTAATTTACCTTATAATTCAGTGTGTTATTTATTAAAGAAAATCTGGAGTCCCCTCTAAAGATTTTTTTTTTATATATATCTTTCAATCTTAATTATAGTTAACGACTTTAAGTCTTATCAGTTTAGAAAAGAGCGTCCAAAAGACAATACCGCACAATTTCTCAAAAGACCATTAGAAACACCTACTTCTTATGGTATTTTGGTTCACTTTGTCTGTAAACAGTTCAACTCCCACCATGAAAGCTATAAAATTGAAATCGCTATGAATATCTATGTAATTGCCTTGGTAAGCAGGCATTTTCCTTCAATTTTTATATCAATTCCAAGTGAAATAAAAGACGAATTCAACAGGAGTCTTGAGAGAAGCCCATTTAAGAAAAAAAAAACAAGAAAAAAAAAATAACTTGAGTTTGGTAGGAGTTTAAGGAAGACATCCAAGAGATGTATTCAAACATATGGCAAGAAGGAAAACAAACCCAACAATAACTGAGGTTGCTGGTAAAAAAAAAAACGAAGAAAAATAATTCGCGTTTTCAAAGAAACAAAACGGTTTTATTAAGAACCCAGATAAGAGAGTGGATAAAAGGAAAAAGGGAGAAAAAAGCATTTTACAGTCATCAAAGTAAAAGTCACGACACGATGACTAAATAGAAATATCAGGAGCTGATGGGCTCCCGCTGGATAGGGCATAGGGCAGGAGGTATGAAGGGATAACATAGCAAATGAAAAAAGTTAAAAGGCGAAAAGGATCTCTTTACGTAAAGCAGCAGAATGAGGTTCCTCCATTCGGCTGGCATGATGAAGGGATAGATTGCAAACATCTTTAGCGAGGAACTTGAGCAGAAGAAAACAACAGGCAACGGAAAATGTTGCTAGATAATTCCTAGAGGAACGGCATGTAATGGAAGAAAGGTGGAACAACCTTGCTTACATATGTACGGAAGAGCCTCCTGTAGTTTCTAAACGTATGTATGTTAAGCTAATTTATTCTTTGACAAATCCAATCAGATCTTGAATTCAATACACGTCCTGAAATCGAATGTTAAGCCAGGGAGAGAAAAAGATTCTTGGAAAATTGTTAATATGTACATGAGTGCACCCGTAACTTGTACAAAGAAAAAAAAAAAAGAGGAAAAACAAAGACAAAAAAAAAAAACAAAATCGAAGAATGTTGAGCTTTTTTAAATAGAAGCATACGTTTTTGTTTTTGTATACATGTATACACAATACATATGTACATCTAATTACATATTTACATGTACTTTAAAAGAATACATTTCCTCTGAAGAAGGAAATAATTTTCCAAATGAAATACCGTCAAAGCAGCCTGAAGGCTTTTCTTTACATATTCTTGTACCTATATCATCTTAAGCCACAATGTTTAAGTTTTCATAGGCACTTTCCTTATTTGAAAGTGTAATTCTCTCACCTGCAACAAAGGCACAGTGTCTATATGATTAAACTTAAAAAAACTCACATAAAAATAATTAATTCTTAAAACAATTATAGAAAATAATACAGGGTGCCCCGATTACAAATTCATTATCTCTAAATTGGGTTGAGGAAATTCATAAAATTTCCTGAAATATCTGCAGAAGTGAAAGAAACCAGGAACGGGATAATGTTTATACTGCACACATATTGCCATTATCGTCTTGCCAAAAATCACGGCACAGTATTGTCAATTTTTAATACAAAGGTTCCTATGTAAATCGAAAGTGGAAGAAAGAGAACTTCCACCATGCACAAACTTGTACTAGAGGAAAAGGAGCAAAATTACAAGCAAAAATATTTCTGCAAGAAAGGAAAAAGCAAATTGTTCTACTTCCCATGCCATTCGGCTTGGTAGAACTGTCAAACTGACATAAACATTATTACAGCTATTTTGTTAGTTGCACTGTCCATGGAGCGAATCCCACTTCACAATCAAACAGTTGTTCAGTAATGGAACAATACATTTGCAGTACTTTTGCCGAGATGTGTACTTACATAAAACTAATACTTCTCCCAACTATTGTGCAACTGTTCGCCCATTTACTTCCGTATCATACTTAATAGTTCCCATTCTCTGTACCGTGGTTTTCTATATATTACACGACATTTCATTTAAAAATGTAGGAACGTAGTTCGTAGAGAGAATACCTTCTCTGTACCGTACCAAAAACATTACTCTTTCTTCTTCTGTTATGGTCGTAGGGTGCTGCAAGCAGCAGCATGCTACATGTACGATGCCGACCGAAGTAGCGGAGTTGACATTCGTCCATACGGCGAAGGTGCTGCCATGACGTTCTAACCCTGCTTGGGACAGAGTACAAGAAATAGTTCGATGAGAAGAAAAAGAAACCGAAATAAAGTCACCGCACTTTCTTACTAAGTCCCGTGACACACGATGATACGCATTCCGGTTTTTGTATCGACTGTGTATCAGCCCATGGTACACGTAGATTATACACGGTTGTTACACGTTCTTGAGGCAACAATGAAATTCATCATTTCCATATGTTCTATACGCACACAAACCGTGTACACGCATACATATGTAATAAAACACTGGTGTATCATCCGAGTCTAACCCTCTGCTCTAAATTGAGGTATACACGAAAATGTTCTAAAATAGTGCTAATAAAACCAGCATGTGTATCATCGTGTGTCACTGGAATAAGTAAGCGTGATTGCACTCATAAAAGCGTACAGAAAATTATAAAAAAAATTTCCGTACGATAACTAATGGCCAGTTTTACAGTCTGAATTTAAACCAAATATTTAATTTAAACTCGACGAATGAGTTTCACAGTATGGTTTAAACTCCGGTTTAAACTAGAGTTTAAACCATGCCATCCCTCGGTTTAAACTCAAGATAAAAGTGTGACATTGTTTTTTGACAGCAGCATTGTTTATTTGTATCAAGAAAACAATTTTATCATGGATTTAGTTTTAGAAATTTCTAGCGATGAAGAAGTCTTTTTTCGATTAAATTTACAACTCTGTCCACGACTGAAAGTAATTAGAAATCGGCCAATTCCTTTTAATGAGTGGGACGACGTTGATTTTTATACCAGGTTCCGTTAAGTAAAGAACTTCATCAATTCGTTTTCGAATCTATTCTTGTCTGTATTCTTGCGCTCTTATATATATCTTTTTTATGCACTAGGGACGGCAATAAGTCAACAAATTTGCAACCTTTTCGAATGTTGACATATTGAAAATTAACAAATATAGCTACATATTTTTTTATTTTTTGCTTTCTGGTCTGTTTACTTTTCCGTTTGACAGATTGATTGATAGAAAAATGGCTTCACAATGGCGGCGATAACTAATTTAGTTTACAATTTAATCAGTACTACCAACGTTACTAAAAGAATGCACTGTGAAGCCCGATTTGGTTTAAACTACGTTTACACTTGGAGGATGGTTTAAATTAAACTTTGGTTTAAACTCGACTGTGAAACTGGCTATAAGTTTAAAAACAAAAACAAAAAAGGTCATTATTCAACCAAGCAATAATTTAAGTTCCTTAAATAGCAACAGATATATCACATCACCAAAATAAATTAGGAAGAAGATACGCAAGGCACTAGTAATCGGCGACCCATTCAACCAAACGCTCCCTAGAGTGATAATTGTTTAATGCGGTGCCTGGCAAGAATCCAGTCTGTGTACAAAAAGAATTAAAAAAAAATACATATACAGCACCGGAATCTAGCACGTAGTACAGTAGTAGTACAGCAAACTGCACAACGTTAGTACGAGGGTACTCCGTGTGACCACGAAGAGTACTTTTAGTGTTTGAATCCAGATTGACAGGAAAAATCCTTCGCAAGGCGGAATAGATCCACTGTAGTGGTAGAAATCGTCCCATGACATGAGATGGTAGGGCCATAGTTGTAATCACCTCCAGGAGCACCACTAGCATTAAGATACGTATATGATAGTCTACCTACCTTTGCGGGCTTTCTTTCATAAAAAGATTTAAAAAAAAAACTGGGTAAAAACACCGTTTACCTCTAATCATTTCCTAAGATTTCAGATTGCAAGCATTATAATTACGTAAAAGACAAGCGACATGATCATAACTCAAAGGAGCTCCTTCGAGGGATTGTACACCATGCAAGTTTGGCTCTATGAACTTTTCTGTATTGCTAAGCAATTTTTTTCATATAATTACAAAGTTATTGATTTATGGTTACAAATTTTGAGATATTTCTACAAATTTATTGACTGATTGCTATAAATTTATGATGTTACTACAAAGTTATCAAGTTAGTGTTACAAATTGATATTGCTACGATCCCATCGTTATATCCGACAATCTATACGTCAGAGCGGTGCTTCTTATAACACCCTCTGAAGGATGTTAGGTCTTGATTGTCCGATTCCATGACAGTCCTTTTTGGTTTGATATAGCTATAAAGGCCGAAACACAGTGCTAGCTTTTCCAACCCCGACCTCAGTGTAACTTTAAGAACCTCAACCTGATGAGCCTTGCAAACTTTTACAACTCACAATACGAACTTTGACAACTTCTGTATGATAGCAGTTAATTCGGCTATTGGTTTGAAAATTGAAATTATTTTGTAATAATTTATTACAGCAGGAATAAATTTTCACGTTAAATATGTTTCTCAAACTTTTTTTCAACAAATTTCTTCTACACTTTTTCCCGTAAACAATGCTGGCATCAATTGATTACAAAAATTAGCTGTCAAAGCTGACAAAGTTCCAGCAGAGTAGAAAGTAGACCTACTCAAGTTCAGCCTCAACCTGGCCGGCCTCATCAACTTTGGAGCTTGTTAACCTGATCTCATATATTCTACAGAACTGTCAAAGTTTGTGAGGCCGGCCAGGTTGGAAAAGCCAGCACTGTATTTCACACTTAAGTCAGGCGCTAGAGTGAATCTTTGTCAAAGCTCAATTGAAGCGATGTCACTTTCATTCTTCTCGGCTGGGCATAGGACGGTCGAGTAAAAATTTTATGAGAGAAAGAAGCGTTTAGCAGGCAGGTTTTGACATTAGTCCAGAACATTCGTCTCTTGTTAGTAAGGGTGACACCTCCTGCCCTCTCATAAGTTAAATCTCGATGTACCCTTGTTGAAATTTAATTGGAGAAGAATATATATGTATATAAGACCCAGGTGGCTTTGGAACGGTGTCAAAAAGTTATTTTTTATTGAGCGGAATGATTAACTGGAATCGTTAGATTTAGACTGCTAAAATTAAGTAATTTTCTTAGTATTATTATATGAACGCGATGCCAAGTTACTCATTTCGAATCATTGCTGATTACAAATTTCGTGTAGTAGCAGAATGTGTTCATTTATATACATATATATAGTTTCACTATAAACATACATACATAGGCGTATACAACTGCATAACAAATCCAATATTAAGCTGGGTACAGATAAGAGGAAACTGATTAATAATAGTGAAGTTGTGTACTTCAAAGTTTATTCAGGCGATTATGTACCTTGGTTCTGTAATAAGTAGATTATGGTGGATTCCCTTCCTTCTAAATATATATTATTTTGAAGATTTTTTGTTGAACTTAGACGAACCAGGAAGAGTGAAGTTTCCTGATAGCAAAATGTTCTGAGTTAGATTATCTGTCAAAGTATTTTACACATACGTATATGTGGGGTTCGTAATTAAATTAAAAAGACGTAAAATTGGTTACTTTAATTAATAGCAATATTTATTCACGGAAATTCAGTTATAAACGCAAATTTCTTTTGTTTCACTATTACTAAGATGTAATGTCCTTTTAGGTAATTCAAGGTAAATATAATCAGAATAAAATATAAGTCTAGTCTTTAACTAACGCACAATCTTTATATACAGCTGGTACGTGGCTTAATAAAACACGGCTTATTAACAGGTAATTAGACCAAATGAACTGCAAACCGGCAATAATGCTCCACTTCTACAGCTTAACTTATAATATGGCTTAACAATTCGACTGCACTGAAACTAATGATTTCACGGCCTAACGAGTCAACTGCAACTGATCAGCAATTATCGGATGACTTCAGGTCCAGCTCAGCATATACAACATAGCGGTAAGTTATATTTCTCAATTTTTGCAATTTTATGTAGCTGCATGAAATTCTTGAAATTTATTAAAACTTTGTTTTATCTTTTTTTTTCTTTTTCAGATTTTTGACGCAGAATCCCACATATACTTATATAATCGTTTCTTACCTTAAGATTTGTCCTCAATTTTTTTTTTTATAATTTTTTTTTATACATAAAAATGTAGTAGTAGCGGCCCTGAAATTGTAAGCTTAAAAATGCCATACGGAACGGTTTAATATGAGAACCCTGGGACGATTAAATAGATTGCCTGTATATAGCTTTTAATAAAGAAAGCATTTATAACGAGATGGAGCGATAACCTTTTCATTCATCTCTTCTCTCTCTTGGAGCCCTCTTCGATTGTGAAGGTCGTATAAGTTCATCCCTTCGCTCCTATTTCAGGCTTATAGGAGCATCTGTAACTAAATTATTGTGTCGAGGATGCCATATTGGTGACTGGGGAAGGCGCAGAGGATCATCACGATCCGATCCATGATTCGAAGGTGAGTGGTGAGGTTCCTTCTGGACCTGATGTGTGTTTGCTATCATTTTCCGGTAATTTGTCTTCGTACTTCACGCATGAATTTTTTTTTTGATTGTCGCACGTGGTAGTGCAGGTTCTTGGAGTGCCCAACCCATAACTCTCCTACGCAGGCCGAGGTGCTAGCATGCTGCTCTACCATTCAGCTACCACGGAGTGAGCTATCAGCTCCGACTGACAGAATCTGATTGAACGTCATCCTGATCACTCGCACAAACATAGGTCCATAACACTTCCTTTTTGCAAAGTGAATTGTCCTTAACAGCTGGACTAACTGAAAGGGAAGTGTTTATGCCCTAGACACACACTAACGACTCATTAGTCTATAATGATTCATTATAAACTGCAGCCACACAGCCATTTCTTTAATTTAAGTTGTACTGTCAAACTGGTTATGACATTAAAGAAGCGATATGGATCGAATTAACGCAATACACTTTGTTTTAAATTTTATTTTTCAATTTAACAATTTACAAATGAGAAAAATATTATATTAAAAAGAATATTGATAATATAATTTGTGATTTCCATTTCTTCTTCTTATTTTTTAAATCGGCAGATGCACAGCGGAGCTTTAGATTTACATTATATGCCAAATCTAGCACAATTTTCCTCATTATAGCTATAATGAAGAAGGAAAACACTTCATTTGTGTATTCTTCATTATCATCTGATTTTCGAGCGATTATAACGTATACTGTGTGACACACGGCATATTAATGAATAGTTAGTACTAATGATTCATTAGATCGTGCTGTGTGTCTAGGGTATTAGGTTGTGCACCTTTTATCACTAACGTGTTTGCGCGTACCCGTTATATACGAATCCTCTTGCAGGTTATTATTTTAAAATGCCACTGGTAGGTGGGCTTAAGATTTTTATCCCTCGACTTTTTCCAATCTTTAATTTAAAGATCCTCGCCCACCTTAAGAATACATCTCTACTCTTCATATATTGTCAAATAATCAGCAGGTGTTACTTCATTTCTTTCGTTTTATACTTACATACGAGGAAATACTCTATTCAGAGGCAACTGGAACTGAGTAAATTTTGTTGGACCTAACTCACTTTGGAACTGGTTTCATCATTGTTTTGAAATTAATCTTGCTTTTCAGTAACACTTAGTAAGATAATTAAAAACACTTCTGGAAATAACTATCCATTCTATGTACTGAGTGCAACTCGAGGTGCTATATTTGTTTTTCAATTATGGCAATGCGATACTCTTAGTCATGCATTTCCATGTTGTCATTTGTGGAACTATCTATTCTGGATTGAGATTACGTTTGCTGCCTTGAATCGAGCAGGCTTACTATAGCTGAAGTAATAATTTCAATTGTCCTTATGTCCTGGGACGAGCTCTACTTGGATGCTATGACAACAAAGAATTGATATATTTTCAGTTACCGCGGGTACTTTTATATTGGAAAGTTACTTGCAAGAGGTTTACCTGGAAGTCTGCTATTGAACTGGTTACACCACATTACTTTAAGTTCTTTCATTTTGAAAAATATTGTCATGAACTATGAACTTTCTGTTTTTTAGTCAAATAAATAAATAGTTGAGACCAAAATCAAACTTATGCTATATAGCTTAGCTATAACTGGGTTTCAGTATGCTTACATGCATTTTATCCAGTCTTTTTATCCGGGTCAAAACTGGCTCAGCAGATGGAAACGAAAGCTAAACTAATCTATGTTTTCGAACATCCGATTTTCAAAAAAAACTTTATTCTTTTGATAATTTTCACTATAATAAAGAAATACTTGCGCCCAAAGTCAAGGTTAGTTATAAAATATGTGCGTCAGAACCCCGGAAGAAGAAATTCGCACCATATGAAAGTAAATGTAAAAAAAGATCTTCGATGGCTTAAAGAAAAAATATCCAAGTTTTCATAGTTGTTCTGTTAAAGCCAGGTGAAAATGAAAATATGAAGGAAAAAAAAAGGAAAAAATCAGTTTTTAAAAGATATATTTTTAGAAATCACCATGATAAAAATTGGGAAATCTTATAAGTTATTTGACAAAATAACATAAAGTCGAGTTCTTTTCAAACAGTTCTACACCGGTGGGGTGGGGCTTTATGTGCTTTTGTTGTGGGTTACAGAAACAACAACACGTTAAGCTCCACTGCATTGATGTAGAGCTTGTTGAAAAGAATGCGACAACATTTCAACGACCTTGGTATGTAAGCAGGCAATTATCCGCAAGTATCGAGGAAAATGTTAAAAAAAATTGAAAATATGGATGCGGATAAGGTTTGGATACCAAGTATTTGAAGCAAGTTTCTCTAATGCCTAGTTAATGCTTCTAAAAAAAAAATAACCATATTTACTGACCTCAGTCCTATTTCGAATATACCTACATAAGAAAAATTTCATAATTTTTAACTCATATAACTTACTGTAATTCAAGCTCATGAAAGGAGCTGTTTGATGTATATTTGAGATTTTAAAAAAAGAGTCTAAGGTAGGCTTAGTTAAAATAATAATATCTTAAGAAAAACATAAAAATTTTCAATTAAAAAAAAGGAAACTTTTTAAGAAAGTATTATACAAAAAAAAAAAAATAACCGGCCAAATGCGAGTCGAACTAGCGCACGAAGGGTTCCGTACCATCGTACAAAATTTAACAAATATATAGAAAACCAACTTATACTGATATAGTGATACACAAAACCTCTTATACATATCCCAAATATAAACAGTCTCCCTTCGAGAACATGATTCACAGGGCTATATATACCCCCATGGATATGGATGACATGAGGGAGGAAATTAGAACTATAAAAAAGATAGCACATAACAATGGGTTTGAAGAGAGCTTAATCGATAAAATACTTTCTCGAAAACTAAGAGAAAAAGCTATAAAAGAAGCAACTAGTCTTCAAAAAATAGGGGTTGACGATCATATCTGGGCTAGCCTTCCATACATGGGAAAAATTTCGGTAACCTTGGCAAACAAGTTAAAAAAACATAAAATTAGAATTGGCTTTAAGACAACACAAAATCTAGGTAATATTCTTCCCAATATTAAAGACAAGACGTTAGAGCTAGAAAAGAATGGGGTTTATAGTTTGAAATGTTCAACATGTCAGGGAGTGTACATTGGTCAAACGGGTCGTTCATTCAAGGAAAGAATAGATGAACATACCAGCTCCTTCAGAAATAAAAATAATAAATCCAGTTATGCGACTCATTTATTAGATAACAATCATGTACCTGAGATAAACGCAAAGATTTTACATGTGTGTAATAAAGGAATGAAATTAAATCTATTGGAATCATTAGAGATATCTCGAGCACTACAAGACAAAGACCATCCCTGCTTTAACGACCAAACAGAGCTCTATTACTCACCACTCTGCAAGCCACTGTATGAGATCAGTTTGGGAGCAATACAATTTTAGTGTACTGAGGATAGCCAATGTGCTGAAACCGGTCTGCACTCAATTAAAAAAGTAAGTGTGATTGATAATCTCGTTCTATATCACTATGTACTTTTCATTTATTTTTTCAAATGAGAGTAGTCGATTAGGCGTCGTGTGAAAAAATAATGCTGTCATTTAAAAAAAAAAATAAAAAAAAAAATTCCTACTTATGATAATACTTAATAATGAATGAGAATAAAACGACGAAAAAAACCCCGAAAAAATCAGGTTTCTTGTATTTAGGCCCCCTTTAATTTTTAATTTTATTTTTATTATTTGTTGTTATAGCGGCAATGGAAGTAACACACTTTGTGTAAATTTCAACTGTCTACCTGTTACGGTTAATGAGATACAGCCCAGTGACAGACAGATAATAATAAGAATGAAAAACGTCGAAAAAATCACGTTTCTTCTATGTGGGCCCCCTTTAATTTTTAATTTAATTTAATTTTTATTATTTGTTGTTATATCACCGATAGAAATACACAGTCTGTGAAAATTTCAACTGTCTACCCATTACGGCTCATGAGATACAACCTGGTGACGGACAGCAAAGTCTTAGTAATAGGGTCCTTACCCTTTGGGTACGGAACCCTAAAAATAACCAAATAAATTTTAAAAATGCCAATATTTTCCTTTGATTTAATAAATTTCCCTTTTTGGGTGAATTTGTTTTCAAAATGGCAGTCCAAGGATATTGATTTGAGTCAGTTTCCTCCGGCTAATTTCCAGTTTTTTAATAAGTTGTTTCCATGAGAAGCCGACGATTGTCCTAAATTGCTTTAAGATTGGGTTTTCTTCAAAAAATGTAATCTAAATGTCTTTTATTCTGATGGAAATCACTGAAGGCGTTATTCATAAGCAGAGAGCTCTGCGTTTCCTTATAAGTAAATATGTATGTATGTGATATGATGATATTAGTTTTGAATGATGCTTTTTTAAGCTGTCTATTTAGTCGCAAACGGGTACGTAATATATGTATTTAAACTAAAAAAAAAAACTAGTTAAAATAATGTGAATGCTAGATCACGTGCCACGTGGAGGAGAAGTAGAACCTGCAATTACTGGAAAATTCTGGAACGAATTTTAAAGAGCTGTCGCATAGAAGAGAAATCACTAGAGAGTAGCTAACCAATGTTCCGAAAGGGAGGAGAGAACTAGATGCTGATATGGAGTAAGAGCTGGCGACCAAAATATTTACGTCATTTCATAAACCAATTTCTCCATCTTATCATACTCTAGTATTGGAGGACGCTGCGGAATTGCTTTGAAGGCCTAAAAAGAACCGGTTAAGTTACGTGATTTCAGAAAGGCTGATTTTTGGTGTGGAATCAGAAAATTATATTTCACGATCAATGTTAAAAATGGAAGACAATTTGGTTGGTGGGAAAGTGGAGGCAGACGGCAACAAAGACGCGCTTAAATGTGTATAACTTACGTCACATCACGATAACTCGAGAACGCTTTTACTTAGAGTGCTGAGATCTTGTACACGGGCTTTTTTAGAAAATAAGTAAATACATGCTCAAAAATAGACTAAATCGGGCAACCCCTTCTTGGTGCTGCCATACAAAACTTTGGGTTTTCACTATATATCTGAAAACTGCCAGAGAACGCGTTGATGTACAGCGCTGAAATTTTGCAAACAGCGTTTTCACAAAAATAAAAATTAAAAAATTAAAAAATCGGGCAACCACTTTTTGGTGTTAGCGTATAAAACCAAGAAAGGGCTGCCGATTTGGTGGTCCATTTTTGCATTTGTATTTGCAATATTTATGAAAACACCGTGTGCAAAATTTCAGTACTGTACATCGACGCGTTCTTAGACAGTTTTAAAATTCATAGTGAAATACGAAATTTTTGTATTGAAATCCTACGAAGGAGTTGCCCGATTTGTTCTATTTTCGAAACCAACTACTTTTTTCTAAAAAAGCCCGTGTGCAAAATTTCAGCACTCTAAGTGAAAGCATTCTCCAGTTATCGTGTTATGATGTAAGTTATATACATCTTTCGGCGTCTTTGTTGCCGTCTGCCACTACTTTCCTACCAACCAAATTGTCTATCATTTTTACCATTAATCATGAAATATGATATGACTCCATCCCGCAGCGCCCAACACCACTGAAACACAGGCGAACTTCGGAATAAATGACGTAAGTATTTTGGTTGCCGTTTATAATACACTAATACAGTTTGTTCCATATAGAGAGTTGGGGTCTAGATAAGCAAACAATTTTCGATTAAGGTTGGAAGGGGGTAGCATGACTATTGACCATATGACTTCTAAATTATACACATGTTATAATGATCTTTTAAAACTTATATGGTCCATTGTTTTTCCCATGCTCCCGTTTTGAAGTAGAGCAAAAGCTCTACATAGATTGGATTGGATTGATTCAGCTTTATTCATTTAAATGCCACTTCATTAAAAAAATGTAACACAAATAAGACCAATTTTTTATTTAGATTTAAGTTCAAAGCATCCAATTCAAAATGACCTGCTTAAATTTTAAGCCTTTTGCGTTTTTTGCACAAATTTTTCATCTAAAGGCAGCAAGAATTTTTCGACGCATAAAAAATGAAAAATTTCTTCTGTAACAAAATTCATCAAAATAAAATAAATGCTGGCTGCCGTGATGTATCAGGCAGTGAGGCAGCTGATGCTCTGGTTAGGAAGGAAGGAAGCGCAACACGCTATAGTGGCTATTGTTGCTTTTTGCGTTCAGAGCAGCCAAAAAGTAACTTTTCCCCCTTGTTTTTTACAGCAAAATATGTCCAGAGCGGACGCTATAGTCACTGTTGCAGTCACTTTTCTTTATATTACTCGAAACTGCTATCAAAATAGTCACTTTCTTGTTTGAATGTGTGAACTGTCAAAGAGAATGAAAAATTCAACTAAAATGTATGTAAAGAAGAAAATTATTTTATTGGTGTTTATAGTTTTAATTTATTGAAGTTCCAATTTACTAATTTACGGGTAAAAAAAAACTGGGTTTGTTTTCTGACCGTATATACATTTATATAGGTACACATACATATGAATATTCTCTTTCAAAACGCTTTTTTCACTTTTTCTAGTTCAGAGCAACCAAGTTGTTTTTTACACTATTGTCAAACTCACAAAGTCACTTCAAAATGCTTTCGAAGTCACTATAGCTCTGAATAGACTCAATATATGCTTAGCGGAAGAATCTATTGGAAGGCCTCTAGAATTAGCGAAGAGGATTCTAAATTTACATACCTCTAAGGTGGCTAATTGGGGCGGGGGGGGGGGGGTGAGAACTAACCATAGCACTATTTCAAACTCTGCTAAGAAGTTGCAGTTATTACGGGCACTTCCTCTTTGCCAAACATGCAAAACGCATGCAAGTTCCATACTACTGCATAAGTTGCATGTAAGACACGAAGATTTAGAGAGTTCAATATCTCTGCTGTGTGAATTTCCCCATCCCCAGTCTTGCCAAACATAGAAGAAATACGATTGTTGGCTACTTTTTCCGCGAAATAGTAGACATAGAGTTGATGTACCAAGTAAGGTTCATTAATGACTGGTTTCACAGTCAAGGCTTAAGACAAAGCGATGGTCAAGGCCAAGGCTTAATACATATTTCGGTTTCACAGTCAAGGCTTAAGTGACATCACTGGCTTAAGGTAAGGTTAACTTAAGCCCGTCATCTCGAAGGCTTAAGCCTCAGATGTTACTGTAAAACACATATTGAGATTATTGCTAAATATATATTTATTCTCGGTTCCGACTGTCGTAACATTCGGCTATGTTGATTTTGGATCTGATACGTTCGGAGATAAAAAGCTGGACTGATTGGTAAAAACTGCTCACAATTTAAGCAAACGAATGAAACAATATTTTATTTTGATGTCATCTCTTCTTCATCGGGTTTCACAATGGTAATTTTTTCTTAAAAATTCACAATTACCGCAGTGCTGACAACTTAAAATTTTTCGTCTGCGATTTAACTAAACCTCTGCTTACGTAGTACTGTGAAACCGAGTAGGCTTAAGTTCTGGGCTTAAGCCATACCTGTGGCTTAGCTAAGCTCTGGCTTAATAAACTGTGAAACCAGTCATAGGTCTTTTTGTTTGTTTTTGACGAGCAATGTTAATCAAATAGCTGTGAATGCGTCAACCTAAAAAGCCGTAATTTTTTTCAGGATATTTTCTAAAAACTAACTTCGAAAATGAGTAAAATTTAGAAATTCGTTTGAACCATTACCATGCAAACATTTTCAAACTAAATATAAATATTGAGAAATATGGTAGAATTCGAACCTCCGGATGATCCGAAAAGAAAATCCCGAAAACATATTTTTCTTAACAGATGAGAAACAATTTTAGAAAAAAACAATGTTTTATTATATAGAATTCTGTTTTAAAGCTATAACCGAATTTGAAATTTTCCGTTTTCCCGAGACTGAATACAACCTGTGTTTTTAACCAATTTCTGGAAATTGGACTTACAGGCTCAACTACCATTTAGACTAGTCAACTTACCCAGCGCGTTAGAGTAATAATGAGTGTCACTCCTTATTCTGAGTACCCTTAGGTAGTTTTGTTCTCTGGAAAACCAAAAATTTCAAATTCGTTAATATCTACAGCGTGGGCCAACTTGGACTGACTGATTGAAAATACTTTCGTATTTGTAAAATTGTTTATTTTTTATTTTATCCAGATTATAAAGAATTTTATAAAAATTTCCAAGCGAGCTATTCTTACAAAAAAAAAAAAAAAATATCTACAGTATTTTAATACTGCCACAGCTCCCAGTGTAAACATGATAAGAAACTTGGTAATAGTAGGTTTTCACTAGGCCTCAAATTTCGTAATTTCGAAATTACGAGACCCTGTTTTCACTATGTTTTTCGTGATTTCTTTGGCAGTTCACTGCTATTTTCCTTGTTCTTAAACCAAAACACGAGCAGTCATCATAGCTATGAACCACGGTCGGCAATTTTCAAACGAATAAAATGGCAATGTTCCAAAAATTAGGGATTGAATAATTTTGAGCTGATTTCGACGATTTCACTGAAATTACGTAATTTCGTCCTAGTGTGAATTACATATAATACGTTTTGAGGAGCGGGGTGTAATATTTGATGAGGCACAAACAAATGTTAATCGAACTGTTCGCAACGAAAAAACTGTGCAGGCTGTAAGCGAAAGTCAATGATGATCCATCTGTGTCTACCTGTCGTCAATTGAGTATCGCTATACAATATTTTGAAACTTGATCTGAGGATAAGTATTTCCGTGCAAAAATCAATTGGCCCAAGAGTTACTGTTCAATTCAATTCAATTCAATAATTTATTTAATATATGCAACAAGATATCTTTTAATTTTGCATACAAGATATGAAATGGAGAGAATTAAATAAAAATAAAAAAATAAATTTAAGCGAATAGTTTCATTCAGATTTCGACAGATAATGTCTACTTTTTGAATAATCTCATTATGAGCAATGACGCACATTTTCATTTAAATGATGTCCATAAACAAAACTTCCGAATTTGCAGTGCAGAGAATCCAAGAGCGTTGCATCAGCGTCAATTTCACCATCTTAGATGCACTGTTTGGTGTGTGTGGAATTGAGGCCGATAGAGTTATGGGTCCATATTCTTTCGAAAGTGAGCATCCACAAACCATCTCTAGCGCGGTATCCCGGATCATGTTAGAAATATTTTATGTCCTGGCATATGGTTCCCGCAAAATGGAGCTACAGCTCATACTTCGAAAGCTACAATGGCTATTCTTCGAGAGCTTTTCGATGACCGAATAATTTCAAAAAATGCAAATTTCGCTTGCTCACCTGGTTTCCCTATTTTTTTTAAAATGATTTCTTTAAAGAACAGGTTTACGTGAAAAAACTATAAAGCATTCGGGAATTAAAGTAGAATATTCGAATAGAAATTGGAAATTTGGAGCCAAAAAGGGTGCGCCCCGTAATGCAATATGCCTTAGAAAGGTCATTAACTATCAAAAAGAAAATTGAAGTCATTTAAAGGATATTATTTTCAACACTTAGATTAAAGTAAAATTTAATAAATTACATACACACACATTAAAAAAAGAAAAAAATTGCAAAGTTATATTGATTGATTTATTTGCATTTGAAGCATAGTATATTTTCACATGGAAGAATTATTTGGGCAGGTTGAATTAGGAGTCGGTGGCATAGGATTATTTGGATTAATGAATTGAGAATGCCTTTTTATTTTCCGTGAATTGATAGCTCACTCACTATTTCCGAAATTTCAATTAATTCGAAAAAGTGTATGTAGAGGGATCAAGGGTAGCGGTCAATTTCCCTGGATTACATTATTAAAATATTGCGCCTTCAAAATAAGGTGATATGAATTTTATACACAAGCATATCTTCTGAATCCCTGATTCTCGTATGAAGCAGCTTATTTCTAATACTTAACTACCTATAACCCTAAAATTAGCATCTATCTATATTTCTTCATAATCGAAACGCAGATTTGCAAAACCCTTAAGAAATACTTCCCAAGCCAATGAACTAGAAACGAATATAATCTTCCAGTAATTTTAACCTTGGCTCCTTACCTTTCCAGAGGCTATACTTATAAGTGGAAATTTTTTATCTAAACGACTGAAATTTATTGAAAAATAAAGAAAAAAATCAATATATATTTGCTTTTTCTAAAATGTACATATTTTACTTAACATAGTTAATTCTTCGTTGTAAACAGGTTAATTTCCGGAGGTTTTGTAGGAGTCCCTTATCATACTCATACAAAAAGTGAAAAACTCGAATTTATGAGAGAACCTTAGGCCAGTAAATATGCTTCCTTTACCTGAGAATATCAGTCAGGCCTTAGAAAGGAACATTCTTATGAAACAGCTGTCAATTGGGTAATAATGAAATGGAAAAGCAAGCTATTGATGAAGAGCAAATTTATTATCGCTATTTTTCTAGACATGACGTGACATTTTAAGACGATGGAAATAAATTGTCTCATAGACAAATTAGATAAATACGGACTGAAAGGAAGGGAAGCGAATTGGTTGCGGTCGTTTCTAACGAACATATCGCAGAGGACCTAAAGTAAACGGCTTTATGTCAAGAGCAATAAACTCTGTCCTTGGAGTACCCCAAGGCTCTATCATGGGAGCATTGCTGTTTCCCATTTATATTAATTTTGTGGGTAATATTCTGGACCACTGCAAATTAAGACTTTTTGCAGATGATGCGTTATTGTACCTATATTACAGTTGACAGTGTAAATTTTAATCAATGTAGGAGTAATTTTATTAGAATCATCTTAGAAAATGGTTAAAACGAACAAGTCAAAGCTTAACAGTGCAAAAACATAAATAATGGTAACTAACTCTAATGAAAGACTTAAAATCTATTGATAGTGTCGCTATTGAATTGGTTGACAAAATTAACATTTTATAGATAATACACTAAATTTTAAAGATCATTTCAATTATATCTGTAACAAAATTGCTAAAATAATATAACATTTCAGAAGAGTCATAGATAATAATTTTTTAATGTTAATTGCAATAAAAGTACAGTACTATGCTAAAGCTACATTTCGAATATTGTCCGTCAGAACGTACTCTTTATGAGTACATTCAAAGATTTAACGAGACTTCAGAGATTACAAAATAAAGCAATATGGGTTCTTCTACGGTGTGACAGGGGGACATCAGTAAAATTAATGCTTGACACGATATGCTGGTGAGGTGAAGAGCAACGAATTGCGTTTAACGTGTTAATTAATATTTTTAAACTAAAGCATAACTTATTTCCCAGATTTTTGTGCAAAACTGTAAATCTGGATAGTGATATGAAAACGTATCAACTACGGAATATCATAGAATGGATTTCAGACTTTTTATAGAACCTCCATAACTCCAAATATGTTTATGTACAGTAGCATTAGACAGAAATTGGGATAGGTTTGATTCAGCTACTATCACATAGAATTTCTTGAAGCTCGGAGGGGTAGTTTTATATTATAAATAACATTTGTATGCTTTGAATTTTCTTTTAAATATGTTTACGGAAATATCATTTATTTTTATGCAGTGACGCCTTTTTTTAATATGTTCGCTCCCGCAAATGTTTCAACCTAGATACGGCACTGCTTACCACCAATGACCAATTTTATCCTTCCTCCATAATGAACAATTTTAATTTTTGATAATTTCTCTCAAAATAAAACTGTTCAAAAACATTTTAAGAAATCTTACAAGTACATTTTTAAAAAATAAAAAATAAAATAAAATATCATCAATTAAATTAAATTTGGATGTCTGAGTGCGTATTATCTTTTTATAATTTTTATTAATATTCGAAAAATAATTTATCGCTATATTTTATATTCCAGTTTAATGCAAGCACCAAAGTAGAAAACGGGCAATATCCAAAAAATTAAACTGAGTATCAAATTAATAACACGTTCAGTAGTAATACGTCAAGAGATTTCAGAAAATCATTAAAATAAAGAAATTACCGAAAGCTTGAAATATTTCCTGGTCGGAAGTACATGAATCAATTTTTTTAATTAATTGGACCAAAGCCAAAAGTCTATTCTTGCAGGACCAATTATAAAATGGAATTGAATTTTTGAATATTTGTCGGATCCTTTCGAAATGGGTTTCACTATCAGATTGGTACAGAAGACAAAGTCAATCATCATTACGGCCTTATACTGAATAATTAAAATAATTTTATTAAAAAACGTCTCTTTGACACATCTGTATACAGTTTAACTTTGATTAATGATGCTGAGGATGGTTGAAAAGATGGAAAATATTTTCCATCAAAGTTTTTGTTGACTTGAATTGCAGCAGATCAATAGTCTTCGTATTTTTACAGTTTATTACGTTTTCTATATTGCATAACGGCGTGCCTGGATTCTAATGCACAGCAGACAAATTCTAGATACACTTAATTTTGCATAGAAGTCGTAGCATATTTCCCACCAGAATATATGTATTTTTTACTTTTAATTAAATTTTAGGTGAAAAGTTAAGTTAGGGTTACCAGCTCGAAATCTGTAAAAATTTAAATTGAACAAAGAGAACAGAATTTTGTTCAAGAAAGACTTTTTGGGATTCTCCGGTATAAGCAAAATCTAAAAAATGTTCTAATTTGTTATTTCATCACACAACCCATTAATTTAGAAAAAAACATTTAAAAATTTTTAAGGAAACAGATTCATTCGAAGCGAATCGAACCTGTATACGCCACGCAGTGGGCTGAAAAATAAAGAAGAAAAGGAAGAAGAAGAAGCGTTTCGTGTCAGCAGAAAACCTTACACTCATCGGTGCAGCTTGGTTTTCTGCCTGCTGCAGACGCTTGAAAATAGATCAAACTGATCTCTTCTCATATAAACTCAGAATAAATTCTGGGTGTGAATTATATGAGGAAAAAACACTCCTATACATGCCCAGGAGGAAAAATTAATGGGTTGTGTGATGAAATAACAAATTAGAACATTTTTTAGCTTTTGCTATATACCGGAGAATCCCAAAAAGTCTTTCTTGAACAAAATTAAGTTTAACCCGGTAAAAAGTCCAAACGTAATCTTTTTAAAGAGAACAGAGTACATGAGTATTTATAAACATCAAACCTATTTCCTGTTTTTATGTAACTATAATAATAAAAATAATAAAATAAAAATATAACAGAATAAAATTAATTTAACGTTGAAGTAACGAAGTATTTTTTTCCCAAAAGTACTTACCGACGTATGGTCTGACAGACCACGTACATAATGACCTAATTATATGCTGAAAATTTGTAAGTACTAAGTACTTTATTTCATTAATTCTTTTTAGGTGTACTTAGACTTTTTCAAGAATTTAGTTCATGTGCGCTGCAAAAAAAAAAACAAAACTAAGCTATTAAAGAAACTAATAACTAATGATTTCTGCACGCAATACCCATGCAAGTCGTACACAACCTTTTACCCTTTTCGGTCGTACAGTTAGATTTTATAATACTATTTTATTCCGAATTGCGCGAATGTGGAACAGTCTACCATATTTTCTCATTCTTTTACAATCTATGAATGCTTAGGAGTGACATGCATTCACCTCATGTCGGTTATGCTCAATTCTAACTTTTCTTTCGATGATCATATTGATGTTGTTACAAATAAAGCGAGCGTTCTTGGGTTTCATTAAAAGATGGTCGATGGCCTCCGTATCTGGATCAACTTAAGTCTGGCGTAACAACTCCAGAATTGTTTTTGCACGATTAATTTCCCTCAATTGTTGGGGACCTTGAATTTATTGGCTTCTCACCTAAAGATTCAGTTACATTAAGGTTAATTTTATTAATCGTTGTAATCTTAGTATGTAATTCGGTTTGGTAGTATGTTCTTGATGGATCTTTATAATATATAATTTGATATGAATTTGTGGTTTTTTTCTTTGACTGTTATTAGGTTCCGTCCTTCAGACCCTTTACAACTGTAAATGTGCCCGTCATAGGAGTAGAATATTTTCAAATCGCAAATTGCTTGAAATTTTAATCCATACCTCCCTTGCCAGTTTCTGGGACATATAGACTACGAAGTATGTATGTACATACGTCCACCAAATGCCAGTATCTCACTCACATTATAATACTTCTAGCAATTGCTCACAAATGATATTGCTGCAGTCCTATGACCATTTTGCCTTTTGTGATTATCAAAATGATTTAAAAGATACAGGAACGTAGTCTTGGGGATCAGAGACCTAGACATCACGAGCGGTACTATCAATAGCAAATGTAAATATAAGATCACAATCTTTATGACTGATCTTGCAAACTGCCGAAAAAGACCTTGAATTTCGTCTGGATCTTGTATCTTCTATGATCTGATGGATACTTTCTGTTTTTTTTCGCAGCTTCTTAGTCCAAGTAATAATCTCGCCAGCTAACGTCAGATATTGTAGGGATCCCTTATGTCATTTTCAGAAACCAGACGAACCAAAAATTGTATCGCAGGGGGGGGGCAATATCAACTGCTTAGGAGTTATAGGGTGATTAAGAAAAAAAGCCAGTTTTTCACAAAACACACTGTATCTTAAAAACTACAGGGCGTATGGTCACAGTTAAGAGCTCATGGTATCCAGCCTTTCCAACAACTGCTCAATCTGCCCCTTACCAATCTCTTCTTCAACATTTTTAGCTTAGACAACCATAATTCTTGAGGGGAGAGGGGTATGGGGCTGCTTGAGCAGTCGTTGGAAAGGCCATGAAATTCTATATACAATAAGCTCGCCCTGTAGATTTTAACTCGGAAAAGCTCGATATGGCCCTCCCCCTTCCATACATACTATCACCTCCTTCTCTATGGACTACCATGGAGGAAACACCCTGTATATCAGTTTTTAGACTCTCCCACTGGCAGCGGTGGGAGGTATGTATGTAGTTGTTATTAACAATCGAGGCTGAAGTAATGAGAGCTGTTGCACTTTCTTTGCTTTTTCTTTGCATGACTTCTAGATCATCGATGCTATAAATATAGATATTAATTGCATATTCATATGTAATACGGCTTACCTAAATCCATTAAATAAAATATAGTATACTGCTGATATTTCAAACTCTGAATGGTATAGGTTCCTGAATTGTCCTACATCAAGCAAACAAAAGGATTCGGTGAAATGTGTTTATTATTATAGAGGTTGATCTAACTACCAGTATTGCGCGTAGATTCTGCCGTTTATCCTGCCATTGGCGCCACTTTGCCGATAGACTTTCACCATGAATGCGTTGAATCCTCAGTGAAGCTTAAAAGTAGAAATTTTTACTAAAGCAAAGGACTATATTGAGCTTTTCAGCTGGGGCTATAATGTAGCTAGTTTAGAACGTTTTGCATTTTTTGTGATATTCTATACGTTTTTGGGACTGATCCTTTTGTTAGTAGCGAATACCGCTTAATTCCGTTGTCCGTCGGGAGTAGGTTTTGCCTGTTTGTTTTATTTTATACAAGTGAAAGGTACCCAAGTCTCTGTGCGTAAAGAATGTCGCATCTACACGATAATCTTAAATTTCTCCAACATATAACGAAGACTTTCTGGATTATCTGATATCCTTCATACTAGAAAATATTATTCTTTCAGGATTCCTGCTGTTTGCCACTACGGCCTTTGGTTGGGGGCGTTAAGAGTTCGTTTTCTGCCTTTTAGCGGCAGTGAGTTGATGAATTGTTTATCACCAGTATTTTTATTAAGATTTAATAATATTGTATGTAATGGCAAGGCTAGTTAAACTCAGATACCCATTGGTATCTAAGAGCCTTCATTAGGGACTGTAAATCTGTGGTGGCACTTTCGTTAAACACTGCACAACTGATAGTTCTCAAAAATCGTTGTAATCAAATATAAAAAAAAAAAAACATTTGAAATACAAATGCAAATTAACAAGTTCCGTAACCAGCAATAGAAAATAAAGCGTAATTCCGGAAGGAATTCTACCACTGCTGAACTAATGATTTTTTTCATCATTTAATGACCATTAGATAAGTTTTCTTTCAGAGTCAATATACTCGGTCCTGTCATGAACTAACCGAAGATCTGATGCGAAAGCAGTGGATTCCGAAGTAACAGCTACACAACGGTTTTTTCTCGGTCATCAAGTTGATATAGTGTCGGCTTGGGGCAGGGTTCTAGACTCACTCCAGTTGTAGCTGGCAAGACGATATAAGCTTGGTTTGGTCCACACTGTCCACAGACAGTATCAGCGTCGTCTCTCTACCTGTAGCAGCCGTCAAGTCAACATAGCATCGGCTTGACCTTAGTACCACTGCCTTCGTAGCAGAATAACAGTCGTTCAGGCTGTCATAGGGCTGGAAGAAGTGGATCCTCCTCAGAGTTGGCATTGCTACTGCTTCTCTGGCCTTCAGGTCGTTCTAAAGAGGACTCGATTTTCTTATTAAATAAAAAAAAAAAATTTTGGGCAGAAATTTGACGTACCTCCATTCAGTGGCTCATAGAATTAGGGATCGATCGGTAAGCTGCACAATTATGGACGCCTCTTCGTTATGAATTGGCAGCCCACTAAAAATCCAATCGAATCCCATTCAATTCAATCTATTGGCGTGGTTGGGATTTCACCATTAGATTTGGGGTTGCTATCTCTTTCTATACTCGGAAAAACAATGTGACTTCGTGTAGGACATATCTGAGAATATTTAACATCAAAGCCGTACTAACATTATTAAACTGTAAAAAGTTTCACCATAATTGATTTTTGATGATTAGGAGCAAGAAACCAATTAACAACTACAACTGTATGTCTTGAAAAAATTCTAGTTTTCAATTTCTTAAACAATATGGCTGGATGATATTTTTGCATACCCACGAACGTATTATATAAATGAAAATTAAAAAAAAAAGGAGAATCCAACTCACTAATAAAAATATGTTAAAACGTATCCTGTTGAAAAGTTTCGTCCCACAAATATGAAATTGGAAGTCCGGAAATCACTGTCAACAAACTAAATTTTCTGAGGTAATTTCTCATTTTCTATTCACCTTGCAGGTCACATACATATTGCTTTTTGTTCTATATATACAAATGCACCTTCTATAGAAGATATGGAAAATGGAAAGCATATTCAGTTCGGATGAAATCATTTACATTTACTGAGCTGAGAGATTTGAGCCTAAAGAAAGTTGAATCCGTCAAAAGTTCTTCCCAAGTAAAACTCAATAGGAGTAAGACAGATGCCATTGAAGCGGCAGTCATATAGAATGAGGGTTTGAATTTAAAGTAGCTATATCTGAATAAACACATATGTTTTATATATTTTAAATTATATATAAAATAGAGAGCCCGTTAGATTCCAACACGAAATTTCAAAGTAGACAGGAACGGTAGTAAGAGTAGAAATGAGATTATGTGGGACGTCCTGTCCGCAGATGTTCAGTTTTCCTACCGAAAATAAAATTTTAAAGGTGAATTTTCAACTCATCTCGAAATTCATGAAATGATAATTATATATTCAAATAACGTAGATGACGATTCGCTACTGGTTCTGAATATATTAAGCTTTACGCATTTTTTTTTTGTATGAATAAGTACTTTTCAAAAATCGCATAATAGGAAAGGAAGAGCTTCCAGAACATGACGATGACATAGGAAAATAAGAAGAATTTCTTCTTATGTCAAGAATTATTATTAAAATTATGGTTACAGTAATTATGTATGAGTTTCCATTTGTTGATTTAATTTTTACATAATGTATCAATTGTCAATCATAAGAGTAACAATGATAGGGATAAGAATTGAAATTTATAAAATCGTTGCACATGAAGAAAGATAAATTTATTCAATTTGCAAGGTCAATGGTACTTTGACTGTTTTATAAAATACAGGTTAAATTTTTTTAAACTAACTTCCCTACGCAAGAATCGTATTGATATACAGGAGTTGAATCCTAAAATTGTTCTCATTGAAAAAGAAATGGATATTGCTTACAAAATTTGATGTCCAGTAAAATGCAGGAAGAAATCAATTAATTAATCAATCTTGGATAGAATACCAGGGAAGTGCTCAGTATTTTTTATAAACACAAATACTGACGACCGTCAAAGTTTTGTTAAAAATTTATAAGAAAGTCACTAAAAAATCCAAGAGTTAGTCACGTAAAATACACTGCCAAACTGTTAAAAGATCTAGAGATGCTGAAATTATTATTATTATTTATTGGGGATGCAGACAGAGCTCTTGCTTATCATCTAGTCAAATTCAAATTCATTTATTCCTGGTGACAGTACATACAAGATTTATAATCTTTTTTAAGTACAATATTATATATTGGTTCTAGAGATAATTGAAAAAAAAAAACTAAAATATAAAAAGAAACAATCTAAATCAATTTAGTAAGCTTTACGTTATATACCTAATCGTGCAACTCATAAGCGAAGATAAAATTTATTATTTAAACTTTACATGTTAAATTAAATAAAAATGTTATTTTAAGTGGGTTTTAACTACCGTTTTAAATACACTGACAGTGCCTGCTGTTTGGATAGCAACAGGTAAACTATTCCATAGCCGGATGATCTGAACAAGGTACGAATTCTCCATGACCAGCCTATGAAATTGAGGAATCACTAAATTTCTATTCCGTTGGGATGTTGTAAACAAGAATAACTCTCTAATATACTCTGGCTTATTTGACTTCAGTATGTTATACAACAAGATAATCGATTTACGTTGTAGAAAATGTTTCAACGAGCATCCTAATAAATGCATTCTAAAAGAGGATACATGGTCAAACCTACGTAATCTAAAAATGAATCGAATACAGTCATTAAATGCAGTCTCTAATTTACGTCCACACACACTATCCAGTTTGGGAAAAACAATGCTACCCGAAGTGAAATGAGGCAAGATTAACGATTTCACTAGCATTAGACGAATACTACAAGGTAAGATATTAGCAGAAAGCCAAAGCCTTCGTAAACCAGAATATATTTTCCTCAATTGCATATTGACATTATCACAACACATCATACTGCTATTCAAGGTTATCCCTAAATTGCTGACCTTACTAAGCATTGGTAGGACGGAGCCATTTAGCACTACTGGTGGAACATCAAGCAAATCAAATGAATTATTGTAGAAGCTTATACACTGGGACTTACTAGGATTTAATTGTAACCTATTATACCTAGACCATGCGTGGATTCTGTCTAAATCCGAGTTAATACGTTCTATACAATCTTCAATAAGCCCAATTGGACGACTTAAGTACAATTGTACATCATCTGCGTAGAGGTGAATGCTCACATCGCGAACCATTACTGGCAAGTCATTAATGAATAGGCTGAACAACAATGGACCCATGATAGAACCTTGAGGCACTCCTCGCACTAGCGGCAGCGGAATGGATATTCTATCATTGAGCTTGACTTGTTGACTGCGGTCAGATAAAAAACTACTGATCATCGATACTGCTGTACTACTAAATTTAAAAGAGGCATAGAGCTTCTGCAAGAGAATGCTATGATCAACGGTATCAAAAGCTTTTGAAAAATCCAAAAGCACCAAGGTGGTAAATTTGTCCTGATCCATAGCACTTCTTATGTCAGTGGATATCTTTAAGATAGCAGTTTCACAACTGTGGTGCGTCCTAAATCCGGATTGCCAATAGGTTAATAAATTATTTTTGTCTACGTGTTCAGAAACCTGTCGGTACATTAATTTTTCAACCACTTTAGATAGAAAGCATAGTATGCTAATTGGACGAAAATCTGCTGGAGATTCTGGAGAAGATTTCTTTGGAATTGGAAGAATATTAGCAACTTTCCAATTGGAGGGAAAGGAGGATGAAGACAAGCATGAATTAACTATATGAAGAATAAATGTACAGATGATTGGAAGCAGTATTTTAATAAAGCGCGGTGAGAGGTCATCAGATCCAGTAGCATCAGATTTTATTGAATTAAGGGCCGAAATAAGTTCAACCATGTTAACGCACCGGAAAGAAAATAGGTCACTGGAATCATGCGAGATACTGCTTACTGAATTGGATAATAAACTAGCCAGATGTGGAGCAGACGTTTCATCAGGGGAGTTACTGATCGAGGTAAAAACGGCATTCAATTCTTCAGGTTGGAAACTGGAGTAGCTCTTGTCCCTACCATATACTCCGATTTCCCGCAGATTCCTCCACAACTTTTTTGAATCAAGGTTAGTATTAATTTTGGAACTATAATACTGACGTTTAGCCAGTTTAATCGCTGCGGTGGTTCTATTTCGAGCAGTTTTGTACAAGGACCTGGCTTCGTAAGTTTTGAGCCGCCTATACCGTTGATATAGATACTCACGCTCTATAATAAGCGTGCGGACTCTTGTAGTAAACCATGGGCAACAATTCGCACCAGTATATTTTACCCGAACAGGTACATATTTATTATACAGATAGGAGATCAACGTCGTACAGATGTCGACTTGGTCATCAACTAATACATAATCATATATCCGCTGCCACGGCAAAACCATGCACTCATCAAATAAGGAATCAGTATCTATATTTTTATAATCTCGGAAAGAATACTTAATAGGAGAGTGATTCATGCCTAGCATAAGGTCATAGCTGAGAAAAATGATATCATGGTCGAGTGTACTAGGAGGGCTGATTTGATCGTGTGTAATGATCTTTCCATTATCTGTCACAAGAATCAGGTCAAGAATAGAAGGATTAGACGTGTTGTAGTAGGTTGGATAGAAATTAACAAAATCAAAGTGAAGGGACTGGAGTAAGTGTGTGAATTGATTTGCTAAAGTGTCTTGCCTTAGCAAATTGACATTAAAATCACCACCAGTAATGACGTTCGTATAGCGTTTTGTTATGTATGACATTTTAGTTAATAGTTAAAGCAATTCGGGGGACAATATACGGAGCAAAAAACGCACTTTTCATTACCGGTACCAGCCTCTACACATAGAAATTCAATTGCTCCATCAACTGAAAATGCGATTTGCTTGGCATTGATCCAGTTCCTAATATAAATCGCTACACCACCACCCAGCCGTCCCTTGCGGTCGTTACGAAATAAATTAAATCCAGGAATCGACACGAGTGATGATGGAATATCCTCGTTTATCCAAGTTTCACTTACAAAGATAGCATGCAAGTTAATATTGGAAAGCATATAATTAAATTCATCCATTTTATTGCGGATGCTTCGAGCATTCATCGAACAAACATCCAACCCAGAGGAACGATTACATAAAATATTAAGAAGTATTCGCACCCTGTCTAGATCAGTATAAATATTGCTATCCGCACTCATAATCATAATCATCATAATCTATAAGATCTTTTTTGACATTACCCCTAAATGCCCTAGGGCGCCTATTCACACTTAGGTCTAAAGTCGATAAGTTCTTGGGGGCCATTTCTGCGACGTTTTCTGGCAGTGGAAATACTGTTCTTAGATGTGTCAGCCTTATGGTATGTGACATTCAGCTGTACAGTCACACAACACATGCTCAGCGGACTCATCGCGTTCCATACAGAACTAACAGGTCTCATCATCGATCTTACCCATCTTTTTAAGATGACATCTAAAATCTAAAATCTAAATCTAAATCTAAGTCTAAAGTCTATAAATCTTAACACCTTTCTGCTGAGTGTCAGGAATACTTTCGTCCTCTGTTGCGAATATTTTACAAACTTCTTCGATTGTCTCAGCCTCGGGATATTTTTCCAGTGTTTCTTTTTAGTTTTGTCCTCCAAAAGCCTGATATGAGCTGACAGGTGACTTTTTCGATGTTCAAAATCGGGCTCAGGCCCCATAAATAGAGATCTGGCTTTTTGAAAGGGGATACGTAATCTCGTTGCCCTTAATGACTTTATGTTTTGGTACCCAAATCAGCGTCATCTTGTTTGCTTCGGTCAGATGTTTCAAGACAGTAAGACAGTCCCAAACCAGCTAAGACTCAATGGCAAACGAGTTTAACGCTTTAAGTGCTATTTAGCTGTCTGATATTATGTACATGTACTTTAGCTCCATGCATATACTTGTGAATTATCTCGCGAGAGTTCTATAGCGTGTATTTCTGCCTGGAAAATGGTTGGTGAAGCCCCCAGTACGTTTGCGAAATTGTGCTTTGGCCTGTATATGCCCATGACTGCTCTATCTTCCATTTTCCATTTTGGATCCATCCGTGAACTATTTAAGAGATTCTTCTTCAAAGAGTAAGTACCCGGTGGTCCCTTAAGATCACCTCCCCCTCGGTTTAGTCCTATTGATGGGTGCTTCTTGAGAATTTTTTTGATTCGTTCCCGTGCTAAGGGACTCGACCAATTGTACGAAAGGTCACTTCTCAGCTGTTAGAGCTGGCTGTACATCATCTTCTTTTGGAAAAGTCATCTTTCTTTCTTCTATTTCACCATCTTGGTAAGATTCTACTTCTGAAAGATACTTTGTGAGGCTATCTGATACCACGCCCGCTTTGGATATAATGTCGCGCAAGGCTGCGACTCGATTCTTCATTCGTTGCTGAATCTCTTTTGGGGAAGAATACACTGACTCTTCTTTCTGGATAAACTGGTGATGATTATCCTGGGTGCTTTCCTTCAACTCTATTATCTCGATTTTCTCCTTTCCAGTGATGCATCCAAAAAGAGGTTTTTCTTCCTTTATTTTCTCCATGCCTTTCACTGACAGTTTTCCATTTATACAATCAATGACTGCTTTGTCCTTCAGGAACTCGATCCCCAGAATGTTTCTTTAATACGATTTACCTTAATTATATTACATGTTGCACCTGTATCTACTAATAATGTTAATTTACCCGTTATACCTATATCTGATTCTACTGAGATAATGCAGTAATTTAACAAACTTAACTCTATGACACTGGCTTCTTTCTGTGAGGTCTTCATGGTCTTGAATTCCGTTAATTGAAGGCAGCTGCGGATAATTTCCCCAGCTGCCGCTCCCCGTTTCCCTTCTTTAGAGCTTCTTGTTCCGCTAGATATTTCTTCAAGCAGTTTGCGGTATAATGATCGCGGGTTCTACAAAATTGGCAATAAAGGATTTCTGGGTCTGTTTGCAGCTGTCCTGGAGGACCAATTGAAGTATCCGCGAACCTTATGCTTTGTCTTCGGCAACTAGTAGTATCGTGACCATAGTTTCGGCATTTTACACAGTATGGTGGTTGTTTTCTTGATTGGTCCCTTAAGATCACCTTAAATGGTGTTTCAATTGGGTTGGCCAACTGTTCTTCTAGGAATTCTTGGAGGACTTTCAGGCGACCAACCTAATTATTTGTGCATAGAAGATTCGAACTCTGCAGTCTAATTGTACTGAGGACGGCCTCCCTCCTAACATGCAAATGTAAAGGAAGCAGCTCTAGTATAGCCTTGAAGGCTGCAGTGGGACAAGTATGCATAGCATCAGGCATTCCGAGACATGCAAACCATTGTAGTTTTTGCGCACATAGACTCATTTTTATTTTAAGATCCCAAGTTCTGTCAAAAAGCGTGCGGCATGTCCATGTCGCCACTGTGGCCTTCTCCAGTACTCATTTCAAGAGGAGGTTGTAGGTTAGTCTGCTATCTAGAGTAATGCCTATATACTTGAACTCCTTCGAGAATTCCACTACTGTGCTTGTAAATAAAGCTTTCATTTTCTCATAAAAGGAACAATTATTATTTTACCAGTATTGGCGTGCAGTCCCATTGTTTGGCACCAGTCGCGAACTATATTAAGAGCTTTCTGAATTAGATCAGAGATTACTCGATCATATTTGCCCCTCATTCTCTGGAAGTCTTAGTAGGATACTCTCTAAGCATCACATTAAGCCTTATTTTCTGAATCGAGTAGATGGAAGTTGGATAAAATTCTTGGCGGAGAATCTGGAGCTTTGAAAATAAATACGCACCCTCAATGTCACAACGATGCTGATCTATGAAGATCATCATCATGGGAAAAGGATTGTTTCGGCAATAAAAACTTTGATTAATTTCATATAAGTATCCAAGGTATGCTTGCAATTATATATTTAAGTGCTGCTTATTCACATTTTCTAGAAGTTCTTTACAACTTATTTCTTTTATATGTTCCTCTCTCTAGAAGGAGAAACTTTCCGTGGATGAATTATAGGTTGAAGAGACTGAGAAATTCACGGAACAAGGCTCATAAGGAATTCAAATAGTCTGGTATTATTGACACGATCACACACTTTTTAAAAGGTTTCGGAAAGAATACGATTTCTTAAATAAGGTTCTGTATAATCAATATTTGGCATCGGTGGAGTTGAGTATAAAGATAAATCTAAAAGCTTTTTGGTAATTTCTTTCTAGACAGTAAGCGTAATTCGTATGGTATTCCTTTTTCTATTGGCTTTAAAAAGTAAAATTGCGGATAATATTTCAGATTCATGAAATCTTTTTGCAGAATACTTTGAGACTGTATATTTGGAGGACTTAGGCTTTCTAATTGACTATGAGCTGAGATTACCACTCTTATTTCCTCATGGGCCGACTTAGGCTCAATGTATGTGTCCACGGATAATGTAAGCTTGGCATTGTTCAATGCTACATAGGTGTAGCCACTCTTCTGGTCCAGATAATATTCCAGTGATATTTCTAAGTCAATGTCGTGATTCTATATCGGTGGCTCTTTCATGTATTTCTAATTTGTCGTTATCCTCAGGACTGTTCTTCAATGAGTGGAAAATTTCATTCGTTCGTCCTATACATAAAACTGGTCTTAGAAATTGTGCTAATAATTACCGTCCTATTTGTAAAATCTCTGCAATTTCGAAGCTATTTGAAAGCATTATCTCTGATAAAATTTCTTTTTTAGTTAAAGAGTACATTTCAATAAACCAACATGATTTTGTAAAAGGACGCTGTACTGCAACCAATTTAGTCTCCTATGTCAACTTTTGCTTAAATATCCTAGAAAAAGGGGGTCACGTTGTAACGCTATATACCGATTTCGAAAAAGCATTTGATAAGGTTAATATTCGCTTGCTTTTATATAAACTTGAGGTATTTGGATTCCATTCTGCTCTACTTGCATGGTTCTCTTCCTACTTGTCCAATCGCATACAAATTACCAAAATTAATGAAGTTTACTCTCGGCCGATTTTGGTACATTCCGGTGTGCCTCAGGGGAGTCATCTAAGGCTCCTTCTTTTTATTATATTTATCAATGATGTATTTAACATCTTTGAATTGTCCTCTGTTCTAGGTTTTGCTGAAGATTTCAAAATTTTCATGGAAATTGTTGATATGTCTCAAGTATCCAAATTCAAGTCAGAAGTCGATAAATTTTCGAATTGGTGTCATCTTTATCATTTATCGATAAATTCTTGTAAATGTAAACACTTTATGGCTACTAAAAAAGTATCACTAATTAATTTTGAAATGTTTATCGATGGGATTATTATTCCTAAATGTAGTATAGTTTCAGACCTTCGTGTTATTCTATATAGTAAATTTACTTTTTCTAACCACATTGATTATGCAGTAAGTCAAGCTAATTCTCGGCTTGGTTTTGTTAAACGTCGTACTAGTGAATTCTTTGATCCATACACACTTAAGGCATTATTTTCAGCATTCGTTAGGCCTATATTGGAATATTGCACGGTTGTATGGGATCCGTACTATGTGACACATTCTAACCGAATTGAAAATGTGCAAAGGAAATTTACCAAGTTTGCTCTTAGGAGACTTAACTGGACCGGTGATTTACCTAATTGTGATGCCAGATGTCAGCTGATTGGCTTACAGAAATTGTCTCTCAGACGAAAAGTTTATAATACTATGTTTATTAGAGATATAATTGAATTGAGGATTATTTCTCCTGATATCTTAAGGCTTATACATTAATATATGCCGTGTAAGCAGATAAGACTACGCCCTATCCTTTTTGAAGCTTTTCATAAGACAAATTGTGGCCTCAGTAGTCCATTAAGTCGTTGTATTCGGCAGTTTAATTTGCGTAGCTGAATAATTGACTTTAATCAAGATAGAATATCTTTCAAAGCCTCTGTTTTGAATTTTCTTGTAGGCTTACTATGACTATTGCTCTTGTGTTTATTTTGATTTATTCTATTATTTTAGTTTTAGTATATGCATGGTCTGTTGATTTGTAATCTGTTGACTAAGAATAAATAAATAAATAAATAAAAAATTCTACATTCCAGCAGTTCGTACATAGAAATTTCATGAAAAAATAAGATAAAGTTTGTAGATAAGTAAAATCGGGCAACTGTTTTGTAGTATTGCCATATAAAACGTTTTAAGTTTTCTTTGTATATTTAGACAATGGTTGAGAATCCGTTGAGTTAGTGAGCTAAAATTTTATAAACGGCGTTCACATTCGAAAATCAACGAAATTGTGCAGATCCTTCATAGGGTTGCCATATAAAACTTTCCCAATTTGCAGATGACTGGATTGACCATCCGTTCTCAAGTTATCATGTAGGTGGGGCACACAGACGGACAATGAAACAGTTTGAATATATAAAATAAAAAAAATATATAAAAATATAACTCGTTACGAACTTAAGGATTTAATTTGATTAAAAAAAAATATTTTTAGTCCAGGCCGACGATTTTGATGTTCTCTTCAAACAAAATTTATTTTTCTAGTTGAATATTTAGCACTTTTATGTCAAAATTAATTATTTTCCTTACCTTTTATGTGTCAGAATGATTTATTTCTGGAAATAAACGACTCCTTTAAAGCTCAACAACATCGTTTGAGTTCGAGTTGGAGATTTATTTTGAACTTTCTAAAAAAAGCTACAATTATTATTTTCCTCGGTCTCAAAAGAAATGTATGCTTTGAGGTTTTTCCTCTAACACAAACCAACAAAGTTTGGAATAAAGTCATTGAATTTTATTACTAACAAGAAAAAAACACATTTATTTTTTACAAAAAAAAAAGAAAAAAAAGGAACAAACACTTTGCACGGAAAATAAAATGCTTTGTCGAAACTTATTTTGCTTTGGAAAACATTTTCCTGAGTAACAAGTTTCACCTCCTGAAGTCCTGGTGGATGTCATAGAGTACATAGGATTCAGTCCTTCGCGTAATTAGGTCTTCTAAATTGAGGAGCAATCAAAAGATCGACGTTCACTTGACGGGTTATACTATGCAAGAATTTTAACGCCAGTTAATTGCATGCCATCTACTAATTGGAATGATTTTCCTAGTCATAATATATACAATGATAATTTTGTATGTGCACCTGTTTGCTGGTTCGGCGGTGCGGCGGCTAGGTCAATTACTATTGATAGTAGAGGATATAATAAAACGACGTAGTTACTGGTACTTCATGTAGAGAACAATTCCGGTAGAACTGGCATAGTTGTTACTATAGTTAGCTGTGAACTGATAATTCTTTGAAGTTGGAAATATTCAACCCACTGAAAAGGAAAATTTGGAATGTCATCGACAAACAAGGATAGAGAGACTTTAAATTTTCCTTTTCGGGTTATACCAAATAGAAACAAGGTAGGTATCACAAACTCCTGAATTTTCATGAATAAATTAGGTGCCCCCCGGATGATGGGTTCGCCTTCAGTTTTTATTTCTATACAGGCACGTCATGATCGGGCTTCTCCAGAGAAATAGCGAAGCCTTTTCAAGGAGCGTTGTGTATTTTGCGTTTTGCATTTTTTTAACTCCCTGCTGAATTCATAGGAGTAAATAACAATAAAGTTAAATTGAATTTTTCATATCGAATGAAAATTATTGATATATTTGATAAAAATTGAGGAGAGATGAATGGCAGGTAGACATCTGATTATTAAGCAGAGATAACAGGAGTTTTTTTTGTATTGACTTTTATATTTATGTTTGTTTGTGTTTTTATACAATAACATAATGTTAATGAATTTTATTATTGGATCTTTGGTACTTTTGTTATTATTTTAAATTTATTTCATGTAGGGGAGAGTGGGTTGTAAAATCTTTTATGTTGCATGTGTAAAACCCAGTGGCGTATTTAAGTTGCAACATTTGGGGGTGCCAACGTCGATGAAAATTTTTTCCATCTGCTGAATGAAAGCCTTCTGGAAAATGGTCGGCTTAATACCCTAGGTAGACCGTCTCCATAATGACTTAAGGGAGGTTACCACTGAAATCTTAAAAAACACCAAAAGTTAGTACTACTTTGCGTCAAATCTGTGTATATTACCATGATCAAAACTGCACATACTTTGAAAAAAAGCGTAAACTTAGGTAATAACGTATCAAAAATAAAGATTTTGGGGTTTTATATGTATGTCAATAGAAGAATAGTACATCAAATAGATAAATTTGTACTTGAGTATGGAAGATCTTGAGGTGGAAGAAAAAGTGGTGGAAATAAAGCCAGTAAAAAAGTTTTGATTACTAATAAAATTTATTTTGAAAATTGCTAGTTTCAGAGACGAATAACTACCAAAACTATGATATTAGTGCAAAGAAAGTTCAATTCTGTTACTTTTGAAAAATTATAATTGTTTAGTGTAATGATAAAGCAAATATAATGTTAAACATAGTAACAGCAAAAATTTCTTGTTTTAATATATTTTGCATATAATTTGGCGTTTTTAATTCGTTTCATCACCATCAGATGGAATGATGTGCTTTTGGATTCACTTGGCTTTAAAGCTCTGCGGACTGTAGCCTGCATGCTCAGAAAGTTTACGCCGTCATTTTGTACATTAAGCTTTCCATACACGGTCACGCATGTTGAAAAACTCGAGTAGGACAACGATGTTGTTACACGGAGATTTGACCGTGTGTGTGCCTGTTTAACAGTGTGACACGCAGTACCTATATCAAGCGATTGAATGAAAATGAAGTTAGTTTGATTTTTAAGGCTGGGCCAAATAGATGTTAACCTATTTTACCGTGAAGGGTGATGTTTGTCACGCGTCATTCAGGAGTGAACTCTATTGAAGAACAGATAATAGTTAACAGTTCTAGCAGCTCCTGATATGTATCCTGTCCTTATGTTGGACATCATGTTTGACAATGTGTAGGTAAAAAGCTTTCATGTATGACACATCAAGTTGGACAGCATGTTCGCCATGTATAGATCGCTTTCGATATATGTGTGTAGATTTCACGGAATATTTTAGGCTTTATCATTATGGTCATTTCTTATTTTTGCTTGGCTGGCTAGAATTTTTTTTGCCAGTTCTGTTTATAATCTATTTGTTTATAATTGTGAGTAACTATTATTTAATCATGAGACGTGTTAGTAATATTCGGACCAATAATTATGGATTAAAAAATAGAAAAATGAATATTGCTGGGTATGTAAATTTGTGTAATTATATGAAAAGGAAAGGCTCCTATAATGCCGTTACACAGAAAATCAACCAATTTGTGTAAATTTGTGAATGGACTATTTTTGCTTTCGATGAAATTTCACAGGAAGGTTGGCTATATTGAAAACAGTAATTTTTTGTTGCTATCCATTTATGACCAGAGCGTATCTCTTTGAAATTTGAAAAATATGACAAATTTTGCTTAGTAAATGTAATTTAAAAAATTTAGATCTGAGAATGTACTCATCGCATCTCCATGAAATATAAACAGTATTTATTTTGGGAAGCTTTGAAGTTTCCGAGAAATTAATCAAGGTCCTTTTTCTGTAAAATTACTTTCATGGATAATGGATATTTCCGTTATCCTTGAATATCTCAAAATGCGCAGTCCCGATATTTGTTTTTTTATATTAATTAGTGAAGCTGTAGAAAGGAGAAATTGGAACTTCATACAATTTGGATGGAGCTATTTTTTAATATACCTATGTATGTATGTAATTTAGAAAACTGTGAACGAAAATTGATGAGGTGTGGTGAGTTGTCAGATTATATATAGTGTGTTCGGTAAAAAAAATAGGTTGAAACATGCCAATGTTTTCCTTGGAGTGTCCAGATAAAACTTTTCTTGAGACTCGTTACCCTAAATTAACTGCTTCCCTCTCAAATTTAAGATATTGGATCAAACCTGGGCACTGCTTCCAAAGAGGACACTTCATCCTTTATACCGATAACTAAAATGGTACATGGTACATGTTACAAGTGAAACGGTTTTTTCAGTTTGATATATACATATATGACTATTAGGATGGCCCAAAAATGTATCGATTTGCAAAAGTGTTAAATTGTCTAAATGCATATTCAGAATTTATTAGCTAATGTAATTTTAAAATTTTATGCAAAATTTCAGTGAAATTCATTAATGTTTAGAGGTCGGTCAAATCGAAAATAGTGATTTTTTGGCTGTTTTGGATTTTCAGGAAAACAATTTCAACATTTTCTTTTATAACAGTTTAATTTGACAATTTCTATTCTTGATTTTCTTTTCCATTTGAAGGAACTTAGTTATAAGCTTATTGCAGTGAAAGATGATTTAGAAAATTTAATTTCACTATTTTTCATAAATTTTTTTAAAATGGAAATTCGGAGCCGGAACTACAGTTTTTTTTAATTCACGACAATTTTTTTGTAAGGAAAAGTGATGCGCGGATATACTTTTTCTACTATGAAGTAGTCTACGATCGATTATCTTTCTAGCGACTATAACTTAAAGGGTAATGTAGTGTCTAAACTATTCTCAACATGCAATTTTCGAAGGTATGAAGAATTTTTACAAATTACGAAGAACGTGTGCCGACCCATAAAAGTATCGACATCTTTGTTTTGAAATTATTATTTTCTAATTCCTTTTTTATATAACAGGGAATCTGCTGACGACTATTTACGCGCTTTAATATATATTTCAGTCAAAAGCAACTTATTTTTAAAAAAATGTTTTTTTGAGCTCATTGCACGAAAATTATTATTTGTCTACAGAATAGTAAAACACTTAACTGGAATCAAAGCAGTGAGTTTAAGTATAGACATTAGATATATATGTTTTTTAATTAATTTAAATCTTTAAGTATTTACTACTCTTTTACTTTTATTGTTAATTTTTTTCCTCTTTCCGAAATTATATAATCAACAGTTTTTTCATACTAATTGTTTCAAATTCTAGCGCTATTTTGGATATGGATATACGAGAAATCGGTGCACACTCTTATCTTTGCTTTATTACTGAACTTATACAAAAATATAATAATAATAATAATTTATTAAATTAACAAAGCCACTTTTACAACAATAATTTACATTTTCTCTCTTACGTAGGGCATAATTTTCTTTCTGAAATGTCTAAAATTTATTTTGTACTGTAGTTTATCCAACAGTTGATTAAACATACGTAATCCTCTAAACATTATGCTGTTCTGAGTTCCTGAACTTCGAAAAGATGGCAATCTGAAGTCGTTTGCAGAACTCAGTTCATACAGTTGGATATCGCGCACGTAATTTACTTGAATATAAATACAAAAATGATCGCAGCTATTCTTTGCTTTACACTTAGCCATTTTATTGCCTCCAACATTTACGTAATCGCTGGATATCTGCTACATCTCAGAATAATTCGCATTGGTTTATTCTGTAAGGTGTGCAGTTTTTTCAATATTCGAAGTGGGGTCTCACAATAGTGTTATATATATATATTAATCGGCGTATAAGTTGATAGGTTACCTCTAATTCGTCTTAAGAAATCAGTTGTTTTAGTGATATATTCAATATGCTTCGAAAATTCTATATCCTTATCAATAACAATCCCAAGGTATTTTATTTCTTTGACAGCTTCTATTACTGCTCCCTCAACCATTAGGTTCAAATTACCTTCAGCGGTAGCTAATAATGACTTAGTTTTGATATATTTCAGTTTAATTTATTTGTTTTAAGCCATTGACTAAGTTCGCTGAGATCCTCTTGCAACAATCTCTCCGCCTCGATAATGTTTTCTCCTGCGATATACATATATTAGTGTGTCGTTTGCAAAGAGTGGCACCTTTGAATATTTTACTACTCTACTAATATCGTTATTATACAATGAAAACATGAGTGTCCCTAGTACTGAACCCTGCGACACCCCGATATCGACAGATACCTCTGACGATGTTGCTTGTCTTACATTCGTTTTCTGTATTCTTCCAGTCAGAAATTCTATAAACCAGTTCAATTCTTTACCTTTTATTCCATATTTATGTATATATTTTTTGTAGTAAAAGTTGATGATCAACAGTTTTGAAGGCTCTCTTAAAATCCAGGAACACGCAAGCGATTTTATTTCTTGACGCTATCTGCTCTCTTTCCAATCTACCATCACCATATTAAGCGCCGTTTCATAGGAATGATCCTGTCTGAAGTCCGACTGATTAGAGATTATAAGTGTGCTTTCTTCTAAATATTTTATAAGCTGCTTATACACTATCCTTTCCAATACTTCTTTATATGTCGGCAACGCATTCACTATTCGATAATCCTCACACTTAGTTGACTTTTGTATTTTAGCTATTAGCTTTACTATTGATTCCTTCCATGAATTAGGGAAACTTTCTTCCAACAGGGATTTATTCACAATATCTACATATGTTTTTCCCACCACTCCAAAGGAATCAATCAACGTGCATGGACTCACAAAAGTGCAGTCATTTTTTTGCTTCATTTCTCTTAATGCTTCCTTAATTTCTTTATGACTTATTGTATTAAAAGTAAAAGAAGTTCTTACGCATGATATTGTTTCAGCATAGCTCACTATAAGTATAGATTTGTGTATGACTATTATACTTTGCACAAAGAATTCGTTGGACCCCTCTGCAACCTAATCATTCCTATCCAAGGTGCTACTGTTTATTTTAATTCCTTTAATGTCCGATCTTCTTTCCTTCACACCACTAACTCTCTTAATACTCTCCACATTGCTTTCTGGTTGGCTGATTTATTAATCTTCTTTTTTAATGTACTCACTCTTATATTTTTGCACCCTTACTATATATTTATTTCTAATGAGTTTATATGATGCCAAATCACTATAGAGATTTGTTATTATTGCACGTTGTCTTGCCCGAAATTTTTTTCTTTCGAAACACGAATATCAGTTTTACACGGAGTGTCACTAGTCCGCCGATTTCCAGTTACATTAACTCCGACTGTGCTAATCTTGTTGAATTACGTTCGTTGAAACATGCAAAATTTTATGCGAACAAAATTGTATATATTCACTAAAATTGAATTGGAAATTCAACCTAGGAGTCCTGTTGCTGGTACAGTCAAATCTAATTCTCTAATGTAGTTCTTCGGTTGTCTAGTTAGGTAATAACTGATAAAGTGTGAACATACAAAAATTATATGGTACATTACAACTCAGAATTCTCAGAAGAGTTTTATTTGCTGACCGTCTCCAGTAAAATAAAATTTGCCCAAGTAATAAATAATGCAAGACAAATTACAAGGAAAAGTGTCTGACCAGCAGCACAGTTCAAAACAAATTGTATGAAAAATCTGTCAGACAATTCCAAAATCTTGTCATACCTATGCAATTCCACTGCTGTAAAGATGCCCGAAATGCTTTGGAGTACTATGCACACGAATACCACAACATCATATAGCTTTGCATGTAAATATAGTGTTTATTTTTTTTTCAAATTTCAAATTGCATACTGTGCTTTTGAGAACAGAGTTCGTGAGCTCGTTTTGGTGGTAACTAATTTTTAATTATTAATTACTAATTACTAATTTTTAATTAAATGAAGTCAAATGTGCAGTTTGTCACACAAATGAGGTGCATCAAGGATACCTTTTGCAACATTTCGGTTGAATTTTAAATGGAGAAAATTTTTCTCTGTATTAGTGAAATTGCAGTAAAAGTGGCACCTACTCAGTGGCGGATCTGGGGGGGGGGGGGGGTCGAAGGGGTCATGACCCTTCCTACATAATTAAATTAATAAATATTTTATTAATTGCGTTATTTGAAAAAATATATATATATTTTTTTTTATTTATATAATTCAACTTTCAAAAAATTATGCAAAATATTTTTATTCCAAAACTTAAACAAATAAAAATTTATTTCAATGAATATTATTGTATGCATGTGATGTATGTGTATAGAGTTTTCTCGGAATTTGAGTTTGGGACCCCAACTTTAAGTTTTCCAAAACCCCCGAGAAACACTTCCCAAGCAACGAAACAGACCAACTCAAAGAGAACTGTAAACAAGAAACAAATAAGTGGGTACGTAGAAATAAATGCTTTTTATTAAATATTAATTAGTGAAAAAAGTGTTTTACCAAAAGCAATATATTCATAGATACTCAACAGAAATTCGAAAGATTTTATTAAAATCACTTTTCAACTTCCCGCCAATGGATTTTTCAATGTTGGCACCGATGTAAAAACTATTTTTGACACAAAACATTTTACCAGAATGAAATAGCATATCGAGCAGTCCATATTAATGCCAGTGTACAAAACTGAGAAAAGTTTGGTTTGAATGACTGTAGTTTGCAAAAAGGACTTTTTGTAAAAATGCGTACCGCGCTGGATGTTTTTTTTTTCATGTTTGCTCAATTTAATTTGAACTAAGCGCGACTTATGGCGCTAGAAGTGCTATTTTTTTTTTGCTCAATTTAATTTGTAATGACCCCCGCCAATAATTTCAATACTAGATCCGCCACTTCACCTACTGCCATTAAAATGAACTGAATTTATTAGAAAGTCGAAAGATTTTCTAATAAAGTCAACAGTCATCAGCTGATCCGGAAATCTAATTTGTTCTTGTAGATTTGTTTCTTTTTTTGATCTATTACAACAACAAAAATTGTCTTCTGTCGTAATTATTTGCATATATGCATACCTATTCGCAAATTTTCTTAATATCGTTTAATTAAATTATTGAACTTTGACATGATCTTTAGTCAAGGTGAGGAACATATAAAGGCTGATACACACCGACGCGGTAACAGTAAGTAGCAAAACCGATTATACTCCCAATTTCTGTGTAATTTTCTATTTCCAGATAACTAGCGGATAAAATTTATGAGCAACATTTTTCGAAAAAAGTTCCTAAGAAAAATGATCATTTTAGCAGTAAATTAGCAATGCTTGCTCATAAAAATGGTTACGGGACCAGAGAATCGAATCCAATCCAAATTTTTGGGCTGTTATTGTCCACCAACAACATATCTATGAAAGAAAAATTTCCAAGAAATTTCGCATTAAAAAATTATTCTATATAAAAGGCTCACAGTCGCATCTTTCCGATGAGGATTTCCTATCCGTGTAGTGGATGCAATCCTTAGGAGAAGCATACTAAACACGTTGTACTGTTTGCTACTTTACGAGGGTCGTTTGAAAAGTCCGTGAAAAGTCAGAGAGATGGCACTACTGGCACGTATCGAGATTATGTTTAGTTAGCAGCATCTCTTGGAAGAACACACACCAAGTTTCAGCCAGATCTGTCTATTTCTTTGTGTTTGGCATTCGTTTGAATCGAGGAAGTCGAGTGATTTTCAAAAAATGGACGAAAAAGAATTTCGTGTGTTGATTAAACACTACTTTATGAAAGGCAAAACGCTTCAGGAGACTAAAGAGAAGCTTGATAAACATTACGGTGACTCTGCACCTTCGATTAGAACAGTTTATAAGTGGTTTCAAAATTTTCGCAGTGGCCATATGGGCACAAGTAACGCTGAACGTTCTGGACGTCCTGTTGAGGTTACTACTCCAGAAATCATTGATAAAATCCATAATATGGTGATGGATGACAGAAGGGTGAAGGTGCGTGAGATTGCTAGAGCTGTGGGCATCTCGAATGAACGGGTACATAATATTTTGCATCAACATTTGGACATGACAAAGCTATCCGCAAGATGGGTGCCGCGATTGCTCACGCTTGACCAAAAACGAAATCGTGAAGAAATGGCTGGCGGGAAAAAGATTTTATTCAAACGAGGAGGTGATTGCAGAAACGAATGGCTATTTTTCAGACTTGGACAAATTCTATTATTCGGAAGGGATCAACAAACTAGAGCAGCGTTGAACGTAGTGTATAAGCCTAAAAGGAGACTATGTTGAAAAATAAAAAAGGTTTATCCCAAAAAATTAAGTAGTTTTATTTTTGCACGGACTTTTCAAATGACCTTCGTATCTTTTTATTTATTATTGAAAGACATAATTTTCCAGCATGGGAAAAGCCATTCCTGGAGCAAATATTGGTAAATACTGTTTCGATCATGATGAAATAAATATGTTTTTTTTTTTCAAGAGTTATAGCTACTTACTAACTATACTTAGATAATTATGAGAAATTCCCTGATTCACACGAAGGGATTCAGGGATGCAGTATATATATATACTGAAATTCATATTATCATTGTTTTTAACGCGTCATATTTTGATAATGTGATCCAGGGATCCAGATACGCTTCTGATTCCGTGATTATTTTTAACTTTGAAGTCTACTGTTGTATTTAGTACTGCAATTGTCTTTTATTATTACTATCTCACGTTTTATTATCTACACAATTTTTTACTCTTTTTAATATACGTATTATTAAGTTTATATGCACATATGAGTGAAAAATAAAGAGAAAAAAAGATGTTCAGGACATCAAATCCATGTAGCCCAGCAATTTCTTTAAATGGAATGCCCATTAATCAATTAAGGTTCGACTTCAACAGACATGAGAGATGTCTTAAACGATGGATTATGATACTGTGAAGTCTGAACATATTTAGTAAACAATGTTTACTTCAATTAAGCGTGGGAAGGCTGGGACGATCAAAGTTTGATTTTGGAAAATTTAGTACAGAAACGAATTGCTTGAGTCTGGTGAAGAAGATTGAGTACCCACACTCCTATACTCCAGAGACTTAAATAGCCATCCCCATTATCACTTTTTTAGTACTTTCCTATTTTTTATTCGAACTTAAGTACTAGTTTTTTTTTCACTTTCGATCGGCTCTAAATTGGTAGCGTTATATCTAATCGGTAAACCGGTTCTATTATTCGCTTAAGCTACAATTCGTTGAAGAAAATTTTCTCTGTATACTTTTAAAATTGGGGTAGGAATCCCCGCTGGGGAGGGGGGAGGTGATTCCAATACGGAATATTGTATATAAAATGAAAGGTTCGCCGAGTACTATCTAATGGTGCATTATTTTTCCGATTAAGAAAACTTTCTCGGGTCATTTATATATATATATATATCATATATTTTTTCAGGTCTTTCTTTCATGGCCATTAGTGCTCTGCTGTGAATAGTTTTCTCGTAGGAATTAATGACGCACCAATTCCGCGCAATCACTTGAAGTAAAAAAGTCCGCTTATTCACTCAAGAAAATTAAGCTAATAAAATATGTTCACAGTATCATAATGCATCGTTTCAGATATTTCTCATGTCTGTTAATGTCGGGCCTAAAGTAGTATGAAAAGTGGCATTCTCATTTGATACTTACTTGAAAATATACAGAATCGAACCCCCTCCCGTACTTTTCTTGCCGCAATTATCATCTATTGTACGAAAAGCTTTTATTTAATCCAGTCAAATATCTTATTCTGCTCTATTCATTATACAAAAAAAAAAAAAAAAAAATTAAACAAGAAAAAAAGCGATTAACATGCCTGAAGAAGAGAATTTCTTTTACAAAGAAATTCCCAGCGAGTATCTAATACATATATATTACACCCTGTGATTGCCGATCCCAACAATTAACCAGGTGAACTCCTCAGTAATTGCCCAAGAGTAATGACTATTTCGAATATTCTTTTTCTCGTTATCTTCGTACAGTGCCCGGGTTTCTTGAGTAAGTCAAACTATAATAAAATTTATTTTCAATTTAATCCTTTTCATGATAAGAGCACTATTATATGTGTATTCTATGCCATGCGAAGACTCTAATTACTGTTCTCTGATAACAGCGTTCACTTAACTGCTAATGTGATAGATACCAGATACTTGAAGTTACATGAGTGGAATGGAGTAATCTTGGTGTAGAATTTGGCAACAGTACTGTTTTCTATTTTAGCTCAAGACAAGAGCAAGAAAAAAAAAACAAAAAGAAAAAAACAAATGCGAAAAAGCTCTGCAAGTCATCGGGTGGGATACCCCAACAGTATACTGGAAAGTTAGTATAAAATTTCACCATCTCCTCATTTATTGTATCTCTTATTGTTTCGTTTAATTGTCCCTGAATGTCGAGTTTCTAAGAGCTAAAATGATTATCCCACCCCCTTCGCCTAATCTCAATTAGTTTAAAGTCATTTGTAGCGGAATGTTTGGTGTATATCTACAGTACATTGTACAGTCTTCCCCATTCGGCAAGCGAGCTTTTATCTAGAATCACTTTATTTCCTCTCTGCCACCTTCATTTAGGATTGGGAGCAGCGCAACCAGGATACCATTCACGGTCCCAAAAGATACCACAGAAGATGAAATCACTGGTTGGTAGACTGAGATATGGCTCAATGTAGAACTGTAGCTTTGATTATTCTCATCTCAACTAAGCGGATGCCAAAATAAATTAACAACATCCACCGGATTTCATTTGTCCCTAGAAGGGTGTTTTTCTACAAAGCGCTTTAAATTGGGTTTCTAAATAACAAAAAGGGAAGCAACCACACAGCAATTACGTTATTTGCCTATGATGAGGTTCAGAATAAAAACAAAAACAGATTTGTCGGTGGCTTATTCATTTGGCGTTAATAGCGAATCTCCGTAGCCAAGTGACTATATGTTTGTCACCTTAACTCTTGGAATTTGGCCATATACACTTGCGGTTATCAGAGAACAAGCCACAATAATTTTAATGTTGTGCTTGAGCCAACCTTTTCCTTTGCATAATCATCACAAATCCATTTGATATTTGCTAGTCTTGCATGGTTTTCCTCGAATCGCTTCGATAAACTTATTGGATACTTTCCATTTGCCCATTTGCCTCGCCCTAATGTGGCTAATAGCTTTGTAGAATTGCCCATTTTACACTATAAAAGGCACCTTACGAAATGAGGATTTCACTGTAAATTTATTTGCGTTAAGGCTGGCATCGTAGAATTATAAAATTGACTAAAATTTTGCCAAATTGGATCTATAAATTTTGTGTTTTTCTTACGGGAGGCAATTTATATTCTCCAAAATCATGATTTGGCAGAGTTATGGAATAAAATGAACTTGGTTGGATTTGATGAAATTAATTATAAGTTTTCAATTTTGTAAATAATTATTTTGGAGAGTATTGAAGTTAGAGTATCTTTAACGTAATTAAAAACATTAAAACATTCAAAGACATTCATTAACTGCTCATACAAGGACATTAAAAAGTAATCAACTATGATTGGCAACAGGTCAGGCAATTTACTGGCTGAATAATAATTCCATGTGTTTATGTGCAGCCGGAGTCCGAATCTGTAGGCAGCTACATTCGATTTCATCAGCCCACGGCATGCCACGGCGGTACAGCGGCATATACAGTGATTAATCAGCTAAAAGTTTTTGTTTGAGGAATCGTAGTCATTTGGTTAAGATAAATTTATTTAAATAATTTTATTAGGAAAAGTATAAAAATTTTATTTCGGCCTATAAGCAAGCTTAAGATTATCGGAAGACCATTTTTCTATATGAATAGAAGTTTAGGGCGAAGGAGCTATTCAAATCAAACTTTTGTTAGTTTTATATAAGAATACTGCAAATATTTTAGAATGCTAGGACTCAGTTGGGGCTCTCATGTGATAGTGAGGGAGTCTGTTTCATGGCTTGAGGAGTATTTATCGAGTGTTTCACATATGTACAATCTGAAATTTGGAGCTTGAAGCGGGTATGTTAAAAGAAGAGTGAATCAGCTAGCATTCTACTGTTGAGAAATGGAGAAGAAAATATGCACGCGCAGTGACGAAAATATCAGTATAATTTGTGTAGGTATATAAGGTATACCCTCCCAGCGGGAAATAGAATCGTTCATAAAAGAATGCAAGAGTGCTTCTTTGGAAGCTTTCAGCGCTTCTCCATCGTATCCTTGTCGTATCGTTTTAACGTAAGCATGTCCGCAGAGTGAAGTGCTCAATTGCAAATTTTTCGGAAACTCTCTAGGAGCGCTTGTAGGGTAGCACTCTAGAAGCACTTGCGGCACTTTAATTTTAGATTAAACTAATTTTCAATTAACCCCACACTTCAGCTGACTACTAAAGAATGAATGAATGAATTCTCCTGCGTTCTCAGATGCATATGAGTAAGCTAAGACAAGAGATCTGCTTCCACAATGCTTCCTTTGGCTATGGTAAGAGAGGTATTTGGAAAATATTGAAACTTCTGCAGCGCTTTCAAATGCATATGATTCATCTTTTCTCAAACAAAAACGAATAAGCCCAAACTAAGGGAAGAAATCTTCTTCCGCAAAGATTCCTGTGGTAAAGGGGAGTGCTACGGAAAAGATTTTTTTTCCTGACTATGTTGTGGAAGCGCTTCCCCTGACAAGCGCTTGACATATTTCTCGCTGGGCTACTATGAATTTGACTCTTAGCAATAATTGCTGGCTGCACAGAAACAGAAAAAATAATTATTTATAAGTAAACGAACTTTCGGACTTTTAGATCATTTTCACAGTACATTAAAAAAATTTAATTTTTGTGTGGCAGCATCAAGAAAGGGTCGCCCGATTTAGTCCATTTTTTGAGCTGTACTTCCAATTTTTATGAAAATGACACGTACAAAATTTCAGCTCTATATGTAGACACGTTCTCAGGATGTGTCCAATGAAAAACCAAATTTTTGTATAGCAACACTACGAAAGAGTTACTCGATTTGTCCCATTTTTGGAAGTAAAAATCTTCTGTTATCGAGAGTACAGGCAAACGAATAGATGAACAGACGAACGAACAGACAGATCGATGTACAGTCAGACGGACAGTCGGACGAACAAATGGACGGACAGACGGACGGACAAACAGATGAATATAAAAAATTGCAATAACTTTTAATATTATGCGTGGGTGTCCAAATCAAAGAATGAGTAATAATAAAGAAAGTCCACCTTAATGTGGATTAGAAACGTAAAAGAGATACAGATATTCAAAAGCTTTATAAGGAAGTGTTTGTAGAGCTTTAACGTTCTTGAAAGCCCATCACCCCATAAGAGAAAGAAGAATAAAAATTTTATACATGTTGAGTAAAAACTTTAAGCACAATGGCACATAAGTGTAAAGAGTGCGACTATATGTATGGGAAAGCGACATTTAAAATTTATTTCACGCACGGGCTTTCTTAGAGTATTTACAACACATATGCATTGCCGCTCACCACAATGTCAGCCGCCCATGAAAACAAGATAATTTGCCTGTGTTGCATTATACATTGATATTCCATGATACATTATTATCTCATTATTATCGCTACGGGAATTCGAATAAAAGCCTATAAGAAATCCTTAAGCCAACTAAACTGGCCATGGTTTCTTAATAAAATAGTTCTACCATCATTAAAATGGCTACAGCTTTTTATGGGATTGGTATTAATCAGCTGATCAAAATAAACAAATCAAGCGGATGTCAAATATAGTTGTTATGTCGTGTTGTTATTTATTAATTTCTAATAATATTCTTATTTAAAAATTGTTATTGTGATAAGAAAGGTTTCAGTGTGAATCCTAATTCAATACAAATATTTTACAATATGTATTTAGCAATTAGAGGCAAATCTGTTTGTTGCTTTAAAAATTAAAGACCAACCTTAGTTTTACTTTTCCTCACAGATTTTGTCAAGAAAGGAGCTTATTATTATTATTACAATAGACAAAATAGGGCAAGTACCTGGAACAAGAAAAAGCTTTGTATATAGATGATAGAAGTAATGTTGACATGTTATCTCACGTGGAGAATGTTTAACAAAGTCCGCCAAGCTTATTACTTTCAAATTCATCATCGAATGTCACAACTCTACATACATGCAAACTTCTTTATCAAAGTCCATATGAAACACACCCGTAACCAATTATTTTACCAACGTCTTGCAAATCATACAATCAGAAAACTCCGATACGACTCCAATTCTAACAAGAAAAGGAAATTTAAAAATCTATCAAACTCAATGAGATTCCTTGATGTGTCGAATGCGACATATTAAGGCTCAAATAAGATACAACTAACGACAAGTCCAACCAAATTACCTACTGATTGAAATTACCTTGCAATTGTCTAGATGTCCGCTTTAGTTTTTCTTTCAATTTTATTGATCTTCTTTGCCAAAAGTCATGCCTTCGATTTAAGCGTACTCTTTCCATACCACATAGAAATTTTCATTCCATTATCTAAAACAAAAACATAACGTGGATCTAATGAATCGAAATGGCCAGAAGCAGACCTAAAATTTTAACTAAACTATCAAAAGCTGTCAGAAAATTGCAAAGGAGAAAAATGTGAAAAAAAACAATTGATGCTATCATGTTTTAGCTCATAAAAGTTAAGGTTAAGGTTAAGAAGAGCTTTTGGACATTTTATCCGTCTTTGTCCGTCAGAATTTTTTTTACTCATGCTCATTACAGGAGTCTTTTTAAACCCAAAAATTTCCGCTTAAAGAGCTAGAAATACTTTAACTTATTCATACTTCGGTCCAAATCATTCTGTTCTACCATCATTATGTCTATGCATGACAAACTGGCAGTGATAACAAACAACCCTATGAGTTCATCAACTAGGGTATAAAAATGCCTTTAGCAGCTCATTTATAAAATTCTCATTACGAAAGGTTTCTGCAAAAATTTGGCATCTTTTCCAAGAAAAATTATAACTAATGTCTTCGACAAACAAAGCCGAGCTTATCAATTGGAAAAAATAGTTTTTAAGTAAACTTGTAACTTTCTGTGCCGTTTAGGTTTTCAAAATATCTAATAAAACAATTTTTAATAAAAAATATCTGGAGAATAGAAGAATATTAAGAACTTTTATTTTTAACAATTCTAAATCAAATCATAAATATAAATTAAAAAACAACCGCCTCGTCTGGGGTTTAGAGTCGGGACGTTCCGCTTTGCGGGCGACTGCTCTTAAAACTGATCTAATGAGACAGATGATTTTCCCTCTTTTATTTTTTAAATGGTGTCTAGCCTATTAATAACTTATCAATAAAAGAGGAAAAATTATCTATCTCGTTAGCTCAGCGGTAAGAGCAGTCATCCGGAAAATGGAAGGCCCCGGCTTCAAGCCTTGGACGAGGCGGTTCTATTTTCCTCTTGTATTTATGATTTGATTGTTAAAAATAAAAGTTTTTAAAGTTCTTCTATTCTCCATCTTTAACCGATTGTAACAAGTGTGGGTTCGATTCCCGTCAGGGAAAACAAATTAAAAAACATATATACAGGGTGATTCAGATCAAGATACCTTCCGGTATACCACGCGATTCCTTGAGGTAAGCTGATGAAAAGATTGTTCCATATACCCCTCCCTCGAAACCTTTCTTTAGAAGTTGTGGCCAGTCGAAGATTTCGCCAATATTCGTGAACCCTGATGGGACTAAATGAGTATAACTTTGGAACCACATTATAGATTTTGGTTATTGTTGGCTTATTAAATAGCCCAGAATAGTAGCTGTCGAAAAGTGTATTACTCTGAATTTTTTACGTCAGCATCACTAAATTATTCTCAAATATTTCCAAAATTTTGATTTTTTTACACACAAAAGTTTTTGAAATAAATAACGGTATTTATGAAATTTGTGTGTAAAAAAAATCAATGCTTTGGAAATATTTACGAATAATTTAAAGATGCTTAATTAAAACATACAGAGCAATACACTCTTCGACAGCTACTATTCTTGGCTATTTAATAAGCTAACAATAACCAAAATCTATAGCGTCATTCAAAAGTTATACTCATTTATTCTCACGAATATTGGCGAAATCTTCAACTGGCCACAGCTCCTAAAGCAAGGTTTCTAGGGGATCAACTTACCTCAAGGAATCGCGTGGTATACTGGAAGGTATCTTGATCTGAATCACCCTGTATATATCCGCACTAACTGGCAAAAGTTGTTTAAATAATTTACTTTGCATTTTATTTACCAGCCATACAGTAGTTAGCTGATATGCCAAATAACTCTAACGTTTAACTACAATTTCATTTGTAACAAACAAACAAATTTATTCTATGCAACAACAAAGTCAACAAAGCGCAACAATGTAAGTATGATTACTTTTTACATTAAATTTGACTCTGATACTAGCACAGTTTTATCTTCTACCCATACCATAAAATAGATTTAACTGCTTACAATAAATGTGCAACGTGATCTAATTAACACTTAAATCGGCCTATATACTTTCCTATACAAAATATAATACTACAAAACAGCAGTGGACCTGGTAAAATGTGACTTTCCAGTGAGGATGTGTTCTGGAAAACTCATAATGTCATAACAAATGGTTGAATCGGGACGTGGATATATTACGGAACAGGAAAACCAACTCACTGATACTATATATAACCTCCAAATGAAGCTGCCAAAATTGCTTTGTTCGTCTAATATTCCCTGTGGCTATGTTCACTTTGTACATGCGTGCTATTTTCAAAACAGTCAATGGTCCATAAATTTTCTCTCTGTTCGAAAGATATAGGAGAAGGGGATGTGTTGCTGCTGGATCCAATGTTGCGATTTAATGGGTGCCAACATTTTCCCGCACATTATTTATTAATAAATTAATTAATAATTAATAAACGCAAATAAACCAAATTATCCATGTTTATTACTGGGTAATAATTAACATCCGGAGTCAGGCACTAAATCTCTGGCCATGCTCGTTTTGCCATTGGAAGTCGCTTGTTGCCAATAAATTTCGGGGCTTATGGAAATTTCTGCATAAATTTTCGTAAATCGAAAGATCTTTCTTGGCGCAGATTATTAACCATTACATATGGTGGTCATATGTGAGTTCAACCATTAATGCCATGAATGGATATCGTATTCTGTACATCCTCCTTATGTTGTGTGATTATGAGATAGGAAAAGATTTATTAGATTCTAAGGTGATAGAATTCAAAAGGGGAAGGTTTTTTTTGTTGAACTTAACTAACTAGATTTCTTGATTATTTTTTTTTTTTTAAGGAATAAAACGAGACATAGATGAGTATTGCGATAATCCTCTTTCGTACAGGTTTTTGTTATCTTTTATCCGGATAATTTTAAACGTACATAATTATGTATATAAATGCATTAATTATCTACTTTGGTAAAAAGATATATTTTTTTTTTTAACATAAATAAATGCTGTAGGTACCTAATGGCGAGATATTATACAATATTTCTGAATAAATCAGAGTGAAGTAGGATAAGACAGCATTCCGTTTACATATTTATAACGGTAAGCTCTCCTGGTATACAGATTACATATGTAATTTAAGCCATTAATTTGTTAAAGTTCGTGGGGAAGCCTATAAGAATCGACCAGTCAAATATAAAGTAGGTAAACGATTTGCTTTTTGACTACATAGATTGCATCTGCTTCCGCAGAATCAATGTTGTCTTACACAATTGCGTAAGATTTGTCTGCGGCCTTCATGGATTTGAACACTACTCTAACACTAAGACTAAACTTATTGAATGCACCATTGAGATACTTTTAAATCGCAGGTCTATAATCTTTCGCCATAAACTTATAAATATTGACCAACCTGACTACCTTGTCGAAGAAATCCAACTTTTAAATTCGTTACGTCATCGTGTTATTTTGGTATCGATTTATCGTACAATGGTTCAGAGAGCACTGACTTTGTACATGCGGTTCAAACTTGAAATTTTTACCGGACTCCATTTAGGGCGTGAGAGGTGTGAGTGTTTTCAAAAGACAATTTGTCGTTAATATAATATGCTGACAACATGGGACTGCTATACTTCTATATGTCTATTTCTTCTGCCACTTCGTCATTTGTTGAGGAGAAGTGTCCCCAATTGGTTTGTCTTCAATAAGATGAAACTACTCTGAGTGACTAACGGATCTTCCTGGAGTAAGAACTGTGGCTGCTGTGATCCTTGATTGGTGCAGAAAACTAATAGCTTGACTGCTTGAAGCAGGAAATCGACGGTTTGAATACCTAGATACATGTCGACCAATCCCTCGATAATCAGCTAAGTTGAGGCTTGACTAACTTCTGGACCTGGAAAGACTTGTTTCTGTGGGCAAGTGCATCTCTTCAGTGCAGACTGACCCTATAATAGCCTGAATGATTGCTATTCGACCCGAGTTCTGTACGAAGACGACCCTAAGTTATTTTGACTACCGGCGGCAGAAGAGTAGCTACTACGCCTGCGGGACCCGCTTATGCAACATCAGATTGCCAGATCGTTTATGTCGAACCTAAAAAATGCGTTGACTTTGAAAATAAGCTTAAATTTAGGTTGTTCAATGACAACTTAACTAGATAGCTAGTATCAGTCGAATTGAGGGAAGGGTGTTAGTACCAAGCCAATGGACGAGTTTAACCTTGATGTGATTCGGCTGTTCCAACGATAGCCGAACTAGATGGCTAGTATTAGCTGAATTGAGGAAAGGGTTCTGTTTCCCAATACCACCAAAGCAACTGGTGATTTTTATTTTGAATTGACACCGTATATCGGTACTGCTGCAAATAAATAATATAGGGATCCTTTCCTGAAAAGTAACACAACATAATAATCCAGCCGCCAAGTCCTTTGCTGATTACTCGCTTTTTGTTATTTAAAAAAAAAATTCATTCTTGATAACTTTTAAGTTCACGAAATAAATTTTGTAAGGTTTACCAAGTAGTTGATAAGAGTTCGGCAATGTACGATCAATTTATAATTTTCTTATTATTCTTTGCGTTCGAGTAATTTCATAAATAACTAAGTAATTAGTCAACTACCTCATTAGTTTTATTCATTTATTTTACATTTAATTCTTTTTTTCATTTACGTACTTAACTAGGTACTGTAAATATTATTAAAAAACGAAAAGTCGAAAAATGTGCTCTACCATATTGACTTGAATAAATTGAATTGAATTGAACTGAATTGAACTTAATTACCTCATAGGATGTCACATTTATGACAATGGGACACTTTTAGCATATTGCAGCAGTATAGTGTTACTGTTGTTTGTGCCGTGATTGTGTCATTGTTTTTATGTAAGGCACTGACATATAATACGAATGGACTGGGCCATCCTATCTAATTCCTATAGTAAAAAATGGCACAAATTTTGGCTAAAATCTATTTGTCTCCTTCAAGCTAAAAATGTACACTGAACTGTAACCAATTTTGGAAACAGTACGGCTGTATTAATTAGAATGGAATTGACACAAAAATTGAGACAAATATATTGCTTTTATACGTCTATCTGTTACAAGCTCAATAAAGTTTGACATCAAATCAGCAGAGCAGCACATTTTTCTGTAACATTAAAAATTAGTTAAAAAAAAATTAACTTCCTAAATAATTTTTATGTAAGTAATACAATTTTTCAATATCTTTAGTGTTTCTAATCGACAAATAATAATAGATTATGAATCGGTGTACAATTGTACTCAATTTCGGGTTTTCACAGCCTGTTCAATATTTGTGCCATTTTTTAAACAAGAACGCTCAGTTCATTCTTATTATATGTCAGCGGTGTAATGTATCGGCGGCAAATAAGACCCACCCAATTTGAAAATATAATAAATCAAGTATTAATTAAAAAATAGGAAAACTAACACAGAAATGAGTATTTAAAAAATATTTCAGTTTTACAAAACTCTTGCCGTGGGCCTTATTAAACTACCACAATATAATAAATCCCTAAATCAAAACTTTACTTTAAAAAAACTCATCAGCGGAATGTTCCCCTTTAAACTTGCTTAAACTAAGAAAATCAAGAAAATTCGCTTATTCTTAAAAATTTTCAATAATAATAAAAGTGGGCCCTTTTAACCCTCAGGAGGATAATAACGCTACCCAAGAAGTTAAGTTATTAATTTTTTAACCTAAAATCACTGACTTATAACAATGAACTGAGCTATTTTCTATTTCATGTGGCACAAATATTGTTTCTGTGTAGATATCAGGGTTTGAGCAACGTTTACTACATAAAAAAACATATAAAACTCAACCAATCAGATGAAATTTTACACCCGAAAATCGAATTAAATTAAAAAAATATATTTTCTTGTGTCCAAGTGATATTTAACTTTAACTTTAATTTCCAAAAATTATTCTCACCTGAATCATTCGTATGGGCAACAGAGATGGAACATGGTAAACACTATCTTTGCCTTATTCTTCTTGCGGTGATTGCATCTGCAGCCAACATAAAAAAATCAAATGGCATAAGAAAACGTTCAGTATGGTTTGTTTTGTGTTGGTAGCTCCAACTCTGCCATAGCGCAATAGAGAGCGCATAGAGAAAGTTATAAAACTTGTGCCATTCTTTGTTAGAGGAAAATGGTAGTACGCTCAGTCCATTGTTATAATGCCCTAGACACACAGCACTCTTAATGAAGAAATAACTAACGACTCATTAGTGTATAATGATTCATTATAAACTGCAGACACACAGCCATTTCTTTAATTAAGTTGATCTGTCAAACTGGCTTTAAGAAACTTATCACATTAAAAAAGCAATATGGATCGAATTAACGCAATAAACTTTGTTTTTATTAATTTTAAATTTTATTTATTTTTATTTTATTTCATTTAATTATTGAGAAATGAAAAAAACATTTTATTAAAAAATATTTTGACATAATACTTTGTGATTTGCATTTCTTCTTCTTATTTTTCAAATCAGCAGATGCACAGCGGAGCTCAATACTTAAATTATATGCTAAATCTAGTACATTATTCCTCATTATAGCTATAATGAAGGAAGAAAACACTTCATTAGTGTACTTCATTATCATCTGATTTTCGAGCTATAATGACGTATACTATGGGACACACCGCATTTTAAGGAATTGTTAGTACAAATTGTTCATTAGGTTGTGCTGTGTGTCTAAGGTATAAGTCAGTGGGAAACAGTAATTAAATAACAAAACTTACGATTTTGTCTCCGCAAAAATTATAAATCGAAGCGGTGATGTTTGTTTTGCTTAATACATGTTTAGATGGGCCTGATCTGGTAGCTCCTTGATGTTTGTTCCTCCAAGGTGTTAAGTTACTGCCGATCAAGGTATATAGGATATAAGGTGTATTCCCATTACGAACCACGTTCCGCCATTAGTGATGAAATATTGTGAAAATGTATAGAAAAGTATGGTACAGAGAACACAATATTCTCTCTCCTCTCTCTGTGTTTCCTAGAAAAATATATGTACATTAAGTCACAGAATTACATCAAAGGCCATCAGGTGCAGTATGTGAAATTTTTAATGGGAATACCTTGTCGTCTATATACTTGGTTCCTGATTTCCTGTAAGATTCTCACCACTAGAGATGTGTCGGTCCGGAACGAACGGGTCCATTCTGAACGGGACCATACAAGAAATGAACGAAACGGGTCCATAATTAGTGGAGTTATCGTTCACTCGTTCCTGTGTTTCAACCAATTTATTCAAAAAACACTTAACTGATCTGAGCACATTACACTTCGGCTTTTCTGATTGCATATTTTAATATTTTGTAGGAACTTGTTTAATTTTATTCGTACACCCCTTAAAACACATATGAAGAATAGGAATGCGAGTATCATATAAAATTTATGTAGGTATTTGAGTGAAGCCAAAATTACCTCTCTTGGCTCAAAATGCATAGAAAAACAGTAACATGTAGAAAAAGTGGTGAATGAATGGCAACGTTTACAAATGTCGATAGATTTGCACTCGAATAAAGCGACTGATCCTGCTAACTCTTTAGGCTGAAATATGCTTTTAAATTAGCACATTTAAGTCCAACATAAATATTGGTCTTGTCTTACTTAGACCTCTATCAAATGTGTAAAATAACGTCGGAAAATCCCACCGACTAGCTTCGTGTTTTTGTTTAATTTCTGATACAATTGATAAGAATGAGGCTTTGTATAACAGCAACTTCTATCCCACGTGAAAGGTTTTGTCCAAAGCTTGTTCAAGAATATACTGATACAAGGAATAGACATTTTTATATCATTATATTTTTAATTGAAAGCTATGTTGTTAGTTCTTAATACCCTAGACAAAATGTCTCCATAACGACTTAATTTAATTTGGTGTCAAATGTGACACAAATGAAATCCATCAAGGACCCATTTACAACATTTCGCTTCATTTTCAAATGGACCAACTTTTACTCCATTTTGCGAAATGGTAGTAAAAGTGCCACCTACTGTCATTAAAATGAGCTGAATTTATTAGAAAGTGGAAAGTTTTTCCAATAAAGCAGTGACAGCCATCAGCAGATGAAAGAAATTTCTTTGCCGGTTTCTTCTCCTTTGAATCTATTTCAACAACAAAAATTGTCTTCTATTAAATGCTTTGAAACTGCAGTAAATACTCGTAAATTTTCTCGATAGCATTAAATTAAATTACTGAACTCTGTCATGATCTTTACTCATATTACAGAACTGTCAATGACATTCCAAATGACATAATTTTCGTCCATAGCCTGTCATTTCCCTGAAATGACTAGATTTCAAATTAAGTCATTATGGACACAGTCTGTTTAAGGTATAATTCTATAAAAAATCAGCTGAGCTCACAACATATTTCTTTGAATTGAATTACGAAAGGAACGATGGAAAGGGCTCGTGGAATCGGGTCCAAATTAGGTGATCTGGATCCAGATCCGGCTCCGAAAATTCCGAACGACACATCTCTACTAACCACTCGAAATCAGAGTGCACAAAAATATTTCATTCTGCTATATGTATGGCTTATCGCCTGGTGCGTACAAGTTGTAACAAGACTTTTACAATTGAAATCTGAAGACTATCGCAGAAAATCTTTCCTAGATAATTAAATTAAAATAAAACTTGTAAACAATTAAACAAGAGTGAATGGGAAGACTTTGGAAGAAAGTCGTTCCCAGATAATTAAATTAGAGTGAAATTCTATTTTAAAGCTCAAATTCAAAACTCGAAGTTTTCTTGAGGAAAATCCTTTTTTAGACAAGTCAAGCGTAAAGCTAAACTTTTGTTTTTCCTTTTTTTTAAATTACGTTAAAAATATTAAGGCGTACTCAGTTGCCGCAGGTCAATTTATTGTGAATTTTAAATGTGGTCTTTATTACCTTCCGGGCTTTAATTCCAGCAGGTACCTTAATTGTTGTTGTTCTCCACATGGATACGGCCCATTAGTTATTATCACGGCCGTAAATAACATATTTTGTTTCGGTATATGATGCAAACTGAAGTCGGGCGAAGCCAATGTAAGCATATCTACAGGGTGGTCTATTTATAATCTCAATTGCAAATATATTCCAAAATATGCAATGAAATGAAAAAAAAACTATTTTATATAAATATTGTAGTGGTAACTTTAGATTTTCAAAGAAGTTAACCATTATTTAATATATTTAAAAGGTGTTTTGGTTAAATTGGTATTTTGAAACAGTAAATTATTTGATTTTATAAAAAAAAAAAAGAAGAAAAAAAATTTATTTGTGTGTGAGGTTGGTTTATTGCCCTAAAATAAAAGTTCGTAGTTTTTTTTAGATTGGCAACTTTAGTTTCATGGCTTTTAACTGCTTCCAAAAAAACTCATTTTTTTTATATCAGTCTTATTTTTTTTTTCGTAATTTATTAAGAAAATAATTTAAAATATTATTTTTCACGTTATCGACGTTATTAATATCTTTGGTGTAATATAGTAGTTTTTGCCTCATATAATTCACACCCAGAATTTATTCTGTGTTTATATGAGAGGAGATCAATTTGATCTGTTTCAAGCGTCTACAGCAGCAGAACACCAAGCTGTAACCGATGAGTATTAGGTTTCCTGCTGGACACGAAACGCTCTGCTTCTTCCTTTTTCTTTTTATTTTTTCAGCACACTGCGGGGCGTATACAGGATCGATTCGTTTCGAATGAATCTGGTTTTTAATTTTTTTTTCTATTTTTCTCAATTTTTTCGTTTTTTTTTTTAAATTTTTTCACTTCTTTTCTTTATTCTAATTTTTCATTTGTTTTTCAAGTCACTCAATTTCACTATTTGGGACATGTAGATGAGTCAAAACCAAGACTTGAAACTTGTCACCAAAAATATAATGGGTTGTGTGATGAAATAATAAATTAAAAACATTTTTAGCTTTTGCTATATACCCGATAATCTAAATAAATTCCCTTCTTGAAGAAATATGTTATTAATATCGTGTACCACCACATCTCGCTTTTATTTCTTTTTCTATTCGCCCTGGCATGGAAAAATCAAGTTTTTTTTTTAAATGTTGTAGGAATTTCCATACAACCGTTTTCCTTTACTTTGAGCTCTGTAATTTCTGGAACTATATATAAACGGTTTAAAAGCTCACAGGTTCCATCTCAGTACCATGGTTGTAACGGAAGAAATTCAATTGAATTAAAATAAATAAATAAAAACAAAAAATTAAATAAAAAATGAAAAATATGAAAATAAATAAAAATTTTGTTTTTATTAACTTTGGAGGGAAACTTTAGCCAATATCGTAATATTTTCAGTAAAGTATGCCACGTAGAGCTAACCGTGCGAGAAGGGAGGTTTCTTCAAATGTATTCCCATCACTTTCACAACTTTTTTTATTTATAGTCATCGCGAATTCAACCGTTTTTAATAAAGTTACAAATGGACGATTCTTCCTGTGCGAGTTTCAACCAGTTGAGCGCACAGCAGCTTTAAACCTCTAGAAAAGAAACAGGAAAGTACGAAAAGGTAGATGGGGTAATGCGCTGATTTCTGTTCAATTCTAAGTGGTTTTGAGCGGCTAATATTTGAGCGTTAAACATGTCCACGTTAACGTCAATGCGGGCTTTTTCATATGAAAATTCATTATTTTAAATTCAAAAAGTTTTTAAAAAGAAAAAAAAAAAAAATTGCAGTGCTTTCAATCAATAAAATAACTTAAACAATACCCTTAGAGACTTTATGCATATTTTCGGTTATTTTTGAGTACTTTTTATATAATATCGAGAGTATGATAAGAAAAGCATTAACCAATGCAGTATACCCAATTACACCTATTGAGCGTCTTGCCATTACGAATAGCCTCAATAAGCCTATCAATATCCATATCGTCGAATATTTTCGCAAATAACAACTCTCAAAATGTCACTAACTACACTGTACAAGCGGTTTCATGCGGTTGAAATAAAGAATTTTGATGTTTCATTTAACTGCCTCTAAACACTCTGGAATGAGTCGTAACGCACA